>OY856412.1:602365214-603565214 GCA_963693085.1 Alisma plantago-aquatica | reverse complement strand
AACATGGACAAGTTTTCTCCCACTGAATCTTAGCATACTGAACACTTCAGTACAAATTGCCAATGTATGCTTTCTCTTTCCAGGTCAAGAGATTTTTCAAGAACTATCTCTATAGATCTCTATTCCTATCCTATAGGAAACATCTCTATCTTCCTTAAAGATAATTTCCACTTTTGGATTTCCATTTTAGAACATTTCCATTTCACATCAACATGTATAATGTGAACACACTCCCACTAAATCACAGATCCCTTCTTTATCTTTGACATATCAGTCAAACCCTTTGACTATATCATCAAAGTAAAGATCCAATTCTGAGTTGCTTGTACTCAATCAATCACATTGATTAGTCCATTGTAACTTATAGACTTCATTTGCATTAGTGGATTCATAAACCTTATAGGTTGTGTCACGTACACATTCTTGTTTTATTCCTCATAGGAATGTAGTTTTAGTATCCATATGCCAAATGCCTTAGTCATTAAGTTGCAATCAACAAGCATCATCCTTGTCAAAATGTTATCCATGTGTCTTAACACTTAAGACTTATTCGCACTTATGGATTTTATTCCAATGGGTGCTACCATCAAGGTCATACCTTATGGTTCACATGAATGTCATTTAGGATGTAATGGTCATATACCATAACTCAAAATTTGGTTCCTCATATTTATCTAGATAGTTGACTCATCACATGAACAACTCATCACATAGATAATTGAGGTGTATCTGTCAAGGATATAAGAACTCACAACTCCTTGTGATTCTCGATGTCCTTTATTAGTGTGGGGTATTCATTTATTAAGAAGAATTCATTTATTTGATAATCATTCTCTAACTCATTAGAGTATGATTCCTTATTGATTTAGACATCACCATGCCTTAATCATGAGTTCACTATGATACACTATCATAATCACTCATAAGGATCTCAAACATTTGGTCCAAGTATTTCATTCATTGATCTCATCAAGAATTAACACTTTACCAAATTCATACTTCATCTATGATATTCTTGAACATTTCCAGATATTCATATTGGTATTTCTCTAAACACCTTTTGAAGTATTAGCATTTGTTCCTATAGGTATGTAAATACATCACATGCATTATACCAAATAGGATAATCATTCTCCCACTACCATTAGTGAAGATTGATTAATCATGTCCAAGATATTCATGTCTCTTACTGGTTCTCTAACCAAAAGAGTCTAGATTTATCCATCATATGGAAACTAGAAATGAATTTCTCATGATTGATGCTAATTTGACTGTTTGAGTTATCAATAACTTTAGGTATCATTTTATCTCATGCATATCATATACCACAAGATAAACAAGGCATTGCCACAAAGATCATATCTTTAAGATTGAAACATCAACTTTATTAATTGCCATCATTGTTATACAATATGCAAAAATAAAGTGTTTCTATCCCTTGGCAATATATGAAATAGCAGTTCTCAACTCTATTTCGTCCCCTTTAGGCTGAAATAAACTGAAAGGTATTCCTTTCTTGGTCCTTTCACAAAGGCCATCATTTCTTTGTGGATATTGCATATCATATATGACATATCCATATCTTGGTATCATATACCTCAGATTAAGAAGCGGTTTATTTCATGATACCTTAGGTGGAGATCTCCATCCCCTCCTGCATCTTCTTTTGTTCTTCCAGATATAGAGGTCAATCCCTCATACACCTTTTCCCAATGTGCCTTGAGACTGAAGACTGCTTGGATTTCTGGCTAGCATCAGAACACTTCTTTGCTTTGCCCTTATCCTTGCCCTTAAGAATTACCTTTTCTTTGATCACATCAAAGATTAGGGTTAGTCTTTCTTCATATTTGCCTCTACTATCCTCAACAAGTCCAAAAACTTTGTCAACGCTTGTCAAAGTTGTTCATGTTGTAGCTTACCATGAATTGTATGATTCTCGCAACACTTGCAGTATCATACCAATAGCCAACTCTTGGCTCAGAGAGAATCCTTCTTAGTCAGGTTTTCCACATACCCAATCACATTGAGTGTGTGAATACCTTACTGGGGATCTCCATCTGTCATGACATACTAGGACAGTGTCTTGGAGACATCATATGTCTCATGTTGTCTTTGCAACCCATAGTTCAGAGAACACAACATCAAGCACTCCTCATCAATGTCTTCCTCGGTATGCTTCCATAAGCATACATTCAACCATTGATATGGTGGGATCGAGTTCATCTGGTTCTGGCATAACTAGGACTTGGAGCTTTCGCTCTTTGAGAACACTTCTCATCATCCTAACCATTCGTGGAATTATTCCCATTTAATTTGTTGGTCTCAAAGACCGATCACAAATAAAGTGATTTGTTGATTAACCATTTATTTTAACAAAAGGAAATATATGCAATTTTAGTCCAAAACTCTTTTGACTTGTTTGATTGATTTGAAAAGTTGACGATAAAATTAGGCCTTTAATTGATTATCTCTCCCACTATTTTACTTCAAATTGATAGCCCTCACCATCAATTCGGAAGATTGCAGCGTACAACCTTCTAGTGGGCAAGATCCTGAAATCCTCTAAGTCATGAGTCAACTAGGGCTGATCGCCCACAACTTAGATCTCTCAGGTAGGCAACTTTTGCCAATTGCATCATATGCAACTCTTGATAAGATGTCATATACAACTCCTTGCAATGATCATCTCCATGCCTCAAGGCGCTAGATCCTATCTAGGTCACCTTGTTAAGTCTGACCCAAAGCAAACACGATGAACATGCACCCTGCTAGGGTAGACCCACACATTCATCCTTCACGCTTCCACGAGATAGACGGTGCACCACGCTAGGGCGTGCCCACACTTGGTCGATCAAGATTTTCACGTGTGTTGCATTTGGAAGGCATCTAAAACTTAATATTTTAATGAGGGATTTGGTTTTTATATACATATACATATCCAATCACCACAATACATAGTACGTATCATATACATGCTATATCCCACAGAAAACATGCACAAACGATAAAAAGTGATGATTATGGCCATCCTAATGTGATTCCTCAAGCCAAGAGGAATCACGGTCATCTAGGTCTACATCACATGCAACCTGTACAATATGAACTCTGTGCCTTTGCCTTCCAAGTAGATCATCTCATCACATGAATGATCTGTTCTCTCCAGCCGATCGGTTGGCTCCTCCAACCGATCGATTCACTTGGTCGTCGTGCATCTCTTCATGGCCGCCACCCGCTCGTCTCGCTCCTCGAACCGGTCATCAACTGATGGGTTCACTCCATGAACCGACCATCTGGAAAGTCAACCGATCGGTTCACTCCTTGAACCGATCATTTCCGCTGTCGTCAGATGTCCGCCGGTCTTCGACATAACAGGAAATAAAATCTATCCTATTTTTTTAACATTGCTTAAAAGGGAAACCCCGAGTTACATTCGGGGGGAGCAAAGGTAGGAAAGAATATCGAATTATTTCGAGTTACATTAGGAATAAGAGAGGGAAGATCGGTGCGCAGACCGAGATGCAAGCAACCACAAACAACCACACAAAGATAGGGGTTTATAGGCCATAATCATGCTACACATCCACCACAAAACTCGTTTAAGGGCGACGCGTATCAAGTGCATTAATAATACATATCATATATGTAATTGAGATTTGTGGATTTAGGATTGGACATGCATAAAGATGATATTATTCGCATCGTATGCAATAAATAAAGGCGACAAACCAAAATCGATAATATCGATATTCCTAAAATATAGAACAGTTGACGTGGCTCTGATACCACTGTTGGGTTTTAGGGGAGACAGAGAAGGCAGTGGAAACAAAAATTTTCTCCCCCAAACCCATACCGAGGAAATGCGTCAACGTCTATGTAATAGGAAAGGATGGTTTGTGGTATCATACCTTGTCCCGAGGCTTGCTCTGTGACAATACATCGCGCAATGCGTGGTCTTCAACTCCGGTCTTAGACGGCGTCTATGCAGCTCCTGGTTGCACCGGGACTGACGACTCCTCCTCCTACCGTACTGTCAGATGGTAGTTGTCCTCCTGAGCGGCAGTGTCCTCCCGCCTTTGTAGTAGTCCACACGGACCACCTGGAACTCCACACTCCTTGTCCCACAAGGAATTGGAAGGAGTCACACCCTCCTGTTGACATACTAGTCGCCAACACACTCTCCTGCCTCCAGTTGCAACTGCAGTTGTCCTTCCCTTGCTGCACCTCCCTTTGCGGGAAGCACTTGCTCGGGCTCTCTCTCGGTTATCAAAACCAGAGAGAACGACAACTTGCAGAGCAACTGGTTGCATTGAGTTGTTGTATGAGAAGCCCCCAATACCCCTATATATATAGGAGATCATGGGACAAGGTTCTCTGTCCCCGACAATATGGGACTAAAGCAGGAGTAGAAGGGTTCGAGATTTTCCACAAAAGCAACCAACTCGCAACCTGAACCGATCAGTTCACAAGTGAACCGGTCGGTTGGGGACCTGAACCGGTCAGTTGGAGCACCAACCGATCGGTTGGGACCCATGAGCCGATCGGTTCACTTCTGAACCGGTCGGTTCGTGGTCCTGGTCGGTTCCCGATTGACTTTCCTTCTTTTGTTTCTAATTGGTATCGAATACCAATCCTTGTTCCAATCAAATTGGGCAAGTGAAACGCAAGGAAAATTCTCACCGGCCTGACTTTCCAAACTTGCTCAGTTGCACCAGTTGAACCGCTCATTTCACTCTGACCATGAGTCGATCGACTCAACACTTGAGCTGACCGGTTCAACAACCTCAGCCGACCGGTTCAACACTTGAGCCGATCGGTTGGGAGTGCAAGTTGTGCAGAATCAGTCAATTACGATTTCAATCAATCCGATACTCCAATCAATGCGTCCAACACCTTGAACAATATGATATTGAGATATCGATTAATTGAGTGTTTAATTGAACTACTAAACTCCTTTAGTAATCAATCTAAACATTGCTTGTGGACAAAACTCCTCTTCCAGGTTAAATCCTATGTGTGTGACCCTGCAGGTCCATTTCACGTTGGCAGTGAAAGTCCATAACACTTATGACTTCACAAGCAAAGAGCGGTGCCTAGTCACACATCATTGCTACCCAAGTGAAAGTAGAAAGTTGGAGAACAACTTTCATCCTACAATCCGTGAATGGTGTTATAGCGAATGTATAATTCCTTTGTCACTGATATCCCGAATGAACTCGAGGAATGGAACAGTCATCCTGTCAACGTTCATTCACTTTCTTGATCTCAAAGTAGATTGAAGGAGATATGTATGACATCAATATCACATACTGATTCACACATGCGTGCGCACGCCTATCTCAATCCTACTCATCAAGTGGCCTTGGATATCAAACTCCCTCAGGAGGGACAAATCTCATATCTATCACTCACCCCTCAAAAGCCCCATGTGTCAAAGCCACCCAATCATCACCTTTATAACAACCCATGTTTTAGGACTGCGTTTGATGATGTCAAAGTGTGCCCAACGACATGTGTTGAGTGTAGTGATTTCAGGTCAAAGAATCACACTCACCACCATCACTGTGAGTACTGACTGTGACTACCATGTCATGGTTCCATGTGTCAAACTCAAGGTGGGTCTGTCCAGTACCTTGTTATCTAACAAGTACCTATGTGTTTGGTTTGATATCTCTATTTCATGACTAATGAGATTCTATCATCAACCAACACCACAATCTAGTCTTGTGTGTCATTGCTGTCTATCTACCTTCCACAATGACATCCGACTAGGGACATAACAAGAATGTACAAACTCTTAGCATCCGTATGATCTCATCGTTCAGGTTCTTAACCTGAAAGCATACGTCATTGAGTATTGTCATTCTCTAGACATTCAATCTTTTCTATCTCTATCTCATATGATTGAACCAGAAAGAATTGGAAGCTTGCCTTTGATGTTTATCAAATCAATCTTAATGTATCCCACCAATCATCCCATGATTGGCTCTCAGGGCATACATACCAACAGTAAGATCCCAGAATATTGACCTCTTCTTGTATAGAGATTTGTCACATGCGAGTGTATGACTACTTGAACTCTTTCCGAATTCATTAACAATATGTTTCACCCTATCATATACAACATTTCCTGGTATAGGTTTAGGAGCACTTCATTCCTCAGTTGACCCATTAAAGGTTTTGCATTGCCTTCGATAAGGATGCACTGGTGGGAGAAATCTTGGATGACCAAGATATATGATTTTACCACCATGTTTCAGTCTGATTGAATCAGTATTTTCCTCACAAACAAGACATGGTTTGTAACCTTTTATGCTATATCCAGACAAATTTCCATAAGCTGAAAAGTCATTAATCGTGCAAAACAACATAGCATGCAAACTGAAGGTCTCTTTACGTGAAGCATCATATGTCATAATACCTTCTTCCCATAGTTTCATTAGGTCATCTATTAGAGGTTGAAGGTAAACATCAATATCATTTCCAGGTTGCTTGGGCCCTGATATCAATATTGACAACATGACATACTTATTTTTCATACACAACCAAGGAGGAAGATTGTATATAACAATCATAATAGGCCACGTGCTATGTTGGATGCTTAATGTACCATAGGGATTCATTCCATCTATACAGAGTCCAAGTCTTAAGTTTCTTGGTTCTTTTCCAAATTGAGGGTATAATAAATCAATTTTCTTCCATTGTGGTGAATCAGATGCATGTCGTAGGACGCCATCATCATTGGCCTTTAACTCCCCATACCAAGACAAATTTTGTGCATCTTCTGTATTAGCAAATAAGCGTTGAAATCGTGGTATTATTGGTAGATACCACATCACCTTGACAGGAGAGCCATTTTTAGCCTTAGCTGAATTTGTGGTCTTATACCTTGACACACCACATTTTGGACAATTTATTAAATTACTATAGTCCTTCTGAAATAACACACAATCATTTGGACATGCATGAATCTTCTTAGCCTCCAATCCCATTGGGCACATTATTTTCTTTGCTTGATATGTTGAAATTGGAAGCTCGTTGCCTTCAGGAAGAATTTCCTTTAACAAAGACAACAGTGAAGTAAAACTCTTATCGCTCCACTGATTTTGAGCTTTAAGAGTATATAATCGCATCACAACACTCAACCTCGTGAACATAGTGAAAAACCACTAGAGGGGGGTGAATAGGGTTTTAAATTAATTTAAAAATTATTTAACTCAAACAACCAACCACAAGAATATTGGACAAGGGGACAAGGATTTAGAGTGGTTCCAACCTTAGAAAACACTAAGGAAGTCAGTCCACTACCCGGTTGCTTACCCAACCGGGATTTTGAAAGAATCAAATTTTATTACCTCGCAAGGACTTTACATAAAATTACAATTCTTTCACCAAACCCTTCGAACAGCCTTCACCTAGAAGTAATTGCACCAACCTTGAAGCAGCCTTCTTGAAGTAACTTCAAGCTCCCCCTTGAAGTAGCCTTCCTCTTGAAGTAGCTTCCCGTTGCAATAGCCTTCTTGAAGTAGTTTGAAGTCCACCTTCTCCACCGAGAAGAACCTTCTCCAATCCGCAGCCTCCAACCCTAGGAGTAGCAAGGAGAATACAAAGGATAAAAGGAACAAGAAGGAAAATGGAAATTACACTTAACTTTTGAAGCACAAGGCTTGATTTGCCTATATCAAGTGTGTAGATCTCCTAACCAATGTATATGGAAGTGTGATTGTTGTGGATAGGAGATACTAGCCTATAGGACATGAAATTAGAGAAAGGAGAAGAATAGCCAATGCAAGTGTTGCTCAATTTCTCAAAACAGATTCACAATTGCAAGTGTAAGCTCAAGTGTATCACAAGTGTAGAATTGTATCACTAGGTGTCCTAAGGCATGTCTTATTTATAGGAATGACCTACAGGTGCTTAAGGACGTTCTAGACACTTTCTAGGGGGTTCTAAGTGCTTAACTAGTTGTTAGGTACACTTTAGTTGCTTTAGCAACGACTAGTTAATTAATTCTGCAGTTGCTGTCAGAGTCCATCTCGGTCGAGGAATTGTCGACTAAGACACCTACTCGGTCGAGGTTTTGTCGACCGACAGGCTCTCTGGATCAAGTGTTTGCAACGTTCATCTCCAACTGCCAACTACCTTGTCAGCTGTGTCTAATGGCTACTTGGGTCTTTCTCGGTCGAGAAGTTTGTCGACCGAGAGTGTCTCGGTCGAGGAGTTTGTCGACCGAGATTGACCCTGTTTCAATGTTTCAAATAAAGTGCTAAGTGTATGTATGAGTGTGCATATGTGACACTAATGAAGAGGATGATCTATCTAAGTGTAGTGATTGGATAAGGAAGATCTAACGCTTGATTTACATGAAGTCTAAGTACTTGTACATTATATATTTGTACAAGTTTACAATTGATTACATTTCATGAAATTTACAAGCATTCAAGCATATAGATTCCCTAGTGCTTTGTCGTCCACCTCATTCCTGCAACACTCAAGTAGCACGTTAGATCAACAAGAATGAAATGTTTGTCATCATCGAAACAAAGCAATTTATCATAATGTCAATTTAGCCAACAATCTCCCCCTTTTTGAAGATGACAAACATTTCCTAAATATAAATAAGGAAATATAAAGCATGTGAGTTTCATACCTGAAGATTACCTTTTATAGTCATTCTTGTTTTGCAAATGAGTGTTGGCCATGATATTTATGAAACTCATATTTTATGTTTTTGATTTTATATTCTTTCTCCCCCTTTGTCATTTCAAAAAGATATCCAAAGAAAATCATTTTGTGTGACTTTCATCTTTCCCTCTTAATTTTATACTATGCTCCCCCTTAGATATATATTCTATTAAGAACAGGGATTTAATATTTTTTTCTAATTTAGCCACAATTTGTTTCTCAATCATTTGGAAAGGATGTTAAGCATTGAAATGATATGAGATCCTTTTAGATTCATGGCATATGTATTTTGAGTTCTCATCCATTTTTCATGGGATGTTAAGCCCTAAAAATGAAATGAGATCTATTTAAGCTTAGAGTACATGAAAAATATCTCTAACCAAAAACATGAGATGTTAAGCCCTGATTTGTTTAGAGAATTCCATTAAGAACAAAATTTTGTATATTTCTTCATGTCTAAGAGTAAAAGTACTGAGCTTCAAATGATGTTTTGCCAAGTTTTGTAACCTACTTAGTTAAGATGATTTGTGAGAGCTCCCCCTTAATCATATAATCAAGAGAATTTGAGGATTCTGAGGGCACAATCATTAGATCATAATGAGTTGTGTTTTTATGAGAGTTGTGCACTAAAACTCATTATAAATCAAGATACTAAGATTTAGTGTATTAAAATGATATACAAATAAGCATAATGTCAAGCTTATTTTAGGTCGGCCTTGACTATGACCATAGCACCCCTTGGTCAAGTTTGATTTCAACCAAGAGGCAATTTCTGCAGATTTTCAAATTAGAATGCATTTATGCCATAAAATAGCCTTTTCATATGAGCTGAATGACGATGATCAAGAATAGTATCCATTTATGGTTTGTATATAGGGATGAAAGATTATATTAAACAAACCAACGACACATAATAAGCATGGAACAATTATTTTGATAGAACAGTAGAAGCATATAATGATAATCTCATGAAATATAATGATTATGATCATTTAACTAAATATCAAAACACATGGTTCCTATATGGATAAACCAAGAAATACTTTAGGAAAAACCATGTGTATAATGGTAAAACAGTAATTTCTTTTGATTAAACTAATCATGATTTTCAATTTTAAACCATTTATACGATAAACCAAAATAATCTTCATTTAGGTTCATAAGTTTTCAATTTTAAGATAAGCTATATAACTGATCATACCTAATAAGCTTTTTCAATCAATGAATAAGGTTTGTTCAAGATCAGTCTTTATATGGCACTTTTGCAATATGTTTAAGGATTTTCATATTCATAATGTTTATCTTAACTCATGATGCAAAAGGTTAATATATTTTGTTTCAAGGATGGTTTTCACCATATATTCTTGTTTTGCATGTAAAATCAGTCATTAATAACAAATTGATAGCAAATAGATTATTTGAAAACAAGTTCAGCAGATTTATTTCAGACTTGACAACAGAAACCTACTCGGTCGACCATTTCTTGACCGACAGTTCTTCTCGGTCGACAGTTTCTTGACCGAGATCGGTTCTGTATTGTTTCAAAACTGTTTTCAGTAATTGCTTTCAAGTAAAAACAAAATTATGAAAGTTAAAACTCAATTGTGTTGAGATATTGACATTTGTATATTAAGAATCAGTTTAGGTCAAATCTCAACTAGTCAAATTCAAGCTTCTATGTTTTAGGAACCCAAGCTAGATCATCATTCCTTTTCTTGTATGGGCATGAAAATGAGTAATGTCCAAGACGCAAACAATAATAACAACTAATATAGTCAACTTCATTTCTCTTTCTAGGAATTGTGTTCTTAGGTACAAACATAGTCTTAGTCTTGGATTCTTTAGCTCTTTTGGGTTGATTTCTCTTTGGATCATATCCTAATCCTCTTCTTCCATTATAACTAGAGGAAATTTTCAGAATATTCTCAAAGATGTCATTTCCTCTTAACTCATTTATTTTTCTTTTTAGATTAGCAATATCATCCATCTTCTTGTTGATATCTAATTTTGCTTGATCAAGATTAGATAACAAAGAATCTCTTTCTTTCATAATAATATCATAATCTAGATGTGTACACAAAACAGGTTGTTTTTGAAGATCATTTACTTGTGTTTGCAAATTTAACTTTTCTAAGGAAAGAAGATTGCAATTTGCTTCTACATATTTTAACTTAATATCATAATCTTCAATTGCCTTTTTGAGATCTTCATTTTCAGATGCAAGAGCAAGAAGTTTAACATTTAAATCATCTCTTACTTTATTTGATTTTTTAAGTTTCTTCTTGCACTCAATATATTTCTCATGAGTATCTTGAAGACTAGCAATTAGATCTTCTTTTGCTAGATCAAAAAGACTTACCTCTTCTTTTTCTTCTTCATTTGTTGTAGCAATGAGGCATTCTACTTCTTCTTTTCCATCATCACTATCATCACTTGAATCATCCCATGCAGCTTTATATGCTCTTTCTTTCTTTTTGTGAGATAATTTCTTCCCTTTCTTGAGTTTTGGACAATCACCTTTCAAGTGTCCCTTCTTGCCACATTCAAAGCACTTGGAAGAAGAAACACTAGAAGTTTTATTAGTTTTAAAACTTTTATACTGCTTACCATTTACAATGAGAGTTTCTTCTTCACTATCATCTTCACTTATATCATGATTGTTCTTGGTTGATGCTTTGAATGCAATGTCCTTCTTCCTCCCTTGTTGAAGTTCACATTCTCTTCTTTCTTCCTCTTCTAGAGTTGCTTCATGAGCTTCTAGATTGCCAATGAGTTGTTCCATCCTCAGTCGGGTGAGGTCATTTGCTTCTTCAATGGCCGTCACCTTGGGTTTGTATTTGGGAGGAAGTGATCTAAGGATCTTTGACACCTGATCTTCCTCACTAATAACTTTACCTAAAGCATTCAAACCATTTACAATAGAAGAGAATTTTGCATACATGTCACTAATAGATTCATTCAGATCCATACGGAACTGTTCAAACTTTGGTTTAAGCATTCCAATTTTGGAATTCTTAACTTGAACAGTCCCTTCATAAGTTATGGAAAGTCTATGCCAAATTTCATAGGCTGTTTCACAATTTGATATCCTATTAAATTCTCCTACTAAAATTGAACAATAGAGAATACTTACAACCTTTGCATTCATTTGAGCCAACTTTACCGTATTTGTGTCCCAAGCTGCATATTCCACTTGAGGAAGCTCATAGGGGGTTGACACCATCCTCCATAGATCCCAACTAATCCCTTGGAAATAAAATTGCATTCTTATTTTCCAGTAGGTGTAGTTAGTCCCATCGAATGCCGGAGGTCTAGCCACAAGTGTCCCTTCAAGGTTGAGGTTGTTGAGAAACCCGTCACCCATTCTTCAAGACTTGGTTAGAGTTCCTTGAAGCCTGCTCTGATACCAATTGAAAAACCACTAGAGGAGGGGAGGTGAATAGGGTTTTAAATTAATTTAAAAATTATTTAACTCAAACAACCAACCACAAGAATATTGGACAAGGGGACAAGGATTTAGAGTGGTTCCAACCTTAGCAAACACTAAGGAAGTCAGTCCACTACCCGGTTGCTTACCCAACTGGGATTTTGAAAGAATCAAATTTCATTACCTCGCAAGGACTTTACATAAAATTACAATTCTTTCACCAAACCCTTCTAACAGCCTTCACCTAGAAGTAATTGCACCAACCTTGAAGCAGCCTTCTTGAAGTAACTTCAAGCTCCCCCTTGAAGTAGCCTTCCTCTTGAAGTAGCTTCCATTTGCAATAGCCTTCTTGAAGTAGTTCGAAGTCCACCTTCTCCACCGATAAGAACCTTCTCCAATCCACAGCCTCCAACCCTAGGAGTAGCAAGGAGAATACAAATGATAAAATGAACAAGAAGGAAAATGGAAATTACACTTAACTTTTGAAGCACAAGGCTTGATTTGCCTATATCAAGCGTGTAGATATCCTAACCAATGTATATGGAAGTGTGATTGCTGTGGATAGGAGATACTAGCCTATAGGACACGAAATTAGAGCAAGGAGAAGAATAGCCAATGCAAGTGTTGCTCAATTTCTCAAAACAGATTAACAATTGCAAGTGTAAGCTCAAGTGTATCACAAGTGTAGAATTGTATCAGTAGGTGTCCTAAGGCATGTCCTATTTGTAGGAATGACCTATAGGTGCTTAAGGACATTCTAGACACTTTCTAGGGGGTTCTAAGTGCTTAACTAGTCATTAGGTACATTTAGTTGCTTTAGCAACGACTAGTTAATTAATTCTGCAGTTGCTGTCAGAGTCCATCTCGGTCGAGGAATTTTCGACCGAGACACCTACTCGGTCGAGGTTTTGTCGACCGACAGGCTCTCTGGATCAAGTGTTTGCAACGTTCATCTCCAAATGCCAACTACCTTGTCAGATGTGTCTAACGGCTACTTGGGTCTTTCTCGGTCGAGAAGTTTGTCGACCGAGAGTGTCTCGGTCGAGGAGTTTGTCGACCGAGATTGACCCTGTTTCAATGTGTCAAATAAAGTGCTAAGTGTATGTATGAGTGTGCATATGTGACACTAATGAAGGGGATGATCTATCTAAGTGTAGTGATTGGCTAAGGAAGATCTAACGCTTGATTTACATGAAGTCTAAGTACTTGTACATTATATATTTGTACAAGTTTACAATTGATTACATTTCATGAAATTTACAAGCATTCAAGCATATAGATTCCCTAGTGCTTTGTCATCCACCTCATTCCTGCAACACTCAAGTAGCACATTAGATCAACAAGAATGAAATGTTTGTCATCATCGAAACAAAGGGATTTATCATAATGTCAATTTAGCCAACAATCTCCCCCTTTGTGAAGATGACAAACATTTCCTAAATATAAATAAGGAAATATAAAGCATGTGAGTTTCATACCTGAAGATTACCTTTTGTAGTCATTCTTGTTTTGCAAATGAGTGGTGGCCATGATATTTATGAAACTCATATTTTATGTTTTTGATTTTATATTCTTTCTCCCCCTTTGTCATTTCAAAAAGATATCCAAAGAAAATCATTTTGTGTGACTTTCATCTTTCCCTCTTAATTTTATACTATGCTCCCCCTTAGATAGATATTCTATTAAGAACAGGGATTTAATATTTTTGTCTAATTTAGCCACAATTTGTTTCTCAATCATTTGCAAAGGATGTTAAGCCTTGAAATGATATGAGATCCTTTTAGATTCATGGCATATGTATTTTGAGTTCTCATCCATTTTTCACGGGATGTTAAGCCCTAAAAATGAAATGAGATCTATTTAAGCTTAGAGTACATGAAAAATATCTCTAACCAAAAACATGGGATGTTAAGCCCTGATTTGTTTAGAGAATTCCATTAAGAACAAAATTTTGTATATTTCTTCATGTCTAAGAGTAAAAGTACTGAGCTTCAAATGATGTTTTTCCAAGTTTTGTAACCTACTTAGTTAAGATGATTTGTGAGAGCTCCCCCTTAATCTTATAGTCAAGAGAATTTGAGGATTCTGAGGGCACAATCATTAGATCATAATGAGTTGTGGTTTTATGAGAGTTGTGCACTAAAACTCATTTTAAATCAAGATACTAAGATTTAGTGTATTAAAATGATATAAAAATAAACATAATGTCAAGCTTATTTTAGGTCGGCCTTGACTACGACCATAGCGCCCCTTGGTCAAGTTTGATTTCAACCAAGAGGCAATTTCTGCAGATTTTCAAATTAGAATGCATTTATGCCATAAAATAGCCTTTTCATATGAGCTGAATGACGATGATCAAGAATAGTATTCATTTATGGTTTGTATATAGGGATGAAAGATTATATTAAACAAACCAATGAAACATAATAAGCATGGCACAATTATTTTGATAGAACAGTAGAAGCATATAATGATAATCTCATGAAATACAATGATTATGATCATTTAACTAAATATCAAAACACATGTTTCCTATATGGATAGACCAAGAAATATTTTAGGAAAAACCATGTGAATAATGATAAAACAGTAATTTCTTTTGATTAAACTAATCATGATTTTCAGTTTTAAACCATTTATAGGATAAACCAAAATAATCTTCATTTAGGTTCATAAGTTTTCAATTTTAAGATAAGCTATATAACTGATCATACCTAATAAACTTTTTCAATCAATGAATAAGGTTTGTTCAAGATCAGTCTTTATATGGCACTTTTGCAATATGTTTAAGGATTTTCATATTCATAATGTTTATCTTAACTCATGATGAAAAAGATTAATATATTTTGTTTCAAGGATGGTTTTCACCATATATTCTTGTTTTGCATGTAAAATCAGTCATTAATAACAAATTGATAGCAAATAGATTATTTGAAAACAAGTTCAGCAGATTTATTTCAGACTTGACAACAGAAACCTGCTCGATCGACCATTTCTTGACCGACAGTTCTTCTCGGTCGACAGTTTCTTGACCGAGATCGGTTCTGTATTGTTTCAGAACTATTTTCAGTAATTGCTTTCAAGTAAAAACAAAATTATGAAAGTTAAAACTCAATTGTGTTGAGATATTGACATTTTTATATCAAGAATCAGTTTAGTTCAATTCTCAACTAGTCAAATTCAAGCTTCTAAGTTTTAGGAACCCAAGCTAGATCATCATTCCTTTTCTTGTATGGGCATGAAAACGAGTAATGTCCAAGACGCAAACAATAATAACAACTAATAGAGTCACCTTCATTTCTCTTTCTAGGAATTGTGTTCTTAGGTACAAACATAGTCTTAGTCTTGGATGCTTTAGCTCTTTTGGGTTGATTTCTCTTTGGATCATATCCTAATCCTCTTCTTCCATTATAACTAGAGGAAATTTTTAGAATATTCTCAAAGATGTCATTTCCTCTTAACTCATTTATTTTTCTTTGTAGCTTAGCAATATCATCCATCTTCTTGTTGATATCTAATTTTTCTTGATCTAGATTAGATAAAAAAGAATCTCTTTCTTTCATAATAATATCATAATCTAGATGTGTACACAAAACAGGTTGCTTTTTAAGATCATTTACTTGTGTTTGCAAATTTAACTTTTCTAAGGAAAGAAGATTGCAATTTGCTTCTACAGATTTTAACTTAATATCATAATCTTCAATTGCCTTTTTGAGATCTTCATTTTCAGATGCAAGAGCAAGAAGTTTAACGTTTAAATCATCTCTTACTTTATTTGATTTTTTAAGTTTCTTCTTGCACTCAATATATTTCTCATGAGTATCTTGAAGACTAGCAATTAGATCTTCTTTTGCTAGATCAAAAAGACTTACCTCTTCTTCTTCTTCTTCTTCTTCATTTGTTGTAGCAATGAGGCATTCTACTTCTTCTTTTCCATCATCACTATCATCACTTGAATCATCCCATGCAGCTTTATATGCTCTTTCTTTCTTTTTGTGAGATAATTTCTTCCCTTTCTTGAGTTTTGGACAATCACCTTTCAAGTGTCCCTTCTTGCCACATTCAAAGCACCTAGAAGAAGAAACACTAGAAGTTTTATTAGTTTTAAAACTTTTATACTGCTTACCATTTACAATGAGAGTTTCTTCTTCACTATCATCTTCACTTATATCATGATTGTTCTTGGTTGATGCTTTGAATGCAATGTCCTTCTTCCTCCCTTGTTGAAGTTCACGTTCTCTTCTTTCTTCCTCTTCTAGAGTTGCTTCATGAGCTTCTATATTTCCAATGAGTTGTTCCATCCTCAGTCGGGTGAGGTCATTTGCTTCTTCAATGGCCGTCACCTTGGGTTTGTATTTGGGAGGAAGTGATCTAAGGATCTTTGACACCTGATCTTCCTCACTAATAACTTTACCTAAAGCATTCAAACCATTTACAATAGAAGAGAATTTTGCATACATGTCACTAATAGATTCATTCGGATCCATACGGAACTGTTCAAACTTTTGTTTAAGCATTCCAATTTTGGAATTCTTAACTTGAACAGTCCCTTCATAAGTTATGGAAAGTCTATGCCAAATTTCATAGGCTGTTTCACAATTTGATATCCTATTAAATTCTCCTACTGAAATTGAACAATAGAGAATACTTACAGCCTTTGCATTCATTTGAGCCAACTTTACCGTATTTGTGTCCCAAGCTGCATATTCCACTTGAGGAAGCTCATAGGGGGTTGACACCATCCTCCATAGATCCCAACTAATCCCTTGGAAATAAAATTGCATTCTTCTTTTCCAGTAGGTGTAGTTAGTCCCATCGAATGCCGGAGGTCTAGCCACAAGTGTCCCTTCAAGGTTGAGGTCCTTGAGCAACCCGTCACCCATTCTTCAAGACTTGGTTAGAGTTCCTTGAAGCCTGCTCTGATACCAATTGAAAAACCACTAGAGGAGGGGGGTGAATAGGGTTTTAAATTAATTTAAAAATTATTTAACTCAAACAACCAACCACAAGAATATTGGACAAGGGGACTAGGATTTAGAGTGGTTCCAACCTTAGCAAACACTAAGGAAGTCAGTCCACTACCCGGTTGCTTACCCAATCGGGATTTTGAAAGAATCAAATTTTATTACCTCGCAAGGACTTTACATAAAATTACAATTCTTTCACCAAACCCTTCTAACAGCCTTCACCTAGAAGTAATTGCACCAACCTTGAAGCAGCCTTCTTGAAGTAACTTCAAGATCCCCCTTGAAGTAGCCTTCCTCTTGAAGTAGCTTCCCGTTGCAATAGCCTTCTTGAAGTAGTTCGAAGTCCACCTTCTCCACCGAGAAGAACCTTCTCCAATCCGCAGCCTCCAACCCTAGGAGTAGCAAGGAGAATACAAAGGATAAAAGGAACAAGAAGGAAAATGGAAATTACACTTAACTTTTGAAGCACAAGGCTTGATTTGCCTATATCAAGCGTGTAGATATCCTAACCAATGTATATGGAAGAGTGATTGCTGTGGATAGGAGATACTAGCCTATAGGACACGAAATTAGAGCAAGGAGAAGAATAGCCAATGCAAGTGTTGCTCAATTTCTCAAAATAGATTCACAATTGCAAGTGTAATCTCAAGTGTATCACAAGTGTAGAATTGTATCACTAGGTGTCCTAAGGCATGTCCTATTTATAGGATTGACCTACAGGTGCTTAAGGACGTTCTAGACACTTTCTAGGGGGTTCTAAGTGCTTAACTAGTCGTTAGGTACACTTTAGTTGCTTTAGCAACGGCTAGTTAATTAATTCTGCAGTTGATGTCAGAGTCCATCTCGGTCGAGGAATTTTCGACCGAGACACCTACTCGGTCGAGGTTTTGTCGACCGACAGGCTCTCTGGATCAAGTGTTTGCAACGTTCATCTCCAACTGCCAACTACCTTGTCAGCTGTGTCTAACGACTACTTGGGTCTTTCTCGGTCGAGAAGTTTGTCGACCGAGAGTGTCTCGGTCGAGGAGTTTGTCGACCGAGATTGACCCTGTTTCAATGTTTCAAATAAAGTGCTAAGTGTATGTATGAGTGTGCATATGTGACACTAATGAAGGGGATGATCTATCTAAGTGTAGTGATTGGCTAAGGAAGATCTAACGCTTGATTTACATGAAGTCTAAGTACTTGTACATTATATATTTGTACAAGTTTACAATTGATTACATTTCATGAAATTTACAAGCATTCAAGCATATAGATTCCCTAGTGCTTTGTCATCCACCTCATTCCTGCAACACTCAAGTAGCACATTAGATCAACAAGAATGAAATGTTTGTCATCATCGAAACAAAGGGATTTATCATAATGTCAATTTAGCCAACAATCTCCCCCTTTTTGAAGATGACAAACATTTCCTAAATATAAATAAGGAAATATAAAGCATGTGAGTTTCATACCTGAAGATTACCTTTTGTAGTCATTCTTGTTTTGAAAATGAGTGCTGGCCATGATATTTATGAAACTCATATTTTATGTTTTTGATTTTATATTATTTCTCCCCCTTTGTCATTTCAAAAAGATATCCAAAGAAAATCATTTTGTGTGACTTTCATCTTTCCCTCTTAATTTTATACTATGCTCCCCCTTAGATAGATATTCTATTAAGAACAGGGATTTAATACTTTTGTCTAATTTAGCCACAATTTGTTTCTCAATCATTTGCAAAGGATGTTAAGCCTTGAAATGATATGATATCCTTTTAGATTCATGGCATATGTATTTTGAATTCTCATCCATTTTTCATGGGATGTTAAGCCCTAAATATGAAATGAGATCTATTTAAGCTTAGAGTACATGAAAAATATCTCTAACCAAAAACATGGGATGTTAAGCCCTGATTTGTTTAGAGAATTCCATTAAGAACAAAATTTTGTATATTTCTTCATGTCTAAGAGTAAAAGTACTGAGCTTCAAATGATGTTTTGCTAAGTTTTGTAACCTACTTAGTTAAGATGATTTGTGAGAGCTCCCCCTTAATCTTATAGTCAAGAGAATTTGAGGATTCTGAGGGCATAATCATTAGATCATAATGAGTTGTGTTTTTATGAGAGTTGTGCACTAAAACTCATTTTAAATCAAGATACTAAGATTTAGTGTATTAAAATGATATACAAATAAGCATAATGTCAAGCTTATTTTAGGTCGGCCTTGACTACGACCATAGCGCCCCTTTGTCAAGTTTGATTTCAACCAAGAGGCAATTTCTGCAGATTTTCAAATTAGAATGCATTTATGCCATAAAATAGCCTTTTCATATGAGCTGAATGACGATGATCAAGAATAGTATCCATTTATGGTTTGTATATAGGGATGAAAGATTATATTAAACAAACCAATGAAACATAATAAGTATGGCACAATTATTTTGATAGAACAGTAGAAGCAAAGAATGATAATCTCATGAAATACAATGATTATGATCATTTAACTAAATATCAAAACACATGGTTCCTATATGGATAGACCAAGAAATACTTTAGGAAAAACCATGTGAATAATGATAAAACAGTAATTTCTTTTGATTAAACTAATCATGATTTTCAGTTTTAAACCATTTATAGGATAAACCAAAATAATCTTCATTTAGGTTCTTAAGTTTTCAATTTTAAGATAAGCTATATAACTGATCATACCTAATAAACTTTTTCAATCAATGAATAAGGTTTGTTCAAGATCAGTCTTTATATGGCACTTTTGCAATATGTTTAAGGATTTTCATATTCATAATGTTTATCGTAACTCATGATGCAAAAGATTAATATATTTTGTTTCAAGGATGGTTTTCACCATATATTCTTGTTTTGCATGTAAAATCAGTCATTAATAACAAATTGATAGAAAATAGATTATTTGAAAACAAGTTCAGCAGATTTATTTCAGACTTGACAACAGAAACCTGCTCAGTCGACCATTTCTCGACCGACAGTTCTTCTCGGTCGACAGTTTCTCGACCGAGATCGGTTCTCTATTGTTTCAGAACTATTTTCAGTAATTGCTTTCAAGTAAAAACAAAATTATGAAAGTTAAAACTCAATTGTGTTGAGATATTGACATTTTTATATCAAGAATCAGTTTAGGTAAAATCTCAACTAGTCAAATTCAAGCTTCTAAGTTTTAGGAACCCAAGCTAGATCATCATTCCTTTTCTTGTATGGGCATGAAAACGAGTAATGTCCAAGACGCAAACAATAATAACAACTAATAGAGTCAACTTCATTTCTCTTTCTAGGAATTGTGTTTTTAGGTACAAACATAGTCTTACTCTTGGATGCTTTAGCTCTTTTGGGTTGATTTCTCTTTGGATCATATCCTAATCCTCTTCTTCCATTATAACTAGAGGAAATTTTCAGAATATTCTCAAAGATGTCATTTCCTCTTAACTCATTTATTTTTCTTTGTAGCTTAGCAATATCATCCATCTTCTTGTTGATATCTAATTTTGCTTGATCTAGATTAGATAACAAAGAATCTTTTTCTTTCATAATAATATCATAATCTAGATGTGTACACAAAACAGGTTGTTTTTTAAGATCATTTACTTGTGTTTGCAAATTTAACTTTTCTAAGGAAAGAAGATTGCAATATGTTCTACAGATTTTAACTTAATATCATAATCTTCAATTGCCTTTTTGAGATCTTCATTTTCAGATGCAAGAGCAAGAAGTTTAACGTTTAAATCATCTCTTACTTTATTTGATTTTTTAAGTTTCTTCTTGCACTCAATATATTTCTCATGAGTATCTTGAAGACTAGCAATTAGATCTTCTTTTGCTAGATCAAAAAGACTTACCTCTTCTTCTTCTTCTTCATTTGTTGTAGCAATGAGGCATTCTACTTCTTCTTTTCCATCATCACTATCATCACTTGAATCATCCCATGCAGCTTTATATGCTCTTTCTTTCTTTTTGTGAGATAATTTCTTCCCTTTCTTGAGTTTTGGACAATCACCTTTCAAGTGTCCCTTCTTGCCACATTCAAAGCACCTAGAAGAAGAAACACTAGAAGTTTTATTAGTTTTAAAACTTTTATACTGCTTACCATTTACAATGAGAGTTTCTTCTTCACTATCATCTTCACTTATATCATGATTGTTCTTGGTTGATGCTTTGAATGCAATGTCCTTCTTCCTCCCTTGTTGAAGTTCATGTTCTCTTCTTTCTTCCTCTTCTAGAGTTGCTTCATGAGCTTCAAGATTGCCAATGAGTTGTTCCATCCTCAGTCGGGTGAGGTCATTTGCTTCTTCAATGGCCGTCACCTTGGGTTTGTATTTGGGAGGAAGTGATCTAAGGATCTTTGACACCTGAGTGTCAAAGACACTCCCAAACCGGGGACTATCCAAAATTTACTCCTATGAGTAAATTTTGAACGGGTTTCTAAGTCGATACATGCATAAATGTATTATTGTCATATTTATATATTAAGTTAAACATCATGCATCGATGATCTCATATATAAACCCTAAAGTGTCAATCTGAGAATAGACAATGTCTACCCTCATATTTCTGGAATGTATATATAATGATTACATATGTGATTGATAACAAAATGTAGATATGAATGAATACATATCTTATTATTGGTTGATTTACTAGTCAAATAAAATGGCACATTGGGAGAGAGAGAATATTATACCTCACTTGTAAGCTGAAGAAGAAATATATGCAAGTCAACAACAAGTCAATAGCACCTTGTAAGCTGAAGAAGAAATATATGCAAGTCAATAACAAGTCAATAGCACATGCAACAACACAAATGCACAATTCAATTCTGTTATAATGTATTAATTAGGGGTCAGTATATATCAATTTATAGGAGCAGTAACAAATTCAAAATCGACAAATTTTGATGATTCTGCAACTCAGCCAACACGGTCGTGTTGGGCAGCACGACCGTGCACAACACGGCCATGCTGCCCAACACGACCATGTTGGCTGAGTTGCAGAATCATCAAAATTTGTCAATTTTCAATTTGTTACTGCTCCTATAAATTTCCCTCCCCTCCATTCACCATGTACAAACATACCCTAAATGTTGTTCACCACTACATAGAGAAAATCAACATCTATCTATCTATACTTTATATATGGCCTCATTTGATTCAAACCATGTAAGAGGGTTAGCATTCAAATCCTCTGCCTAATCCAATCCCATATATATCTATAGAAAAATTGTAAAAGGATGCACCTCTTGTTAAATATGTCAAACTAGATTAAAATCCATGTGCACCTATAGATCAATCTATTTAAGTCGAGATTGGTGATATCACTTGCTGAAAATTATCTAAATTCATGCCCACTCATTTAGTTAGCCGCTTTTACAGGGGGCATAGACATTTGTAGGTGACCCACTTAATTAAATCAATTACATCAAAATAAATATAGTGTTTGTTACTATTCAAAATGAATACAATGGTCAATTTATAGGAGCAGTAACAAATTCAAAATTGACAAATTTTGATGATTCTGCAACTCAGCCAACACGGTCGTGTTGGGCAGCACGACCGTGCAAACAACACGGCCGTGCTGCCCAACACGGCCGTGTTGGCTGAGTTGCAGAATCATCAAAATTTGTCAATTTTTTTATTTATTACTGCTCCTAACACGGCCGTGCTGGGCAGCACGACCGTGCTACCTGGTCAGTTGCTTGAAAGTAAACATAAAAGGAGGAGTGATGAGGCGGCAGAGAGAAATACCTTGAGAAGAACCAGTCGTTGAGGGAGCTTATACGGGAAAAGAACCAGAGAGAGATGCGCACGACCTTTGCAACGCCTAAGACGTCGTCGCCTTTCAAGGAAGAAAGTACTGGATAGAGATGCAACGTCGTCGTCATCGTCCATGGAAACAGCGCCGAAGATGGAGGTAACGAGCATCGTCGTCGCCGGAGATGGTGGTAACAAGCTTGGGCGTCGTCGTCTAAAGAAAACGACACTAGTTTGCCTCTTTTCGGACAAGGAGATGGTTGCGAGAGGTCACGGCGTTGCTTTTCTTCAGGCGCGGGAGTGGAAACGGGGAAGAAGCAGCGGAAAATGGTAACCTAAACCGGACTATCGGGTTGCTATGTGCAATAATAGAAGACCTGTAGTGTCGGTTTTGGGTAAAAACCGACCCTAAAAGTCTACTAAAAAAACACTGTCCGGGCTTAACCTATAGCGTCGGTTTTTTAAGACAACCGACGCTATAGACCAAACTTATAGCGTGGGTTATCTTAAAAAACTAACGCTATAGGTTAAGCCCGAGTAGCGTTTTTTTAGTAGACTTTTAGGGTCGGTTTTGCACTAGAACCGACGATATATTTCAGCATCTGTAAGGTCGGTTATATATAAAAACTGACTCTAGAGTTCCAAAGTGGTGCCCGCATTTTTTGTTGACCCTATAGTATCGGTAAATTTAAAAAACTGACCAAATATATCGAGGCGTGAAGCCAAAATCGTGCGAATTTTCACGGCGGGAAACCTATAAGGTTGGTTTTTATGATAAAACTGATGCAGTAGTCTATTAGGTCGGTTATTATAATAAAAACGACACTATGGGCAGCGAATTTACTGGCCAAAAATGTAGTAGTGTCTTATATTAAACTGAATACGGATAATTAAACTTATTTGAAACTGATTACTGAACTGAGCATGTACTGAATACTAAATCTGAATCTCTGCTCTTAACTTCTTAATTGAAATTATATCTGAATGTGAATACATATCTCAAATTACTACATAATTGAGATTGAGTCTATAACCTGTATCATGTACCTTTATTCATAATCTGGCTACTCACACAAAGAGTAGTCTAAGTCTAAATCTAAATATCTTATTCTTAAGTTCTAAACTGAATTCATTGCTGAATTTGAACATGTATCTCAATATTTGGTAAACTTTATTCTAAAAATCTTATTTGGTAAGATAACTTTATTATTCCCATTTATACCATAAATGAGTCTAATGTCTTATGAGAAAGGATCTGAAATGAATATAGAAATACTAAGTATACAAAGTATCTTAAGTCAAGCTTATGGAAGTATCATAAGTACAACATTTCTAAAAATATCAATTCTGACAAGATGGTTCAATCCTTCTTATAAAATATGATGTTACCTTGAACCTTTTCATATGAACTTACATATTAAACCTTAAATATCAAAATAGAAATCTTATAAAATATCATCTTGCAACCTAATCGTAACTTAATGTGTCATTATCTCATAATGCCATCATGAACTCATCTTTACAATACATTGTGACCCCAATACCTTTATTTCCAAAAGTAGACCATGTCTTAATATTCTAAAATTCATATTCTTACATTGTAATTAAGTTCTAGATATTATTCATTCTAAGGAATTTAGTCTTAGATATCTACATGTGTATAAAATCTTAATGTCATGTTTCTACTTGAAATCTTTCTACATTCTTATCCCACATTGTCAATCTTGGTTGCATCTCTTATCTTGTAGTCTTATTCATCAATATGAATCATTACTAATAGTTCTTATAGAAACATGATCCTTTAGTTTTATCTTGAACCTGGTTCATGAGTCCCTATCATTCTTATAAATCTTAATGACATATCTCTTCTTGATATATTAGGCACATGTAAGGATGTATCCATGAATGTATAAAAATCATACTTACATATCTTAACATCAAATCTTAGAACATTGGATCACATAAAGTATAAAGTCTTACAAAAATATGCTAAGTTTGATAGATATGAATACTCATGGGCATGAACCACTTACCTTTATATTGAAGATGTTCTTGATGTAGCCTTTTTTCCTTGATTCACAACATATATACCTAGTCATCAACAAATTGTATAAGTCCATGTGTAATCTCCTCTCTTCATTTCAAAATCTCAAACCCCATCATCCTAATCCCCTAGACTGAATTAGGAATCATATTTAACTAAGACTGACTCTAATTTAAAGCATGTTTCATGTTTAAACATTGAATTAAACTTGATTCACACATTATATGGCATACACATACTGATATATTCATTATACCAAAAAAACCATATACACTAATATATAAGTATATACCTCATATACCAAGAGTAAACTCCATACATACTCACATATACTACTCTTACTAACTCACTTATAAAAATCAGATGAAAATATAATTATAATAATTTCCCATACTAAATAGGAACACAAAATACATGTTGCCTCACAAATACTCATGAATCATCTTAACTAATGATCACTTAGGCCAAAAACTAAATACGAATCCAATTATATATGAAACTCCAACAAAACTTTCAGAAAAGTAATCATACAAAGTAGTAAGATCATGTATTAAAATATCAGGTCATTTAAAAATCAGATCATGGGTGAAAAAAGCAAAATACCCTTATTAGGGTTTACATTAAAAACCTCATTAAAACTTCATATATGAAAGATAAAGATTTTAATTAATGTTAAACATATCAAAATACACATTTAGTAAAATTTGTATAAATTTTTAAAGGCGTTTACTATTTTTAATTGGCAAAACATTAAAATCATATAGTTTTGCCTACCCAGAATATAATAAATATAAGACATCAAATCATACTCTGGAACTATTTATATAGGATAGTACACTCAAAGAGATTTCCATAGGTACCTTGTTTGTCCCAAACTGATATTTGTAGCTCAAGATATGAATTTTAAAAGAATCACCTTAGCAAAGCATTTCTGGTCATTCAAAGTTGATCTGACGGTCATCCATGGATCCCCCTCTTCCACTGCATCTCCTTTGTCCCTTCCATGGACTGCATTAAGAATACTTCCCCTATTTTACGCCCAAAATAGGGCATCACCACACCAGCTTCTCCAGCAAGGTGGAGCTTGCACCTCCGGCCATGGAAGTACCAAGGAGCGGCCCCTCATCTACGCTCTCCCTTCCTCTGAGTGGGCAACACATCCTCGTCGTGAACAAAGGGTCAGGGTGAGAAACCCTAACTACCATCCCGTCTAGCCACCGCCAGCAGTGCCCCGCCCTTCAGTTCCTTGCTCTCCTTCTCTACGACTCTGTTTCCAGTCAAATCCTAGCCTTAGCTTCGGCTAACCCTAGGCTTTCCAGATCCATGGTTAATATAGAAAACTAGAGTCCAGATCATGTGGGGGATCATCTCCTTCACAAACTCTATTCGGGTCTTTTCTAACAGAGGCAGTGATCTCTAGTCTGTGTTGGGTTGGAGTCGCCCCTTTTTTTATTTTATTTTTCTTCTTCTTTTTGATAAAAGTCCAAATATAAGAAATATTTATACAACCCACTCTATAGCTCAGTTTGACTTTAGATTTTGGGGTAAATACTATATTATCATCAACTTCATATGAGAAATATTTTAAGTAAAACTAGTTGTATAAACACTCCAAACATGTATTTTAAATAAAAACATTATAATTACTAATTTAATTACCTAGGCTACTATATACATCAAAATCATCTAAAATTTCTCCCACCATCTTATATTCTAATTACTATTCTACTAAAAATATTTTAAGCATTCATTGTGATCATGAAATATTTAATTCTCAATTTGTACTCCAAGGACCTATTTGTAAAACTTAATGGGTCCAATAGGGCTGGAATTGGGCTCTAGGGCACATGGCCCATCCCTTAGTATTTCAAAGAGTCCATGAGCTTAACTGTATTCCAAATCATGAAAATTAGTCTTCAATCAATATAATTTCTCAATTGAAGCTCATGTATGACACATGTGATCAATATTTCTTTAGTTACATAACATGAAGACCTAAGCTAGGTTTAAGGCTCAAGTCATGAACTGGACTCATCATATTATATGTTCGTCACATTATTGTTCATAGGAATAATTCATTATGTCCATTAGCATGCCTTTACTAGAAAACCCCACATAAAAGGCTTACTTTAGCTATGAAATTGAGGATGTTACAATTCTACCCACCTTAAAATAAATTTCTTCCCTGAAATTTCTCTAGCTACTACCCACCTTAGGGTTCTGCTTACCTCTTCATTTATTGTAAGGCACACTTATGTTCAAACTTTTGCATGAAAAGAGATAAGTAATTTATTTTCATAAAGATTTATGTGAGTATTATCTATTTCCTTGGTCTACTTCTTAACTCATACTTAGGGTTTATGAAACTAAACTTGTCTATATACTTAGGGCATCTACCTCAACCTTGTCATGACTTCCTAACATTAGTTGCACATGGTTGTCAAATCTTGGGTTCTTTAGGTAACTCCTACATTCCTAGATATGTGGTGATCAAGCACATACCTAGAGATGTGGGATCATGACATTCTATCCCTCACTAACCCACTAACACATGTGTCCCATACCACATGGGCTAGTAAGAAAGGAGAGATGCATAAAAGTCTAGTGCTTATGAAATTCCTTTTCAATTCTCAATTGGCTGGCCATAACCATTGAGAATGGAGAAGCAACATCATTAACTAGGGTTAGGTTGAAACATGAGACCTAGAATAGGTAAACATCTAGCTCTGACATCTCTATTTCTTCTAAGGTGAAAACTCTTAGTCATTCTAGGTCATTGTATCTTTTCTTGGGAATCTATCCCTAAACCCTAATCTCTAATCTTCATCTAGGGTGATTATGAGAATCATACTTGCCTAGTGGCCATTTACCAAATTGCTCTGATACCATATTGTAACACCCAGATTTTTATATCACATGAGCAGAAGAAAATTTTTTTCTTTTCTGGGAGTGTCACAAACATGATAACCATAGCAATAAAAGTAAATGAAACACTTTACAAAACTATAAAATTGACTCGTACATAGCTTTTTGTCAACATAAAACTACATCATGTTTATGCATAAGTTCATAATAAAAAGATGTCAATACTCAGGATCATCTAGGTAGATGGCACCCCACAAGACAAGCTTTAAGATCTCCTAGACCTTTACTTATTCAATTGATCCGCAGTTGCTCCAAATCCTGCAGACATCGCGTCCCCAACCATGCATTGGGAAAAATAGTCGTTAGAGTAAGTGGCATGAGTATTCTAAAATATATATTTCTAAAGATCTGAAATTGGATATTATAAACATGAACTAACATCAAACTATGAGTAAACTGAAACATAAAGTATTTCATTTCTCAATATGAATTCTTATCTTCATATCTTATCTTATTCTAGAGACATGTACTAGTACATGGATCTCCAGACCTACACCAAAGTGCTTGGGTCATACTTATCTTATCTGATTCCCTCGCATCATACTCATGGATGAGATTATGGGCATGCTATAAACTAAGGTATCTTTTACTTACACTTTTTTTACCTGATTGTGACCACCATTATACAATGAGTCCTCATGAATTGGTGTATCTATGCCCTGAATTGGTACCAAGGTACCGCTGAATTGGCACTACATGCCTCTGAATGACACCGAGGTGTCTCTGAATTGGCATGACTACGCCCTGAATTGGTGTCGCAATACCTCTGAATTGGTGTAACACTCCTCTGAATTGGAAACAGATGCCTCTGAATCGTCCCGAGACTAACTGAATGAGGACTTATCATATAATGTATTATCTAAAGGTTTCGACTTATTTATCATAAGTCTAAACTTACTTAATTCTTAATATGAACTGACGCTGAATACTGATAGCTTTACTGAATACTGAATCTAAAATTATCTTATATTAAACTGAATACCGATAATTGAACTTATTTGAAACTGATTACTGAGTACTGAGCATGTATTGAAATCTAAATCTAAATCTCTGCTCTTCACTTCTTAATTGAAATTATATCTGAATGAGAATATGTATCTCAAATTATGACATAATTGAGATTGGGTCTATAACCTGTATCATGTACCTTTATTCATAATCTGGCTACTTACACAAAGAGTAGTCTAAGTCTGAATCTAAATCTCTTATTCTTAAGTTATAAACTGAATTCATTGCTGAATTTGAACATTTATCTCATTATTTGGGTAAACTTTATTCTAAAACTCTTATTTGGTAAGATTACTTCATTATACCCATTTATACCATAAATGAGTCTAATGTCTTATGAGAAAGGATCTGAAATGAATATAGATATACTAAGTATACAAAGTATCTTAAGTCAAGCTTATGGAAGTATCATAAGTACAACATTTCTAAAAATATCAATTCTGACAAGATGGTTCAATCCTTCTTATAAAATATGATGTTACCTTGAACCTTTGCATATGAACTTACATATTAAACCTTAAATATCAAAATAGAAATCTTATAAAATATCGTCTTGCAACCTAATCATAACTTAATGTGTCATTATCTTATAATGCCATCATGAACTCATATTCACAATACATTGTGATCCCAATACCTTTATTTCCAAAAATAGACCATGTCTTAATATTATAAAATTCATATTCTTACATTGTAATTAAGTTCTAGATATTATTCATTCTAAGGAATCTAGTCTTAGATCTCTAAATATGTATAAAATCTTAATGTCATGTTTCTACTTGAAATCTTTCTACATTCTTATCCCACATTGTCAATCTTGGTTGCATCTCTTATCTTGTAGTCTTGTTTATTAATATGAATCATTACTAATAGTTCTTATAGAAACATGATCCTTTAGTTTTCTCATGAACCTGGTTCATCAGTCCCTATCATTCTTATCAATATTAATAACATATCTCTTCTCGAGATATTAGGCACATGTAAGGATGTATCCATGAATGTATAAACATCATACTTGCATATCTTAACATCAAATCTTAGAACATTGGATCACATAAAGTATAAAGTCTTACAAAAATATGCTAAGTTTGATAGATACGAATACTCATGGGCATGAACCACTTACCTTTATATTGAAGATGTTCTTGATGTAGCCTTGTTTCCTTAATTCACAACATATATACCTAGTCATCAACAAATTGTATAATTCCATGTGTAATCTCCTCTCTTCATTTCTAAATCTCAAACCCCATCATCCCAATCCTCTAGACCGAATTAGGAATCATATTTAACTAAGACTGACTATAATTTAAAGCATGTTTCATGTTTAAACATTGAATTAAGCTTGATTCACACATTATATGGCATACACATACTAATATATTCATTATACCAAAAATACCATATACACTAATATATAAGTATATACCTCATATACCAAGAGTAAACTCCATACATACTTACATATACTACTCTTACTAACTCATTTATAAATCAGATGAAAATATAATTATAATAATTTTCCATACTAAATAGGCACACAAAATACATGTTGCCTCACAAATACTCATGAATCATCTTAACTAATGATCACTTAGGCCAAAAACTAAATACGAATCCAATTATATATGAAACTCCAACAAAACTTTCAGAAAAGTAATCATACAAAGTAGTAAGATCATGTATTAAAATATCAGGTCATTTAAAAATCAGATCATGGGTGAAAAAAGCAAAATACCCTTATTAGGGTTTACATTAAAAACCTCATTAAAACTTCATATATGAAAGATCAAGATTTTAATTAATGTTAAACATATCAAAATACACATTTAGTAAAATTTGTATAAATTTTTAAAGGCGTTTACTATTTTTAATTGGAAAAACATCAAAATCATATAATTTTTCCTACATAGAATATAATAAATATAAGACATAAAAATCATACTCTGGAACTATTTTTATAGGACAGTACACTCAAAGAGCTTTCCATAGGTACCTTGTTTGTCCCAAACCGAGATTTGTAGCTCAAAATATAAATTTTAAAAGAATCACCTTAGCAAAGCATTTCTGGTCGTTCAAAGTTGATCTGACAGACATCCACAGATCCCCCTCTTCCGATGCATCTCCTTTTTCCCTTCCACGGACTGCGTTAAGGGGACTTCCCCTATTTCACACCCAAAATAGGGCATCGCCACACCAGCTTCTCCGGCAAGGTGGAGCTCGCACCTCCGGCCACGGAAGTGCCAAGGAGCGGCCCCTCATCTATGACCTCCCTTCCTCCGAGTGGGCATCACATCCTCGTCGTGAACAAAGGGTCAGGGTGAGAAAACCTAATCGCCAGCCCGTCTAGCCGCCGCCACCAGTGCCCCGCCCTTTGGTTCCTTGCTCTCCTTCTCTATGACTCTGTTTCCAGTCAAATCCTAGCCTTAGCTACGACTAACCCTAGGCTTTCCAGATCCATGGTTAATATAAAAAATTGGAGTCCAGATCGTGTGGGGGGATCATCTCCTTTGCGGACTCTATTCGGGTCTTTTCTAATGGAGGCGACGCTCTCCATTCCGTGTTGGGCTGGAGTCGCCACTTTTTTATTGTGTTTTTCTTCTTCTTATTGATAAAAGTCCAAATATAAGAAATATTTATACAACCCACTCTATAGCTCAGTTTGACTTTAGATTTTGGGGTAAATACTATATTATCATCAACTTCATATGAGAAAGATTTTAAGTGAAAACTAGTTGTACAATCACTCCAAACATGTATTTTAAATAAAAACATTATAATTACTAATTTAATTACCTAGGCCACTATATACATCAAAATCATCTGAAATTTCTCCCACCATCTTATATTCTAATTACTATTCTACTAAAAATATTTTAAGCATTCATTATGATCACGAAATATTTAATTCTCAATTTGTAGTTTAAGGACCTATTTGTAAAATTAATTGGTCCAATAGGGCTGGAATTGGGCTCTAGGGCACATGGCCCATCCCTTAGTATTTCAAAGAGTCAATGAGCTTAACTGTATTCCAAATCATGAAAATTAGACTTCAATCAATATATTTTCTCAATTGAAGCTCATGTACGACACATGTGATCAATATTTCTTTAGTTACATAACATGAAGACCTAAGCTAGGTTTAAGGCTCAAGTCATGAACTGGACTCATCATATTATATGTTTGTCACATTATTGTTCATAGGACTAATTCGTTATGTCCATTAGCATGCCTTTACTAGAATATGCCACATAAAAGGCTTACTTTAGCTATGAAATTGAGGATGTTACAGGACATACAAAACCCCAATTCAATAAAGCAAGCATAATTGTGAAACAACTTTAGAAGATATAAAACGTAGAAGGTGTGAACTTGTCACATCATCTCAAGGCAAAACTATCTCATTGCTAAAACAAGGCCATCGACATCATCTCATGTTAACACTGAAATATCAGACAAATCATCACTATCACATTACCAGGGATAATAACCCCTCATCACATCACTAGAGGATACACCTCTCACTAGGCATCAAGCCTTCACTATCTCATAAGACCAAACACATAATTCGTGTAATTCATTGTTATCTCATCATGCCTCATTAGGCATATAAACAATACATGTGTTTCATCACATATACATCATAGAAATCATTAGCTATGATAATCATCTCTCCTACAAGATCAACATTATACAAATAGAGAGAGAAAACATCTCAACATGTCAAATGCTTAAATCAATGAAATCTATGCATCATATGTCCCCTCAATTTAGGTTTAGGGTTTCATTCTTAACCACATAGGGTTCCAAAGCATTATTTATTTGTCAATCCCTAGTTTCATTACTTCCCATAGGTTTAAAGTGTATTAGGGTTAAGAACTATAGATTATAACTAAGCATGCACATTCACATATTTATAATCCTAGTGCACCTCATCAAGGCTAATAGCCATCATCTAGTATTATTGAATCTTCTTCATATCATTCACAAACTATTACACTCATTTGACCTACAAATTTAAAACAACACAAGTGGGAGAGAGAAAATACAATCACATGTTATTCATCCATGCACGTTCAATAAGTGTAACATACCCCAGGATTAGGTTTAGGATTCACACATATAGCCAATTAGGGTTTTACTTTATGATTATATCACCAAACCCTAATTACACCATCTCCCACTTTCTTAGAACTATTTTAGGTCTGAACATCATTAATTGGACATGATAAGATAATTATGTCATCAGCACTAGGTATCACCAACACTTACATGTGTATATGTATTATCCCATTATAATATTCATGTGTTACAATCATGTATCATATAAGTGTATCAACCATGCATCAACATGGTGTTGCGACTATAATACCTTCATATGTCACAATCCCCTATCAACAAAGTGTATCAACCAACTATCAAGTACGATCAAGCTGTCACGACCGATACAATATGATCAAGAGTCTCGACCGAAACAACACAAGAGTGTCTCGACCACATCACAAGGTTTCTTGACCCCAATCAACACAAAAGGCATCTCGACCCCAATCAACACAAGGGCATCTCGACCCAAAGCAACACATGGGTGTCTCGACCCAACGCAACACAACGTCACGATCGAGACAAAGCTCAACATGTTGCGATTGATACCAAAGGGGTAACATGTTACAACCAAAACCCCACCATCACAACAAGAGTTGCATTCAAGTGTAACAACAATCGTTGAAACCAACATAAAACATGTCTCAACCAAAACCAACTCAAGGTAGTCTCGACCAAAGCACAACACATGGTCACGACCCAAACTGACCTATGGATGTCTCAACCCCAACATCAAGGGTGACATATGTGTCGAATGAAACAAGGTTAACAATAGGAAAACCAAGAGTCACATAGCTCAAACCTCATGGGTTCATGGTCATCAAATCCTAAAACAATCACCATAAAGATCATCAAATAAAATCACTTAGGAGAGAGAAAATTGAACCTCAACACATGTGAGAACTCATCTAAAACTCTAAGGAAAACATGATGACCAAAAATTAGAATATGGTGATAAAAACAAAGATTATGATGCATGTAAGATCATCATCTCAAGAACACTTTAGGAATCGAGCACATGGATTTATGGTTTAAGAAAGAGAGAAATATACATGAGAATACTACAAAGTTATAAACCCTAAAATCATAGGAATCTCATTTACCATTTTATATCATGATAATAGAATCAAGTATTGTAATACTTGTATGATCATCACCTCCACCCTCTCTTTATCGATTGAACATGGTTGTCGACTACTAACAAAACATTTAAGACTAGAACATAGGTATAATGACCACCAAGGTCAAATGACCACAAGAATATGTAACCATTATCAAACTTGGGATGCCCCATAACCAAAATAGGAGGTTATCATTAAGGAAACTCATCAAAGTGGAAGGATACAATTCCTTACAAAGATGATCACATAAAGTCCTTTTTAACATATATAATAGAATCTCCATAAAAACCTTATTAAAAGAGAGGAGTTCTTATGTTCAACATTCACAAATTAGTACCAAAACCACATGTTACACTAAGGTATCCAAACCCATATATGATGATAGAAATCATAACTCAAGGAAAGAGAAACTATCCATCTTATATTCATTTCAAAATTGGGTATTATGAAATTAGGGTTTAATATTTGAAGCAATTCTCATAGGGCTATCATCGCGGCTCAAACACTAATTCATGATGATAGAAACATATTTCACGTGTTAAAAACATATTTCATAGATAGAAACAACAACGTACGAGTAAGATTATGGTGCCAAAATAGAAGAGAAAAAGTTATATAACCCTCTTGATTTGTAGAGAATCATGCTCTAAAGCACAACTCCAAGAGAGCTCCGACTTGATTATTACTTTAGCTACAAGATCACCTTTAACAAGTAGAATGCCATGGTCAAAGGTAGCCTAAGAAATAGGGCAAGAAAACCCTAGGCTGAACCAAAAAAGAAATGGAAAAGAAAAGAAAACATCCTCTCACTAGTTACCACAATGGTAGAACCAAAGCCTCATGCCTTTTCTGAAGAGGAGTTTCTCTCAAGATGACCATCGGGGTAGAACCCTAGTCTACGTCCAAAAAAAGGAGGTAGAAGAAGATTAGGTTTCAGGGGGAAACCATGATCAAAAGGGTAAAGCCACTTACCCCAAAAAGAATCACCAAAAATCACCACTAAAGGGTTGATTTAGCACAAGATCCTCCACAAGCAAGGTTGATCGGCCACCATGGCTTCAAGATCAGGCCTCCTTTGCTCCCAAAGCTCCAAGGTCAGTCATAAGAGAGAGGGGAGAGAGTAGGGCCGAAAATGATGCTTTCTATTGAAGATAAGAGGGTATATATCCAAAGGAGGAGGGAAGTAAGATATGTATGAGGTGTCAACATAATAGAGCACCAAATGGACACTTGTCCATCAATAAAACATCCCATGCAACCACTAAACACTTACATGAAACTGATTGTGATTCAACCTAGGTGGTGTCTCGACCACATAGGTCACCATGGCCTTAGAGGTCGAGACAAACATCACAGTAACGTGTCTCGATTGAAACAAAAGGATCACCAACATGCTAGGTTGAGACACAACTCAAGAAGCTAAATCATCTCAGCCAATACCACACCAAAACCCTCAAGGTCAAGACAACAACACCAAGGGAAGGTGTCTCGGTTGAGACACACCCAAGACACTCCACAAGGTCGAGATATAGGTCGCAACATAAAAGCAAACTCAACACGGTTGATACCAAGCACTACCAAGCAAACCCTAGAATCCTAGCATCACCACATGATGCCATCTCATCAATTCAAGGTCTCAACAAGGTGCCCCTATGCATCTTTCTCTCTCTTAATATGCCAAAAAACAAAGGCCGCACTCTACATGTGACAATTTGTAAAATAACCCCTCAGCTTGGGTAAATTGTAACTTGGTCCAAAACAAGCACACATAGCTCAAGCAACTACAAAATAGGAAAACACTAAAAAATAATCTCATCACATGATAACAAAACATCTCAAAGGATTAGAGAAAGATTATAAGCATCTCATTAAGTAAGGTAAGAAAAAATTAGCATTAATCTTGGTCATGGGCCTTACAACCATAAACCCCTAACAAGGATTTTGCCCCCAAAATCCCACGCGAAAGGAGATAGGTACTTCCCAGGTATCACATCCTCAAACTCTCACATGTCTTCCTTTATGCCATTGTGATGTCATACAAATTTAACCAACACGATGTCCTTTTTTCCAGAATCAACACATGATCTGCCACATAGGACACATCCTCAACTAACTTCACCTCTACTATCTGTAGAGTTGACTCTGTGTCAAGGTGACGCTTCCTCAATGTAGAAACACTATATGTACCTTATACAACATAGGTGGTAACTCTAACTTGTAAGCCACCTTCCCATCAAGAACCTTGTACTTCCCTCTGACTTATGGATTCCATCACTCTTTCATTGTGCTACTATGATCTGCTGACTCAACACTAGCTTCACTTGTAACCATGGTAATAGGCTTTCCATCATATATACCTCCAACTTTACATTCACTTGTTGTAAGGAGTCCACATGTCTCTCTTAGGGAACACTAAAGAATAAAATTGTTCCTACTCAAAAGATGATAACAAGAAAGATTTTCCTACTCAAGGTGTCTGCATCTCAAACCATTCCTTGATGCATCACAGGTTATTATATAACCTTTCCTTGTCAACTATGTTAGGGTTTACATCTATGTACTAGAGTTACCAATAAATCTCCTGTAGGTGTTGTAAGATGTCCCCACTCTAATATTGATCCCATTAGAAGATGTCACGTGATCAAGGAAAACTACCTGGAAGGTAGATCAAGATGTTATATATAAGTACCATCACAACTGATCTAGATGGGGATTGAAAACCTTGTTCATCTATCTACAGGAAATGCACAATCCTCATGGATCCCTTCTCATTTACAAACCTAATAGGAGCATCCCAAAGAGATGTACTCAATCCGATGAACTTTTCCCAAACAAATCTTGCAATTGTCTCTTCAACTCTTGCATCTCCACCGTCGTCATCCTAGACGATGCATAAAGCCCTAACATATGATGTTTGTACTGTAGGTTGGGTACCGATAACCAGATTGATTTCGAAGTCAATTGTTCTAGGAAGCAAAATCTTGATGTCTTATTAGGAAACCTATCATCTTACATACCACTAACACCTTTTGGATACTAGAATCCTTCCCCTTGGTATATATCACATGTGCCAAAACACATCACATCCTTATCAACATTTCAGCTATTATTGTCGATACCAAATGCATCGAAAGAATCTTCCTATCATCTTCGAAGATCCACTAAACATCATCATCCACAACGTTACCATCTTGAATCTAAATTCCAAAACCACCTGATATTTTTCAAAATATCCATCTCAAGGTCACATTAAAAATCATGAACATCAAGTGGTATAAAGCTCACTTGGATGTCACATCCCTAGAAAGAAAGAACATAAAGGGAACATACTTCCCATGACACCACAACATCACCCAAGAATTTCTAACAAGGAGAAGGGGGGTTACCAACTCTCTTTGGTTATTATACAGATTTACAACTGTTCATGTGTCATTTTATCTTGTTTCATCTTGGTTTCCTTGCCATTAGGATAGGAATCATAGAGATGAAAAACATATTATTACTCCTTTATTATCCATTCATCATTTTCATGTATATCCCCTTGTGTTAACATGTTTTACAATTTCACAACAAGAGATAGATCATTATGTTTCACATGTTCTTTATTGGACAGGGATCATCTCCCTTATTCTCTTTCACATATTATGATGATTGCACCTTATACTTTCTTATACACATAAGTTTATCTTTGATCAACTCAAGTTCCACTCTATTTATTCATTATTTGTTCTTATTTGTCTCCTCACTTCATCTTTATCTTAGGAGATCTCTCCATCATATGTAAATTTTACACCATGACTCACTTTTTTAACACATATTTATCTGCATCTTGCTTTATAAACTTCTGAGTTCACAACTTCCAAAACATTTTATTTCTTACTTGTGCTCATGTTTAGGTTTCATGGTGTCGTATCTTTCCCTTTTAGTTACCAAACATTTAAGTTCTGATAAGTTAGAATGTAGTTATCATCTTAGTTAGAGTAAGATTAATATATTAGCACCATTATTCCTATTTGTTATGCTCTTTAGATTGTTTCTAAATGACTACTTAATCAAAGTAATCAGAAAGATATCAACCTAAGAGTCTCATACTCACCTTCTCTTCAATAATTTGATACCTAGCCAGGGCACCCAAATACTGAGGTTAGGTAGTATGCATATTTTATATTGTGTTCTCAACTTAGACATCATCTTAGTTCTAGTTCTAGTGTCCTTATAGGCCAACGAACCTAGAGCTCTGATACCACAAAATGTGACACCCTTTGCCACACAAAGTGAGATTACTCAAAACAAAGTGTGAAATTATCACTAATAACTATATTACCAAAAATAGATTAAATTAAAACCGATCTCATATCAGGATCTCAAGCTCAACAAATCGCAATTGAAGCCATAAAAGTATGCCACTTGTATTTCATTCATTACCCAAGGCATTATATATCATTGTTCACTGGCTAACTAGCCACATCCTGTTACATATGACCACTTGTTCATGCATACAAAACATACACGTACCATCATGGCATGAAGCCAAAATCCCAAACCATTGTAAAATATTTACAAAATACCCCCAAGGACCTGAGTGTACATGGAGACATATGGGACTCTATTACTAGCCCCTAACTACATATCTGTGATCCAATGTCTTATAGCTCCTTTCAATGTCAATCTCAACCGCATGATCTCTATCTCAGCCTGACTGTCCATCAAAAAAAGTGGATCCTACGGGTTGAGACCAAAGTCCCAACGAGAGATATAACTCTCCACCAACATCTATTATAAGCACATATAAGAAAATATAAAAAATTATACTGTTAACATATAAGCATATTCAACTAAATGATATGAACAAGGCAACTCACATTTTTTGAGTAGTTTAGGCATCTACACTACACAAATTATATGCTTTAAGAAGGAATATGAAGGACATGTATAGTTGTTATAAAATAAACAATACATAATCAAGGCAAGGAGGTCAACCAATGTTATACGCATTTGACCCTACACAAAATATGCTACATGGTTGTATTACTTCTTTTATCAAAATGCCCTGAGGATGTAGTAGTACCACCCAAATCCAATTGAGCACTGCAAATTCGAAATCAGTACCATATAAGATCAATGGAAGACCCAGACTCTATGATCATCACCAACACTACTCAATCAGTTTGAGTTTGCAATGCAATGACATAACTATCAAACTACAAGACAACAACTTATAGTCAAAGCTATAGTTTTTTAGACAACAACTCATAGTCAAAGATATAGTCTTGTAAAACAACTAGCCTGCCTTGGTACATGGCACATCACTAGAGAATAGGATCACACATGGTAATTCTATAATAAAACATCATACCATTATTTCAAAATTTAAGGATTAAGGGAGGTATCTCCACTTATACCTCACATATTCAACAGTATGCGATCCAAGTTTCCTGTAGGAGTTACTCGTTTCACCATCGCGTAAGATACTGATGTTGAAGATGGATCTATGGTATAGAGAAACTACATGATCATGTTTTCACTTTATTAGTTATCCAATTGGGTGAATTAAGGCTCCATCATACAAGTGGGCATACAAAACCCAAATTCAATATAGAAAGCATAACTGCAAAACAACTTTAGAAGATATAAAATGTATAAGGTATGAACTTGTCACAACATCTCAAGGCAACACTATCTCACTGCCTTAAACAAGGCCATGAACATCATCTCCTGTTAACACTATCATATCAGGAAAATAATCACTATCACATTACTGGGGATAATAACCCCTCATCACATCACTGGAGGATACACCTCTCACTAGGCATTAAGCCTTCACTAGCTCATAAGACCAAACACATCATTCTTGTAATTCATTGTTATCTCATCATGCCTCATTAGGCATATAAGCATTACAAATGTTACATCACATATACATCATAGAAATCATTAGCTATGATAATCATCTCACCTACAAGATCAATGTTAGACAAATAGAGAGAGAAAACATCTCAACATGGTAAACACTTAAAGCAATGTAAGCAATGCATCACATGTCCCTTCAATTTAGGGTTAGGGTTTCATGGTTAACCACATAGATTTCCAAAGAATTATTTATTTGCCAATCCCTAATTTCATTACTTCCTACAGGTTTGGAGTGTATTAGGGTTAAGCACTATAGATGATAACTAAGTGTGCACATATCCAGTGCACCTCATCAAGGCTCATAAACATCATCTAGTATTATTTAATTGACCTCAATCACATGGTATTCATCCATGCACGTTTAACAAGTGTAACATACCTTAGGATTAGGGTTAGGATTGACACACATAGACAATAAGGGTTTTACCTCATGATTATATCACCAAACCCTAATTACACCATCTCCCACTTTCTTGGAACTGTTTAGGTTTGAACATCGTTAGTTGGACATGATTAGATCATTATGTTAGGTATCACCATCTCTTACATGTGTATATTTATTATCTCATTATGTTATGCATGTGTTACAATCATGTATCATATAAGTGTATCGACCATGCATCAACATGGTGTTGAGACCACAATACATTCATATGTCACGACCCCCTATCAACAAAGTTTCTCGACCAACTATCAAATAAGGTCAAGCAGTCACGACCGATACAATATGATCAAGAGTCTCGACCAAAACAGCACAAGAGTGTCTCGACCAAATCACAAGGTGCCTCGACCCCAATCAACATAAGGTCGTCTCGACCCCAATCAACCCAAGGGCGTCTCGACCCAAAGCAACACATGGGTGTCTCGACCCAATGCAACATAGCGTCATGATCGAGACAGATCTCAACATGTTGTGACCGATACCAAAGGGGGTAACATGTCACAACCGAAACCCCACCATGACAACAACCTTTGCATTCAAGTGTGACAGCAATGCGTTGCGACTAGCATCAAAACATGTCTCGACCAAAACTAATTCAAGGGAGTCTCGACTAAAGCACAACGCATGGTCACAACCCAAACCAACCTATGGATGTCTCGACCCAAACACCAAGGGTGACATATGTATCAAACAAAACAACGTTAGCAATAGGAAAACCAAGTGTCACATAGCTCAAACCTCATGGGTTCATGGTCATCAAACCCTAGAACAACAGCCATAAACATCATCAAGTATAATCACTTAGGAGAGAGAAAACAGAACCTCAACACATGTGAGAACTCATAAAAAACTCCAAGGAAAACATGATGACCGAAACTTAGAATATGGTGATAAAACCAAAGCTTATGATGCATGTAAAATTATCATCTCAAGAACACTTTAGGAATCGAGCATGGATTTAGGGTTTAAGAAAGAGAGTAATATACATGAGAATATTACAAAGTTATAAACCATAAAATCATAGAAATCTCATATTCCAATTTAATATCATGATAATAAAACCAAGGTATGTTTCACATAGTAAGACCAATATGCAATCTAACTCAATATTTGGTCACACCATAACTTTAGGTTCATCTATGAACATATCAGGCTTAGTTGGGCACTAAATCTCTTATTTCATCCAAATACAATAACATGCCAAATTATATATTAGGGTAAAAAGTTAAGCCTAGGTTCTATTATGTATCCATGTTCATTAACTATTTACTCACTAGACTAGTGAAGCATTTACAATCAATGTGGTTGTCATAAACACCAATCATAGCATTCTCACAATTTCAATTATATCACTCTTCATAAGTTAGGTTTAACTTCTTATCTAGGGTAGAATATATTACCCTCACGTATTATTATCCCAACATAGTGTTTTCACAAGTTTACATGATCAATACATATTCACACTCTTTTGAGTAGTGGGACTTATATAGATCAACAATTCAAAGGTCCTTCGAGTGATCTTGCTACTTCTAATATGTGACATAGCTCAAAATAAATCTTGTATATATATATTTAATAATGTCCAAAATAAGTACATAGTGGTGATATCACATGTACATACTACACATTATCCTAGTTATCACATTTTTGCAAATGCCTCATCTACCTTCAAGACAAAAGGTCCTCAAAAGTCATCCCTATGTCCGATTAATGAAGGCCTTATTCCTACCAAATTCATCACCTTTGTTGATGTTGTAGTTGATGAGGATACAAATAATAATGATACTTTGGATCTCAACTAGATCCCACTGAAGATATGGTGCTTACATGGTTATGATATTGGTCTTTACTTGTTTATGTTTTCTCTCACTATCCTCTATCTTGTTGTGGGGTGTTTATTGCGGACCATACTCATTATGAAACAACTTATCTATGTATTATGAAACTAATTTTCACATGTATATATGTGGAAATCTAGGATCAAATGAAGTTGTTTTCTCCAACAATATCAATGAAATACAAATAAATCCCCTTGTTTGTTAGGTGTATATTTTGAGAGAACTAGGTTTTCCTATGAACCTTCATATAATGATAATATTTTGTACCATCAAAGTAATATAAATAGCTTCCACTCCTTCATTGATGATGCCATTATGGGTGACCAAAATTGTGAGTAGACACTAGTTTTACATGAAGTATGAGAAAAGCATGGGAAATTCTTGACTATTTTCTTGGATCTCCTTTATGGGGAAACAATTATCACCTCTGCACTATTTTAGTACGTGCTAGATTATTTTTATCTGTAACATATCGAGATTTGGCTAACCTGACTCTAGAATCCCTAATCCCATAATTAGAAGGTTAATATTATTGGATATTTAGAATCAACCAAACAAGGATAGATTTGTACCCTAACACACTATGCATGTAACCTTCATGAACATTTAATTCATGTAACATCATTAATCCAAATGTAATGTTGACCATGGATATATGTGATCTTGACCATGCTTTAGATAAGTCAATACTAATATGACAATGAGTAGTATATATGGAACCTAATCCTATCCTTCATACATGTTGATGATGTGTATGTGGTATATAGTAATCATGTGGACCGAACCCTAAGTTGGAATCAATAAACCATAATGCATACATTCTTAATACCATATGTGATACATTAGTAACATTAGGTATTTAATCTCGTAAAATATATTAATATATATGAAATGAACCTAATAACATAACCATGTCCTAGTATGTAAATGAGTTCATTAAATATGTAACACATGTTACATTATACATTAATTTGTGACTAATAACTTAAATTTTCTTAATTACTGTCCTGATACAAAGAAATGAATAATGGAGAAAATAATGTCAATAATACATAAGGTGATAATAATGAAACATTTAATGTAAGTAGTGATAACTAATGTGATGTCATCTATATTATTATTGAATTAATGGAATTAATGATTTAAATTAGTAAAAAATAAAAACTCATGAAAACAATACACCATACCTATTGTACTAGTGGTGTGAAGATAATAGGACTCTAATAATAATTGTTGATGATGATTGTTCATAGTATATAATAAATACTAAGATAATGAGTTAAACCCTAATTGTATTAGAATCCATACAGGACAATCTTAAAAGTTAAATCTAATTACAAAATCAGATTCATTGGATCCAAATTTGATAATATGCTATATTTCAACCAATTGGATAATGTTTGCTATCCCAATTTGATTAAAGATGGTAATTCTCTTATATACACATTACCTATCCAAATCCAACATTGGTTTGTTTAATGTTAACCGTGATTTTTGGCCATACATTAGATTTCTCCATTGCTCATTTGTTTTTCCTAATTTTTCCTATAGTTTCTTTATCAGTTGGGTTACATAACTTTCTTCATAAAGTCTCTTTATGAGACTTTGAATTTACATACTAGGGGTGATGTTTAATCTTCTTCCTCGAGTCAAAGCTTCACAAGACTCTACAGTCCACATGTCACCCTTCTCTTCCTTCATAGTTATCTATCTCCCTTGTCTCTCTTTATCTAACTCTTCTGATATCCTCCTCTCATTCTTTGTGTAATCCCTAATCCATAGACTCCTTTGACCAGTGGTTTTGATCCCTGGAGGGTTTCCCCAAGTACATAATTCTCCTCTCCCTTGTTTCCCCCTCCTACTTGGTTTCTAGCCACCATGGGATTGATAGCCTATACATATAACACCCTGAAACCTCTGCACAACCCACATGGATCTATTACAAGCATCATTTGGTTGTCTATCACCCTGCACCTATCTCCCCAAACCTAATCCCCCTCGACGGCTTCTAGGACTTTGTCACCAAATCTGGAGGGCACTGGGGACCCTAGAGATTGATCAGAGAACTTCAAGGAGTTTACTCATAACTGAATCCATCTCCATTTCCATCTATCTTGTGGTAGTAACTATTTTGTCCTTTTGCATACTGTTGAACTTTTATCGGCGTTGATGTGTGGTACCCTTGTTTTGACCGCTGCACTTCCAATTTTCCTTGCTAATGTCACCACAAGAGCTCACCATGTTGGCGTCTGTCCCCTTCTTGGTTTTTGGTTGTCTATGATCTTGTCAAAATGATGCTCATGTATGCCAATATTGGCGGAGGAGCAATGGGAAACATTTGGTGTCTAGGTAGACCATTTCTGGGTTTGTTGGATTCATTGTTGTGTATGGAAGATGAGGGGATCATCTTATATCTGAGTTTTGTGTTTGATCACCATTGGCATGATTGGATCTATGAGAACTCCATCTAGTTCTTGCATGAAGGAACAAGGTAAAGAAGATGATTATTTGATGTTTTAAAATATTGCCTCAACTTTAATTTGAGTATGTCACAAATGTAATGGGTATTTCCTTCCTTTTAGTCTCTAATATGATATCGTGTCACACATTTTATTTAAGTGAATGATTTTACAAGTATGTTGTCACATATCAAGGCAATGATGCATGATCCATGGGCTTATTGGCCTTTTGTCTCAGTTTTGCAAGTTAACTATCATTAAGGCCATTAAAGTTAGACAATTCATAGCTAATTATTTATTTATCAGGAAAATAAATATAAATACTCATTGGAACCATAAAAATATTCTATACATGGACAAACATAATTTATAACCTAAATCCAATGATAGTAGGAATTTATAAATTAGGTTTTGAACTATATACATACAATTAATGATTCATATATTCAATGCAATAATAGGTGAAGGAACTATGCTTGGACCTAGGGTTGACTTTTACTATTGACACACATCTTTGAGGTGTGTTATTTCTCTTTATGATTCATATTGGACAATGCTCTATATTTTCTCTCTCTCTCTCTCTGACTTGATTGTGACATATTATTTTGAATCTTACATGCTTATATATATTTGACCTAATTGGGTCAAACCTACTGAAATTAATCTTATGGAATGTTGTAAACATAGATTGGAGTGTATTCTTGTGTCTTGTTATTTCTCAATCAGTTTTTATCTTAAAGAATTTATAGATTCATATTTGGTGGAAACCATATTGCCATATGTTGGCCATTATTGTATCATCATTGATCATATTTATACATCTTTATGATGTCTTTCTTATCATGATACTATAATGTAATATGATTAAAGTAATGATGGCCTCTATATTAAAACGAATGGTTGATTTGATAACTAGAATAATGTGAATGTTTGCACATAGATAGTGACTCCCTATTGTGTGTATTTATATATATGTTAATTATATGATGTTTCATGTTCCTAAGTAATAGTGTTGTGATGCCATTACTCCCTCAAATGTAATGACCATGATGTCATAATCTATTAATATGGTGGTGATTCCATATACCATGTGGATTCCTTATATTGGTTTTTATCCTGATAATCTGCATGTATGATTCTTACTAGTTATTGTTCTTCTATAACTGGAGATTTACATGAAATTTCTAATAACTTTATCTTTTGTTTCTTCATACAAATTTAGAATCTTGCTATATAAAATCTCTTTTAATATCCATTTGAATCTTCTACCTCCCTCTTCATTGGGAACCATGAAACTTTACTTTTGATCTACTTCATTCTTAAAAATGGTTCAATCCCTATTTTAAGAGCATACCACTTTTGTTGATAAAATTTCCACCTTGTCTTCTCTTGTAGGGGGTGTTCCCAACCCCTTAGGAGGACAAGATCCTACCATAGGTGACCCCTAGATGCAACCTGTATAGGAGTAATATTTTGCTTGGAGCAGCCAAGTTTCCCTCTAGTATCCTAATAGCTATAATTTTTTCTTAGTTTTTGTATTCACCCTTCATGGTGAAGAAACTATGATAAAAATCAAAACTGCTACACTTTTGGTATATGATAAATTTCGTACTTGAATTTTTTTTTCATCCATTCCAAAAAACTATAATCATGTTTGACTTTGGATGGTTTTCTATTATTCCCTCTAGTAAAAAAGTATCTCCCCCATGGAGTCCCACTCCTTAAAAGTATGGTATTAGAGCCAAGGCAGTCAGATAATTTGATTATTTCAGTTTTATCACCCTTTGATTTTCTATCTCTCCCATAAGTTACTTATAGGAGCCTCACCCTATGTAGGAACTTTCTAAGATTCTTATCTTAGAATCTACCTATGTTGACCATGTTAGAATAACAGAAGTATATAGAATCTGATGAGGTCTCAATGAGAACTTTGAGTAAGGTAACCCTCATGAGATTAGACACTGATGTAACCCTATTTTAGGTCTTCACCTTGTACCTTTTTGTCCATTATCACATCTAAACATATTACAATGTAAATAATTCCCCTCAATAATTGTTTATTATCAAATGCATTTATGGAGGTTCTTTGCATGTTTTTTAGGTACCTAGACAATGCCAGATGGAAGAGTGAGAAGGAGGAGGATCTAAGGGTTTCTCCACCCTTGGAGAGGTCTAAAGAGAGTCGAAGAGATCCCCCACCCTGCCCCTAGTGGTCAAGGGTTGAGATAAAGTAAATAACTTCATGGATTGTGAAACAGAAGATGAAAGTGTACCAGAAGACCCCTAACATGGTCATGGTACCACGCCACGACTGTACTTCCCAATCCCAATTCACACCACATTCACGGTGGAGAACTAGCTCAAAACAAGTCCATCAGCACATTCATGTTGGCCAGAATGACTATGCCAAGAAGACCCCAACACCGCCATGCCAGCCAAAATGACCATGCTGCCAAAATGCAAGAGGCCCATGCCAACGAGAACAACCACCATTCAACCCAACATGGACATGACACTTCATTGCCACCACAACCATGCTTCCCAGCATGACAGTGGTTCTGAACTTCAAAACCCCAAAATTTCCCTATGCTTTTTCCTCCACCACCACAGTCATTCCCTCATAGCTTGAACATTTCATACTTCCCTGACAACGTCCATACTACCCATTATGGCAGGGTTGCAGAAAACCCTAATATAGTTTTCTGTGTATTTCCCTATCATAACCCAATAACCCTAACCTTCCCAAGACTCTATATATACATTTGTGGCATTTGAGAGTTGAAGGTTAGCCACTATAAGCATTAAAGGCACCACCCACTCCCCTCCTACCCATAATTCCCACCTACTTCCTCATCATTTACTCCATCTTTCACCTCAAAAGCCTAGTTTTCAAGGGTTTTGACTACTTCCATCCATCATCCTAAGACATTCATCCATCAAGGATCAAGGAGGACGTCCTTCTAGAAATGGAGGTGAAGAAGGAAAAGTCTTTACCAAGCATTTATCGCTATATGCTTCTCTACTTCTGTAACGACCCCGCTTCCCAGTAACCCCCAATTAAGGAAGACCAAGAAGTCAGAGGCGTTATCCCTAAAATAAGATCAATGGTTTAGCAAGTAATAAAAAATAATTAATAAATTCTACGAAAGACGAAACTTAAAATTGGAATAAAAATTACTTTTCACATACCTTTCAAAAGTGGGAAACTAAACTTGTACCCTCAGTAGAATTATAACTATCTAAATCCTCCTTTGTGAATTAACTTCAATCTTCACAAGTTCCAATTTTTTTTTGTCCAATTTCAGATAATCCTAAAATGCCGACAAACAAAACATTGATCAGTATAACAGAATAGACCGGTATGTGGTGACAACCAAAACATTGCACATAAGTTCTAACAACATAATCACAACAAATAGTTGTTAACAATGCAAAGTTACATTTTCATTATGACTCCTCAACCACTTTTACTACCTTTGGGATACCCTCTCTAGGGTTAAGTCCTTTCAAGACTTTAAGGCTACCTTCTCCATCCTCTTGCTTGGTACATGCAGTCACCTCTCTGGGTGCCCTGTGGTCTTCCCTCTGGGGCTTGACCACCTTGACCTTCCCTCTATAGCTTGGTCTCTTATCTTAATTACATCCAGAGGGGTATGTACGTTCGAGCGAGTCACACACATATATAATTTTTTATAATCATATTCACTTTAAGGATTGCAGTAATGAAACATCCAACCAGTTTAATTGCATTGCAATCAATAAATCCTCAAGAAATTTCAGGAAACATAAAGCATGTACTCATAAATAACTACATACCTAATTTGTAGATTTCACAGGAACTAAGCACAATCCAATCATCAAGAAATCCAATCCAAGCAAGCAAGTCAACCACACAAAGGTATAGAATCCTAAAAAGTATATGCAACCTATTTACTACACACTTCAACAAGAATCTACTTTATTGACTTGTCATTACTTTCTAGGGTTTCTAATCCAAATTAGGGTTTCATTAGGGTTCATTTAGATCTATTTACAACTTTCCTCTTTCATGTCCACAAAACCCTAAAACAGCAATTCTAGGTTCAAAACCCTAATTATTCAACTTAATCATATTAAAGCCTTTTTATCATCTAATAGGATTAGGACCATCCTAGTATTACTTTTATACTAAAAATCTCGAAATTCATCTCATTAGAAACCATTAACACCTCGAGTAGGGTTTCTAAGCCCATTAATGCATATCAACACATAAAAACCCTAAATTAGGTTATTAAACACATGGATCATCTATTTAAACAACAAAACATCTTTCTTATTATCAATAAGTTAACATGCTCGTAGATTATCCATATTAATCATGTCAATGTCATATAACATCAAATTAGGGTTTTTACCCCATATAAAGCATTAAGGTTGACAACTTTAACTACTTTTCGAGCTATGGTCAGATTTGGGCTGTAAAACTATTTTTAATAGGTTACACACATTTTTCTGATCAAAATTCATATATTACACTACAGGAAAACTTAGAAATAATGGCGGAAAAAGTTGGTCGTAAATGTGAATAAGTTTGTCATTAAAACTATTAGCGATGAGAAAAAAAAGTTGTCGCGTCTTGTCGTTATTGGTCTTGCCGTTAATAAAAATAACGGCGAAAAATTTTAGTTTGTCGCTAATACAAATCACGACGACTTATATAGTTTGTCGTTAACAGTTTTAACGACGAAATTAAATGTCTGACGTTGATACTATTTGCGACCACACAAACTTGTCATTGATACTAGTTACGGTGACTAACAGGCTTGCTCACAAAGGTCAACAACGACATCTTTTTTCCGTCGTAAATAGCTATAATGGCAAAAAAAAAACTAAATTCCAAAATTTGTCCATCATGTTTGCAACACACTTGGATCCTCACCTAAGAAACATGAACATGTACACAAGATGGATTTCTCCATAGACAAGAGGGAACACAATTTCCAACAATGAAGGACGCGGCACTAGGAACGACTAATTTATAAGTATACAAATATGTCGATTTATATATAAATATTTTGACATATATTAAACTTTATGTATAAACAAAAACTGATATAAATAATTCATCCATGAAGGGAATCTTCATGGAATCCAACCAACAATCGACATATACAATTAATATATCCATAAGTCAGAGTACAAATTAACTCAACAAATATATTAAGATCCTTAATTATAAAATTGTTACAGTAAGAATATATGGAATGGTAAAATCAAGGGAAGCAAAATTTTGGATGCAATAGTTTTCTTTGTTTATTTAAGTAATAGTGAACATGTACTTTTTGGAGGAAGAATGAGAGTGGGTAAAGAAATATATGTTGGTGATGATGGAAAAGATGAAGAATAAGGTGTCTTGGATGTTGAGATGGAAGAAAGAGAAGAGGAATACATTCAAGTGTTACTTAAGATGCACGGACAAGAGAAGAGTAGGGGAGATGGAGATGTAGAGAAGCAAGGAAAGAGGAGGCATAAGGATGAACTTTTTACTACTTTTGTTGAGATAAGCAAATAAGGATGACAACACTTTTCTATTAAGTGGACATGTCAGAGGCATGTTCTTCATGTGTCCAAGCATATCCAAGTCAGAAACGTGTCAGACACAGACACATCAACCTCTAGGTAGATAATATAACTTTAAAATTCTATTGTGTGATCGCTTAGCATAAGACTTAATCTATGAATGCATATTACATGTATGATTGATAAAGACCGAAATAAATTATGTTCAAAATCTAGTTCAATGCACATATTTATAAAATGATAAGGTCAGATATTTTCTAATTTAATGAGCTTTGTTCAGAAGTGAAGAACGTATAGAAGTGAGAGTAATTACTTTTTCAATGCCCATGTTTGATGAGGATGATACCAGAAGACAAATGTATATAGAACAACATTGGATTCAAGCTCAACTGAAAGAATGAACCTCATGAAGTGTCCTAATAGTGATTGCAAATTTCATTTAAACATTGTCATATTCAAAAAATTTATTTAAATTTTGCATGGAAGGGATTTCAAACTTAGAGATACATTTCATCTACAAATAGATTGTACATAGAAAGAGGGGTAACATATGACCATTCGCCTAGGAAATTATTGAAGTAACATATCACCATTCCTTTAGGGTAATACCTTGTCATACATCTTAAGCACAAACAAGGAGTAATATATTGCTTTGAATGAAGAAAATTATGAAAAAATAGAATTTGTGTTGCATTTGAGGTTGAATTGACAATTATGACATAAACAAAAAATTCCTAGATAATGCATGACATGTTATAGCATGTACAAGCATGTGGAAATATGTCACGACCTAAGAAGCATGGGCTTGGACATGGACACGGACACAGGAGGGAAACAGTCACGGGACACAGTGATTTTAAAAAATATAGGACACGGACACGGCATACACATTTATACATATACATATACACATGCATATGCATGTGTATATGCACATATATATACATACATATATATGTAAATATATGTATATATATATACATATATAGAAGTGAAGAATGTATAGAAGAAGACAACCATATATGGTCCAGTCCCACAAGTACATGCCACATATCATGTGAATATCAACAATAATAGTTTATATATATACATGTGTCATGGTTTTTCCCCACTCATATACACACATTGTATATTTATATATGTCGTTATCTACATATTTATGGTCGATCTCCTCATATATATATATATATATATATATATATATATATATATATATATATATATATATATATATATATATATATATACACACCAGTGAACTGACACGTGCACATGCACGTGTACCATTATATGGTACCGTGTTTGATTTTAACATCAAAATCATACATGTTTTCACATAAAGTGGTTTTTAGTTAGGCATTCATTTTTCCTCATCTATACGTTATGTGCAATCACATATTTTAAACCATATATAGTTTAAAACTTTCCTATCAGATATTATTCTCATAATCATGATAGTCATCGGATACCAACTCAAATTGAACCATTATTTACAAGTGAAATGTAAATGATTAAGAATAACCTATAACTATTTGATCTTACATGATATTGACCATAATTCTAAATAGTATAGTATTTTATGAACAAATACCATGCCATTAAATTGGCTGAACTAAAATGTATACATTATAATATATATTAGTGCATATAACATTGATGCAGCTGTATAAAAAAAGGCTATGTATATATGAAATCACATGTAATTGGATGTGATTGAAGAGAGTTTTTCTGTTTCGCATTATTCAATGGATAATAATGTACAGAAATCAACAGTTGTTCAGATCTGAGATACCAGGATCTGTGTGTGTGTGTCGTTGCGTAATGCATAATGCATATCCCTGAAGATTAAGGTGCCTTGGAGATTGAGAGGGAAGAAAGAGAAGAGGCATACATTTAAGTGTCTCTTAAGATGCACATGCAAGAGATGAGGAGGGGAGATGGAGATGTAGAGAAGCAAGAAAAGAGGAGGCATAAGGATGACAACACTGGTGTAAGTAATGGTGAACATGTACCATTAGGAGGAACAATGAGAGGGTGTAAGGAAATATGTTGGTGGTGATGGAGAAGATGAAAAATAAGATGCCTTGGAGATTGAGAGGGAAGAAAGAGAAGAGGCATACATTTAAGTGTTACTTAAGATGCACAGGAAAGAGATAAGGAGGGGAGATGGAGATGTAGAGAAGCAAGGTCGTGTTTTAAAGAATTGTTCAATGCACTTAGTTAATTATAAGGTCCAATATCTTATGATTTAGATAGCTATGTTCTGAACAACTAATTAAAGATGTGACTAAAAAATTATATAGTGTAGACAATTGATATGTGCAGCTAAGTGTATTCAACATAGATTATTATAATGTTAAAATACTAAATTTATATCAATTCTGATAGGAAAAAAGAATGAGTACTCACAGTTGTATATTTTAATGAGTAAGAAAAGAGTACTTACCTTTTGATTGCACATATTTGGTTTATCTTGATCCAAAGAGTTGATCATCTTCTTATGGCTTCTTAGTGAAGAATAAGTACAAGAAGAAAATCATTTATAGCTAAATCCCATAATAGAGTGTAATATATAATCTGAATACCAATCACCATCACCATGAATGAAACCTACAAAAGAGATTTTAAGTATTAGAAACACAATTCATGGAATGCACATATCTCCGGATGTGCATCGGACACATAAAGCCGAATGTGCAACAGACACATATCTCCGGATGTGCAAACGGACACATTTTCCGCATGTGCAACGGACACATATCTCCGGATGTGCAACGGACACATTTTCCGCATGTGCAACGGGGCATATTTTCCATATGCTCACTCGAAAACCAAAACAACATATACATTGTGCGTTGAAAAACAAAACGGCATGCGTTTAGAAGTTTAGGGGATGGGGAGGGGTTTCCAAGAAGTGTTTCAGTACAAGACTCCACTCAGTCGATGTGACATTCTTTTCTTGCATCAAAGAATTTACTGTGTGTTAACCGAAGAATGAATCGAGAAGAAAATAATATATAGCTCTTTCCATAATGAGTGTGCACATATAATCTGAATACCAATCACCATCATAACAGAGTGGGAATATACATATCTCCCAAGATATCAATATTGTGCAAATCGAACTCATCAATTTGAATAACCTGAATTTAGAACAAAACATATGAAGATGAGGACAATAAAAGAGCATAACCTACATAAAGAAATATTGATATCAAAATAAAGTGAAAGAAGGCTCAATAGTAAAGAAATATTGATATCAAAGTAAAGGATGCATTTTATCCATGAGTATATTCTAAAAAAGAAGGCTCAATAGTTGCCCATATCCCTAGGAAATCTGGATGTAACAGATCATCATTCCGCTAGTGTACAAGTAAACTATGTTGTGAGCAAGGCTATGAAGACCTCTACATTTATTTACAACCATATATATGTTCTACACATGTTTAGGAGGAGACCAGGATGGGTAGAAATCATACGCTTAAAGACCAGGAGGAGACCAGGATGGTCAACTAGTAGTCTAGTACTTATTAATTGTTAATGCATTGTGACAATTCTGAACATGATATGGCTATCTATTTTATCTTAAAGCTTAAAGTTTGGATGAACAATTATGAATGGTTTACTTCATTTATTGATTAATTTAGTTTTTTGATGTTCTTTTTAATATTTTGTAGTTAGTAACTTAGTACTTTGTAGTTGTATTATTGATAATTTGATATAGGAATTTAGTAAAGTAGTCAATTATATAACTATGAACATACGTGCAGCTAAGTGTATTCAACATAGATTATTATAATGTCAAAATACTAAATATATAAAGAAAAAAATGAGTTAGTTTATGATTTAAAACCTAAATTTAGAAGAAAAAACATATAAATATGAGGACAATACAAGAAGAACAACGTGCATAGAACAACATTTGATCAAACTCAAGTGAAAGAATGAACCTCATGAAGTGTATCAATAATGATTGCATATTTCATCTAAACAAACTCATATTCAAAAACTTAATTTTTTTTTGCATGGAGGGATTTTAAATTCATAGATACATTTCATCCACAAACAGGTTGTATAAAAATAGGGTAACATGACCATTTACCTAGAAGATCTTGTAGTATCAGATCACCATTTCTTTAGGGTAAGACCTTGTCATACATCTTAAGCATAGAACAAGGAGAAATATATTGCTGTGAATAATGAAAATCTGAAAGAAAAAAAAAACACATGTTGAATTTGAGGTTGAATTCACAACATATGACACAAATAAAAAATGACTAGATAATACATGACTTGTACAAGCATGTGGAAATTATGAAATCAACAAAAATAAACAAATTAAGGAAAATAAAACTAGATGACATGATAATTTAAACATATAATGTGTGTAGTAGTAGATGCTTACCAAGGCATTACCAAGGGTAGTGCTGATCTTTACAAATATAGAGTTCAAAGGAAATGGAAATAGCCCCAATACATAGTCTACACAGACCGGTCAAATAATGAGTGTGTGCCTATCATATAATATTGATCATCGTCACACAATTTAGAACAAAACCTACAAAAAATGACATATTAGGAACATATTCCATCAAAACAACACAAGTCTCATGTGTTAACTTCATTCATTTCTATAGTTTTTGTAGTCGTTACATGTTGAGTAATTAATTTCAAACTTGAATTAGGTTTTTCTGGGGTATCAGATACTGACAATATAAAAGAAGAGATAATTTGAGAAATATTGGAACTACCCAACATCAAAATAGATGCATTTTTTAAAATAAATGAGCACAATCATATTAATAAACATTAAGAACCAAAACTCAAAATTTAAAATAAATAATCAAGGGGTAAGCAGCGTGATGCTATGCTTTGTTAATATGCATCAGCTCCCAATATACATAACTGCACCAAAGTGAGACAAGAGGCAACCAACATGATGCAAATATTTAATGGTATCCATTAACCTCCGAGATATATATAGTTCGGCAGCCAGAGAAAATATATTAAGAAGTCATGTCTTCACGCAACACCCTACAAACCTAAGAGAAGAAGGTTAAGACGTGGTTGGCATGATCAATGGTACAATCAACTTAGAGAACAAAGGAATCCAAAATCCCATTTTTGAAACAATATTCTTCTCTCTCTTAGTTTAAATTGAAAGGTCCTATTTAGATAGATTGGCCCTTGCTTATTAATAAATTTAGTATCACACATAGCACATACTTGTAATAAGATGAAGTTTCACCGTCTCAACCAATGGAATGACCAAAACAATTCTATATATCCTACAGAAATTGTTTATAGATTGAGCTTAGCTACATTTTTCATAATGATATACATGAACAACAAAAAATAGTAAGGCAAGGCATAACATGTTGTATATTAAAGAATCAAATATACTTCCTATTATCATGAAGTTACAAGGCCCAACCTTATCCCTGAAAATATAAGATAACTAAATAGAGGGAAAATAAGCCATAAAAGAACCGATAAGGTATTTGATTTAAATACTCTCCAACTTGCTCAAAATAATGGACTTCGATATCATCTTCTTATGGCTTCTTAGTTCTTTAAGAGTTGATCATGAGTAGCCAAATTCTATCATCACTTACAATAGAACAAATATAAGGAAAAAAATAGTCTTTATCAACTTATCCGGGCATGATGTCATGTACTAAGTGCAGTGGAAAAATCAAAGTACTATTCCTAGCTATTAGCTACCCATTAACATCAAATTTTATATAACAAACTCTTGAAAGAAGTACATAGTTGTTAGACAATATCTGAATAAGTGAACTCATAAAAAGTGGTTATCCTGTTAATTGTGGTTGTTACACAAACTCCTAGAAGCACTGAAATTTGCACAAGGGGGATGACCTTATATGGAACCTTGTCTGAAAACATAGACCGAACCAGAATCTCTGGTAATTTACAGAGACATTCGTAGTAGATGGATATACTGCCTGCATGTGTCACTTGTTAATTTCTACACAAGGAAAGGTGCTTGTTTGTTGATTCTTTCCGATTAAATATAGTAATTAAGTTTGGAATGCAATTTCCAATTGTAAAAAAAAATAGAGTTGCAGTAAGTAGAGTTCTCGATTATATGTATATGTAAGAGTTTCTACAGTATACAAAGACGACAGTTTGGATCAAGTAAATCCACACATACTCTGATTTCCTAACTTAGGGTATTGTACAAGTCCTGTGACTGCGTGTATCTTACCGGAATGACATCTCCTTTCTAGAAGGCAGAATAAAACTGCAAGAAGGTGCTCTTATGTAAAGTAGCAAACTAAGAATAAATTAAAAATGAGTATACAGAGCAAAAATTAAGACTAGGGGAAAGATGAGGAATTTCTTCTTTTTTCCATATAAAGATGATTTTTGTAAGAAGTAGACATAATACATAACCTTTCTTCGACAGAGAAGAGGCGACGACTCTGTGATGACAAATCAGATATGAAAACAATGGACAGGGCAAGCCTGCTCTGTTCGAGCACCCAATAATCGAGTGGAGCCAGCTCTGACAACTGTCCGGGAACAAGCTGAGGAAAATCGCCGGTGTGGTTGGCTTGCATCGGGTTGAAAGGAGAGAGAGCAATGGGTTTCTCCCTCTTTGGCTGCAGGGTGAGTGGGGCACAATGAGGAAGCAGAAGGGGTAAGGGTTACGAAAGGGGACCCCAAAGCGGTAGAAGGGTCTGTATTGAGGAACTCTATCTGAATAAATGAGTATTACTGGAACAGAAATCATCACCGCTTATTATCAAATTCGATTTCGTGTCCAATTGTTTTAAAACCGATGTCATTTTCAACCCCTCCTACTAGTGATGGGCGGCTGTCGAGATGAAGCAGGTGGCGTGAGTCCGGCATACGGAGTCAGGTCATTCTACTAGTGCTGGGCGGCGTCGAGCTGAAGCAAGTGGCACCAGTCTGGCATACGGAGTCGGCGACCTGGGCAACGTCGGGTTGGAGCAGGTTGCGGGAGGAATGACAAAACACGGGGGCTGCACATTTACAACAGTAAACAATGTTCGCTTCTAGGGCTGGGTAGTGGGCATCGGGTGTTAGGATCACATTATTAGTATTTTTTAACTTGATTATTAGTTTTACTGATATTAGGATATTACTGCATCGATCTCAAGCTCTCCTGTTGATGGGTTGTAAATGTTTTAGGATATATATTTTTGGGCAATGAAAATGTTAAAAAGAACCAAAACACTTTAGTTGTCATAATAAAAAATGTGATTTTGACCGTACTAAGGGGCCGTTTGGGTGGTCCATTTATGACTACTGCAGTAATGAACAAATTACGGAATTCTAATTACCTAATTCACAAATCCCACCATTATCAATTACAATGTTTGGATAACTGCTAATTCAGAATTGCATAATTATGAATACTACCATTCTTAATTACATTGTTTGGTAAAAGCACTCTTTTCTCCCCAACGACACAACGAGATAAATCTTTCTGAAGAAGGTGTATTCTTCCCAACTTTATTTACTCAATCCAACATAAAATTACTAAGAACAGTCCCCAACGACACAACGAGAAACTCCATTAGGAAAATTTTCCAGCGAGAAAACAGAGGCAGACTAATGTTTTTTCTAATGAGCACATCAAGCACCAACAGTGCCTGGATCTGTCCTCACTGCAGCAGCAGACGATGGACTCATCCAAGCTCTTGGCCGTGTCCCATGGTCACCATGAGAACTGGGGCTCGAGCAGATTCTGTCCTAGTGTGGTGACTCATGTGTGCGAAGAGGGAGAGGGGGAGAGGGTAGCAGTAGCAGAAGATGATGAGCAGAAGGAAAGGGAGGGAAGATAATGGTGACAGGGTGGGATATTTCAACTATGCTGCCATAGCGGCAGGAGTTTGTGGCGTGAACACGAGTGTGGTGACCTCGAGTAACATTAACATCGCTAGATACGCGAGAAACAATGACGAGACCCATATCACCAGAAACGCAGCAAAGGAGGTAGACGCGGGAAAGGGGGAAATAAGGGGAGAGAGATGTACTTGCTCAAGCTCGAACCACCCCAAGCAAATCTCTCATAGACGGGATCGACAACGCCAGAAGCTCCAGAATCTTGACCATCTAAGCGTTGCAATCCACCATGAATCACCACGAACCACCATGTCGGAACCCTAGTAGCGAGATCCATACGGGGATGATGGAGAGAGGCAACGGGAGGAGCAGTGGCGGCGGTACAGGGGGAGCAGTGGTGGCGGCGGAGGGAAACCAGGGAGGAGACGACGGCGGGAGCAGACGATTGTGGGAGGACAGTCGTTGGGTAGAAAAAAGGGATCGGGAGTTTCAGAGGTGAGTCGGGGGCGGATCCATTCCGTTGCGGTTTTAAATAATGCTAATACTAGCGTCCTTTGGGAGGGCCGTCGAATACAGATGGATGAGAATACTGGTAAACATAGTAGTTGGAATACCAGATATAATTACAATACCGCTCCTAATTACTCCACCCAAACGGCCCGTAAATGAACAACCCATAAGAAGTTCATAAAAATATGCACAAAATATGAGAATAGTGCATATTTAGGATGTATTGACTTAGATTTAATGGAAGGGAGTGAGAAGTTTTAACGGCGGAAAATTTACATGATTAACGTCAGAATAAACTTTTCGTCGTTATTGGGGACACCTATTGCGGCAAACAGAAACCTTTGTCGCCTTTTGTGTAGCAATTACGTCAAGATATTAAGGTGGTCGTGAATCTTGACGTTAATACCCCAGTTTCTTGTAGTGTTATATGTCCTGAACTGAGTTAACAATAATTAATTAAGATTATTGCAAAGTAAAGATGGTTAAGCCAATTAGAAACAGCCACATCATCATATTTACCTTTTTTTCTCTTCCAGACTAGATCTGGATCAAGTGGTAAAAGACATATATGCCCTTAATACCATATGTGCAGCCTTAGGGCAATCCGGTCAATTGACCCTTTCCTTTCTTATTCCTGCGATAGCTCGCTCGTACGCTCACACCACAGACGCAACAATTCTGTCCGACTTCATGAACGACCTCCCACCACCACACATCCCCGCAGGCCTGTCTCTCGCACACAGTGCCATCAAAGATGCCATGGTGGTGTCCTCCTAGCCACCCAACATCTCTGTTCAAGGAGCTCGATCATACCGACCTCCTCAGCCACCCACCTCCCTGGTTTGCCTTGCTACGTCGCGACTTTCTCCCCTGTGGACTCCAACACGATGGACCCTAGAGGCTCGATCAACCTATAGAAGAGGCTGCCGCAGATGATAACAGGAGTCGGAACAACTCTGCCATCCCATCTAGGGATGAGGGAAACCTTATAGTTGGACTGTCCCTACCGGCAGGATGGATCTCTGAGCTTTGCAATGGGAAACCATCACCAGAGTTTCTGTGAGTTGATGACACTATGAAGATGAGCGAGACATCAAGCCTTGTTTCAGCCTAAAGGTCAAGATGTTTCCACATGCCACCATTCTGCAAGTAAGCTTCCACAATGACTAGAGTCAAGCTTCTCATGGCCTGAGGCTATCTAGAGGGAGGGTGCATATATATATGATTCTAGGAAACCCTAGGGTGCATCCTTGAGGTGTGGAATAGAGGCAACAAAGGTATCGATTCCCTCTTGGTTACGATGCCTAAGGATGGTATACAAAGATTATGAGTTTCAATCTGTATACTTATGGACAGTAGGTATGAAATCCTATAAGGAATGGGAACAATCAATTTTCTTCCAGATTTGTCTCTAATTATGGGAAATCCTATCTCACCAATAACTCCTTTTCCTTTTGTTATTATAAACAACGGTGGTGTTTACTTAGGGCCAAAGAAATAGCACCCACGAGCCCCAAAACTCCCATCTTTTACCCTTTCTATATTCCTTGTTTTGGCTCTTCGAATTATTAGAAAGCATGTGTTCACGAAAACTAGCCAATTGTGACTAATTATGCTGCTTTTAGAGAATATTGCTCAATTATCACTTATGCACACCATTATACTTTATTTCTTTTCTGTTTTCTATTATAAAATTTCTTTTATATTTTCTGTACTTTTTATCACATTGGACTCACTAACTCAATAGGGTCCCCGAAACCATATATTTAAAGGAAATGTTATCAAAGAAACTCTGCTCATTACACATAAATCATACAATTTTACAATCATACATTTTATTGGAGAAATTGCATTTCCACCCAAAGGAACCCAAAATTTGGGGTCGTAACATCCTTCCCCTCTTATAGGAATTTTTCCCTGAAAATTCCACAAAACATACAAACAAACATGATAGGACTTATCCATGTCCATCATCGCTCAAAAGTGGCTTCATCCTCTCCATGGCACTTCCAAAGAACCTTTATCATCTTATATTCTTACATCTGAGTTCTATCGCACCTTGGTATCACATACCCTCATAGGTGAATCAGGATAGTTTAGCCTCCCTAGAAGCTCAACAGGTGCATAGCTCAGCACATGGTTTGGGTACAACACATAGTGATCTAGATCGGACTCATGGAACACATTATACATCATATTATTCTGAGGGGTAAGCTAAACATAAACATCTCCACCACTCGATCTCAAATGGATCAACGTATCGGGAACTCGACTTTAGCTATAGCTTAGAGGGGTCAAGTTTTCATAACACATATTCTCCCACATTGAACTACATGTCAGTCTGCTTTGCATCAGCTCACGAATCATGTCGCCCCTGGGCTTTCTTAGCCATCGCTCGATCAAAGTGACTTCATCTACACCCACTGTGGTCTCTCTGACCTTCATAAGGTCCTCTCATCGACATCATCCTAATGAAGCGGTGATCGACACGACCTCCCTTATAGAGCTTCTTACATCCCGACACTAGCTATGGTGGTTGTCATCACAAACAAACTCTCATAGGACAAGAACTAACCCCATGTATCACCCTGAAAGAGCACACATGCTCTGATCAGACCCTCTAGTCTGGATCATACTAACTATTAGTTAGGCATGATAAGTTGTGCTAAACTTCAAACTGGTATTGAGTTCTTTATGTACCTACTTCCACCGCATGGAAGTGAACTTTAGGTCATGCTCCAAATGTTGAACTTGGATCACAGTGTAGATGAACTATCTCTCTCTCATATATAGTTCAACCAGATCTGTTTCTTAGGCAAGGGATTAGGTCATCTTGGTAAGGCGATCTACCATAACCCATATTGCATCATGACCTCTTTCGGTCCAGGGTAAACCCACCACAACGTCTATGGTGATCTACTCCTATTCTCCCTTGGGGACTCTTCACTATCAGTGGCAATACATTGAGTTACTGGTGTTCGGCCTCTACCCCTAAAATGCATGACAACAAGCCATATGCAACTATATATACCTCTTCATCTCAATTTCTCAAAGGACTACTGCACACTTTTGCTAGCTTAGTAGTACCACAATGCAGGGTGTACTTAACATCACGAGATCTTACATGTCATGATTCCTTAAGGTTGACTCTTAAGAATCCCTAAAACACTCTAGTAGTGGGTTTCACCACCTTCCTTTTCCTAAGATGTGTATCTGAGGTTCTTACAACCGTCCTTCTACCTTGTCAAGCTATGGGATGGCTAACTAAGTATCCATCAAATCGACCAACATGTATGTTTGTATCTGGGTGTTAGCCCTATATGTCTCACGAATTTAGGGTTCACCTAACAACCTCTTATAGCCTCTCTACTGGCTAACAAGACAGCTGCATCTCGACAAAGAGCATCCATTACCACCTTACATCCTTATGTTCTAGGTAACGGTGAAGACATAAACCTTCATATACTCCACTCATCATCCTCATCTTGGATTTAGGTCTAACTGAGTCAAGAAAACTTTGATCTCATCATATTGGTTATCAAACTCAAACTTATATAACTCATAAATTCCTACTGCTCTTTATAAGAACGTCCACATTATGACTACCTTAGTTTTCCTCGTGTTTGTAAACCATCCATTCCATGTACTCTCCAAAAAGTTATGATACTTTCTCTATCCTCAAACATCATAGCAACGTTTCAACTCAAGTCATCTTTATCCTTAGTGTATGGCATGTGTTTTGCCCTATCTCTCACACCCATAACGAGAGGAAATAATCATTTGGTTGTAGTCCAAATACAGAGTTCATCCCATTCTAAGAGTAGAGATGGCCCAGCCAGAGTAGCCCGACTGCTTACAACTCGGTAAGTCCAGATAAAGGACCCTGGTTTGAATCACACCAAAGGCACTCTGTGAAAAGTAACACGAATTAGATTCGGCGCGGGAGGGGGGTGATCGAACCACACCCTCTCATGCCCTGAGAGTTTACGCTGTTTGGCGGGGTCACAATTGTGGTGCTTCTACGGGGGCGGTTCTCTCGTAAATCGAGAAAAAGAGTAGAGATGGTGCATCACACGTCACCAATACACGTTTCCAATCTAAGTTGAAATGTACATCACATGTCTCCACATCATTAACATCTCAATTTCAGGTTTACATCCATGGAAGGCTATACCCACACACTCTTGTGTCTTCGTATTACTCATATATACATAATCCTTAGTCCTTTCCTCAAGGTCTCTAGGGTGCCAGTACTTTTTGGGTCATCCCTCTTCCCTTATGCATCCAGGGAGTGCCTACCTCATTTGCCCTTTGGGTCCTATGAACTCATGAAGGTGATAAATCTCCTAACCCATGGTCCTCAGACAAAGATAGTTGTTACCTCCCAACCCTATGGTCTTGTGCATATAGGGAACTGACAACTCCTACTCCCATTGGTCTTATCCCCACCTAACCTGAGTATTGACTTAGGATTCTATCATGGTATATCTCAAACTTGAATCCTTACCCAAAACTACATCATCTCTCTGGGCACTCATGGTCAAACTTACATCCTTTCATTGGGATCATGGTGACCTACCTACCTCGATCTGGCCCCATACATGTTACCTCCATGGCAACATATCCTCATTCCCCTTAGAGATGGTCACACATGGGTCTATAGATTCGTGCTCATACTCTGTGCTCTCCACTTAGCTCATTAAGCTCCAATGAGAGACCTCTTTAGGTTACCTCGAACCTAAACAAAGATGGTACTCATCCTACAGAAGGGTCCCTTCCCAGGATAGGAGAAAACTATCTCTTGATAGTAACAAAAGTCACAAACATCCTTACTTCCAGGGTTTACATCATCATATGCATGCTCAGACCTACCATGTTACCTATGCATGTGGCTATCAAGAAGACAGCCTACTAATCCATGATAAGTTACTTGGTATGTAATACATGTTCCTTTTCCTCAAAGTTTGACAATCTCCTACATATGTCACCAATATGTGTGAGGGGTTCATCAAACACATACCTTAGTCCAAAGGGGTTTCCTTTTCCTCTAAACATGAGGGGGTACCATTCTCAAATCCGTAGGAACTCAAACATCTTTGTGAGCATTAGGTGTGTAACATACCAAATCTTGGACATTTTGTCTTTTGACCCTCTTTCCCATCTATTTCTTTCATTTCTATCCTCTTTGGCTTTTCTGCTTAAATTTTGAAGAATATGATGATCTAATGAACATTTGTTCACCTTTTATTCCAATATTTGGGTTTATGCACAAATACCTCAGTGAAAGTTTAGAAATGGGATTAATATGTAAAATGTCCACTTAAGTAATAAAAAGGATAAAGTATTTCATCCTAGAACTTTCTAGTGCTTTTTAGAATATAAAATAGGAGAGAAATCTCTAAATATACATAAAGGATATGATGAATGTAATAATTGGAGATAATATGAGATATAATGGATAAAAGGAGATAATGAGGAATATATCGTCTAAAAAATCATAAGTGGAAACCCATGAAGATAATTTGGATATCAATCTCGTTTTCTTGACTTATAAGAAACTTAAGGGCCAAGTATCACCTAATTTGGAAGATAAATGCATATATTAAAGTCTTTATTAAAAGAAAATAGGAGATAAGCCAAAAAGGTTAAATAAAATATCTAACATCCTCAAATTGGAAAAATAACTCCAAATTCATAATCTATATATCAAAATGAGTCTATGTGTGAATTTTTATTTAATTTGGTCAATGTTAAATATTTTATTTTATTTAGGAGAGAGAAAATGACTTAAAGACCAAAAATATTAATTATATGTTGAAAAAAATAATTAATGCCAAAATCATGTTCCAAACATTTATATTGCTTATAGGCCAAGTTTTACATTTTTAGAAAGTTTGCAGATGTCTCTAATAAATTAAAAGGATAAATAAGTGATAAAATTTAAATGAATTAAATAAAATAATAAAGTCTTCAAAAAATTTATCATATTCATGTTCTACATGTTAAAATATATCTTTGGATGAATTTTGACTCAATTTAGAAAATATTTTATGATAGGGTGAATTTAGGAGAGAGAACCTGTGTAAAACTTTCAACTCATTATTTAAAACAATAAACAACTTCAACAAATAGAAATAATACCAAATTCGTATCCAAAATAATTTATATGACTTATGGGTGAAGTTTTAATATTTTTGGTTAATCATCGAGTCATTAATGAAGGAGGAAAGAGAAAGTGAGTTTTGAATTATTTAACCTATTAAAAGTCCCCAAAAGGCAAAACTAATTTCATATTCGGATTTTACATGTCAAAATCAGTCAAGGTGTCAATTTTGGTTAATTTTAGAAATCGTTTCAGCCCTCAAAAGAAGAGAGAGAAATTCATATAATAATGCATATATCACTATAGTAAAAAATATAGTTGGATAAGGATTTAATGTGTGAGATTTGGATTTTTGTGTGCTCATCGCTAACTGTGGATCTTGGATCCATTGGTTGCTGGTCATCTTCTACCTTCGTTCGGACAAGGAAATAAAAATGGATTTGGGCAATTTTTGTTTGCCATTATCTCACTCCTTTCTCAACCAAACCATGAATTCTTAGGCTCGTTAGATTCCTTGTGAGATTTCACACAACATTATCCCAAGTCATGTCAAAATCAGTCAAGGTGTCAATTTTGGTTAATTTTAGAAATTGTTTGAGCCCTCAAAAGAAGAGAGAGAAATTCATTTAAAAATGCATATATCACTATAGTCGAAAATATAGTTGGATAAGGATTTAATGTGCAAGATTTGGCTTTTTGTGTGCTCATCACTGACTGTGGATCTTGGATCCAATGGCTGCTGGTCGTCTTCTACCTTGGTTCGGACAAGGAAACAAAAATAGATTTGGGCAATTTTTGTTTGCCATTATCTCACTCCTTTCTCAACCAAATCACGAATTCATAGGCTCGTTGGATTCCTTGTGAGATTTCGCACAACATTATCCCAAGTTTTTCGTGTTTTGATCGAGTATCTGAGCTTTCCCAAACCGGCCAAAATCTCTCTCACCCTAAGTTTGAAAAGCCTACTTTACTCCTCTTTGCCTATAAATAACTTTGCCTCGAGCATCCCCATTCACTTTGCAACTCAACGCACCCATTAATTTTGAGATTCATCATCGTTTGACCCTCCAGAGAGTGGTCGGAGCAGCAGGGCTTGCGGTGCCTATCTCTCCCTCCTTGCTTCATCTTCGAGCAAATTGTTGGTACCATCAGGTTTAGTTTTTGTTTCTCTTTCTTTCGCATACTTGAGCATCGATTTTCGTGAAGAATTGTGCAAACGCCCAATTTTCCCCTAAGCAAGCAAGCAACATCTTGCAGCCATTGTGTGGGGCTGGTTTGGGAGAGACAACTCCTCATCATTTTACTATTTAACCCTGCTCTCTTCCTCTCTTTGGTACGAAGTGCCTACGTGGCAATTTCTTATTGGTTCATATTCGAAAATTCATAACTCCTAAATCGTGCATCCAAAAATAAAAGTAAGATATGTTTTGGAATTAAAAAAATGCAAGATATCTAATAAAAATAAATTTGATGCCTGATTTTGAGTTTTTTGAGTAGGTGTATTTGAGAATGATTTAATTAACAAAAAATCACCAAAAATGCATCTAAAAGTCTATATCTTCAAAAAACATAATATTATATGTTATTTTGATTAGAAAACCCTAACTAAGACAATGGAGATGTTTTTAGAGTCTAATTTGAAGGTTTGCATAAAAAGTTAGTAACTTTAGGGTTTTAAGCATTTACTGAATGAATATAGTTCTAATACATAAACATGGTGTTGATATTAGGAAAAGTGGAACATGGAATCGATTAAGTGGTGTAAGTTGATAATTGGAATCAATATTAAAGGTATGTGCATCTTACACCTAAGTTGGGAATATTTGTGCCTTGACCTGATTTCCTTTGACGAGGCTTTATTTGAACCATGTATCCTATGCTCTTGATTATTTGCTATTTTCGCATCATAATTGGTTTGGAAATATTGTTCTTGGGTCTTGGTACCCATTTTCCATGTTCTATTTAAATGATGTTATTACTTGTCATTTTTTCTAGCATGTTGATTTTATTAGACTAACTAGCTATAGTAGCGATACTTATGGACAACCACCCATAGTTGGGGAACGTGTTACTCTCCCCCCCACACGAAATATGTGTAGGTGACTGGGAATGTGTTACTCTCCCATCACCCTTTGGTTGAAGGTCCGGTAGGTGCCTCAACCCTACTTAGTTAAGATAGTCAATATTAATCATGCATGCAATTCTTTTATTATACTATGTTTATGGCAAGCATCTATTGAAAGCTTCTTGTATATTTAGCCTCATTCTCTTGTTATCTTCATCTTATGATGAACTCTAGCTTGTTATTACATATCTTGCTTATCTTGTTATCCTAGAATAGTTTTGTGACACATACTTTTATTTTCCTTCCCTTTTGTTGGGTGCTTTCCCAACCACCCAGATGTGGAGCAAGGTGATGGATAAGGCATGAAGATCTTAGCGTTGGCATGGACTTAGTTGATGGAGTTTTTACTTGTAGACAAGAATGTAGTAGTTGGACTTCCCTCTATCTAGATCCAGTTTATGTATCTTGATGTAACCCTAAAGGGATATTGTTGATGTATTTTGTACAATCTTTTATAAAAATTGATTTAGTCAGATTTTTTTTATTCTGTTGTTTTCCAATGTGTTTTGTTTACCATATTTTAGTAAGGAGGTGATCTCGCCTCTTTACAAGGTGCACCAGGTACTACTACTTCCCCTCTTAGTTCAAAAAACTCTAGGTTCACTTTTTATGCAACAGTTGTTCAACTACGAACCAAACATGCACAAGGTAGGGCATACACTTCCCACCATTCTTCCACGTGAACAACACCCTAGAGTCCTACAAAAGGACAACCAACTTGGTGTGACACATCATAACTTGTTACCATACCTCCCCAATGTCTAAGGAACTCTTATATAAGGTAAGGTAGGCACCTACAACTCCTGTACATCAACTCAAGAGGCCTCTTTCCCTTTATAGGGTTTGGTTCCTCTAATGGAAACCAAGATACAACAAGCCTCCAAGGATCATTCCTGAGGCAACCACATCTATCTATTCAGGGTCATCTAAAACAAGTCAATATAACCCAATTGTTCATGATTCTTCATGTCTCGGAGTCTAGGTTTCCAACCTTTTTCCTCGGGATCTTGCTCTCTCTCTAGAGCTAACCCTACAATAGATCTCATCATTGTAGGTTCTTTCTTAGAGGATGGGTCAAGCTCTTAAGGATACATGTCTACACCTACCTGAGTGAAATGTATGATCCACAACCTATGTTCGACCCAGATCCTCCAGAGCTCAGCATGCTCATCTCATAAGCTATCTCGCATACTCTTCTGGCCTAGGTCTAAACCTACTTCCAGCACTGCTGCTGTCCATCTCTATGTAGGTGCATGCCTTGCCTCTACTCCTACATGCCCCTAAGGGTTTATATATGATCATCACTATCCTCAATGAAAAGGAAGCTATTCCTCACCCTCAAAGGCACAACCGCCCAAGGTTGGGTCACCAAAAACACTAAGTCAAACCTAGCTCATGCTTCGCATGGGTACACAAAAACCGATATCCATGTCATTCCATGTACATACCTGCATGGTCGACTGTGATATCCAACTCATCTTGTCATCTCTCTCCCTAACTACCACTTAAGGTTAGGGTTAGCATCATCCTTAGAGGATGCGTCATGTCTCTACCTCTTCTTGGAGGCCTCTGCCTCTAAGGCTAACTCTCTCCTCATCCTCCTACAGAAGTTCTAACCTCAGATCTCTCATGAGGGCATGAAAACACATGCCATGCAACCCTAAGCATGTAACTAATCTTTAGTTTACGCTTAAACTATTAGACTTATGTCTATGACATCTTATTTACATGCTTTTCATTGATTTGGTGGAGGATTCCTTATTCCTTATTGTACTTACCCCGACCTCAAGTGGGTGGGGAAGAGAGAGAAAAACCTTAAACCTTAGAACCTTAATTGAATTAGGGTTGAGAAGGGATAAAAATAGATGAGAGAGTCCTAAAGGTATCTTATTTCGAGTCAAGACCTCAAACTTTGGCCAGGAAGTCACACCACATCCATGATTGATTAGCGGGGTAGAGGAAAATATTGCCATCCCACGAACCGTGATCCTTTTCTAGACACCTCCTTCATCGGAAAATCCCCTAATAACTCCCTTGGGTTCTAAAGAGTTTGTAAAATTTAATAATTATTAGATATTAAATGGAAAACCATCACTCTGATACCAATTGTAATGACCGCACTTCCAGGTAACCCCCAATTAAGGAAGACCATGAAGTCATAGGTGTTATCCCAAAAATAGGATCAATGATTTTGCAAAAAAATAAAAAAAAATAAAAAATTCTACGAAAGACTAAACTCTGAGGGGAAGGGGTTAGGGAATAGGGGTAGGAAGGACCTTTTTTTTATGGGTATAATTCAACTTAAAACTAGAATAAAAATTACTTTTCACATACCTTTCAAAAGTGGGAAACTGAACTTCTACCCTCAGTAGAATTCTAACTATATAAATCCTCCTTTGTGAATTAACTTTAATTTTCACAAGTTCCACTTTACTATTTGTCCAATTTTAGATAATCCAAAAACATCGACAAACAAAACGTCGGTCAGTACAACTGAATGTACAATTATGTTGTGACAACCAAAACATTGCACATAAGTTCTAACAACATAATCACAGCAAATAGTTGTTAACAATACAAAGTTACATTTTCAGTATGACTCCTCAACTTCTTTTACTACCTCTGGGATACCCTCTCTAGGGTTAAGTCCTTCCAAGTGACTTTAAGGCTGCCTTCTCCATCCTAAGCTTGGTACCTGGGGTCACCTCTCTAGGTGCCACATGGTCTTCCCTCTGGGGCTTGACCACCTTGACCTTCCCTCTAGGGCTTGGTCTCTTATCTTACATCCATAGGGGTATGTAGGTTCGAGCGACTCACACACATATATAATTTGTGATAATCAAATTCACTTTAAGGATTGCGGTAATGAAACATCCAAGCAGTTTCATTGCATTGCAATCGATAAATCCTTGAGAAATGTCGGGAAACATAAAGCATGTACTCATAAATAACCACATACCTGATTTGCAGATTTCACAGGAACTAAGCACAGTCCAATCAATCAAGCAATCCAATCCAAGCAAGCAAGTCAACCACACAAAAGTATAGAATCCTAAAAAGTATATGCAACCTATTTACTACACACTTCATCAAGAATCTACTTTATTGACTTGTCATTACTTTCTAGGGTTTCTAATCCGAATTAGGGTTTCATTAGGGTTCATTTAGATCTATTTACAACTTTCCTCTTTCATGTCCACAAAACCCTAAAACAACAGTTCTAGGTTCAAAACCCTAATTATTCAACTTAATCATATTAAAGCCTTTTATCATCTAATAGGCTTAGGACCATCCTAGTAATACTTTTATACAAAGAATCTCGAAATTCATCTCATTAGAAACCATTAACACCTAGATTAGGGTTTCTAAGCCCATTAATGCATATCAACACATAAAAACCCTAAATTGCATTATTAAACACATGGATCATCTATTTAATCAACAAAACATCTTTATTATTATCAACAAGTTAACATGCTAGTAGATTATTCATATTAATCATCTCAATTTCATATAACATCAAATTAGGGTTTTTCCCCCATATAAAGCATTAAGGTTAACAACTTTAACTACTTTTCGAGCTATGATTAGATTTGGGCTGTAAATCTATTTTTAATAGGTTCCACACATTTTTCTGATCAAAATTCATATATTATATGTCCCGAACTAAGTTACCAATAATTAATTAAGATTATTGCAAAGTAAAGATGGTTAAGCCAATTAGAAATATCCATGTCATCATATTTACCTTTTTTCACTTCCAATCTGGATCTGGATCAGGCGGTAAAAGACATATATGCCCTTAATACCATACGCGTGGCCTCGGGGCAATCCGGTCAATTGACCCTTTCCTTTCTTCCTCCCGTGGTTGCTCGCTCATACGCTCACACCACAGACGCGGTAGTTCTGCCTGACTTCGCGGACGGCCTCCCACCGCCGCACGTCCTCGTAGGCCTGTCTCTCTTGCACAGTGCCATTAAAGGTGTCATGGTGGCATCCTCCCAGGCACCCAACATCTCCGTCCAAGGAACTCGATCACCCCAACCTCCTCAGCCACCGGCCTCCCAGGTTTGCCTTGCTGCGCCGCATCCTTCTCCTCTGTGGACTCCAATAGAATGGAAACTACTGTAGAGGCTCGATCAACTTGTGGCAGAGGCTGCCACAGATGATAGTAGGAGTCGGAACAACTCTGCCATCCCATCCAGGGACGAGGAAAACCTTATAGTCAGACTGTCCCTACCGGAAGGATGGATATCTAAGCTTTGCCACAGGCAACCATCACCAGAGTTTCTGTGAGCCGACGACACTGTGAAGATGAGAGAGACATCTTCCCTTGTTTCAACCTAAAGGCCAAGATTTTGCTGCAAGCCACCGTTCTGCAAGTAAGCTTCCACAATGACTAGACCCAAGCTTCTCATGGCTCAAGGTTGTCTAGAGGGAGGGTCCCTATATATACAATTCTAGGCAACCCTAGGGTGCATCCTTGAGGTGTGGAATAGAGGCAGCAAAGGTACTGATTCCCTCTTGGTTACAATGCCTAAGGATGGTGTCCAAGATTATGAGTTTCAATCTGTATACTTATGGACAGTAGGTACGAAATACTACATGGAAAGGGAACAATCAATTTTCTTCCAGATTTGTCTCTTATTATGGGAAATACTATCTCACCAATAACTCATTTTCCTTGTGTTACCATAAACAATGGTGGTGTTTACTTAGGGCCAAAGCAATAACTCCCACGAGCCCCAAAAGACCCATCTTTTACCCTTTCTATATTCCTTGTTTTGGCTCTTCTATTTATTAGAAAACATGTGTTCACGAAACCTAGCCAATTGTGGCTAATTATGCTTCTTTTAGAGAATATTACTCAATTCTCACTTATGCACACCATTATTCTTTATTTCTTTTTTTTCTATTATGAAATTTCTTTTATATTTTCTTTAATTTTTATCACATTGGACTCACTAACTCATTAGGGTCCCCAAAACCATATATTTAAAGGAAATATTATCAAAGAAACTCCGCTCATTACACATAAATCATACAATTTTACAATCATACATTTTATTGGAGAAATTGCATTTCCATCCAAAAGAACCCAAAAATTGGGGTTGTAACATCGTTCCCCTCCTATAGGAATTTTGCCCTCAAAATTCCACCAAACATACAAACAAATAAGATAAGACTTATCCATGTCCATCATCGCTCCCATGTGGCTTCATCCTCTCCATGGCACTTCCAAAGAACCTTTATCTTCTTATATTCTTACATCTGAGTTCGCTCACACCTTGGTATTACATACCCTCATAGGCGACTTAGGATATTTCATCCTCCCTAAAAGCTCAACAGGTTCATGGCTCAACACATGGTTTGGGTACAACACATAGTGATCTAGATCGGACTCATGGAATACATTATACATCATATTATCCTTAGGGGTAGGCTAAACATAAGCATCTCCACCACTCCATCTCAAATGGATCCATGCATCGGGGACTCAATTTTAGCTATAGCTCAGAGGGGTTGGGTTTTCATAACACATATTCTCCCATAGTGAACTACATGTCAGTATGCTTTGCATCAGCTCAAGACTCACGTCGCCCCTGGGCTTTCTTAGCCACCGCTCGATCAAAGAGAATTTTTCTGTACCCACTGTGGTCTCTCTGACCTTCACAAGGTCCTCTCACCAACATCATCCTAATGAAGTGGTGACCGACACGACCTCCCTTATAGAGCTTCTTACATCCCAACACTAGCTATGGTGGTTGTCATCACAAACAAACTCTCATACGACAGGAACTGCCCCCATGTATCACCCTGATCAAGCACACACGCTCTCATCAGACCCTCTAGTCTAGAGCATACTAACTATTAGTTAGGGGTGACAAGTTGTGCTAAACTTCAAACTAGTATATAGTTCTTTATGTACCTACTTCCACCGCATGGAAGTGAACTTGAAGTCATGCACCAAATGTTGAACTCGGATCATAGTGTAGATGAACTATCTCTCTCTCATATATAGTTCAACCAGATCTGTCTCTTAGGTAAGGGATTAGGTCATCTTGGTAAGGCAATCTACCATAACCCATATTGCATCATGACCTCTTTCGGTCCAGGGTAAACCCACCACAACGTCTATGGTGATCTACTCTTGTTCTTCCTTGGGGACTCTTTACTATCTGTGGCAATACACTGGGTTACTCGTGTTCGGCCTCTACCCCTGGAATGCTTGGCAACAAACCATATTCTACTATATATATTTCTTTGTCTCAAGTGCTCAAAGGACTACTGCACACTTTTGCTAGCTTAGTAGTACCACAATGCAGGGTGTACTTAACATCACGAGCTCCTGCATGTCATGATTCCTCAAGGTTGACTCTTAAGAAACTCTAAAACACTCTAGTAGTGGGTTTCACCACCTTCCTTTTCCTGAGAGGTGTATTAGAGGTTCTTACAACCTTCCTTCTACCTCGTCCAGCTATGGGATGGCTAACGAAGTATCCATCAACTCGACCAACGTGTATGTTTGTATCTGGGTGTTAGCCCTATATGTCTCACAAATTTAGGGTTCACCTAACAACCTCTTCTAGCCTCTCTACTGGCTAACAAGACAAATGTGTCTCAACAAAGAGAATCCATTACCACCTTACATCCTTATATGCTAGGTAACGGTGAAGACATAAACCTTCATATACTCCACTCATCATCCTCATCTCGGATTTAGGTCTAATTGAGTTAAGAAAACTCTGAGCTCATCATCTTGGTTATCAAACTCAAACTTATATAACTCATGAATTCCATACTTCTCTTGATAAGAACGTCCTCATGATGACTACCTTAGTTCTCCTCGTGTTTGTAAACCATCCATTCCATGTACTCTCCAAAAAGGTATGATATTTTCTTTATCCTCAAACATCATAGCAACATTTCAACTCAAGTCATCTTTATCCTTAGTGTATGGCATGTGTTTTGCCCTATCTCTCACACCTATAATGAGAGGAAATAAGCATTTAGCTGCACTCCAAATATATAGTTCATCCCATTGTAAGAGTAGAGATGGTGCATCACACGTCACTAGTACATTGTTCCAATCTAAGTTGAAACGTACATCACATGTCTCCACATCATTAACATCTCGATTTCAGGTTTACATTCATGGAAGGTCATACCCACACACTCTTGGGTCTTCATATTACTCATATATATATATATATATATATATATATATATATATATATATATAATCCTTAGTCCTTTCCTCAAGGTCTCTAGGTGCCAGTACTTTTAGGGCCATCCCTCTTCCCTTATGCATCCAAGGAGTGCCTACCTCATTTGCCCTTTCGGTCCCATGAACTCATGATGGTGATCAATCTCCTAACCCATGGTCCTCGGACAAAGATAGTCGTTACCTCCCGACCCTATGGTCTTGTGCATATAGGGAACTGACAACTCCTACTCCCATTGGTCTTATCCCCACCTGACTTGAGTATTGACTTAGGATTCTATCATGGTATATCTCAAACTTGAATCCTTACCCAAAACTCCATCATCTCTCTGCGCACTCATGGTCAAACTTACATCCTTTCATTGGGATCATGGTGACCTACCTACCTTGGTCTAGCCCCATACATGTTACCTCCATGGCAACATATCATCATGCCCCTTAGAGATTGTCACACATGGGTGTATAGATTCGTGCTCATACTTTGTGCTCTCCACTTAGCTCATTAAGATCCTATGAGAGATCTCTTTATGTTACCTCGAACCTAATCAAAGCTGGTGATCACCCTACAGAAGGGTCCCTTCCTAGGATAGGGGAAAACTATCTCTTGATAGTAACAAAGGTCACAAACATCCTTACTTCCAGGGTTTACATCATCATATGCATACTTAGACCTACCATGTTACTTATGCATGTGGGTATCAAGAAGACAGCCTACTAAGCCATGCTAAGTTACTTGGTATGTCATACATGTTCCTTTTCCTCAAAGTTGGACAATATCCTACATATGTCACCAATATGTGTGAGGGGTTCATCAAACATATACCTTAGTCCAAAGGGATTTCCTTTTCCTCTACACATGAGGTGGTACCATGCTTGAATCTATAGGAACTCAAACATCTTTGTGAGCATCAAGTGCTCCAGGTACTACTACTTCCCCTCTTCGGTCAAGGAACCCTAGGTTCACTTTTTATGCAACAATTGTCCAACCACGAACCAAACATGCACAAGGTAGAGCATACACTTCCCACCATTCTTCCATGTGAACAACACCCTAGAGTCCTACACAAGGACAAACAACTCTGTGTGAGACCTCATAAATTGTTACCGTACCTCCCCAAGGTCTAAGGAACTCTCCTATAAGGTAAGGTAGGCACCTAAAACTCATGTACATAACCTCAAGAAGCCTCTTCCCCTTTATAGGGTTTGGTTCCTCTAATGGCAAACAAGATACAATAAGCCTCCAAGGATCATTCCTGAGGCAACCACATCTATCTATTTAGGGTCATCTAAAAGTGTTCAATATAACCCAACTGTTCATCATTCTTCATGTCTCAGAGTCTAGGTTTCCAACCTTCTTCCTCGGGATCTTTCTCTCTCTCTAGAGCTAACCCTACAACGAATCTCATCATTATAGGTTCTTTCTTATAGGATGAGTCAAGCTCTTAAGGATATATGTCTACACCTACCTAAGTGAAACGTATGATCCACAAACTATGTCCGGCCCAGATCCTCCAGAGCTCGGCATGCTCATCTCATAATCTATCCGGCATACTCTTCTGGCCTAGGTCTCAACCTGCTTCCAGCACCGTCGTTGTCCATCGCTACGTAGGTGCATGCCTCGTATCTACTCCTACATGCCCCTAAGGGTTTCTATATGGTCACCACTATCCTCCATGAAAAGGGAGCTATTCCTCACCCTCAATGGCACAACCGCCCAAGGTCGGGTCACCAAAAACACTAGGTCAAACCTGTTGACTCAAGGTCAATTAGGTCATTGTTGACTCACGTCTAAATTGACTAAACCCATGTTTTGATGATGACTAACCATTCCACATATTGGTGTCTAATGTCTCTACTTGAGTGATTTCAGATTAGGTATATACACACTCCAAATGCCCTAACTTGTGCATATCAAATTGGAGAAAAGACAAGTCAAAGTCAATACAAGTGCATGTTTTTGTAATATGATGTAAATCCATTAGAATCATGTTGTAAATTACTTGTAATGATTGTATGACTTGTAATTAAGCTTAGAAAAATCACGAGCACTTAGATCAAATGTTTAAGCACTCAAAAGCCATTTTCCAAAATTCACATCAGGTTGTTCATCGGTCGAGTTCTGTGAGGTACAAACTCGACCGATCCTGATTGGATCTTGAAAATGACTTTTGATCGGTCGAGTTTACACTACACAGAACTCGACTGATGTTGTACCAGACCAATTTGATTTTCATTTATCGATGGAGTTTCCCCAGGACAAACTCGACCGATGGTCTGAATATCGGCTTTGTCTTTTACTCTATCGGTCGAGTTACCCTTATAGAAACTCGACCGATTGCACTATACGGAAAAGTGCAAGAAAGTGCTTCTAGCCATTATGGAGTTGCAACAAGTGAAAATATATATGTTCCAAGCCACAAAATGGCTAGTTTTCATTCTCAAGTATTCCCAAAGGCTAAGAGGCATCCCTAGCTATAAATAAGACCCCTTGGGCTTCATTCCAAGGTTGAGCATTCATTGCAAAACTCTATGTGAGGTTCTTATTCTATAGTTGAGTGCTTCCTACAGCCTCCTCTCTCTCTCTCTAAGCTTAATCACTTGCTACATCCATTAGAGTGAGTAGGAAATATGTAAGAGAGCTAGTCCTACATGTATATCTTGTGAGGCTCTCACTTCCACCACCTCCCTTTCTCTCATTTTAATGATGAAGATGAAGGTTCTCTCTCTTAGATAAGAGAGGTGAAGAAGAACAAGGGAAGGCATCCCTTGGTGAAGATCAAGGATGAAGACTTGGAGCAAGAGTGGGTAAGCCCTTGGTGAAGGCAGAAGACTCCTTGCTCAAGTGGGTAAGTCCTTGGTGGAAGCTTCTCCGAGTGAAGGTGAAGTCAAAGGCGGAAGATCCAAGAAGAGTGGGTAATCCCTACAAGGCTGAAGACTTGTGCAAGAGTAGGTAAGTCCTTGGTAAGGTTGAAGACTCTTTGTATTGGATAGGTAAGTCCTTTGTTTGGTCATGTATTGTAAGTCTTATGAATGAATATAAGAATTCAATGGTTAGGAAACCCTAGAGGTTGACCTCTCTAGGTAATTGGACTGACATACTTCTAGTTTGAAGTGTGGAACCACTCTAAATAGCTTGTCTACTTGTGTTTGCTCAATCTCTATCATCCTTGCTATGCATGTTTTAGTTGCACTCAAATAACCTATTAAGCAACCTTATCTTGTGATATATCTTGAAGGTCTAATGAATTTTGTTTAAGTGCATTTATCTCTATTCACCCCCCCTCTAGAGCATCTAATCACCCATCTAGGATCCAACAATTGGTATCAGAGCAGGTCTTCTCCGAGCATACTTCAATAAGTAGGAGAAGATGGGTGACTACCAAGGAGGGAGATACTTGACCAGCCTTCCAATCTTTGATGGGAGAAATTTCCTCTATTGGAGAAGAAGACTTCAATTCTACATCCAAGGATCAAGTCTTGAGATGTGGCAAATGGTGAACAACCCATACATGCTACCAAAGACAAAGATTGAAGAATGGGATGAAGCTACCTTGAAGAAAGCAACCTTGAATGCTAGAGCCATGCACATCCTCTATGCCTCCATGACCCCCACCGAGTTCAACTAGATTTCTTCATGTGAAACAGCCTATGAGGTATGGAGAAAGCTTTGCATCACTTATGAAGGGACAGATCAAGTGAAGGAAAGCAAAGTCTACATGCTCAAAGGGTTGCTTGAGAACTTCAAGATGGGAAAGGAGGAGAGGATAGACAACATGTACTCAAGGCTCAACACCATTGTGAATGGTCTTGCTGTTCTAGGACATCCTATGTATAGTGGAGAGATCAACTCAAAGATCCTTAGAACTCTTCCCAAGAGGTGGGAACCCAAGGTGACTTCCATTGAAGAAGCAAGGTCTCTTAAGGATATCCCTATTGAAGAGCTCATTGGAAATCTACAAGCACATGAAGTCACACTTGACAAAAGAGAAGAAGTTGAAAGACAAGAGAAGAAAGAGCTAAAGAGAATGAAGAAAGCTGAAATGAAGGCTCAAATGGAAGCTATCATGGAACAAGTCTCTCCATCCTCTCAAGTTGAAAAAGATGTCATGTACTCCAAGGATAAACTCTTCAAAGGCAAGTCCTCCTCCATATGGTACTTCACATGTGGAAATAAGGGTCACTACAAGGAAGATTGCCCACAAGGCAAAAATACCCATCTTCACAAGAGAAGAGAAGAGAAATGGCACTCAAGCTCAAGTGACTCCTCCAACTCAAGCTCAAGTGAAGATTCAAGTGAACGTTGAAGATCAAGCTCTAGTGATGAAGGAGAATGCCATTTTGCTCTTATGGCATCAACAAGTAAGGACTCAAGTGCGGTAAATCTAAACTCTTTAGATAAAGAATCCTTGATTGCTATTATTCATGATACTTGTGCCTCTCTTAAGTCTTCCAAAAGGAAAAGGAAAATGCGTGCTAGAATTGTCGATAATTTGCATGTAGAACTAGATGATCTAAAACATGCTAATTCTTGCTTGCTTGATGATAAAAATGCTTGTCTTAGCCAAGTAGACTCTCTTAAACTTGAAAATGCTAGTTTGCTTGATAAGATTAGATTTCTAGAAGCTCAACCTCTCATGCCTAGTTCTAATGAAGAGCATACTTTAGTTGTTGATTCTATCATGCATGATATTGATGTTCTTAAATCTAAAAACAAGGACAAAGATTTGGCTTTGCAAGAATTAGAAACAGAAAATGCCTCCTTGCATGCTAAAATCAATGTGCATGAATCTTGTTCTAGTTCTACTAGTAGAGAGAATGATTTTGCTGCTCTTCATATTGATAAAGATTCTTATTTAACTAAAGCTCTTTGCTTAGAAAATGATCTTTTACATGCTAGAGATAATATCAATCATTTGTCTTCTACTATTACTTCTCTTATGCATGATAATGATAGTTTGAGATCTTCTTTGCAAAGATTCTTAGTGGGTAAGAAGAGCCTTAATGATATCCTACACCATACTACCAAACAAATTGGTAGACATGGTTTGGGGTATGATGGAAGTCAAAAGAACAACAAAGGTAAAGGACCTCCAATATTCCATGGAGAATCATCTAGTTCCAAGACTATGGACACATGCAACAATTGCAATGAAATTGGTCATTATTCTATTTGTTGTCCTTTTAGGAAAGCACCCAAGAGCAATAGGACTTGGGTTGCTAAACTAACTCTTCTGGACCCAAAAACATGATTGGGGACCATTTCATCTTTATTCTTGTAGGTACTTGCAAATGGATTGACTTGAGCTATTGAATTGCTAATTGACTTCTCAATCCACATGAAAGAAGAAAGGTGAGATGTGTATGAGATGAAAACAAGTGGAAAAGAAATGGTAAGCACTAAGGTAATGTTTTTCTTGCTTATAACCAATCCTAACTTGTTTTGTCAAGTTAGTGTGCACTATGCATATGGTTTTTGAGTCAAAAGTGGTATCTTGTCTCTTGCTCAAAAATTGTTTCTAATGCTTCTATAGTGCATTACAAACTTGCTTAGATATGTTTGGATATGGTTTGTATTTTAGCATGCCTTTAAATATGTTTTTATGAAATATATGTCCTTTTGACAGCTGCTCTGTCGGTCGAGTTTGCCCTATCTGAAACTCGACCGATAGGCACCAATGGGTGTTGCCAACAGCTGTCATCGGTCGAGTTGTCAATGCACAAAACTCGACCGATAACACTGTGCACAGAATACACAGTTGGCTTATTGAATGAGAATTTCCCTCTCCACTAGATTTTCTCAACCAATAGCCTTATTCTTTGGCACTCCTTTGGTACCTTTATATATGCATATTTCCATGTTCTAAATTGCCTATCTTGCTTACAACTCTATATATCTCTAATTACTCTAAATTGGTATATCTATATCTTACAATTACTTGCTTTGAGTTGTTTTGCAGGTTTTGATGATGACCTCTTTGGATCTCTTGGTTGTGTCTTAAATTGCTTCCGTTGTACTCTAACTTGCTACATCTATCTAGGTGTATATCTTGTGTTGATACATTCTTGAGGTTCTTAGTGGTAATCATCTTTTGGTAAGGATGCATATTGGTATGTGAGTTATATCCTTTCATGCTTCTAAAATTGCTTATCTCTTTGTTTGGATATCTCTACATCTACTCATAGCTTGCTCTATCTTGTGTATCTTTTGGTATCTCCTACTATGATCTAGATCCTACTAGTAGTCCTAACTTGTGATATCATCTACTAGTAGTTCATATACATGTAGTTCTAACCTTTTTTATAATTGGCATCTTTGCTCATCTATATGCTATGCTTGTATCATGTGTCATACATACTCAAGCTTGTTCCTTGAATTGCATATCTACTATCTTGAGTTGCTTGCATAACATTGTGATGCAGGGTACATAGATCTACATTATATGTAGAAATTGGAGTATTTTTGGATTGTATGCAGGTTTTGCTCTAGTTTCAGTTTTTGGTGCACGACTAGTGTTTTTCATGCAGAAACGACCTTCTAAGCAAGACTCATGGAAATGCCATGAGCCCTGGTACTTTTTGGGCAAATTATGTCATCTTGAGGGTCAAAAGTTGTGTTTTATTGTTTTTTTGTCGCACTTTATCTTGCATTTTGGGTTGTTCAAGTATATGCTTTAACTTGCCTTTCTTTCTATGCTTGGATAAGCCCCTATCTGTGCTCTTCGACTCTCCTTATATATTTTTGTGTTATCTCCTTTCTCTTTAACAAGTGGTGTTTCTTATTTCTTCATAACCCCACTTTTTGAAATGACAAAGGGGGAGAAAGGTATGTCTTCTTTTGACAAAAGAGGAAGAAGACATGTCTTACATGAAGAAGAGAAGCATGTCCATATAAAGGGGAGAAGGTAAATGGGAGAAGACATATATGTATAGAACATATATGAGTAGAAGACATAGTATTCTATAAATATTGTGAAAGCTAACCATGCAGGAGAAATAGCATCAATTGAAGGGGAGTATGAGAACTCCATGCACATCAATTAAGGGGGAGCATATGAGCTCAGTCCTATTGAAATCCCTAGGTTTCTCCAAAGGTATGATTTTACTTAAAAGCTTTCAATACATTTATGGAATGGTTTGTGATCTTTAAAAAGGGGGAGAATGTTGACTCAAGGTCAATTAGGTCAATGTCGACTCACATCTAAAATGACTAAACCCGTATTTTGATGATGACTAACCATTCCACATATTGGTGTCTAATGTCTCTACTTGAATGATTTCAGATTAGGTATAGACACACTCCAAATGCCCTAACTTGCACATATCAAATTGGAGAAAAGACAAGTCAAAGTCAATACAAGTGCACGTTTTTGTAATATGATGTAAATCCATTAGAATCATGTTATTAATCACTTGTAATGATTGTTTGACTTGTAATTAAGCTTAGAAAAAATCAGGAGCACTTAGATAGAATGTTTAAGCACTCAAAACCCATTTTCCAGAATTCACATCAGGTTGTTCATCGGTCGAGTTCTGTGAGGTGCAAACTCAACCGATTCTGATTGGATCTTGAAAATGACTTTTGATCAGTCGAGTTTACACTACACAGAACTCGACCGATGGAGTACCAGACCAATTTGATTTTCATTGGTCGGTTGAGTTTCCCCAGGACAAACTCGACCGATGTTCTGAATATTAGCTTTGTCTTTTACTCTATCGGTCGAGTTACCCTTATAGAAACTCGACCGATTGCACTGTACGAAAAAGTGCATAAAAGTGCTTCTATCCGTTTTGGAGTTGCAACAAGTGAAAATATATTTGTTCCAAGCCACAAAACGGCTAGTTTTCATTCTCAAGTGTTCCCAAAGGCTAAGAGGCATCCCCAGCTATAAATAGGACCCCTTGGGCTTCATTCCAAGGTTGAGCATTCATTGCAAAACTCTATGTGAGGTTCCTATTCTATAGTTGAGTGCTTCCTACAGCCTCCTTTCTCTCTCTAAGCTTAATCACTTGCTACATCGATTAGAGTGAGTAGGAAATCTGTAAGAGAGCTAGTCCTACATGTATATCTTGTGAGGCTCTCACTTCCACCACTTCCCTTTCTCTCATTTCAATCATGAAGATGAAGGTTCTCTCTCTTAGCTAAGAGAGGTGAAGAAGAACAAGGGAAGGCGTCCCTTGGTGAAGATCAAGGCTGAAGACTTGGAGCAAGAGTGGGTAAGCCCTTGGTGAAGGCATAAGACTCCTTGGTCAAGTGGGTAAGTCCTTGGTGGAAGCTTCTCTGAGTGAATGGCAAGTCAAAGGTGGAAGATCCAAGAAGAGTGGGTAATCCCTGCAAGGATGAAGACTTGTGCAAGAGTAGGTAAGTCCTTGGAAGAAGGTGGAAGACTCCTTGCAAAGTGGGTAAGTCCTTGGTAAGGTTGAAGACTCTTTGTTTTTGATAGGTAAGTCCTTTGTTTGGTCATGTATTGTAAGTCTTATGAATGAATATAAGAATGGAATGGTTAGGAAATCCTAGAGGTTGACCTCTCTAGGCAAGTGGACTGACATACTTCTAGTTTGAAGTGTGGAACCACTCTAAATAGCTTGTCTACTTGTGTTTTCTCAATCTCTCTCATCCTTGCTATGCATGTTTTAGTTGCACTCAAATTACCAATTTAGTAACCTTATCTTGTGATATATCTTGAAGGTCTAATGAATTTTGTTTAAGTGCATTCAGCTCTATTCACCCCTCTCTCTAGAGCATCTAATCACCCATCTAGGATCCAAAAAAACCTAGGTCATGCTTCTCATGGGTAAACAAAAACCTATATGCATGCCAAGCCACGTACATACCTTCATGGTCGACTATGATATCCAACTAATCTTGTCTTCTCTCTCCCTAACTACCACTTAGGGTTAGGGTTAGAATCATCCTTAGAGGATGTGTCGGGTCTCTACCTCTTCTTGGAGGCCTCTGCCTCCAAGGATAAATCTCTCCTCATCCTCCTATAGAAGGTCTTATGTTAGATCTCTCATGAGGGCACGACAACACATGCCATGCAACCCTAAGCATGTAACTAATCTTTAGTTTATGCTTAAAATATTAGACTTATGTCCATGACATCTTATATACATGCTTTTCATTGATTTGGTGGAGGATTCCTTAATCCTTATCGTACTTACCCCGACCTCAAGCGGGTGGGGACAAGAGAGAAAAACCCTAAACCTTAGAACCTTAATTGAATTAGGGTTGAGAAGGGACAAAAATAGATGAGATAGTCCTAAAGGTATCTTATTTCGAGTCAAGACCTCAGACTTTGGCTAGGCAATCACACCGCATCCGGGAGTCCTCGTGACCGACTAGTGGGGTGGAGGAAAATATTGCCAGCCCCCAGACTGTGATCCTTTTCTAGACACCTCCATCATCAGAAAATCCTCTAATAACTCCCTTGGGTTCTAAAGAGTTTGTAAAATTTAATAATTATTAGAGATTAAATGGAAAACCATCACTTTGATACCAATTGTAATGACCCTGCTTCCTGATAACCCCCAATTAAGGAAGACCAAGAGGTCAGAGGCGTTATCCCAAAAACTGTATCTATGGTTTTGCAAATAATAAAAAATAATTAATAAATTCTACGAAAGACTAAACTTAAAATTGAAATAAAAAATACTTTTCACATACCTTTCAAAAGTGGGAAACTGAACTTCTACCATCAATAGAATTATAACTATCTAAATCCTCCTTTTTGAATTAACTTTAATCTTCACACGTTCCACTTTATTGTTTGTCCAATTTTAGATCATCCTAAAATGTCGACAAACAAAACGTAGGTCAATATAACAGAATATATCGGTATGTGGTGACAACCAAAACATTGCACATAAGTTCTAACAACATAATCACATCATATAGTTGTTAACAATGCAAAGTTAAGTTTTCAGTATAACTCCTCCACTACTTTTACTACCTCTGGGATACCCTCTCTAGGGTTAAGTCCTTGCAAGTGACTTTAGGGCTACCTTCTATATCCTAAGCTTGGAACTTGGGCTCACCTCTCTGGGTGCCCTATGATCTTCCCTCTGGGACTTGACCACCTTGACCTTCCCTCCAGGGCTTGGTCTCTTACCTTACATACAAAGGGGTATGTAGGTTTGAGCGAGTCACACACATATATAATTTGTGATAATCATATTCACTTTAAGGATTGCAGTAATGAAACATCCAAGTAGTTTAATTGCATTGCAATCGATAAATCCTTGAGAAATGCCGGGAAGCATAAAGTGTGTACTCATAAATAACCACATACCTGATTTGCAGCAATCAAGCAATCCAATCCAAGCATGCAAGTCAACCACACAAAAGTATAGAATCCTAAAAAGTATATGCAACCTATTTACTACACACTTCATCAAGAATCTACTTTATTGACTTGGCATTACTATCTAGGGTTTCTAATCTGAATTAGGGTTTCATTTGGGTTCATTTAGATCTGTTTACAACTTTCCTCTTTCATGTACACAAAACCCTAAAATAGCAGTTCTAGGTTCAAAACCCTAATTATTCAACTTAATCATATTAAAGCCTTTTTATCATCTAATAGGCTTTGGACCATCCTAGTATTACTTTTATACAAAGAATATTGAAATTCATCTCATTAGAAACCATTAACACCAAGATTAGGGTTTCTAAGCCCATTAATGCATATCAACACATAAAAACCCTATATTAGCTTATTAAACACATGGATCATCTAATTAAACAACAAAATATATTTCTTATTATCAAAAAGTTAACATGCTCGTAGATTATCCATATTAATCATCTCAATTTCATATAACATCAAATTATGGTTTTTCCCCTATAAAGCATTAAGGTTAACAAATTTAACTACTTTTCAAGCTATGGTCAAATTCAGGCTGTAAATCTATTCTTAATAGGTTCCACACATTTTTCTGATCAAAATTCATATATTATATGTCCCGGACTGAGTTACCAATAATTAATTAAGATTATTGCAAAGTAAAGATGGTTAAGCTAGTTAGAAACAGCCACATCATCATATTTACCTTTTTTTTGCTTCCAATATGGATCTGGATCAGGCGGTAAAAGACATATATGCCCTTAATACCATATGTGTAGCCTCAGGGAAGTCTGGTCAATTGACCCTTTCATTTCTTCCTCATGCGGCCGCTCACACGTACGCTCATGATGTAGACACATCAATTCTGTCCGACTTCACAGACGGCCTCCCATCACCGTACGTCCCCATAGGCATGGCTCTCATGCACAGTGTGATCAGAGGAGCCATGGTGGCGGCCTCCCAGCCACCCAACATCTCCGACCAAGGATCTCAATCACCCCGACCTCCTTAGCCATCTGTCTCCCTGGTTTGCCTTGTTGTGTCGCGGCCTTCTGCCCTGTGGACTCCAACACGATGGACCCTACAACAGAGGCTCAATCAACCAATAGTAGAGGCTGCCACAGAAGATAGAAGGAGTCAGAACAACTCTGCCATCCTGTCTGGGGATGAGGGAAACCTTATAGTCGGACTGTCCCTACCGGCAGGATGGATCTCTGAACTTTGCAACAGACAACCATCACCGGAGTTTCTGTGAGCCAATGACACCGTGAAGATGAGAGAGACATCTTCCCTTGTTTCAAACTAAAGGCCAAGATGTTTTCACATGCCACCATTCTACAAGTAAGCTTCCACAACGACTAGAGCCAAGCTTCTCATGGCCCGAGGTTTTCTAGAGGGAGGGTCCCTATATATACGATTCTAGGCAACCCTAGGGTGCATCCTTGAGGTGTGGAATAGAAGCAACAAAGGTACTGATTCCTTCTTGGTTACGATGCCTAAGGATGGTGTAAAAATTTTATGAGTTTCAATCTCTATACTTATGGATAGTAGGTACGAAATCCTATAAGGAAAGGGAACAATCAATTTTCTTCCAGATTTGTCTCTTATTATGGGAAATCCTATCTCACCAATAACTCATTTTCCTTATGTTACCATAAACAACTGTGGTGTTTACTTAGGGCCAAAGCAATAGCTCCCACGAGCCCCAAAACTCCTTTCTTTTACCCTTTATATATTCCTTGTTTTGGCTCTTCTATTTATTAGAAAACATGTGTTCACAAAAACAAGTCAATTGTGGCTAATTATGCTACTTTTAGAGAATATTGCTCAATTCTCACTTATGCACACCATTATTCTTTATTTCTTTTTTTCTATTATGAAATTTCTTTTATATTTTCTTTACTTTTTATCACATTGGACTCACTAACTCAATAGGGTCCCCGAAACCATATATTTAAAGGAAATATTATCAAAGAAACTCTGCTTATTACACATAAATCATACAATTTTACAATCATACATTTTATTGGAGAAAATGCATTTCCACCTAAAAGAACCTGAAAATTGGGGTTGTATGAGATTGGGTCTATAACCCTTATCCTGTCTCTTTATTCAAAAACTGGCTACTCACACAATAAGTAGTCTAAGTCTTAATCTATATCTCATATTCTCATTATCTGGGTAAACCTTATTTTGAATATCTGATTTGATAGTATGACTTCATTGGTACGAAATATAAAAAATGGGTCTTAAGGCTTAAGAAGGAGCATCTGATCTGAATATATAAATACTAAGGATACAAAAAGAAACTTAAGTGAAGTATATGAAAGTAACTTAAGTAGTAAATATCTAAAATATGATTTTTTGAAATGGTAACTCAAACTCTTGAAAGTTTCATGAAGTCTTATATTAACATTATTCTTAATGCATTCATGTGGCCATGCTGATTGACTTGCTTTGAGCTAGTTCTCCACTATGAATGTGATGTGATTTTGGCTAGTCAATATGGTCATCTTGTGGTATCATGGTCATGTCAGGGGTCGTCTAGTGTAATGTCATCTTCTTTTTCACACACCATAGAATTATTTGCTTTTGCTCGACCTCTAACCACTTAGGGTAGGTTGGGGGAGCTCTTGGACTCTCTTTAGGCCTCTCCAAGGGTGGATAGACCCTTATATTCTCCTCCTTCTCTCTCTTCCATCCAATACGTGGTCAAGGTACCTAAAAAACATGAAAAGAACCTCCATAAGTGCATTTGACAATAAATCATTATTTAGGGGAATAATATGCAGTCTAATATGTCTAGATGTGATTAAAGGATAAAAACCCACAAGATGAAGCCCTAAATTAGGGCAACACCACCACACCAAACTTAAAACATACTTATCTGCATGTATGCTCCAACTCAATCTCATTTTCAATTCATTCAACAAAAGCATGGGAGAATGCAATCATCATGATATTCATGGCCTATACTGAGTTCACATGTGGAATCAGGCATGCAACCACTACTCTCTCTTCATTTTCCTATTTTTCATGTGATTCAAGCAGAAATCATAAGAGCTTCAAATATGGGATACCAAACACACATGTAAGTGATGTAAATTTTAGAATGCTCTGGATAGACCTTATCCTTCATGACATACATCAAATTAATTAGAGTTAATGTTTCACTTGCTAGCACTCCACTTCACTTCACCCCTTATGACATACTTTGCTTGAGAAGGGGTGTGTGGGCTAGAGTTGATATAAATAAGCCCTACTAGGCATAAAAAGATAAGAAAGGGTTATGGAAAGGATTGGAGTGCTATAACACATGAGCTCCCATCTTTTTTTATTTGTTTTTCTTTTTTTAGAGGATATTACATAGATTCATCCCTTGTTTCTTTTTCTTTTCCCCTTATGTTATGAGTTCATGTGATGATTGGAAGAAGTGAGGTTAAATATATATTTCTATCCCAAACTTGGAGGGTGGCCAAGGCTAATGTGTGCACTTTGACATCCTTTCATGAGGAGAAGAGGTAAGAATATGATAAAATTAATTTAGGGTCAAAGAGAGGTCATAAATGATGAAGGTCCATGTATGATTTCATTCAAGCAAGATAATCCCTAAAACATTCACCATAAAAGACAAACCATGTGTAAGTTGAGCAATATGGTATATCATGTTCTATCCAACGGAATGAATAATCCCAAGAATTTTAGGCTTGAAAGAATCACATTTTTATTAACGTAGTTAATTTCCCACAAAAGGCTTGGTGAGCATGCAAATTTCCATCATAGAACTCATTTAGCCAAAAACCATCGTATATAGGTTTGATTCTCCAAATTTTCACCATTCATATCACAATAGGTAAAGATTTAATTGAAACACAATATTGAGAAAATATAACAAGCTTGGGATAAATTGGACATAATGGTGCCAAGTTTCCCTAAACCACATCTAAATCTACAATAGAAAGAAACAAATGACAATTAAGAAAATGTTAGCTAAAACACACAAGAAACTAAAAAATCTACATGAAATTCAATGCAAGGCATGGAAAGGAAAAAAGAGCACAAATTTTAAAAAATTACAAAAAAATGCAAGAAACTAAATTATATGCATGTATGCATCAAAGAAAGTAATATCCTACACTAGATAGTTGGTGTTACAATCATCATCAACAATCATCATAGAATAGGGTGGAAAAGGGTGAAACATGCATATAAAAATGGAATTAAGAAGAAGGGTGTGTAACGTTATACCACCCCAAACTTTTAAATCATGTTGTCCTTAGAATAAAATTAAAGTCTAAGAGTGATATGACAGAGTTCATTGTGGTAGTGGATCTCATGGAGGATGTTGAAAGTATTTGTCCCAACAATATGCCTGTAGATGTAGGTATGTCTCCTGGTAGCCTGCCAGTACACCCCAAAAATCCTCTCCCCATTGGGGGTTTTTCTAAACATGTGCATGCTAAAATAAGTACATGTGGTTAATCAGATGATGGATCTACTGCTAATCCAACCACATGGCATGTTGCTTTTGTTTAATACCCTCCAATTGTTCATGGATAGATGACATGTCATATTCATTTGTTGGAGGTGGTTGTGCATAAGAATCATCCTTTCTCTGTATGGTGTGGCAAGGCTATAGAGGAATGTGTTGTTGCTCCTAAACATAAGTCTCTCCCTCTCCCTCAGGTAAATCAACTAGAGGTTCCATGTAGACATCTCTAGGATGATCCTCCTCCCAATGTGTAATTTGATGGTTGAAGTCTTCTATTAGTCCTACACCACTAATCAGAACATGTGTTGTATGGGAGCTTACTGGTGAAGCCAAGATACCCAAGGTTCATGTTGTAGATTATATTTTCATTAGGTAGGGTGATCATATGGGACCATGTAATACAGTTCAATTCAACATACTTGGTTCCCTCTACCTTTGTAAGCCCTTCTAAATCATAATCTACAACTATAGAAATAGTAGTCATCATCCCTCCCATGATGAACATATTCTTACTCTTAAGTTGGTTCATCTTCAAGTGCTCAATCATCATTACTCCTAGATTGACATATTTCTTATCTATCATCATGGTTATCACAAACAAATCCTTTTGGGAGTAGCATCCTTGAATATCATAATAGACAAAAAATTTATTGGCTATAACTTTTTGGAGATAGCTCATAACGAGATTATATAACATGCTCGTCTTGGACTTTCCCACTACAAAAGTATCATGTCCAGTGAGGGCTTTCCACATTATTGAATAATTATATCTCCCACGTTTATCAAATTTCTCTTCATCAAATTTATTTGTTGTTTCAGGTGTTGAGGCAAAAATCTTGTTGAGCTGGGAGGCTTTAATAACATGTGTGGAATCATTTAGTTAAAAACTTATTTCATCCTCACCTTGGTAGCTTACCTTCTCCAGTGACCCAAAGAATTCATGGGTAGTCTCAATGTAGGTATCTTAGACCTTAGACATAACCTTAGGCAATCCACATAAGTCCACATATTTCTATAATTTGTAGTTATTCCCTACAGCCTACATAGTATACATACAAGTGTATCTCCTAGGGATCACCCTCCTTGTTGTGTACTTCGGATGAAGAATCTTCACAAAATATTTTCTCTGTGCTCTTCTACCAAATGTAGATCCTTTGGGTTGTTTTTCTAAAATCTTCATCCTTTCCACTTCCAACCTTTACAACATATCCACTAGCTCATCTTCCACCTCCTCACTTTCTATTCCCCTTCCTTCTTCTTCATAATCATGTGACCCTAAACTCATGTCCAGGTTGAAGGGAATCATTTATATTGGTTCATCGTCATCTTCTTATTTAATCAACAACCTCTGTCTCGTGGGTTGTTGTGTAGTATGTAGTTGGGTGAAAGAAGTATAATGCATTGCTGGAGTAGGCCATAGAGGTGTATGTGAAGATTAGGTGATAGAATCCTTATTGCACCTTATTTCCCTAGATGGAGTATCAACATCAATATAATTCACCACAATTTCCATCTCATTATCATGTGGGGCTCCTCCTCTCCATGTTAGTTTAGGTCAAATGTATGATGTGGACTAGAAGAGGATCACAACAGAGGCCGCTCATCGATGTTGAACGTAGAAGAGAGCCCAAGATGGAGTTGGATGGAGATAGAGTGGGTTGTGGGAAGATTGGATGATGTTTGAATCTATCTTCATCCAATCTTTGGTGTCAGTGATGGTTGGGACACCATTTTGTAACCCCTTCTTCACTGTCTTGTCAATCTTCTTCATCTAGAATAGATCTTGGGTGAATTTTTTGTGGAATACAAAACATACGACTACATGGATTTTCTTATTATCGTATAAATGGAGGTGGAAAAGGTTTGGAATGGAGAGATAAATGTTGGGGAAGACCGTTGGGAGTTCAAGGAACCTTCAATGGATCTTAGGGATGAAGATTGGAGAGATTGGGGTGGTAGGGAGTCATCCTAAATCACTTGCAGCACAGAACAGTCGTGTTGGGTCATGGAAATATGAAATAGGTCATGGTGATCCAAAACATTTTGACGACTTAAGTGTTGTGGGTCTACCCCAACATAGTCATTCTGGCCAACATAATCATTTTGGTCAGCAAGGTCATGTTAGCTAGCCCAAAGATTCAACAATTTCCTTTTAACTTTGACAAGGCCATCATGTACATTATGTTGATGCACAAGCGTGTTGTCCACTTTTAGTTTAAAAATATTCATTTCTTCTCAAACATTATATCTCAATCAATTTCTATGATCCAAACTATATACTATAAATTTATTTCCAGTGGTTTGAGCCTTCCTTCTTAATCTCCATCATGTTCTCTTGTTACATTTTAAAACTCAAAACAAAAAATATTAAACACATGTGTTTCTGCTTTCTTTATAAAATGTATAAACTAACCAAGAAGTAGAGAAGGTTAGGTGAAAAATTCCCCCAAACCAAGGTGGTTTGACTCCCACTAGAGCAAAGTTTTATGCCTTCATTCAAACTTCTTATAGTTGTCTCAATCAATCAACCATTTGGGAATCTTGTATGTCCACTCTTGAAGTAGATGTCTCGCTCATTCAAATTCGACAATTATGGCACACCTATTTGATCATATAAGTTATGAAGAGGTGCTCCATTCAAATCCCCATCTTTTGATTAATGAATTGAATTCTTCAAGTGACAATGCTCAACATCCTCATCTCGCTCTTTTCAAGTGGGTCTTGAATATATAATTTTATCTTCATGTCCATGAAAGAGACTGTCATCATGCCACAAGGCACATGTATTTCGGCATCAGTTGTACATAGGAATGGTCTTCTCAAGATGATGAAAATCTTCCTATCCTCTGGTTCCATGTCAAAAACAATAACATCTATCGGGAACACCACTACCCTATATTTGTCTATCAACACTAAGACACCATACACCTTTCCTCTAGGCACTTTGATTGAATGATCTGCCAATTGGAGAGTAAAATTGCTTGGTTTTACCTTGCCTAACCCCAACTCTACATAGACATTACATGGCATCAAATTCACACTAGATCCCAAATCAAGTAGGGATTGGTCCATGCGATGTCCCCCTATGTCGCTAGGTATGGGTGGAACTCCTAGGTCTTTTCCCTCCACAAGAAGTGCATGTTGTAGAATAGTGATCACTTGTTCCATCAAATTGACCTTCTTAGGCATCCTTCTTGTTGATTTCCTCTTAAAACTGCACATGTCTTTGAGAAATTTGGCATAAGCTAGCATTTGTTTGATTGCATCAAGCGATGGGATGCTCACTTTCACTTGTCAAGATATCTCTAAGATGTCAACCTTATGTTTCCACCTTCATTTTGATGATGGGGGCTCATCCAATGCATATGGGAATGGGGGCTAACTTGCACTTGACTTACTTGTATCATCATGATTTCCATATGGCATGACATGAGGAATTCTTGGAATCATGGGTGGAACACTAGGGATTGTATAACCTACAAACTAAGTATAGGGTGGAACACATTGTATCACAAAATCAACATGAGGAATCACAGGATACTCAACTATGTCAATCATAGTATCACCAATTGCTTTCATTATCCTCATTTCTATAATGTGCCCTCAATCCACATGATGATTGCCTATTTTATTTGTGGGGTGCTCAATAACACTACCACTACTTAGAATTGTCACAACATTAACTTTCTCATGATAAATAGGGGGATATTAGTATTATTGTGGAGGAGGTGGAGGTGGCCCTTGGTGTTGGAGTTGAGATGGGGAGGAGTATTGATGGTGGTAAGCATATTGGTAGGGTGGTTGTGGTGATGGAGGCGTATGAGGTTTAGGCGGGCTTAGAAATTGATACAAAGGTTGCACTGGCTTTGAGGGTGGACTATAGGAAATTTGAAAAACACTCGTTGGTCCGCTTGCGTCATTAGAGTTCTCCATGGGTTGATGAGGAAGTTCCCCTTCCTCTTGGAGGGAGATTATTTAGGGGATCTACTCTAATCTTTGCTCAAGCCTTGTCACATTCTTTTAAGCTTCATCAAATCTTACAACCTAGAGAGAACTTCATGTTGAAACCTTGAAATATACCTTTGGCCTTATTTTTCCCATTTTCTATGAGCATGAAGTTCCTTCACTTCTTCACCAAAGGTCTCAATAGAGTTAACAGAATGACCAGGAGCACTTCCCACTTGAGTTTTCATACGATTCACCATTTCAACAAGAATCTTCGTCATTTGTGGGTTTGAACCATTATGAGATGAAGGTGTCACACCAATGGTGTGGTCAAAATCATTGATCACACCAGAAGCTTGACATGTTGAATTTTCTGCCAAGTGTTCAAACAAAGGCCATGTCTCGTTAGGGTGTTTAGCCATGAAATCACCTACACAAGAAGAATCTATTGAATCTTGAATTATTTGGGAGAGACCAGAGTAAAAGGATTGAACAAGATGCCACAAAGGAATTTCATGGTGAGGTTACTCTCTCATCATCTTCTAAAATCTTTCCCAAACATCACATTACCACTCATTATCCATTTTTCTGAAATTTTCCCAGAAGGCCACATCTTTTTCAACCTTGCAATAGAATATAATTTCTTTAGAAAGGCGTTCTTCTTGTGTCTCCAACCCATGATGTCCACTTTCAAATGATACCAATCTTTGTCCTTGACTTTTAGGGAGAATGGAAACAAGGTAGATGGATGGAGTTTTATGTAGCTACATGCATTCTTAAGGTAGATCACATTTCAAGAAAAGAATCCACGTGAATTCTAAAGGTAGATAACATTTCGACAAAGGAATCCACATACTTGTAGGGGTTCTTGTTCTTTAGTCTGTAGAAGGTGGGGAGAAGCCCAAAAATACTGGGAGGGATGGAGAACTATTGCTCTAGAATTTTGTCAACCTTGTTGGCAATATGAGAATTATAGTGTCCTGGCATGAAGTAGTTATGAAGTGGTGTGTGCACGGGTTGTAGAGGTGGAGGTTTCTCATGTGCATATCCGTCTCTCATATCATCTTATATGGGTTAGTGTCAATTACACAAGGCACAACCAAGGAAAAGAAGGCATGCTAGCAAGCCAATATGCAAAAAGTAACACAAAAAATAATGACTAGTAATCGGATTGTAGTAGAAAAAGTAAAAGCTAAACAAACTATACTAGGACAAGCGCCACTCATCCCAAAAATGGTGCCAGAAAGCTTGATGTGCATGTGGACGCACACTTTTTGGTTAACAAATTGGTAACCCTGATAGAAACACTCATTTCATACCAAATGCTTAGCCGCAAGTTTAGAGGTTCATATTATACTATATGAAAGCAAAAAGTTAGGGTTACAACTCAAAGGAGAGAGGGGGAACTATATCTTGGTTTACATTAGATAGGTTCCTACAACTGGGTCTAGGGTTTAACTTGGGTTTTGGAATTACACTAGATGGCGCTCAAACAAGCAATTAAGCAAAGGCAAGAAATGAAACCTACTTTAACCCTGGACAAGTTAAGTCGAGTTAGCAAGAATGGAACAAAGTAAGAAAAGAAAAAAAATACACTAAGACAAGAAAACAAGAAATACCACTAACACTACACTAACAAGGCAATCCTAATTATCCACCTATAGATAGCGACTATCTAAACTGGAAAGAAAGGCAATACTCTAGTAATTAGAAAACTAGAGAAAGCAAAGGACTAGATTAGTAAGTAACTAGATAAATCAAGCATAAGGAATCAAAAGGTAACACTAAATATCCTAGCAAGATCTATCTACCATGAACAAGGAAAGGGACTACTTCAACAACTAAAAGAGATAAATAAGTAATCACTAGCTAAGCAAGAGGTGAATTGGGATTTTAGATAATCATGGGAAGTGTTGGGTAATATGCTTATCCACTAAGTTGGGGCTATAACATGCAAGCACTAATCATTCATTTAGATTATCAAACCAAACAATAAGTTAAATGATAGAGAATTTCCTAACTACTAATTGGACATGGATGGAATAGGGTGTGTATACGTGAACTAACCCCTAGCATACTTTGTTCAACCTTGTGGGGCTCATTTGGATTAGAGTCTATTTGGAATCAACTAGGATATACAAATTTAAGTTTCTAGGATAGAATCTCTTAGGACAATTGGGGGCCAAGAATAGTAATGGAAGGTGAAAATGAGGGTATTGCAACTCACATTACCTACCATCTAGATTTTAGTATCTCCAAGCCAAATGCACTAAGTGCTTCTAAACTAGATACTTAGATCTCACACATAGGTGTAGGAGAAGGGATATATTTGTAGTAAGATGGGTTTCTAGCTAGGGATCCACTAGTTGGACGTAGAAGTAAATCCCAAAAGAGCTATAATAGGACATTTTATCCTAGAACCTAAGTCTTCTCAAGTGCTAACCACAAAGAAATTCATGGTAAATGAGACAAAAGTAGAATACAATCATCAACAAACGAAATCATGTAGTTTACACAATATTTACCCCAACATGGTATCAAAGTCCCAAATTTTCTCCCAAGCAGCCGACCAAGGGTCTTAGCTACTCATAACAAAATAAATGGAGAAAGAACCAACACAACCATGCCAATAAGACCCTAGCGCAACCATGCCAGCCAGAATGACTGTGCTACAAAGATTTTAAAAGGTTTGTGCCCATGAGAATGACCACCATCTAGCCCACCCACCAAAATCATGCAACCCAACACTATTGTGTCACTCCATTGCCACCATGCTCATGCTGTCCAGCATGACCGTACTATCAATATTCAAACCTCCATAATTTCCCTATGATTTTTCCTCCACCACCACGGTTGATCCCTCCTAGAACGACTATTCCATACTTCCCCCGACCATGACTGTTTGTCCTAGAACTGCTATGCTTCCAACAAACCCTAGTATAATTTTCCACTAATTTCCCTATTCTTCCCCCACTTGACCTTAAGCCTCCCAAGACTCTATACATACATTTGTGGTGACTAGGAGTAAAAGGTGAGCCACTCCTAGCAATGAAAACACCACCCACTCCTATCCTACCCATTCCCACCTACTTCCACCTCATTTACTCCATCTTCCACCTAAAACCCTAGTTTTCTAGGGCCTTGACTACTTCCATCCATCATCCTATGTCATTCATCCATCAAGGAGCAAGGAGGATGTCCTTTACAATTGTAGAGAAAATCTTCACCAAGCATTCATGGTTATCTACTTCTCTACTCCTTCTTTATCCATTTCTTTTGTTATGATTAGCTAAGCCCCTTGGTGGGCTGTTTGGGGTAAAAATGTGACTTTGACACTTTGTTGAGAATAAATATTATGTAAACTCTATTATTTCATTTTTTGATGATAATATTATACTTTGATCTCATTTCCCATGAACATATTTGTGGTATGTGCTTAAATCACTTATGTTATAGGCGAAAATGACCTATATGTTGCTATTTTGGCATTTGCTCTTAGGTCCAACTAGTGGATCCCTAGCTAGCAACTCATCTTCCAACATATCAATGCCTTCTCCTACACCTATGTGTGAGATACAAGTATCTAGTTTAGAAGCACTTGGTGCAATTCACTTGGAGCTACCTAAATCTAGATGGTAGGTGATGTGAAGTTCAATACCCTCATTTTAACCTTCCATTACCATCCTTGACACCCCATTTCCCTAAGAGCTTTTATCTTAGAAACCTAGAATTTCTACATCTTAGTTGAATTCCACTCAAATCCTAATCCAAATGAGTCTCACAAGGTTGAATAGTGTGTGCTAGGGATAAGTTCCCTATATACACCCTAATCCATCCATGGCCAATTAGTAGTTTAGGGCAATTCTATAGCATCTAACGTGTTGTTTGGTTTTATAATCTAAATGAGTGAGTAGTACTTACACGTTATGACCCCAAAACTTAGTAGATAATCATATTACCTCAAACGGCCCACACTCCCAATGATTGCCTAAAACCCTAATTCACCTCTTCTAAGCTTGCATGTGCTTGATTATCTCTTTTAAATGCTTAATTAGTCTCTTGATTTGTTCATAGTAGATACATCTTTCTAGGATAGTTACTATTACCTTGTGATTGCTTTTTCTTGTGTTATCTAGTTAGTTACGAATCTAGTCCTTTTCTTGCCCTAGTTTTCTAATTGCCATTGTAGTGTCTTTGTTTCCTAGTCTAGCTAGTTGTTATTTATAGGTTGATAATTAGGATTGCTTTGTGAGTGTAGTGTTGGTGGTATGTCTTGTTCACTTTCCTTAGTGTAACTTGCTCTTTTTTACTTCGTTTCCATTCTTGCTAGTTAGACTTGACTTGTCTAGGGTTTAAATAGGTTTTTATTCTTGACTTTGCTTAATTTCTTGTTTGAGTGCCATCTAGTGTAATTATAAAACCCAATATAAACCCTTGAACCCTAGATTATATTGTAGGAACCTAGAAAAAAATAACGAAGCCCTAGTTCCACCTCTCCCCTTTGGGTTTGATCCCTAACTTGCTGCTTTCCTATACTATAATATGAAAATGTGTGCTTGCAGTTGAGCATTTGGTATCAATCGAGTGCGTCTATTAGGTTACACATTTCTTAGCCCAACTGTGTGCGTTCCACACACACATCATACATTATGTGCCTCTGCCCTGAGATATAAGTGTAATATCCATGTTTTTGTCGTGAAGCTATGAGATTAGTCTTAAGAATAAAATAAGGTGATAAAGATGATTAAGTAGAGCCACATGATTTTGGATATTCTACTCTTAGATCCTAGACTTTGATGTACGATGACATACAGAGATGCATGATCAAATACATGTTGGACATCTTAATTCCATTGGTGGTGAAGAAGTTCGTACAAATTACAACGAAGGTAACCCTTACGCTTTTAATTAACCAAACTTTATAGTTACGTTTCTATTTCATATCATGATGGAGAGTGGATTTTGATATGGGTGACGTTACATGTGTATTAGATAGACTCATCTTTGCACCTTTATTTTGGTTTGACTTATTTGGTTACACATTTTTTGTGGGAGGGGTGTAGTAGCTTGGTAGCTTATGGATATGATGATTTTAGGGACAAAATCCTTTTTAAGGCATGGTCTTATAACATACTGAGATTTGGCTATCCTGACTCTGAAACCATAATCTAATGACTAGGAGGTTGGTATGCTTGGATATCCATAATTGACCAAAATAGGTTAGAAATATACACTAATACACCTTGCATGTAACCCTAATGAACATGTAATGAACATAACATGAATAATCGAAATGTAACCCCAATCATTGATACATGTAAATAGACCATGCTTTCAGTAAGTGAACATTGATATGACCATGATTAGTATATATGGAACCTAACCCTAGACTTCATACATGTTGGTGAGGTGTATGTGATGTATAGTAACCATGTGGACCTAAACCGTTAGTTGGAATCAATAAACCGTAATGCATGCATTGTTAATACCATATGTGATGCATTAGTAACATTAGGTGTTTAATCACATTAGATATATTAATAATATATGAAATGGACCTAATAACCTAACCATTTTTAGTATGTAAAAGAGTTTACTAAATTTGTAACACATGTCACGTTGTACATTGGTATGCAAAACTTATATGTGCTTAATTAGTAACTTGATGTGAAGGAATTATTAATGTAGAAAATAATATGACTAATATACATAATGCAGTAATAATAATATATTTAATGTAAGTGGTGATAACTAATGCGACATCATCTACATTATTATTGAATTAATGGTCACAATGGGTTAAATAAGTAAAATCATATTCCTGTAAAAGAATCAATTGAAGTACAAAGACTTAGATATTCCTAATACATCTAAAATCACACCTGGTATAATTGAAAACAAGGAAAATACACATGAGTAATCAAAGAATTGACTCACACTGTATAACCTAATTTGAATGCATGATGAATCAAAAAAAGCTAGATATAGATATTTAGTAAATGAGAAATGTAAGCTACCATAACACATCTGATAATTATATGACTATAATAGGACTCTTAATAATAAAGAGTGATAATAAATGTTTAGACATAATAATATATATTGAGATAATGAGTTAAACCCTAATTGTATTAGAATCCATGCAATATAATCTTCAAAGTTAAATCTAAATCCAGAATCAGATTCCTTGGATCCTAATTAGCTATATGTCAAATTTCAACCAAATTGGATAATGTTTGATATCCCAATTTGATTAAAGAAGGTAATTCTCTTAAATATGCATTCCCTATCTAAATCAGACTTTGGTTAGTTATATTTTAATCATGATTTTTTGTCACACATTCAATTTTTCATCACTAATTTTCCCAGATTTTCCTATAGTTTCTTTGTGACACTAGATTACATAACTTGCCTTGTTTGGGCTCTTTATGACCTGTTGGATTCACATCCTAGGGATGTTATTCTATTTTCTTCCCCGAGTCTGAACATCCATGGCTCAATAATTTGTGTACCATCCACCTCTTCCTCTATCGATATCTATCTCCCTTGTCTCTCTTCCTCAACCTATTATGATATCCTCCTCAACTTCTTTGTGTATTTTCGAATCCATAAACTCCTATGACCAATGGGTTTTGATCCCTAAAGAGTTCTCCCAAGTCTAGACTTCTACTCTTCCTTGTTTCCTCCTCCGAATTGGTTATTCATCCACCATGGAATCGCTAGCCTCTATATATAACACCCTAAAACCACCACATAACACACATGGACCTATTATTAGCATCATCAGATCATCGATCACCCTACACCTTTCTCCCCTAACATCGATCTCCCATGATGGCTTCTTAGACTTTGTCACCACTTTGGAGGACGTCAGGCACCTTGGAGATTGGTCAGAGCACTTTAGAGGGTTCATTTAGAAGTGAACCCATTTCCAATTCTATATATCTCACGGTAAGAAATGTTTTCTCCTTTTTGCCTACTATTGAAATTTTGTCGGTGTTGATCTTATATACCCTTGTTTTACTGCCATGCTTCCAATTCTCCTCACCAATTCTGGGAAAGAGCTCATCTTATTGCTTTTTGGACCCTTTTTGGTCTTTAACTGTCTATGATCTTGTCTAGTTGATCCTCCCATAGGCCATTAATGGTGGAGGAGCGACGAGGAAGGATAATAATTAGGTAGGCCCTATCTGGGCTCGTTGGATCCTCCATTACATATGGAATATGAGGGGATCATCACTATAGTGCTATGTTTGATCACCATTGCAATTCTGATTTGAAGCTACTAAATCTCCATCCAGTTCTCCCATGAAGGAATAAGGTAAAGAAGATGATTGTTTGGTGTTTTACAATCTTGCCCCAATTTGATTTGATTCTATCACACACATATTGGGTAATTATGTCCTTTTATACTCTAATACGATATCATGTCACAAGTTTGATTTAAGTGAATGATTTGAAAATTTCTCCTTGACACACATCAATATAATGATGTGTGATGCAGGGGCTTATTGATCTTTTCACTCAATTTTTCAATTTGAATATCAATAAATTCATTTAACTTAGGTAATTCATAACTAATAATTTGCTTAACAGAAAAATATAAATAAATAATTTTTAGAATCACAAAAAATTATATACCTATATAAACATAATTCCCAACTTAAATCCAATGATAATAAGATATGATAATTTAGGGTTTTAACTATATACATAGAATCAATTTTCATATATTCAATGCAATGATGGTGAAGGTACCTTGCTTGGACCTAGGGTTGACTTTGACTATTGACACACGTGTTTGAAGCATTTTTATTCTCTTTATGAATCATATTAGACAATGATATTATTTTTCCTCTCTCTCTCTTACTTTATTGTGATATTTTTTTAATCTCACATGCTTATATCTATTTGACACGATTGGGTGCAACCTAATGGAAATACTTCCATTCCATTTGGATCTTAAAGAATTTATTAATCCTTATGTTTGGAAACCATGATTGTCATATGTTGATCATGATTTTCATTTGTTGGCTTGATTGTATCGTTGACCATATTTATACAACTTTATGATGTCTTTCTTATTTGGATACTATAATTTCATCTGATAAAAGTAATGCTTGCCTCTATATTAAAATGCATGATTGGTTTTTATAACTAGTATAATGTGAATATTTTTACACAGGTGGTGAATCTCTATTATGTGTATTTTATATATAGGGGAACTAGATGGTGCTTCCTATTCCCGAGTAATAGTTGGTGATGCCATTACTCCCCCGAATATTATGTTGATGATGCCTTAATTGGTAAATATGGTTGTGATGCCATATAACTTATTGATTCTTTATATTTATTGTCATCATGACAATCTTCCTGCATAGTTCTTAATATTTATTATTGTTCTATAATTGGAGATTTAAAGGCTAGACATGACAATTTTATCTTGTATTTCTTTGTACAATCTTTGAATCTTACTATATGAAGATCTCCATTATTTTGCATTTAAATTTTCAGCCTCCCTCTTCATTGGGAACCATGATACTTTATTTTTAATATATCCATTCTTATAATTTCCTAATCCCTATTTTAAGCACATACCAGCTTTAGATGATAAAAATTCTACCTTCTCTTATGGGGAGTGTTCCCAACCCCTAAGGTGAAGAAGATTTCTCCATAGGTGTTCTCGATCTGCAACCTTCATGAGAGTAGTATTGTTCTTGGAGATAGATTGGAGTAGTCAAGTTACTATCTACAACCTCTTAATTATAGTCATTCTTCTCTTAGTTTTTATATTCACCCTACGTGGTAAGGAAATATCATAGAAATGAGAATTCAAATAGTTACACTTCTATCTTCTGTTGCAACACTTCTGGTTGTGATACATTTCATACTTGTGTTTTAGTTTATTATCCTTCACAAAAAACTATATGCATGTTTGACTTTGGATGGTTTTCTATTATTCCCTCAAGTAAAAAAGTGGCTCCTCTATCAGGTCCCACTCCATACAAGATCATATGTTGATTACATTAAATACCAACATCATTTGTTAGGGTGCATGTATCTTTAGAATTGAAAGATTTTGGATTCAATACAAATATGATAACATTGTAGTATAAAATGGTTGGACACATAACAATTTTAATTATATGATGTTATGTATCCATAATAATTTGAATAATATGAAAGTCACTCATGAGAAATTAAGAATTTAGATCAACAAATTTGTTGGTAACGTCCATCATAAAATCAAAGAAAGTAAGAAAAAATTGAATCAACTTGAAAATTAAACCACAAAAGACACTCTTGAGAGAGATAACTGAAATAATATCATCTACCAACTCTTAATAGACAAAAAATTTTATGAAAGTGAATATGAAACAATTTTGAATTGAAAAGGTTAGAAACACTACAAAGTTGTTACATAAAATTTGTAATAATCATAAATGATTTTCATACATCGAATTTCTTCAGTGTAATAATATGATTACAAATAATCATAGTGAGGGTTTACGTTTTGTTAAGATATACAAGAATAATAGATCTTATTCACTACACATTATTATTTATAATTGGCCATCTCTGTGATAAAAATATTAATGCATACAACAATATCATCTCTCCTTTTACTATCACATAGATCAAATACAATCTCTTTAGTCTAGGGTTCGATATATTGCCCATATCATTTAGTTTCATCATGTCTTTTTACCAAAGCAGCCAAGACATTGTAAAAAAAACACCTTTTTTGATATATTTAACAGTTTCCACATCAATAGTGGCAACTCTTCTAAGTCATTCATTTTTATATCATGACAATATTGTCTCAATAAAAAAAAGGATAATTCGACTTGTTGGGTTTTAGGGGAGACAGAGAAGGTAGTGAAAAAAAAATTCTTCTCCCAAACCCAGAATAAAGGAATCGCGTCAACGTCTATACAATAGGAAGGATGGTTTGTAGAGGCATACCTTGCCCTGAGACTTGCTCGACAATGTTACCTTGTGGCTTGTGCAGTCTTCACCTCCAGTCTTGGATGATGTCTGTGCAGCTCCTGGTCTTACTAGGACTGTCAGGATTGACAACTGTCCTCCGAGCGGCAGAAGTCTCCCGCCTCTGAAATTGTAACGTCCCCAGATTTTCACCTTCTCAAAACCCCATGGAGATGAGAAGACAAAATATGAAAATGTTAGGAAATTGTATCAAAGTGCCTTGCGGAAGCAATATGCGCATACATGAACATTCAACCATAAGCATACACCATAACATTCTCAACATTTAACACATTTATATTACAACATGAATTACAATTGCATATTGAAAGAGAATTTTACAAATCTGAACATGTATGCTAACTAGGATCTACACAAAAGGTACAATCTGAACACTGCTCACTTTACGTCTTTTATCCCATGCTAGCTCTGAACCTAAAACATACGTGAAACAACGAATCAACACACAAGGTGTTTTGTATGTGGGTAGAAAGATATATACTAATATGTTTGCATAATTGAAATAACTTGAGAAAGAAAGTATAAAAGAAAGCATTATTTAAAGTGATAATCAGGTAAACACATCTTTTATACATTTCATTAGATGCAGTTGTACTACAATTTTATAAGCACTTCTCATACATCCAGTATGGGCAAAATTATTTTATCATACATCTAACATGGGCAATTCATCATACATCCATGTTAGGCAACATACATCCATATTGGGCCATGTGCACTAGTAGCTACAACTCATAAAATGTCCATTTATGTTTCATTAAGTTTTGGCGAAGCATATATAACTAATACGCATCCAAGAATTTATATGCAAATAAAAGCATCCAAAGTACATCATATCATTATGCATCCATGAAAACTAGTCATATACTTAAGTAAAAACCCACGTACCTGAGTTCAGAGAATTCTAATCATCTTGGATCATCTAGAACTTTGTCCATGACCTGATTAAAATATAATTGAGCATCATTAATATATGATCATCATTATTCTTAGCATTTTCAGGTCCAAATTAGGGTTTTGTTCAAACCTAGGTTCAACTGACCTAAAACATGTCTCTGGTATTTTTCTACTAATCTACATGTCATTACTTAGGTCTGATTTAGTTTCCATAATTTTCTGACTATTGGTCTATTTTCTAAAATTAAATGATTTTATAAACATCTAATTGGTCATTAATGAGGAAATACCTAATAATGAGAAATAAAAGTTAGATCAGGGTCTAAATCAGGTTCCAATAATCATTAAGTGTCTATAAAAAATTTCTAAGAATTTATTTAGAACGGATATCATTTATTGTGTCTCAAACAACCTAAAATGAAGCATCATCTTGTAAATAGAAACTCAACAATAATACTTCTTCAAGGGTTTGATCTATGGGTATCATGACAAAATAGACATTTTTCGGAGTCCATGTGTATTTTTGGTGAATTTATTGGCCAAGGGAGATAATTATAATCTATTTTCTAAGAGTGTTGATATTTCTGGGGTTTAAAGTTGATTTACCTATTATGGTTAATTACAGTCGTCAGATTCACATGTCTAGCAGTGTTAGATCCCTGCCACTTCACCTCACCCCTAGCGCCTTGGGCCTGTAGGTCACAGATCCCATGAGGGATCCATGGGTAGGCAGATCCAGTTAGCCGCCATTGTCTTCTCTTCTGGCGAATCCTGATCGCACTGCCTGCCTTCCTGGATGCGTGAAGCTTCTTCGTCCTCCGGCTCCTGGGTCTGCCATTGTGAGCCATCTCTCCAGAAAGCAATGACGACTCCTTCCATCATGTCACGGGGATCTTGATACCTCAAATGATCTACCATTCCTGAAGTTCTTGTTTCCAGGATGAAGCAACAAGAAACAGAGAGGACCATCCCCTTCCGAAAGCTCCTCCACAAAACCATCAGCGGCGATCAATGGAGAAGAGGAAGGGCATCCCTAGCCGTCTCTGAGTCTCAGCCTGGTCTGCGACCTATGGTCCACTTCTGATCTCCTTCTCACCCTCCTGATCAAACTCAATTTGTTTTATCTATGCTCCGATCATCTTGCGTGAGCGCCGCAGGTGCAGAGGCTTGGTTTCAGGCCAGCACCCACCTCATAGGTAGATTTGTATCTCAACCTCAACGGTGTTCTAGAACAGTACCCGTTACCATGGCTCTTGGATAGGGTTGAGGATTTTAATCCTACTAGGTCAATCCCAAAACTCCAACATTGTCTTGGTTGTTGATTCTAGTGAGCACTGTAGGCACTACCAAAGTCCTTCGAGCCACCCTTGTGGCCGCTGACCTCCTTGCACACAACCCCTGCCGACGTGGAGTTTCCTTCTCTATCAGCAACTGAACCTATGGCTTCCAATCCAGTGAGCTACTGCTCTAGTAGTCATGCGCGCCATCACCATGGAGCCTCCACGTTTTCTCATGAGCTTCAGATGATATTATTGGATAGGGCCTCATGGTGAAAAAAATGGTCCTAAAACTCTCGCGCCCATTGCAACTATCACCTGCGAGAGATGATGGAGAAGGTGGAGGAAGGAGGTTCCCATCTCGACGGAGGGGTCAGTCTGTTTGGAGTGCTCCTCATACTTTGGTTTTTTTCCAGCTATATCCCCTTTGATTGCCTCACCTTCATCGGATCTAGGGACACCTCACTCTGTTCTGTTCCTCCCTTTACAAAGGTTAGGGATGACCAGTTCCCTGGATTAGTTGCTCCTATAAATGTAAAAGGTCGTGTAACACTAATATATCACAGACCTAAGTACTAGATACCTAAAGGAACAACTCTCATCAAAATTATATCATCAATGTCCCCGATTTCAAAAATTTACATCCATCTATAGCAATCTCCAAACATTCTCAAATTTTAGACATAGGCTCACAAAATCCTAATGTAGCTTCTATTGAAGTTTGAGATTCAAAGACTATTATTTATCCACATGAATAAATTCTTCATTTAACCTCATAAATAGGTGTATTAACCTTGAACACAAGTCGATTCATCATTAACTCTTGATCAAAAAGTGCAACTTTCATTATATAACCACATGACACCTCTAGGTACATCATTAAAATATTTTACCCTGACATGACTTCAAATATTATATTGAGTATCGGAATCCTAAGTTTTGGGTCATCACATTCACCCTGCCTTATAAGGAATTTCGTCCTCGAAATTCAACTATTATTGAATTTAATAGGAAACCCAGGGTGTCAAATTCCTATAAATTATCATTTATAAGTTTCAAGGCTATCGTATCTCTTAACGAACCCTAAGTTGTCATCTTTAGGTTATTGAGTATGTAGGGGTACCCACCCCACCTTGTAAATATTGAAGCATTATTTTTTTTCTAGGAATTGGAGCATCACTAAGTGTCTTAGCCATAAATGACAATCTTATATTTTAGGATTTACATCATCATTGTCCCTTAAGGATAAGGGCCTTATTCATAGATATAAAGTGAAGAAGGTATTGCTCAAGTCTCATCTTTCACCCTAGCAGCTCACGCTGGGTGATGTCAAGATTTCATGACATTATTTATTGGAATTATCAATCTTAACATAATTAATATGTTATATGATTAACATCATACTAGGGTTGCCTTACTTGAGAAGGGCTTGCATCACATGCTTTAATATTAGGACTTCACCCTATTATGTGTGACTTATTGCTAAACTGGAGGCTTAGATTTAGAAGGTTGGAGATTGAGAAGTATACTTAGATATGTGGTAACATGTGATCCAAAAATATTTGTTTTATTTCAAGCACATAGGTTTCAACTTATATATTTCATATATGATATGAGGGGAAAGATAATATATTCAGTCGAGATTGTCATGATTTCAAACTTATATCTTTTATGTATGGTATAGAGGGAAAAAGATACACTAAGCCAATCTTATCATGATTTTAAACTTTATATCACATGTCTGATATAGGGGGGCAAATATGAATAGGTTAAGCTTATATGAGTGACTCTTCATACATAAATCATCTCTTTATCTCAAGTGAGGTTTCAAGCATCGTATATCAAGAAAGAGATAAGGAGGGAACAACATTTATGAGTATCTTATGCACAAAGCAATTTACCTTAGAACCAGAGTTCATATATCACCTCACTTGCAGCTAATGATGAGATTCACAAACATATGTCACTCAAGCTAAGACCTAATTCAATCAAAAGGATTGACTTTCTCATTATGAGTCGCCTACCCATCATTTTTTTAATAACCCAACTCTCACATATTGGATTTAATCATGCAAAAGGACTCAACTCATATACTCAGGAGTAACCCAGCTTAGGATACCTCATTTCACATATATATCATATTTTTCATATATTGTAGGATAGGTCCTATGACCCTCTCCTTGTGGGTATCATTCTCTCTAGAGTTCACTACATATCTTGTCCTAACACTGGAGGTCCTCCTTCGTAAAAGAGCTTGAGGCTCATGCATATTCAACTTTATCTTAAACTTAGCTCATCTTAAGTAAGTAAAAGGAATGTACTTTTGTCATCAAGACTCAGCTCATATTTTTGAGTTTGGAATCAGAACTTATATGCAACATAGATCTATACAAGGAAATGTATATCATCAGATATCAACCTAGGATACAAACATCCATACTTATATCATCAAGGATCAAACTTAGATAAGATTACACATGCTTATTTCATATATAAATCAATCATCTACTTTAACTATCACATATCCAATAAAGCTCTAGACATCTAATCTAGATATACTCTCTCCTCTAGACTGATGCCACTCCCTTTCACTTAGGTTGCATGAACACTAACTACTCTCCAATGTGAGGGACACATTTTATATTTACATATATTTAATAAAATATTATATAGCTTTTCTCCGAGAAAGAAGACGTCAGAGAAAACTGTCGAGGCTCGAGCTGAGTGGAAAAACAAAACCAAATCAGCAAAATGAGTGTCCGACACACAGTAGATAGTCTAGTGTCATGTAACCTAGTGAAATGGTGAGAACAAGGTGTATACCAGTGTAGAAACCTTATACATATGAGCTCTATATGGATAGGGTTTCACACACTTGTCTAAACCTAATTCTCAAACATCTAGGTTCTAACCTAGAGGCTAAGTCAAACCTAGTCCTTATACAATAACTTACTAAGTTTCTAGGCATTAAAGTGAAAGGTAAATTTTAGTTTTCTATTTCATGGAGATCAATGGTCAGGTGTAGCTATTGTTCATGCTCTGATACCAACTGTAACGTCCCCAGATTTTCACCTTCTCAAAACCCCATGGAGATGAGAAGACAAAATCTAAAAACGTTAGGCAATTGTATCAAAGTGTGTTGCAGAAGCAATATGCGCAGACATGAACATTCAACCATAGGCATACACCATAACATTATCAACATTTAACACATTCATATTACAACATGAATTACAATTGCATATTGAAAGAGAATTTTCAGTCTGAATATGTATGCTAACTAGGATCTACACAAAAGGTACAACCTGAACACTGCTCACTTTACGTCTTTTACCCCATGCTAGCTCTGAACCTAAAACATACGTGAAACAACAAATCAACACACAAGGTGTTTTGTATGTGGGTAGAAAGATATATACTAATATGTTTGCATAATTGAAATATCTTGAGAAAGAAAGTATAAAAGAAAGCATTATTTAAAGCGATAATCAGGTAAACACATCTTTTATACATTTCATTAGATGCATTTGTACTACAATTTTATAAACACTTCTCATACATCCAGTATGGGAAAATTTATTTTATTATACATCTAACATGGGTAATTCATCATACATCCATGTTAGGCAACATACATCCATACTGGGCCATGTGCACTAGTAGCTACAACTCATCAAATGTCCATTTATGTTTCATTAAGTTTTGGCAAAGCATATATAACTAATACACATCCAAGAATTTATATGCAAATAAAAGCATCCAAAGTACATCATATCATTATGCATCCACGAAAACTAGTCATATACTTAAGTAAAAACCCACGTACCTGAGTTCAGAGAATTCTAATCATCTTGGATCATCTAGAACTTTGTCCATGACCTGATTAAAATATAATTGAGCATCATTAATATATGATCATCATTATTCTTAGCATTTTCAGGTCCAAATTAGGGTTTTGTTCAAACCAAGGATCAACTGACCTAAAACATGTCTCTGATATTTTTCTACTAATCTACAATTCATTACTTAGGTCCGGTTTAGTTTCCATAATTTTCTGACGATTGGTCTATTTTCTGAAATTAAATGAGTTTATAAACATCTAATTGGTCATTAATGAGGAAATACCTAATAATGAGCAATAAAAGTTAGATCAGGGTCTAAATCAGGTTCCAATAATCATTAAGTGTCTATAAAAATTTTCTAAGAATTTATTTAGAATAGATATCATTTATTGTGTCTCAAACAACCTAAAATGAAGCATCGTCTTGTAAATAGAAACTCAACAATAATACCTCTTCAAGGTTTTGATCTATGGGTCTCATGACAAAATAGACATTTTTCGAAGTCCAGGGGTATTTTTGGTGAATTTATTGGCCAAGGGAGATAATTATAATCTATTTTCTAAGAGTGCTGATATTTTTGGGGTTTAAAATTGATTTACCTATTATGGTTAATTGTAGTCGTCAGATTCACATGTCTAGCAGTGTTAGATCCCTGCCACTTCACCTCACCCCTAGCGCATTGGGCTTACATGTCACGAATCCCATGAGGGATCCATGGGTAGGCGGATCCAGTTAGCCGCCACTATCTTCTCTTCTGGCGAGTCCTGATCGCGTTGCCTGCCTGCCTGGATGCGTGAAGCTTCGTTGACCTCTGGCTCCTGGGTCTGCCATTGTGAGCCATCTCTCCGGCAAGCAACGAGTGAATCCTTCCATCATGCCGTAGGGATCTTAATACCTCAAATGATCTACCATTCCTAAAGTTCTTATTTCCAGGATGAAGCAACAAGAAACAGAGAGGACCATCTGCTTCCGAAAGCTCCTGCACAGAACCATCGACGGCGATCAATGGAGAAGAGGAAGGGCATCCCTAGATGTCTCTGACTCTCAGCCTGGTCTGCGACCTCTGGTCCACTTCTGATCTCCTTATCACCCTCCTGATCAAACTCAGTTTGTTTTATCTATGCTCCGATCATCTTGCGTGAGCGCCGCAGGTGCAGAGGCTTGGTTCCCGGCCAGCACCCACCTCACAGGTAGATTTGTATCTCAACCTCACCGGTGTTCTAGAACAGTACCCATCACCATGGCTCTTGGACAGGGTTGAGGGTTTTAATCCTACTAGGTCGATCCCAAAACTCCAGCGTTGTCTTGGCTGCTGATTCCAGTGAGCACTGCAGGCACTACCAAAGTCCTTCGAGCTACCCTTGTGGCCGCCGACCTCCTTGCACACAACCCCTGCCGACGTGGAGTTTCCTTCTCTATCAGCAACTGAACCTGTGGCTACCAATCCGGAGAGCTACTGCTCTATTAGTCATGTACGTTGTCATCATAGAGCCTCCACATTTTCTCATGAGCTTCAGATGCTACTATTGGACAGGGTCTCATGGTGCAAAAGATGGTCCTAAAACTCTCGTGCCCATTGCGACTATCACCTGCGAGAGACGATGGAGAAGGTGGAGGAAGGAGGTTCCCGTCTCGAGTGAGGGGTCAGTCGGTTCAGAGTGCTCCTTAGACTGTGGTTTTTTTCCAGCTATATCCCCTTTGATTGCCTCACCTTTATCGGATCTAGGGACACCTCACTCTGTTCTGTTCCTCCCTTTACGGAGGTTAGGGATGACCGGTTCCCTGGATTAGTCGCTCCTACAAATGTAAAAGGCCGTGCGACACTAATATATCACAGACCTAAGTACTAGATACCTAAAGGAACAACTCTCATCAAAATTATATCATCAATGTCCCCGATTTCAAAAAGTTGCATCCATCTATAGCAATCTCCAAACATTCTCAAATTTTAGACATATGCTCACAAAATCCTAATGTAGCTTCTATTGAAGTTTGAGATTCAAATACTATTATTTATCCACGCAAATAAATTCTTCAATTAACCACATAAATAGGTGTATTAACCTTGAAAACAAGTCGATTCATCATCAAATCTTGATCAAAAAGTGCAACTTTCATTATATAACCACATGACACCTCTAGGTACATCATTAAAATATCTTACCCCAACATGACTTCAAATATTATATTGAGTATCAGAATCCTAAGTTCTGGGTCATCACAGAAGTAGTCCACATGGACCACCTGGAACTCCGATCTCCTTGTCCCCCAAGGAATCAGAAGGAGTTGCACCCTCCTGTCGGCATACTAGTCACTGACATACTCTCCTGCCACCAGTTTCTTTTTTGTAGTTGTCTTTCCCTTGCTGTGCCTCCCTTATCGGGTAGCACTTGCTTGGGCTCTCTCTCGGTTACCAAAACCAGAGAGAACGACAACTTTACAGAGAAACTGGTATTCTGAGTTGTTGTTTGAGAAGCCCCCAATATCCCTATATATAGGAGGGTCATGGGATAGGGTTCTCTACCCCGGGCAATGCGGGATTAAAGTAGGAGTAGAAGAGTTCAAGATTTTCCACAAAACAACCAATCTGTGCCAGCTGAACCAATCGATTCACACCCTGAAATGATCGTTTCGGGCCCTGAGCCGATCGTTTGGGACCTGAGCCAATCGTCTGGGGCTCTGAGACGATCGGATCATGCCTGAGCCGATCAGTTTGTGGTCCTGATCCAACTCAAATTGACTTTCATATTTGTTTCTGATTAATCAAATATTAATCCTTATCCAAATCGAATTTGTACAAGTGAAACAAATTGTATTTGCAAAATAGTCTTCTGACTTTCCAAACCATCTCAGTTGGTCACATGAATCGACCAGTTCAACAATTGAGTCAATCATCTCATTGATACATGAGTCGATTGTCTCACCAGTTGAGCTGATCGTTTCACCAACCTGAGCCGATCGGTTCATCCCATGAGCCGATCGGTTGGGGCAGCAGACTATGCAAAATCAGTCAATTGCAGTTTCAATCAATCTGATACTCTAATCAATCGCTCCAACACCTTGAACACTATGATACTGAACTATCAATTGATTGAGTGTTTAATTGAACTATGAAACTCCTTTAGTAATCAATCTAAACATCATTTGTGGATAAACTCCTCTTTCAGGTTAAATCATATGTGTGTGACCCTACAGGTCCATTTCACGTTGGTAGTGAAAGTCCATAACACTTATGACTTAACAAGAAAAGAGTGGTGCCTAGTCACACATCAGTGCTACCCAAGTGAAAAAGAAAGTTGGAGAACAACTTTCAATCCTACAATCCGTGAATGGTGTTACAGTGAATGTATAATTCCTTTGTCACTAATATCCCGAATGAACTCAAGGCATGGAATAGTCATCCTGTCAACGTTCATTCACTTTCTTGATCTCAAAGTAGATTGGAGGAGATATGTATGACATCAATATCACATATTGATTCACACATGCGTGCACACCTATCTCAATCCTACTCACCAAGTGACCATGGATATCAAACTCCCTTAGGAGGGACAAATCTCATATCTATCACTCACCCCTCAAAAGCCCCATGTGTCAAAGCCACCCAATCATCACCTTTATAATAACCCATGTTTCAGGATTGCATTTGATGATGTCAAAGTGTACCCAACGACATGTGTTGAGTGCAGTGATTTCAGGTCAAAGAATCACACTCACCACCATCACTGTGAGAATTGACTGTGACTACCATGTGATGGTTCCATGTCTCAAACTCACAGTGGGTCTGTCTAGTACACTTGTTCTCTAACAAGTACATATGTGTTTGGTTCGATATCTCCATATCATGACTAATGAGATTCTATCATCAACCAACACCACAATCTAGTCTTGTGTGTCATTGTTGTCTATCTACCTTCCACAATGACATCCGACTAGGGACATAATAAGAATGTACAAACTCTTAGCATCTGTATGATCTCATCGTTCAGGTCCTGAACCTAAAAGCATACGTCATCGAGTATTATCATTCTCTAGACATTCAATTTGTTCTATCATTATCTCATATGACTGAACTAGAAAGAATTGGAAGCTTGCCTTTGATGTTTATCAAATCAATCTTAATGTATCCCACCAATCATCCCATGATTGGCTCTCAGGGCATACATACCAATAGACTCCCACTTGCACTGCGAGCCAATCACCCTTGAATCATATTCATAGTGATCTTCAAACATGTCCCACATGTTACTGTACTCTAGTGCTAACATAGTGAGTTATGGAAACACTTTGCCAAAGTCTGTATTAACTACATGTCTCTCATCTCTTCACTGTACATCATACATATGAGATGGAGTTGTCTTAATATGTAATCTAGTATTCCTTTACTAACCTTTAGCCACATTGTATGACCAAGCGCTCCTAACTTGTCATCAATGACCGGAATAACTATAAGTTCATCTCTATGAACTCCTAGATCCATATAGTATCCACTGATGTTCTCTAACACACAGATACTCGGAATTTCCTTTTAAATGACTTTAATGGAACGTTTCCATTTATCAACAAACATTCACTTTTATATATCTCATCTGTGTTTTGTGATTAATTTTCTGTCCTCTTTGGAAGTTCGCATCAGTGTAACTCTTTATAGTGAACCATTCCTTATTTCCATAGAACTAGTACTTCTCAAATACCTATCAAGTTCTTATGGTATTCTAGTAACCCTTACTGGAACTAGACAGACATCCACCCGTCATGTCCCACATACGATTTATCAGGATGAGCACATCTTATTGTCATGTCCTACATACAAGATGATGAATGCATTTTATTCTTGCTATGTCCATACATGTAAGATAATGGGATGATTACATACATGATAGATCCATATCTATTCTTATTGTTCCCATTCTTCATAAGAATTGGACACTTGGCCTTGGGATACTAACTCCATGTAACATGGATAAGTTTTCTGCCACTGAATCTTTGCATACTGAAACCTTCAGTATAGATTGCCAATGCATGCTCTCTCTTTTCAGGTCAAGAGGTTTTCAAGAACTATGTCTATATATTTCTATTCCTATCACATAGGAAATATCTCAATCTTCCCTAAAGATAATTTCCACTTTGGGTTTCCATTCTAGAACATTTCCGTTTCACATCAATATGTGGAATGTGAATACGCTCCCACTAAATCACAGATCTCTCTTTATCTTTGTCATATCAGTCAAACCCTTTGACTATCATCAAAGTAAAGATCCAGCTCTGAGTTTCTTGTACTCAATCAATCACATTGATTAGTCCATTGTAACTTATAGAGTTCATTTGCATTAATGGATTCATAAATCTTATAGGTTGTGTCATGTACACATCCTTGATTTATTTCTCATAGGAATGTAGTTTTAGTATATGTATGCCAAATCTCTTAGTCATTAAGTTGCAATCAACAAGCATCATCCTTCTCAAAATGTTATCCATATGTCTTAATGCTTAAGACTCATTCACACTTATGGATTTCATCCCAATGGGTGCTACAATCAAGGTCATACCTTATGGTTCACATGGAAGTCATTTAGGATGTAATGGTCATAAACCATAACTCAAAATCTGGTTCCTCATATTCATCTAGGTAGTTGACTCATCATATGATCAACTCATCACATAGATAATCGAGGTGTGTCTGTCAAGGATATAAGAACTCACAACCCTTTGTGATTCTTAATGTCCTTTATTAGTGTGGGGTATTCTTTATTTAAGAAGAAATTAGTTATTTGATAATCATCCTCTAACTCCTTAGAGTATGACTCCTTTTGATTTAGACATCACCATGCCTTAATCACGAGCTCACTATGATACACTATCATAATCACTCACAAGGTTCTCAAACATTTGGTCTAAGTATCTCATTCATTGATCTCATTAAGAATTAACACTTTACCAAATCCGTACTTCATCTATGATATTCTTGAACACTTCAAGATATTCATATTGGTATTTCTCTAAACACCATTTGAAGTACTAGCATTAAGTCCAATAGGTATGTAAATACATCACATATATTATACCTAATAGGATAATCATTCTCCCACTACAACTAGTGAAGATTGATTAATCATGTCTTAAGAGATTCATGTCTCTTACTGGTTCTCTAACCAAAAGAGTCTAGACTTATCCATCATATGGAATCTAGAAATGAATTTCTCATGATTTATGCTAATTTGATTTTTTGATTTATCAGTAACTTTAGGTATCATTTTATCTTATGCATACCAAGTACCACAAGATAAACAAGGCATTGCCATAAAGATCATATCTTTTGAAATTGAAACATCAACTTTGTTAATTGCCATCATTGTCATACAATATGAAAAAATTAAAGTGTTTCTATCCATTGGAAAATATGAAATAGCAGTTCATAACTCTATTACATGCCTTTAAGGCTGAAAATAAACTAAAGTACTCCTATTTATGGCGGCAATACTTGCCCCATTTATTGAGTGCTTTACATTTTATATCTTGGTATATATACCTAAAAAATGTTACAAGTTTATTTCATGACACCTTTAGGTGGAGACGTCCATTGCCTCCTTCTTCTTTAGTTCTTCCAGATAGAGTGGACAATTCATTTTCCAATGTCCTGGTTTTTGACAATGGTGGCAATTGCCTCTCTTGGTCATGGCTCCCTTAACCTTGAGAGCTGAAGACGCCTTGGGTTGTTGGCTAGCATCAGAACCTTTCTTAGCCTTGCCCTTTCCCTTGTGCTTGGACTTGCCTTTCTTGCTGCTGATCATCATCAAAGACTTAGGATTGTCCTTCTTCATCTATGCCTTGGTTGTGCTCAACATGCCCAACAACTCTGTCAACGGCTTGTCAAAGTTGTTCATGTTGTAGTTCATCACAAACTGACTGTAGGATTCTGGCAACAATTGTAGTATCATGTCAGTAGCTAACTCTTGGCTCAGGGAAAATCCCAGTCTCGTCAGGTTCTCCACATACCCAATCATCTTGAGTGTGTGAGGACCAACTGAATCTCCTTCTGTCATGACACACTTGAATAGTACCCAAGAGACATCATATCTCTCTTGCCGTGCTTAATCTTCATACATGTTCTTGAGATGCTGAATCATCTCAATGACACCCATGTTCTCATGTTGTCTTTGTAACTCGTGGTTCATGGAGCACAACATCAAGCACTTTGCATGAATGGCATCATCAGAATGCTTCTTATAAGAATCCCTTTCTGCCTTTGGTGCGGTAGGAGAATGTTCCTTTTGAATTGGAGTATCCAGTACATAGAGCTTTCGCTCTTGAGTGAGAACAATTCTCAATGTCCTAAACCAGTCGTGGAAGTTAGTCCCATTCAGCTTGTCCTTTTCAAGGACTGATCGCAATGAAAAGTGATTGTTGTTTGTTGTCATTTGTTCTACAAAAGGAAATATATGCAATTTAGTCCAAAACTCAATTTTGACTTATTTGATTGATTTGAAAGGTTGACGATATAATTAGGACTTTAATTAATTATCGCTCCCACTATTTTTGTTCAAATTGATACCCCTCACCATCAATTCAAAAGATTGCAGCATACAATCTTCTAGTGGTCAAGATCCTGAAATCCTCTGAGTCATGGACCAGCTAGGGTTGTCACCCACAACTTAGATCTTCCAGGTAGGCAACTTTTGCCAATTGCATCATATGCAACTCTTGAAAGATGTCATATGCAACTCTTTGCCATGATCACCTCCATGCCTCAAGGTGCTAGATCCTATCTAGGTCACCTTGTTAAGTCTGACCCAAATCCAACACGATGAATATGCACCCTACTAGGGCAGACCCACATATCCATCCTTCACGCTTCCACGAGATAGACAGTGCACCACGCTAGGGCGTGCCCACACTTGGCCGATCAAGCTTTTCACGTGTGTTGCATTTGGAAGGCATCTAAAACTTTAATATTTAATGAGGGATTTGGTTTGTATAGGTACATATACATATCCAATCACCACAATATATATTACTTATCATATACATGCTATATCCCACAGAAAACATGCAAAATGATAAAAGTGATTATTATGGCCATCCTAATGTGATTCCTCGAGCTAAGAGGAATCACGGTCATCTAGGTCTACATCACATGCAACTTGTACAAGATGAACTTTGTTCTTTGTCTTTCTTGGGTTTGATCAACTCATCTCCATGATTGATCGGCTCACCATCAGGCCGGTCGGTTGGGTGCCACCAGCCGATCAATTGGCTCCTCCAACTGATCGGTTTGCCTGGTCGTCATGCATCTCCTCATGTTGCCACCCGCTTGTCTCGCTCCTCGAGCCGATCGTCTAGATTGCCAACTAATTGGTTCACACCTTGAACCGATTGTCTCAGTCGTCACATGTCCTCCGTTCTTTGACATAACAAGAAATAAAAGTTATATCCTATTTTTGAATTGGAAACCCCGAGTAACATTCAGGAGCAAAGGTAGGAAAGAAATCTTGAGTTATCTCGCGTTACATCAGGAATAAGGAGATAGGGAATTGGTGCGCAGACTGAGATGCAAGCAACCACATTCAACCAAGCTCACATATAGGGTTTATTGGCCATAACCACGCTATAAATCCACCACAAAACTCGTTTAAGGGCGACATGTATCCAGTGCATTCATATTACATATCATATATGTATATTGGGATTTGTGGATTTAGGATTGGACATGCAAAAGCCATCATTATTCACATCATATGCAATAATTAAAGGCAACAAACCAAACTCGATCACATCAATAATCCTAAGTATAGAGCAGTTGACGTGGCTCGAATACCACTATTAGGTTTTAGGGGAGATAGAGAAGGCAGTGGAAACAAAAAAAATCTTCTACCAAACCCAGAATAAAGGAATTGCATCAACGTCTATACAATAGGAAGGATGGTTTGTAGAGGCATACCTTGTCTCGAGGCTTGCTCGGTGACGTTACCTCGCAGCTTGTGTGGTCTTCACCTCTGGTCTTGGATGGTGTTTGTGCAACTCCTGGTCTTATCGGGACTTTTGGGATTGACAGCTGTCCTCCAAGCGACAGAAGTCTCCCGCCTCTGAAGTAGTCCACACGGACCACCTGGAACTCCGATCGCCTTGTCCCACAAGGAATCAGAAGGAGTCGCACCATCCTGTCAGTGTACTAGTCACCGACACACTCTCCTGCCACCAGTTGCTTTTCTGTAGTTGTCTTTCCCTTGTTGTACCTCCCTTATCGGGTAGCACTTGCTCGGGCTCTCTCTCGGTAACCAAAACCAGAGAGAACGAAAACTTTGCAGAGCAACTGGTGTTCTGAGTTGTTGTTTGAGAAGCCCCTAATACCCCTATATATAGGAGGGTCATGGGATAGGGTTCTCTACCTCGGGCAATGTGGGATTAAAGCAGGAGTAGAAGGGTTTGAGATTTTCCACAAAACAACCAATCTGCGCCAGCTGAACCGATCAGTTCACACCCTCAAATAATCATTTCGGGCCCTGAGCCGATCGTTTGGGACCTGAGTCGATCGTCTGGGGATCTGAGCCGATCGGTTCATGGTCCTGATCCAACTCAAATTGACTTTCATATTTGTTTCCGATTAATCAAATATTAATCCTTGTCCAAATCGAATTTGTACAAGTAAAACAAATTGTATTTGCAAAATAGTCTTCTGACTTTCCAAACGATCTCGGTTGGTCACAAGAATCGACCGGTTCAATAATTGAGCCGATCATCTCATTGATACATGAGCCGATCGTCTCACCAGTTGAGCTGATCGGTTCACCAACCTGAGCCGATCGGTTCACCAACTTGAGCCGATCGGTTCATCCCATGAGCCGATCGGTTGGGGCAGCAGACTATGCAAAATCAGTCAATTGCAGTTTCAATCAATATGATACTCTAATCAACCGGTCCAACACCTTGAACACTATGATACTGAGCTATCAATTGTTTGAGTTTTTAATTGAACTACTAAACTCCATTAGTAATCAATCTAAACATCGTTTGTGGATAAACTCCTCTACCAAGTTAAATCATATGTGTGTGACCCTAAAGGTCCATTTCACATTGGCAGTGAAAGTCCATAACACTTATGACTTCACAAGAAAAGAGTGGTGCCTAGTCACACATCAGTGCTACCCAAGTGAAAAAGAAAGTTGGAGAACAACTTTCAATCCTACAATCCATGAATGGTGTTACAATGAATGTATAATTCCTTTGTCACTGATATCCCGAATGAACTCAAGGCATGGAACAGTCATCCTGTCAACGTTCATTCACTTTCTTGATCTCAGAGTAGATTGGAGGAGATATGTATGACATCAATATCACATAATGATTCACACATGCATGCATGCCTATCTCAATCCTACTCATCAAGTGTCCATGCATATCAAACTCCCTCAGGAGGGACAAATCCCATATCTATCACTCACCCCTCAAAAGCCCCATGTGTCAAAGTCACCCAATCATCACCTTTATAACAACCCATGTTTCAGGACTGCGTTTGATGATGTCAAAGTGTGCCCAATGACATGTGTTGAGTGTAGTGATTTCAGGTCAAAGAATCACACTCACCACCATCACTGTGAGAACTGACTGTGACTACCATGTCATGGTTCCATGTGTCAAACTCACGGTGATTCTATCCGGTACACTTATTCTCTAACAAGTACCTATGTGTTTGGTTCGATATCTCCATATCATGACTAATGAGATTTTGTCATCAACCAACACCATAATCTAGTCTTATGTGTCATTGTTGTCTATCTACCTTCCACAATGACATTCGACTAGGGACATAATAAGAATGTACAAACTCTTATCATCCGTATGATCTCATCGTTCAGGTCCTGAACCTGAAAGCATACATCATTGAGTATTGTCATTCTCTAGATATTCAATCTATTCTATCATTATCTCATATGACTGAACCAGAAAGAAATGGAAGCTTGCTTTTGATGTTTATCAAATCAATATTAATGTATCCCACCAATCATCCCATGATTGGCTCTTAGGGCATACATACCAACACGACTAACATTACAGTATGATCTATTATTGTAACAAAAAATAAAAAAAAATCTTGCTAGAGTGCTTAACACCAAGCTTAAAAAGAAAATGAGCACTACCAATGTTGAACAAACAACATTTATCAAAGGTATACACATTTAAGATGCATTTTATCATTGATGATGAAGTGGTACATTCAACCCAATAATTTAGAGAACCACCACTAATCCTGATATTATATTTTTGAAAAGTATTTGATAATGTAAATTGATATTTTTGATGTAATGCATGGAAGGATACAACTTCCCTGATAAATGGAACAAATGAATCTATCAATACATTAGTATTAGTAAATCCTTAGGGATTATTAATTGTTATCCACTTAGATTCTTAAAGAAATATAATAGTCTACAATAAGGCAACCCTCTCTCACCATATATTTTTGTCATTATCTCCTCCATTCCTACTTTGATGTTTAAATTGGGTTTAATTAAAGTTGTTGACTACTAAAATCAATAACTTACATGACAATACTGTTATGATGAGAAGGATGAGTTTATGGCCTCACCTAGGGGTCCTAAAGTTGAACATACTCCTTTTGTTCAATCACAATGAGTTGTTACAAATGGATCGCACTCCAATTTTGAACAAAAACTTTGATGCTCATGTTGGGGCATGTTGTTTTAAGGATTAACCCTCATGTGGGTTGTTTACTGAAAACGTTGTTCCTCTTCGTACTCTTGGTGCTCCTATTCATAGGTTTTTTTTTTCATGAAAGAGTATGTGTGTGCATTTTTTGAGTTTTGATGGAAGCAATCAATGATGATGGTTTAATAATAAAACGTTATGATGTGATGTGGGTTGTATTACATAGGCGTCCTCATTGGTTGGTATATTACCTTATTGCTGGGACTACTATTGGTGATTCGTGATGCATTTTCTACATTTTGGAAATAGAATTTATAATAGGAACAATTTATGTGGAGAGAAAAAGAAAATTAGAGGTTGTTTGTCACAACCTTGATTTTTCTTGTATGGTTGTAAGTGCAATTTTTCCAAAGATATGTACTTGTCTGTAAATTGTATGATTTATGATAAATATATGGTTTTCGTTTGCAATATTTCCCTTATGGATGTGATTTCATGGATCCTAATGTATTAATGAGTCTAATATGATAAAAAGAGAAAGAAAATTGAAGGAAATCAAATAATACATAAATAAGAAAAGAAATTGAGATAATGATGAGAAATATGAGAAATATGTGGAAAGATGTATGATTTGTCATGAAGGATGATATTTTGAATCCACATGGTTTATAATGGTAAAAGGAATCCAAATAAAGGAAAATAAAAGAGTAAGAGAGAGAAAATATGAATAAAATATGCCTTATTAAGAGATAACTTGCACATGAATAAAAGTCTCTTTTACTTTCGAATTATGACTCCAAACTAGGCACGCAAGTAGATTAAGTCATTAATGACTTTCCCTCAAAATTTGAGATTAAAAGGAGGCATGGTTTGAGATTTATGAATTTTTGAAGGTTTCCTAAAGTGAGAGGGATAACCAATGATGTCACATTTATTTTCCCGATTAAAATCGATATAAAATCTTGAATTTAAGTCAGGCGTGAGGCACGTCAGCCGTTGGATTAAGATCCAAGGGCGCCCATGTCATCTTCTACCCTGAGTCAGATTGGCAAGATGGGGAGATATTCTCCATTTTCCTCACGCCTCCAAGCATGAGAGGATCTAGGAATAGGCTTGTTTTCTATGGGAGGTCCTCAGAATCCCTTCCATACTAGGTTTTGCTACTAGTAATTTTGATTTCCTCAATTTGAGGGATCATCTTGGACCATGCCCTATAAATAGAGGGTCGTACACCCCTCTTCAAAGACTCAGAGCATATCAATTTGTTTGGGCAGAGCCAGTGAACTCATGGGTGCATCCAATTTCTTCGAAGATCACATTTGTCCCTGCATCTAGAAGCTCCATCTCGATACAGTAGGGCGACTCCATCCTGACGATCCATAGTAGCCATAGAGCAATTGACGGGTGTTTTGAGTTTGGGAGGTCGAGACAAAGGCGAGGGTGATCTTGCCTTGCGCTCAGATGGAATGAAGTGTGAAGTCAACACCTTAGTTGACCATTGGCTCACGTGAGAGGAAGAACATGACGTTGAAGACGACGAGCGGGGAAAAGACCTTGTTGCCCTTGAGCGTGCGTTGAGAAGGTAAGAGTGTTTTTGTCCTTTTGCATCTTTTATATTATCGCGTGGGCGAGTTGCCTCGCGGGCCCAGGTGCCGATGTGGAGTGAGCCGATTGGCTCAAGTGTGTCCCCATTGGCACAACTCAAGTGGGTCGAGTATGCAAATGTGGCAATCTCTGATTGGCCAGAAAAGGTTTTTATTGCTAAAATCATAACTAATTATGGGTTTAACTGATAATGACAAGTTATATATGATTTTTGATCAGAAACATATAAGGAATCCATTAAGAATATAATTGAAGCCTAATTTCGCTTAAAATTCAAAAAGTATATAAAGTTGTCATCTTTAATGGTGTTATTGATGGAAACCCTAAGTTTTGATGATAATTAGATCCAATGATGTTCCTTGAATATTTTGAGTTGAATATTAACATGTTGTTAATAAAAGGGAGAGTTAGATCTAAAAAGAAGATTTTCATACATAGTATGCTTGTTTTAGGGTTCCATGTACATGAATACGCATGAATGGGCCTAGAAACCCTAATTTTGGTGATTCTAAGTCTTAATGGTTTTATTTCAAAAATCCATAAATTAGATAGAGATATGATATTATAAAGCTGATTTGAGTATTAAAGACCTTAATATGGATAATTTGAGTAATTAGGGTTTTTATGAGTAGAAAAGTCATTTTAGGGTTTGTTGACCTAAAAAGGGTAAAGATTGATAAATAGATCTAAGAAACTCTAATGAAATCCTAATGAGGCTTAGAAACCTTACAAAGGTGTCCCAAGTCAATAAAGAGTTGTTTGGGATATGATGGTAACAATTAGACATTATACATGTTTTCAGGATTAAGATTTGCTTGATTGGTTACTTGACTTGCTTGATTGGACATCTTGATTGGATTAGATATCTTGCTTATATTTGAGATTTCAAATCAGGTATGTGGTTATACCTATGGCTAATTAAACACTTTAGTTTCATGGCGATTTTCAAGGTTTAACCGTTTTCTTGAAATTAAATGCTTGAATGAACTTTAATTCCTACAATCTATAAAGTGACTATGATTATCAACATATATTGCTTATGACTTGCCCGAACCTACCACCACCTCTGGATTTATCATTTATGATGATGCGAGACCAAGACTAGGAGGGAAGTTCATAGGTGGTCAAGTCCCAATGGGAATACTACATGGCACCTAGAAAGGTGGCCCATAAGGTACCAAGATCAGGATGGAGAAGGTAGCCTAATGTTTATTGCAGGGACTAAACCCTAAGAGAGGGTATACTGGAGGATGGGTATGATGGTTTGGAAGTTATAAAAAAAATGTAAATTTTGATTAGTAACAAATAATTTGATGTGGTTATGTTGTTACAATATATGTGCAAGATTTTGGTTCCCTCGCATACCGGTATAATATGTTATATTGACCAACGTTTTGTTTGTAGGCGTTTTAGGAATACATGAAAGTGGATGAACATTTAAAGTGTCATTTGGAGAATAAAGCTAATTAAAGATAGGAGGATTTATCTAGATAGAACTCTACTACGGATAAAGTTCTAAACTCCTATTTTGAAAGGTATGTGAAAAGAAAAAAAATTATCCTATTTTAAGCTTAGTTGTGGTAGAATTTATTAATTATTTTTTGTTATTTGCAAAATTAGTTGATCCTATTATGGGATAACGACACCAACTTCTTAGACTTCCTTAAATGGGTGTTTCTGAGGGGTGGGGTCATTACATTTGGTATCAGAGCTTGGTTTTCCATATAATCTCTAATAATTATTAAATTTTACAAATTCATTAGAGCCCAAGGGAGTTATTAGAGGATTTTCCAAAGATGGAGGTGTCTAGAAAAGGATCAAGATCTGAGGGTTGTAAAGATTTTCCTCTTCCCGACTAGTTCGTTTATGAGGACTCCCGAAATTTGTGTGACTGTCTGGCCAAAATCTGAGGATTTGACTCGAAATAAGATACCTTTAGGTCTTCTCATCTATTTTCATCCCTTCTTTACCCTTTTCAAAGAAAAACTATAAGTGCTTAGGATTTTCTCTCTCCTCACCTCCTCTTGAGTTTGAGGGTTAAGAGTACTAAGGATTAAGGAATCCTCCACAAAATAGTAAAAAGCATGTAAGCAAGATGTCATGCACATAAGTTTTTAATGATGAAACTTATATTGAGGTTAGTTTCATGCTTAGGTGGCATGGCCATGTTGTTGTTCCCTTGGATACCCCTCGGGAGAACGTTGAGATTAGACCATCTCGTAGGAAGATGAGGAGAGGGTTAGCCTTGAAGGAAGAAGCCTCTAGGGAGAGGAAGAGACTTGATGCATCCTCTGAGGATGATGTTCAACCCAAAACCTTAAGCAATTGATAGAGAAAGAGAAGACACGATGAGTTGGATACCATAGTTGACCCATGCATGCATGTAAGTGGGTTAGACATACATGCTTTACGTAGAGGTTTTGAGTACACATGAGAAACATAGACTATGTGTGGTTGCATGACCCCTAGTGCCTTTTGGTGATCTGACCATGGGTGGGTCGTGCTTGTTAGGGATGAGGGATGGCACCCTCATTCAGAAGGTTAGTGGTAACCATATAGGAACCCTGACAGGCATATATGAACATGAAAAGAGGCATGCACCTACATAGAAGTGAGTTACAACAAGGCGGGTAGCAAGTTTTAGTCCTAAGCTAGAAGGGTTATGCCTGATAGTTTATGAGGTAGGTATGCAGAACTTTGGATGATCTTGGTCGGACATAAGTTTTGATAGTATGTTTCATCCAGGTAGGGGTAGATGTGTATCCTTAAAGAGCTTGACCCATCTTCTAAGAGAGAACCTGTAGTGGTAGGACCAGTTATAGGGTTAGCTCTAGAGAGAGACCTAGATAAAGAAGGTTGGAGACCTAGACTACGGGATAGGAGGAACCATGTGGAGGTTTGGTATGATGTCGCCTAGAATAGATGGCCCTGAGTAGATGTATGGAGTTGCTTCATGCATGATATATACAGGTTGTCATACCTTAGGTGCCTTTAGTAGAACCAAACCCTAGAAAAGAGAAGGAGGCTTCTGGTACCGATATATAGATGATGTGAGTGCCTACCTTTTGGGTGTAGGATAGAGTTCCAAAGACCCTGAAGAGGTATGGTACGGTAACAAGTTGTGAGGCCTCACACCCAGCTGGTTGTCCTTGTGTAGGACTCTAAGGGTTTGTTCATGTAGAAGAGTGTTAGGAAGTATATTCCATATCTTATATAGGTTTAGTACATGTTTGAGCAGCTGAGCATGCAGTTTATATAGTTGAAGAATAAGTGGTGAACCTGGGGTTCCTAGACCAAACAAGGGAAGTAGCAGTACCTGGTGCACATGATGCTCATGAGGTTGAGTGAGTTCATAGGAATTAAGTGTGGCACCCCCCATAGATTGGAACAAAAGGAAACCCCACTTGAACTGAGATATATGATTGATGAGCCACTTATGCAAGTTGGTGACTTATGCATGTACGATATGGGTACAACTTGGAAGAATGATGAACAAGTATGACATACCAAGGAACTTAGAATGTTTTGATAGGTTGTCTACTTTCTAGACACGTGCATAGGTAGCATGATAGGAGATATGCATATACATGATGATATATACCTTGGATGTAAGAATTTTGTGTGACCTCAATTACTATCAAGTGATAGTTTTCTCATGTCCTGGGAAAGGACTCTTCATGTAGGAGTGAGTTCCAACTCTGGTTTAGGTTGGAGGTAGCTTTAGAGGTCACCTATAAGAGCTTGGTGTGCTAAGTGTAAGAGAACATGGTATGAGTATGAATCTATATGGCCATCTTTGAGGGGCACAAGGATATGTTGCCATGGAGGTAACTTGTATGGGGTCAGACTGAGATAGGTAGGTCGCCATGATTCCTATGTAGGGATGTAAGGTTAACCATGAGTGCCCAGAGAAATGATGGAGATTTGGGTGAGGATTAAATAATGAGATGTTCTATGATAGAATCCTAAGTCAATACCAAGGTCAAGGAGGGATAAGACCGATGGAAGTAGGAGTTGTATGTTCCATGGATGCACAAGACCATAGGGTCGGTAGGTAACAACTACCTTTGCCCGAGGACCATGGGTTAGGAGGTTGTACACCTTCATGAGTTCATGGGGCCTAAGGGGTAAATGTGAGAGGCACTCCCTATATGCATAAGGGTAAGATCACCCCAAAAGTACCAGCACCCTAGAGACCTTGAGGAAATGACTAAGGATTGTACATGAGTGATGTTAAGACCCAAAGGTGATGGGAAAAGTCTTCCCATGGGTGTAGAAATAGAATTGAGATGTTCATGGTGTGGAGTCATGAGAAGTATGTTTCAACTTAGACTAGAAAGTGTAATGGTGATGTATGATGCACCATCTATACTCCTAGAATAGGATGAACTCTGTATTTGAACTGCATCCAAATGCTTATATCATCTTGTTATGGGTGTGAGAGACGGGACAAAATGCATGTCATATACTAAGAATAAAGGTGATATGAGTTGAAATCTTTCTATTATGATTGATGATAGAGGAAGTAACACACCCTTTTGGAAGTATATTGGATAGATGGTACAAAAGCATAGATGAACTAAGGTAATTACCATATGAGGTCATACTTGTCAAGAGCAGTTTGGATTTTATGAGTTAAAGATCATGTTTGATAACTGAGATGATGGATGCAAGAGCTTGAAGTTTACCTGACTCAGACAGACCTAAACCCAAGACAAGGACGATGAGTGGGGTATATGGAAGAGTATGTCTTCACCATCATCTAGCATATAAGGAAGATAATGTGGTAATAGATGCTCTTAGAGGAAACACAGTTTAGGTGTATAGTTGTCTTGTTTAGCCAGTGGAGAGGTTGTAAGAGGTTGCTAGGTGGACCTTGCGATCGTTGGAAGACTAGACCTGTGTGGCTAACATCCAGATACAATCAGGCCTATTGATTAAGTTAGAGGTTGCCCGGTTAGCCTAGAATTTGATCAGATAAAAGGTTTGTTAGAGGAACCTCAGTTACACCTCTCAGGAAAGGTAGGTGGAGAAATCCATGATTAGAGTGTTTTAGGGTTTCCGAGGATTCTCCCTTGAAGAATCATGTCATGCAAGAAATTCATGATTCTAAGTACAGTGTACACCCTAGTACTACCAAGATGGTTGAGGTTTGTAGTGGTACCTTGAAGGCCTGGAATAAATAAGGATATAGAGGTGCATGTGGCTAGTTTCCATACATGTTAGAGGGTGAAGGCTGAATACTAGTAACCCAATGGATGGCTACTAATGATATGGAGTTCTTGATAGGAAATGAGAGGAGATCATCATAAACATTGTGGTGGGTCTCCCCTGGACCAAGAGAGGTCATGATGCAATATGGGTTATGGTAGATCGCCTTACCAATTCGACACTTTTCCTTGCCTTAGAGATCATTGCCCATATGATATATATAGTTGAACTTTATATATGAGAGAGATAGTTCAACTGCACGGTGATCCCAATTCAAATAATCTTGAGCATGGCCTGAAGTTTGCTTCCATGTTGTGGAAGAAGGTGCATGAATAACTTGATATTAGATTGAAGTTTGGAACCACATATTTCCCCCTAACTTATGGACAATCAAGAAAGTATGGTCTAGACTTTAGAAGGCATGATGAGATCATATGTGCTCGTGTGGGGGGGATCATGGGAGCAGTACCTGCCCCTTGATAAGTTTGATAGCTACCAAATCTAGTATCTAGATGTATGAAACTATTTATGGGAGGATGTGTCGGTCACCACTTCACTAGGGTGATGTCGGTAAGAGAACCTTGTGAAGGTCAGAGAAACCACAATTGTATGTTGATAAAGTCACTTTGATCGAGCAATGGTTGAGGAAGCCCAGGATCGATAGGAGTCACGTGCTGATGTGAAGCGGAATGACTTGCACTTCACTATGAGTAAACCTGTGTTTTGAAAATCTGACCGCTCCAAGCTATGGCTAAGAATAGAGGAAAGTTGAGTCCCCGATACATGGGCCCATCTGAGTTTTTGAAATGGATAGGTGGAGCTTCTTTTGTTTAGCCTTACCCCTCACGATAATATGATGCGTGATGTGTTCCATATGTCCAATCTAGAGCACTATGTGAGGTACCTGAGCCATGTGCAGAGCATTGAACCTATTGAACTCCAAGGGAGGCTGACATACCCTGAGTCACATGTGAGGGTACTGGATACCAAGGTGAAAGAGCTCGGGAATAAATAGATTTAGATGGTCAAGGTTCTCTGGAAGCACCATGGAGAGGATGAAGCCACATGGGAGCTGACCATAGACATGGAAAAAGCTTACTTAAATTGTTTGCTTGATTGGCTGAATTTTGGGGGCAAAATTCATATAAGGAGGGGAGGATGTTACAACCTTGATTTTTCTTGTGTGGTTGTAAATGTAATTTTTCCAAAGAAATGCACTTGTCTGTAAATTCTATGATATGTTAAATATATGGGTTTCTTTTGCAATATTTCCCTTGTGCATGTGATTTCGTGGATCCTAATGTATTAGTGAGTCGAATAAGATAAAAAGAGAAAGAAAGTTGAAGGAAATCAAATAATGCATAAATAAGAAAAGAAATTGAGATAATGATGAAAATTATGAGAAATATGTGGAAAGAAGTATGATTGATCATCATGGATGATACTTCAAATCCACATGGTTTCTAATGGTAAAAGGAATCTAAATAAAGGAAAATAAGAGAGTAAGAGAGAGAAAATATGAATAAAATATGCCTTATTAAGTGATAACTTGCACATGAAGAAAAATCTCTTTTACTTTCAAATTATGACTCCAAACTTGACATGCAAGTAGATTAAGTCATTAATGAGTTTCCCTAAAAAATTTAGAATAGAAGGAGGCATGGTTTAAGATTTATGAATTTTCAAAGGTTTCCTAAAGTGAGAGGGATAACCAATGATGTCACATTAATGTTCCCGATTAAATCAATATTAAATCTCAGATTTAAGTCAGGCACACAAAACATCATCCATTGGGTTAAGATCCAAGGGCACCTGTGTCATCTTCTACCCTGAGTCGGATTGGGGAGACAGGGATATCTTCTTCTCTACTTTCCTCACAACTCCAGACATGATAGGATCTAGGAATAGGCTTGTTGGCTTTGGGAGGTCCTCATCCCATCCTTACTAGGTTTTGCTACCTGTCATGGAGTAATTGGGATTTCTCCAATTCAAGGAATCATCATCAACCCTGCCCTATAAATAGAGGGTTGTACACCCCTCTTCAAAACTCAAAGCATCTCAGTTTGTTCGGGCAGAGCCAGCAAACTTGCGGGTGCATCCAATTACTTTGAAGATCGCGTTTTTCGCTCCATCCAAAAGCTCCATCTCGTCAGAGTAGGGAGACTCCATCTCGATGATCCGGAGTAGCAACAAAGCAATTGATGAGTGCTTCGAGTCTGAGAGGTCGAGACTGTAACATACTAGATCTCAGACCCTACCCTAGAAGTTGACATTTTGGACTTAGTCAAACAAGGTTGAAGGTTAGAGCTAAATAGATGTTTATTATAACCCCATTGAGCTAATGAATATATAGATCACCTTAATATAACCTAATGTTCTAACATTAATCTTAGGTTTATAATGGATACATAAAATACGCCACATAACTCATTTTGGTGGTAATATGAAGATAGGAAACTTAATTGGATGAATAATTTAGATGATGGGCTGTTAACGGGCCATATGACATATCTCATAAAAAGAATTCTCAAAAGTGTAAACAAACTTCAAATTTGAAATCTACATATCAAAATTAGCCTACATGTCAAATTTCATCTAATTTGGACCACCTTGAAATATTAGGATAAGTTTAGGAGAGAGAAAATGAGTAAAAGGTATAAGTAATGAATAATGTGATTATATAACTTAAAAATATAAAAATAATGTAAAATTCATATTCAAAACATCAAAGATAACTTGTGGATGAAGTTTGGTCCAATTTGGATGTTGTTTGGGCAAGTTATGCAATTTTAGGTACATTCTAGACTTTTCTACAATTTACACAATTCGAAGGTTTTCCTTGTAAATTGTCACATGCATTATAATATTTAGATATTCCCTTACCATTTTCGAGTTTTTTAACCATGGGGAACCTAGTTGCACCTTGGTTTGAAGGTGTTTCTTTCTAAGGACATTTTTGGGATTACCCTCTTTATAAATGAGCTTATCATTAGAAGCTATCAACCAATGGGATTATTTCTTTGATTGTAGGTCGGTTGGGATGACCTATAAGTGTCCATAAACTGAAATTTTATATTCAAGAAGCCTCTATGAGATGTCCTCTTGCATGTCTATGAAATCCCTAGGCTAAGGACACATGGAAAGCTCCATGGACACCTCATGCTTGACTTCTTCCTTATCCATAAAGGTTTGCATGTCCATAGGCACCCTTAGCATTGGACACATGGAAAGTAACTTGAAACCTCGTGTTTGACTTCTTCCTTATCCATAAAGTCTTTCATGTCCATTGAAACCCTTATACATGACACATGGAAAGTCTCATAGACACCTCATACTTGACCTCTTTCTTTATATAGCCATATCTACCCATTCCCAACTCCCAATTCAAAAACTCTTACTCTCCTTTATTTCCTCTAGATTAGAGCATCATTCCTACTCTATTTTTCCACAAAGGTATTGTCCCAAGGTAAAAGGAGGTTCCTACCTTGGTGAAGAAGGCTCCTAGGGTTCCAAATTTCTCTATTTAGGATTTCTTAAGCTCCTCCTTGGCTATTTCGAGCAAAACTAGTAAGTTTTCTCCTTTCCTTCCCCATTTTCATATTTTTAGTCTTCCTTCCACCTTCCTCTGGGTCAGAACCCTGGTCTTCCATGGTAAAACCCCACCTAGATCCCTTAAACACCCCATCTCCATGTTCTTTTGTTAGGGTTTTTCACCTCTAAAGTGGAGAAGGTGCTTCTTGCTCGAGATAGGAGCTTTGTTGAAGAAACCAACCTCTCTAAGCTTGGAAACCTTACTTATTGGACCTGCCCACCTTCCCTAGAGGTTCTTTGGAGGCCTAGGATTGACTTGGACTATTTATACTCTGAAGTTGAGGTATGATGTATCCCCTATTCTTCTATGTTGAGCAATTCACCTATGCTTATTCATTCTCTTTGTCCTATGGACATTAGCCTAAAAACAATGTCTTTTCATTTGAAAATCATGGTTCATGTGAACTAACTTATTTGATATTGATCATGTGATCATGGATATTCTTTTGAACTCTTATATTATGCTTTGTTCATGATGGAACTCTAAAAGATGACATGTGATGTCTTTTACCCACTTATGAGGTGGATGTATATGTTGGTCACTTATGTGGTGACTAGTTTATATATTCTGACTATACTTTCTACTTGCCTCTACATTTAACATGCTATGTGATTCAGTAGCACTAGAGTAGTGTAATTGCATTGGTTTTTATGGCAGATGTGTTATTTCCTGCCAAGCAGATGTGCTATTCCGTGCTCTTTTGGGATGGAAAGGAACCTCATACCAAGGGCAAGATGTGTGATGCTTGACCCAAGTTTTATATATTTGGGAGATTGGCAGTATTCCTTTCTCTATCAGGTTTTAAGTTTATGAGACTTGTCCACCTTTGTGTTTATATTGTTCTAGGGCTATGTTTATCTCACATGCATGCATGTTGATGATATGGGGTGTGTGCCCTAATTCTTTACATGTTCTTGTGTGGAACAATATTTATGTTTTATTAATGGCAAGTATTCCTTTGTTATCATATGATTTCAATTCCTTTTCTCTTGATACCCATTTGGGTGGTCATTATCCTTTCTATGGGAAACCTTTTATATTTGATGTCCTTTATTCCATATATTGCTCAATTTCCTATTTAGTATGCAAATACCAACCATTGTTGATGTCATCTATTTTCTCTTCTTGTTGGGGTATGCTTTGAACCCTATGTGAAGGTCTTGTATGATAAGGCATGAAGTTTTGGACTAGCTTAAGGAGTTAAAGCTTGGAGACAAAGTTGTTATGGTTTAGATTTCCCTCTACTTAGATCCTTATGTTGTATCATACATGTAAACCCTTATGGGATATTATGATGTACTTTTGTAATCTTTTGTTAAAATTCAATATAGTCATTATTTTTATTCCGCTGCTATACTTTGGTTGTTTTGAATACCATTTATTGAACTTTGAAAATTTTGCACCCATTCAAGCATACTTTTGAGTGTGTTTGAAATGGATGTTTTATTCTTCAATTTTTTTTAGTAAGGGGGTGATCCCGCACTCCTTACAAAGATGAACGTGAGGGTGATCTTGCCTTGCGCTCAAGTGGAACAAAGTGCAAAGTCAAATCCTTGGTTGATCATTGGCTCGCGTGAGAGGAAGAACGCAACATTGAATATGATGTGCGGGGAAAAGATCTTGTTGCCCTCGAGCGTGCGCTGAGAGAGTAAGGGCATTTCCATCCTTTCACTTCTTTAGTGTTATCACATGGGCCTGGGTGCTGATGTGGCATGAGCCGATTGGCTCAAGCATGGCCCCGTTGGTGCGGCTCAAGTTGGTTGAGTATGCATACGTGGCAATCTTTGATTTGCCAGAAAAGGTTTTTATTGCTAAAATCATAACTAATTATGGGTTTATCCGATAATGACAAGTTATATATGATTTCTAATCAGAAAAACACAAGGAATCTAATTAAAATATAATTGAAGTCTGATTTCACTTGCAATTCAAAAAGATGTATAAAGTTGTCATCTTTAATAGTGTTATTGATGAAAAACCCTAAGTTTTGATGATAATTAGATCTAATGATGTTCCTTGAATATTTTGAGTTGAATATTAATGTGTTATTAATAAAAGGGAGAGTTAGATTTGAAAATATGATTTGCATACATAGTATGCTTGTTTTAGGGTTCCATGTACATGAATATGCATTAATGGGCCTAGAGACCCTAATTTTGGTGATTATGAGTCTTAATGGTTTTATTTCAAAAATCCATAAATAAGATAGAGATATGATGTTCCAAAGCCAATTTGAGTATTAAATACCTTAACATGGATAATTTGAGTAATTAGGGTTTTTGAGTAGAAAAGTCATTTTAGGGTTTGTTGACCTAAAAAGGATAAATATTGAGAAATAGATCTAAGAAACTCTAATGAAATTCTAATGAGGATTAGAAACCTTAGAAAGGTGTTCCAAGTCAATAAAGAGATGTTTGGGATATGATGGTAACAATTAGACATTATACATATTTTTTGGATCAAGATTTGCTTGATTGGTTACTTGACTTGCTTGATTGGACATCTTGATTGGATTGCATATCTTGCTTATATTTGAGACTTCAAATTAGGTATGTGGTTACTCTTATGGCTAATCTCTTTAGTTTCATGGAGATTTCTGAGGTTTTACTGATTGCTTGAAATTAAATGCTTGAATGAACTTTAATTTCTGCAATCTATAAAGTGACTATGATTATCACCATATATTTCTTATAACTTGTCCGAACCTACCACCACCTCTGGATTTATGATTTATGATGATGAGAGACCAAGCCCAGGAGGGAAGGTCATAGGTGGTCAAACCCCGGATGGGAAGACTACATGGCACCTAGAAAGGTGGCCCGTAAGGTACCAAGCTCACGATGGAGAAGGTAGCCTAATGTCCATTGCAATGACTAAACCCTAAGAGAGAGTATACCAGAGGATGGGTACGATGGTTTGGAAGTTATAAAGAAGATGTAAATTTTGATTGGTAACAAATAATTTGATGTGGTTATGTTGTTACAATATATGTGCAAGATTTTGGTTCCCCCCATACCAGTATAATATGTTATATTGACTGACATTTTTTTGTTGGCGTTTTTAGGAATACATGAAAGTAGATGAACATTTAGAGTGGCATTTGGAGAATAAAGCTAATTAAAGATCAGAGGATTTAGTTAGATAGAACTATACTATGGGTGAAGTTCCAAACTCCTATTTTGAAAGGTATGTGAAAAGAAAAAATTTATCCTATTTTAAGTTTAGTTGTGCTAGAATTTATTAATTATTTTTTATTATTTATAAAACTAGTAGATCCTATTTTGGGATAACGACACCAGCTTCTTAGCCTTCTTTAGATGGGGGTTGTTGATGGATGGGATCGTTACATTGTTACATTTAAAGTTATAGGATCACTCACATACAATTATATCCTCCTAGGAGAGACTGTGTAACTCACACCTTCATGGATCAAAGCACAATGCTCTCTTCACACTTGCCAAGTCCAAACCCAAACTCCACCCTCCTCTCGCAGTCTCCCTTTATATCCGGCCTTTCGGCTTCTTCCTGTTGGGTTTCTTTTCTCCTCGTCGCCAAGATGGCATCCCCTCTCATGGTCTGTTTCGATGAGATGTTGATGGACTTTGTCCCTGATGAGGCCAGTGTATCCCCTTGCTGAGTTGAGATCGGATTCCTCAAGGCCCCCGGAGGTGCTTTCGCCAATGTTGTCATCGCAGTGGCTAAGCTCGACACTTGGTAGTAATGCTGCATTCGTCGGGAAGGTTTGCATCTCATGTATATTACCACTTATCGTAGGACCATAGATCTGATCATGGGGGTTTGCCTTGTGCACGCGCGTGCCTGCCTCGCCAGATGCATCTCCAAACTATATTTCCGCCATGTGGATCTGATATCTGATCTCTCTCCCTCACCGGTCGGTTGAGTTTGGCCGCATGTTGGCAGACATCCTGAAGAAGAACGGCGTGGATGTGTATGGCACCCTCTTCGACGAGCACGCCCATACCGTACTAGCCTTTGTGACCCTGAAGAAGAATGACGAGCGGGAGTTTATACTGCAATCTAAGCGCGGACATGCTCTTGAAGGAGTCAGAGCTGAACATGTGTTATAAATTTTAGATTTACATCGTTGCATGCAACAGTGACACAGGTGCAATAAATTAACAGATTCATGCTAGATCCAGATAAGAAGTAGAAGAATAAGCAGTGTAGGAGAAAATAAAAATTAAGTTAGGAACCAGACCGGAACGTACATTGAAAAATAAACATGTTACTTACAGAAATTAGTGAGACCCGCAATCAGGAAGGATACGAGCCGTTCTTCTAGTCGACCAGATCACAAATTCAAAGATATTTGAGACTCGGTTTTCTTCTTCTCCATAACTCAAACTGACTATTTTCTACATATTTAGGGGAAACTCTATTCAGAAAATGGAAAGTCGTATTCAAGCTTCCCCCCACATAAAGTTGGGTAGACCTAAGGTTTGAAGTAAAGAATTTACCATATCTATAAGGGTTCGGTTTTTACGTTCAGCTATCCGGTGAATATGGAGTGATAACCTCATCAATTATACCATGTAATTGGCAAAATTCTAAAAATAAGTTTGAGGTGTATTCGCCTCCCCTATCAGACCTTAATCGTTTAAGTATTTTTCCAATTTGAGTTTCAGCTTCGTTCTTATAAATTTTAAATTTATCCACTGCCTCATCTTTACCTCTAAATAAAAAGGCATAGCAGTATCTACTAGCATCGTCAATAAAAGTAATGAAATAACGCTTTTGATCCCTTGTAGCAATACTATTAAATTCATAGATATTAGTATGCACTAAATCCAATATTTTCAAATTCCTATTCACCAAATGAAAAGGTTTCCTAGGAAATTTAGCTTGCACACAAATTTTACATTTATTATTGCTAAAATTAGATTTAGGGATTAAATTAAGATTCATCATACGCTTCATTGAGGCAACATTAACATGTCCCAAACATGAATGCCATATATCAGATGATACAAGATTCATACATACAAAACTATTATCATTCAAATTGAACATGGAATTTGAAACAAGTCCAACAAGAATTTTGAATAAGTTCTCCACATCACATAGATACCCCTTGCAAAAAATAAAGAATCATGAAGGTGTGTAATAATAGACTTATTACATTTGCAATCTACTCTAAACATTCCCTAACTAAAATTATGCCACTATGGATATTGCGTCGAATGGTTGGAACATGTCTGACTCTATGAAGTGTCAGAACCTTCCCCGAAGGAAACTTCAAGTCCACCCATCCTTTGCCTTTGACTTCTACAGAGCTGGAATCGCCTAAAGTTACATAATGACCTCTTGAGGCTTGGTAAGACACAAACAAAGACTTATCAGCACAAACATGTACATTAACCCCAGTGTCGATTATCTAATGAAGTTGTTCAAAAATAGAAAGGATTTTAGATTTTATAGAAACATACCCATCATTGAGGTGCAAGGGTGCAGTCATCATATTGACTGCAACCTCCTCAGTTGCAGATGTGGAAGCTTTCTTTGCCTTCTTTGAAGAACAATCCTTGTTCCAGTGGCCAACATTTCCACAAGTCCAAAAAGGTTTATTCTTTGATTTCTTCTAGATCTTGGCCTTAGGTTTATGTGTATTCTTTGTTTTCTTATATTTGGTTTTAGTAGTAGTAAAATTGACAATAGGGTTTGCATCAGTAGGCACCTCGACAATCTTCTCTTTAAAATGTCCTTCTTGTATGTTAATATCTCTCATTAGATCATCCATTGACATGTCTCCTTTGTGATGCTTAAGAGACATGCCAAACGATTACCATGACTTGGGGAACTTTTCTATGATAGACATAACAACGAACTTCTCAGGAAAATCCATCTTTGCATCTGAGAGTTCATGACACAAGAGTTGAAGGTTGTGTGTTTGATTAGAGACAAACTTACCCTCAATCATATGAAATTTTAGAAACTTTGACACACAATAATTTTCAGCACCTTAGTTTTCAGTACTAAAATTCTTAACTAATGATTCACACAGAACTTTGGAAGTAGTAACAGGAGGCTTCGAATTAGAATCATATAGCTTGTTATTTAAACCAAACAGAATCAAAACTCAGCACATCTTATCACCCTTCTTCTAGTTAGCAATTATATTTGCATTATCAAGGATAGTGTCATCAGATTTAGGTTTAGTATCTTCTAAGTACTGATCATAACCTGTAATATTAAGCCAAATTTTCATCCAACTCTACCAATGGGAAAAGTCGGTACCAGTAAATTTCTCAGGCATACTACTCGTATCAATTTTATTTCTAGAACCAACATGACCAGCCATAGTTAATTAATGATAGAAAATGAGTTCTTTAAGATTGTTGTAAATTTTAGATTTACATCATTACATGCAACTGAGACAGATGCAATAAATTAATAGATTCATGATAGATCTAGATAAGAAGCAGAAGAATAAAAAGTGTAGTAGAAAATAAAAATTGTGTTCGGAACCAAACCAAATCGTTCATTGAAAAATGAACATGTTACTTAAAGAAACTAGTGGCCCGCAAGCCAGAAGGATAGGCGTCGTTCTTCTAGTCGACCTGATCACGAACCTGAAGCAAGTTGTTGTCTCGCTCGTGCTTGACAGCGTTCGGTTGCACTACCAGTGTAGTACAATAACTGCAAGAACCACTGCATGACAGATCGCGTCTTTGAAGAGAATAAGAAGGAAGTAGTTGCTCACAAGAGAGGAACGTCTCCAAGAAACAACACGAAGTGAAGACGCAATCACTCAATCTCTATTGTACACATCGTAGAAAAATCAGCAAGAGAAGCACTTTCTAGTTAGGATTAAACAATCTGTTTCGGAAAGAAAAAATTAATTAAATTAATAATTAATTACGTAGTTGTATCCTAGTGCAAAAAGAATACGGAAGACGGAAGACATTCTCCGCAATCTACAAGACTGAGCCCATGCTCGTGTCCAATTCAGCCAGACGTGGCATGGTGCGTGCACGCATGCGTGCATGCATGTGTATTGTGGTCACCATACCCACCAATCAGGTGAACATACCCTCCTCCTAGGACCCTTGGACATTAGTGTCACATGTGATCCTACATATAAGGACCACCAAAGTTCTAGGTGTGAGAAATGTGGGATAACACTTCTTTGTTATTTGCACTAGAGACAAAACTACCTTTCTCACATGTACTGGGTGCACTATATTGGACTTAACCCATGCTATATACATGGCATTTGCAGCCATAAATCTAACAACATGGACATGATAAAGAAGTCTGACATCTTTCACTACGGTTCAATCAGCCTAACACGAAGCCATTTCGCACCACCCACCTTGCGGCCATGAAGGCCCGTTGTTAATTTTGAACTATGTCGTTACATGCAACAATGACAGGTGCAATTTAGGTTAATATTTTAGGTTGATCCAGATAAGAAATGTAGAATAAACCAATGCAGGAGAAAAAAAATAAATAAGGTCAGGATCAAACCAGGTCATCCGTTGAAAAATGAATATGATATACTTAAAGAAATTAGTTCCTTGCAATCCTTTTGGACATGCACCATTCTCCCAGTCAAGCAAGTCATGAACCTGAAGAAGAGACGTTTCACTCGTGTTGATGATGAATGATGCAGACAAACCAGTTGCTACCAGTGCAACTCAGCAACTGCAGGAACCACCATCTGATAGGTTTCTTCTGGGAAGGAAAAGGATGAACGAACGTGTTACGTATAGGAGAAAGATCTCCACGCAAGACCATGCAATGATGGTGGCAGACTCCAGATTTAGGGTTCACAAACACACACTCAAACGGCTGACGAATGTGTGTTCGAATGATGTGTTTAACCCTAATGACCAGAGGCATATTTGTAGCCTTACACGCCCTTGTAATCCTATTCCTATTAAGATGCGACCACTAAGTTGCTCTTGTACATATTATGGAAAATTCCGCAAAAGTGACACTTTCCAATTAGGATTAATAAATCCAAATAGGAAAGAAACAATTAATTAAATTAATAATTAATTACGTAGTTGTATCCTAGTACAAAAAGAAGACGGAAGACATTCTCCACAATCACAATCCAAAAGCCACAAGCCACAAGCCTGTTCCCAGCCTGGACAGGCCAGGGAAGGCAAAGCAAGGTGAGGTGAGGTGAGGTATGGTGTGGCACGCATGCGTGCGTGTGTGTTGTGGTCACCATACCCACCAAAGAGGTAAGCATACCTGTAAGGCCCCTAAACTTGCTTAATGAGTTGAATAAGCTTAATTATCATAATTTAATTCTTATAACCCTAATATAACCTTGTGATATTATTTTAAATCATAATATTAGCTTAAGTTTCAAATTTGGTCCAATTTGGACACTGTTTGAGCAAGTTATGCAATTTTATGCACATTTTGGACTTTTCTACAATTTACCCAATTGAGGGGTTTTCTTTGCAATTTTTCACATACATTATGTTCCTTAGATGTTATATTATCATTCTTGAGTATTTTTAGCCATGGGGCTCCTAGTTGAGCCATGGTTTGAAGGTGTTTTCCTCAAGGGTATTTTAGGGTTTACCCCATCATGGATGAGCTACCTTTAATAGTTATAAACTAATGAATTATGTGATTGGCTGGGAAATTTGACAAAGGAAAGATAAGAAGGTCCATATATACGATGGGTGAGCTGCTTGTGTGTGTGTGCGCTTGTATATTCTTAATAATTTCAGGCCATGGACACTTGGATAGATACTAGAACTTCAACTTTTTCTTTTTCTTTATCTTAAAGTTACATATACTTATCCCTAAGCACAAAAACGAGCCATTTTCTCTCCACCACTTCCCTACTTCTCTGAACTTCGTTCTCCCTCTATATTACTATGAATTTCCTATCCAAAGAAGAAGAAAGAGGGGATCTTCTTGGAAGAAGAATTTAGGGTTGCAATTGATTTCCTTTTTGGGTTTAAAAAGCTTCCTCCTAGTGATCTTGACCTAAAAGTGTCAGTATTAACTTATTTCCTCCATTTATTTCTTTTTAATACTTCCTCATACCTTTCTCCAGGTTGGAACCTTTTTGTTCCATAGTATAAATTGCTCTAAAGCTCTAAAACCCTACCTTTCTTGCTCCTTATGCTTAGGGTTTGCTCATTTGATGAAGAAAGGTTCTAGATGGACGAGTTCATAGCTTATGCTTGGATTTTCTACCCTACCTACTCAATTTTTCTTCTGTTTGGGATTTAATCTTCTCATTAGAGGCAAGTTTTATAACTTACTCCACGTTTATTGCTTACCATAAGCTTTCTAGATCTTGTTCTTGCTTGAAAATGATGATCCATGCACTAAAAAGCTATGCTTGACTTGGATTTCGATTTTTATAATGTTCCCTATTCTGATTTCAGTTATAGATGAACCTGTAATCATGTGTACATTATTCCTAAGGTATAATATGACTTGGATCAGGTTGGCTTGACAACCTATGGTTCTAAGCACCTATCAACCAATGGTCAATTGTAGGGTTTTAAGCTAATTTCTTCTATAAACCCATGACCCAATGATGGTACCATTACAACAACCCTATGGTATTGTCTTCATAAAAATTGATGGTGGTAACCAAGGGTGTCAACTGTCGTTCACCCTTTAGGTCATGTTTTTTCCTAATTAGAAGCCTAGTGATTAACAACTAAGTACCCTAATGATGCTATCAATCAATGGTGGAATTAGTTTGATATTTGATGTTGATTAATGAATATAGTGTTGATCTAAGAACCTATGGTGACTTAATGGTCACCAATGATAGTGGATCAGGTCTCCAAAACCTATGGTGAGTTAATCATATAGTTTAGCATCAATTAATCCTTAGACCAATGGTTTCTTGGATCACTTGATGAAATGGTCGGACCTATATTGTAATTAATGGTTCTAACGTATGAACTTGACCCAATGGTCAAGATATAAAGTTTATTCCTCCAATAAAGTGGAATGATGGATAATGTAGTATGTTGGTCCTAATAATGTGATTTAGATGGTTTCCTTTATATGATCAACTTAAGGAGCTTACTTCAAAAAAAATCAACTTAAGGAGCTTACTTGTTGACAATGGATGGCTTGTTTTAAATGAACAGTAGATTGTGGGTTTTACCCTAATCTCAATGGAACTCTTTGTGTGTTGTTAATGAAGGGGTTTCTAGGGTTATATGGTGACTATTTATAGAGAACAAATCAAGGAATTAATAGGTGGTTTATCCAAGGTGTTTACATATGTAAACAACCAATGGTCTTACCTTTTAAACATCCAATGGTCCTGGGTGACATTGTGGTATGGGGATATGCGTTGAATGATGATGGAATAAATGGAGGGTTAACCCTAATAAGGTAGTCTTACCTATTCACTCATATGAATAGAAGGGATGATAACCATATTGTAATGATATGTAACCCTAATGAGGTATAGCTTGTTATACCTAGCTTTAATATAACTAAATGATGGTAATTGGGTATGAATAGTCCTTGAATGATTAATATAATCATGGAGTGCTCTCTTATTGTTGTTGAAACCCTAGTATGATATAACTCGATGTTTACACCTTGATTTATGTGTGGATTCATACTTGAGAATAGTATTGAATGTGATGGTGATGCTTCACCTTATGCATCCATGATCCAATGGGGATGTTGTGAGTTAGGGTTTGGGCATGAGTGATGATTAGTAACATTAATATAATTTATCTTGTTGAGCCTAACTCTAATGCAAATAGATAAAGATGAGTATTCATGTTTAACCTTCTTATATAATGGCATGATGGTGAAATAACCTCCTTAATATGATCATAACCTCAATGTGTTAATTGGTGGTTATCATAGCCACATGGTTGATACTTTCTTATGCTAAACATGTGCATTATGAATATGATGAGGGTTAATCATATCTAGATTCCTTGCATGTTGATGTAATAAAGGAATGTTCTTAGTGTTAATATAACCATGCTATGATTGCTTATGAATATCTCCTAGCTCAGTAATGCAATATTGTGTTGGTCTGGTGTATTATATGTAAGTAATGTTGTTGAGCCTTATTATAAGGCATAGAAAGATAATGATGATCCTGTAGGGAATAGTATGATGGTCTTAATGACCTTTGGGCATGGTTGAGCCCTGAATGAGGTGTAATCCTCTTATGTTGATAAGGGTTGATACCCTATGATATTGTGAAAATGATTAATATCAGGTGATAGTATGATGGTTTTAATGACCTTTGGGCATGGTTGAGCCCTCAATGAGGTGTAATCCTCTTATGTTGATAAGGGTTGATACCCTATGATATTGTAAAAAGGATTTATATCTTGTGATAGTATGATGACTAGTGTAGCCTCATGAATGATAAGTGAATAGTACCATGTGATGATGAGATGAGAAATTATGTTTCACACGTTTTATATCTTTTAAAGTTGTGATATGTATATGCTTGTTAGAAGTGAATTAGGGTTTGTATGTCCACTTGTTTGATGCACCCTTAATTCAACCAATTGGCATAACTAATCAAGTGAAACTCTAATCATGTAGTGCCTTGTGCTATAGATCCATATGAGTGTCAGAACTTGCCAGATGGTGAAACAAGTATTCCTAAGGGAAACTCAGAGCGCATATTGATGAGTATGCAGGGTGCTTATCATCCTGCATTCAAGTGTTTAGGGAGGGTGACTACAGTCATACCTAACCCTCAGTTTGAGAACGGTTGCGGTCGTGTCTCGATGATTATATACAAGATGAGATTCGAGGACAACTAGGGTTGTACCTCATATGGTAGGGTATGTGTACCCACCTCCTTTCACTAGTGTTGTGACCTATACCAAGGACATACTAGGCTATTAGCAGCTTGGCCTTATGTGTCATTGTGGTAGACCCGTACTGACTGGGGGAAGAGAAAACTTTAGGAGTCTGGCTCTTCCTAGATCTTGTATGGCACTGATATTGACTTAGCAGTGGTCAGTTAGATTTTGAGTGGTATCCTCGAATTCCTCAGGGCATAATAAGAGATGTAAGATAGTCGTGTAGCATATCTATTTAGGGTTATGCAAAATGCTTCATATTGGATGATAACCCTTGTTTGCTTACTTTTCACTGAGATCATGTATAGTACAATAAGAGATAATAGATATGCTTATGATGTAGTTATGCTCATATTGTAAACATGCTTATTTTGTCAAATATACTGACACTGATGGTTAAGATGTTGCTTCTAGCTATGCCTATGTAATTAGAAATGCTTAAACTACTAATCATGCCTATGTTTTTCATTGTGTTATGATGTTAGTTCTACATATAATATAGATCTGTTCCCTTTATTTGAGATGCAAATATTGATAGCCATGTTATGTTACTAGACATATTCATGATGTCAGGGATGCTTATGCCACAAGATTGCTTGTATTGTTAGCAAGGAATATGATGATAGTTAGATTAATGATAATGATTGTTATTAGATGCAATGTGATGATAGTTGAGTAGATATCTATCTAGAGAAATGGATTTATTTGTTACTATATATGCATTGATGATCATACTTGTTGCTAAGATGATTTGCTTAATCTATTTAGTATACTTGAACTGTTCAATTTATTATTAAATACTCCAACTGCTTAGTTATCTACTATTTAAAATGTTGTAATCAATAAGCATTTTTTGAGGTTATATCTCTTGTTGGGACATGGGTCTCACCCTTGTGGTTTGCCGTATTTTTTAAGGTAATTGGAAGTGATGAAAACAAAAAGGTGGCAGCAAAGAGGAGCTATAGTAATGAATCTTTGAGAAAGTTGATTAGATGTCTAGTGTGTCATAGAGTCATCCCTGTACTCTCAGGTCTGGGCAGGAAAAGTTTGTATATGGTGTTTCAAATGAATCAGAATTTTGTTAGCATGTTAATGTTTTTCGTGTGGAATATACAAATATTGTTCTCTTGTGTATATATGTTCTAGCTAAGGTGATAGAACAATTTGTATCAAATTCTTGTCATAGTATGGATAAAAGAAAGATGTTGGGATCTTATGCAAATGTTTCTGAGAAGGTGCTGACATTGAAATCGGTTTTAATTTACCCATATTTTTGGGTATGTGGTTAATTGGTGATTGAATGTATTTTATGTTTTGATTAATCTCATTTAGTGTAACGAGTTATCACAATACCCTCATCCTAATACCCTTGGACACTAGTGTCCCATGTAATCCTACATATAAGGACCACAAAAGTTCTAGGAGTGAGCAATGTGGGATACAACTTCTTTCCCATTTGCACTAGAGACAAAACTACCTCTCTTACATGTAATGCAGCTAGTACATGTGAGAGAGGTAGTTTTGTCTCTAGTGCACATGGCAAAGAAGTTTTATCCCACATTGCTCACCCCTAGAACTGTTGTGGTCCTTATATGTAGGATCACATGGGACACTAGTATCCAAGGGTCCTAGGAGGCTATGCCCACCTCCTTGGTGACCACAACACACACACATGCACGTGCGCGCCACACCATGCCCCATCTCACCTGGCCTGGTCGGGATGGGCCGGGCACGGGATCGGGCTTGTGGCTCGTGGCTTATGGCTTGTGGATTGTGGATTGTAGAGAATGTCTTCCATCTTCTTTTTGCACTAGGATACAACTACGTAATTAAGTATTCATTTAATTAATTGTTTATTTCCTATTCGGATTTATTAATCCTAAATAGAAAGTGTCTCTTTGGTGGAATTTTTTGCAATGTGTACAAGAGAAACCGAGTGGTCGCATCTTAACAGGAATAGGATTACTGGGGTGTGTAACGCTATAAATAGGCGTTTGGTCATTAGGGTTAAACACATCTTTCGAACACACAACCGCCAGCCGTTTGAGTGCATGCTTGCAAACCCTAAATCCGAAGTCTCTCTTTGCCACCGTCGCTTCAGTGGTTCTATGTGGAGATCTTCTCTTGGGCGTAGCAAGTTCGTCCTGCCTTTCCTTCCAAGGCACAACCTATCAGGTGGTGATTCCTACGGTTGTTGGGCTGCACTAGTGGTGAACTACTTCATCTGCAATGTCCGTCATCAACATGAGTGGGACGTCACTTCTTCAACTTCATACCGAGTCGACTGGGAGAATGATGTCTATCCAGAAGGGTTGTAAGGCGTTGATTTCTTTAAGTATATCATGTTCGTTTCTCAACGAATGACCTGGTTTGATCCTAACTTTGTTTACTTTTGTTCTCCTACATTGGTTTATTCTACATTTTCTTATCTGGATTGGCCTGAAATATTAACCTAAATTGCACATGTCATTGTTGCAGGTAACGACATAAATCAAAATTAACAACAGTCTTAAAGAAATCAATACTTGTCGTTAATTAACTATTGAGAGACCCCTGACCTTGCTTAAAATGTTGAACATACTTAATTACCATAAGTGAGTGCTTAGAACCCTAATACAACATTTTCATATGCTTAGGTATCATGTGAAAAACTTAAATTTCAATTTTGGTCCAATTTGGACACTGTTTGAGCAAATTAAGCAATTTCATGTACATTTTGGACTTTTTTGCAATTTACCCAATTGGGAGGTTTTTATTGAAATTTTTCACATGAAGTATGTTCCTTAGACGTTCTATCATCATTCTTGATCTTTTTTATCCTTGGCCACTTAGTTGAACCTTGTTTTGGAGGTGTTTTTCCACAAGGGTATTTTAGGGTTTATCCCTTTATGGATGAGCGACCTTTAGGAGCTCTCAAGCACAATGGTTTATTTGCTTTTCTTGTAAAATCAAGAAACAAGGGATAAGTAGGTATCCATGGATAGTGGGTCAGCTTCTTGTGTGGTTTCTTGTATATCCTTAATAGTTTAAGGCCATAGACACATGGGGAAGCTACTTGTACACCTCATGCTTGCTTCCATCCTTATCCATGGGCTATATTTACCTCTTCCTGGCCCAACTACAAAACTTTTTTTGCTTTCTATTTCCTATAACTTGGAGAAAAGAATCTACTCTATTTTTCTACAGAACCAAGTGCTCTAAGGTAGAAGAAAACCTCTTTTTGGAGAAGAAGGTCTCTTAGAGCTCCATCTAGCCCTACCTGTGGTTTCCAAGGTCATCTTCTTGGGATTTTGACCAAGGAAAGTTATTTTCTTCCTTCCTTCTCCATTTCTCTTTCTCTTCTCCTTCCTTAGACCTTCCTCTAGGTCAGAACTTTGTTGTTCCAAGGTAGAAAATGCTCTAAAGATCTAAAACCCTACTTTTCTTGCTCCTTATGCTTAGGGTTTGCTCATTTGATGAAGAAAGGTGCTAGATGGATGAGTTCACAACTTATGCTTGGATTTTCTACCCTAACTGCTCATGTTTCTTCTGTTTGGGATTTTATCTTCTAATTACAGGCAATTTTTTTAACTTGCTCCATGTTTATTGCTTACCATAAGCTTGCTAGCTCATGTTCTTGCTTGAAAATGATGATTCATGCACTAAAAAGCTATGCTTGACTTGGATTTTGATTTTTATAATGTTAACTATTCTGATTTCAGTTCTAGATAAATCTATATTCATATGTACATTCTTCCTAAGGTATAATATGACTTTTATCAGGTTGGTTTGACAACCTATGGTACTAAGAAGCTATCAACCAATGGTCAATTTTAGGGTTTTAAGCTGATTTCTTCTATAAACCCATGCCAGATGGTGGCACCTTTGCAACAACCAATGGTGTTGTCTTCATGACAACTGATGGTGGTGACCAAGGGTGTAAACTGACATTCACTCCTTAGTTCAGGTTTTGGCTTAATTATAATCTTAATGATCAACAACTAAGTACCCTAATGATGCTATCAGTCAATGGTGACATTAGCTTGATATTCGATGGTGATTAAAAAAATATAATGCTGATCTAACAACCTATGGTGACTTAATGGTCACTAGTGAAGGTGGATCAGGTCTCCACAACCTATGGTGAGTTAAGCATGTAGATGTAGCATCAATTAAGCCTTAAACCAATGGTTTCTTAGGTCATTTGATGAAATGGTCAGACCTATACTCCAATTGATGGTTTTAATATATGAACTTGACCTAATGGTTAAGAACTAACATTTATTCATCCAATAAATTGGAATGATTCCTAAATATAATATGTTGGTCTTAATAAAGTGATTTAAATGGTTCCCTTTATGAGATAAACTTAAGAAGCTCATTTACTGACAACTTGTTTTAAATAAACAATCACTTGTAGGTTTTACCCTACTCTCAATGGAACTTTTTATGTTGTTCATCATAGGATGTCTAAGGTTAGATGTGACTCTTTCGAGAGAATGACTCAACGACTTCATAGGTGATTTTTTCAAGATGTTTACTTATGTAAACAACCAATGGAATTATCTTTTCAACATTAAATGGTTAGAAATTGATGCCTTATTATTCCCATTGTTTTGGGTGAAGCCTATAGTGTAGTGTTATGATTCTAATGATGAGAATTTGATGGTTCAATGCCTTGAACTTGTAGTCTTACCCTTACCCTCTTATGATTATGATTGCTAATCACCATAATGAATTAATGGGTAACCCTAATGAGGTATAGCTTGTTATACATACCTTTAATATAACTAAATGATAGTAATTGGGTATAAGTAGCCCTTGAATAATTAATACAACCATGGAGTACTCTCTTATTGTTGTTGAAACCTTAGTATGCTATAACACAATGGTTACACCTTGATTTATTTGTGGATTTATACTTAAGATTAGTATGGAATGTGATGGTGATGCTTCACCTTATGCATTCATGATCCATTGGGGATGTCGTGAGTTAGAGTTTGGGTATAAGTGTTGATTAGTAACACTAATATAATTTATCTTATTGAACCTAACTCTAATGCAAATAGATAAAGATGACTATTCATGTTTAACATTCTTATATGATTTAATGATGGTGAAATAACCTCCTTAATATGATCATAACCTTAATATGTTAGTTGGTGGTTATCATAGACACATGGTTGATACTTTCTTATGCTAAACATGTGCATTATGAATATGATGAGGGTTAATCATATCTAGATTCCTTGCATGTTGATGTAATAAAGGAATGTTCTTAATGTTAATATAACCTTGCTATGATTGTTTGTGAATATTTCCTAGCTCATTAATGCAATATTGTGTTGATCTGGTGTATTATATGTAAGTGATGTTGTTGAGCCTTGTTATAAGGCATGCAAAGATAATGATGATCTTGCAAGGAAAAATATGATGGTCTTAATGACCTTTGGGCATGGTTGAGCCTTGAATGAGGTGTAATCCTCTTATGTTGATAAGGGTTGATACCCTGTGATATTGTGAAAAAGGATTTATATCTTGTGATAGTATGATGACTAGTGTAGTCTCATGAATAGCAAGTGAATAGTACCATGTGATTATGAGATGAGAAATTATGTTTCCCACATTTTATATCTTTTGAAGTTGTGATATTTTAATGCTTTCTAGAAGTGAATTAGGGTTTGTATGTCCACTTGTTTGAGGCAGCCTTAATTCACCCAATTGGCATAACTAATCAAGTGCAACTCTAATCATGTAGTGCCCTATGCCGTAGAGTCATCTTTAGTGTCATAACTTGTTGGATGGTGAATGAGTATTCCTAAGGGAAACTCGAAGCACATATTGTTGAGTATGTGGGGTGGCAAGTTGAGGATATATCCTTACCATCCACAATACACGTTATGGAGGATGGATATGGTCATGCCTCAAACATTTGATGTGATTGGGACAATTGCAGTTGTACCTAAAATTAGAGGGTTTTGTATACCCTAGTTTCTTGTGTTGTGACCTGTACCAAGGGAGTACTAGTGGTTAGCAACTTGACTATATGTCACTGTAGTGGCAACTTTGACTGATATGTCACTGCCTTTTCACTCATACTGAACGAGGGGAAGAGATCTTATGATATAGGCACTCCTAGATCTTGTACGGAACCGAATAGCCCTTTGTAGGGGTCAGTTGGAATTTGGATGTTATGATTCAAACTCCCCAGGGCATACTAAAAGATGTAATACAGCCGTCTCACAATTCTATTTAGCATTATACATGACGCTTCATATTGGATGATAACCCTTGTTGTTCTCTGTACATAGAGATGGTGTTTAATGCATTAAAATATAGTAGATATTCTTATGTTGTGGATATGATCATGTTATAAATGTGTACATACAATAGTCATGTTTAAGTTGATAGAGATAATATTACTGTTGGCTATGATTATGACATTCGTTATCACATGTTATTAGCTATGCTTATATTGCTAGATATGCCTTTGTAACTAGATATGCCTATAATGCTAATCATGCTTATGCATATAGTTGTGCTTATATTGTTAGCTCTACTTATGATGTTGATATGTTAAACTTGTTAGACATGCTGATGTTGTTAGCTATGCTTATGATACTAGACTTATTCATGATGTTAGAGTTGCTCATGTTGCTAGACTCCTTATACTGTTAATAGGGATATGAGAATAGTATGGCTAATGAAGATAGTTATTATCTGCTCCTTTATGTATTTTGTTAATCATCAATGGTGTTGAGCTTATTTTGTATATATGATTAAACTTCTTAAACTGTCTCATTACCTAAAAATGTTGGAATCAATAAACAATGTTGGAGGTTATATCTCTTGCTGGGACATGGGTCTCACCCTTGTGGTTGACTACATCTTTTTTGGTAATCGATAGTGATGACAATAGAACTCAAGAAGTAAAGAGGAAGTGAAGTAATGAATCTTTGAGAAAGTTGATTAGATGTCTAGTATGTCCTAGAGTCATCCATGTACTCTCAGGACCGGGAAGGAAAAGTTTGTATATGGTGTTTCAAACAAATCAAAATTTTGTTAGCATGTTAATGCTTGTTTGGGTGACATATACGAATATTGTTCTCCTGTTTATATATGTTGTGGCTAAGGAGATAGACCAATTTGTATCAAATTCTTGGCATAGTATGGATAGAAGAAAGATGTTGGGCTCGTATGAAAATGTTTCTAAGTGGCTGTTGATGTTGAAATTGGTTTTAATTTACCCATATTTTTAGGTATGTGATTAATTAGTGATTGATTATGTTTTGTGTTTTTAGTAATCTCATTTAGTATAATGGGTTCTCACAAGTTGGTATCAGAGCTTTAGGTTCACTAAGTCTACAGGAACACTAGGACTTAGGACTAGGATGATGTCAAAATTAGGAATATGACATAAAAATATGGTGCATACTGCTTAATCTCAGTATTTGGGTGCCCTGGCCAGGTTTTCAATTATTGAAGAAAGGTAAGTATGGAACTCTTAGATTATTATCTTTCTAATTACTCTGATCATGTAGTCATTTTAAAACAATCTAAAGAGCATAATGAATCAGAAATCATGGTGCAAATAACTCAATATTACCTCAAGAGAAGATGAGAATTACGTCATTATTTATCAAAACTTGAATGTTTGGTAACTATAAGAGAAAGATACAACACCATGAAATCTAAACCTGAATACAAAAAAAGAAAAAGAGGAATTCTTGAAGATGTGATTCAAGAAGATAATAAAGTAAAAGACAAATAAGTCTCTGCTTATAAAGTGAATCAAGGTATGAAATCCACATAAGATGGAGAGAACTCCTATAATAAGTATAAAATCAGAAGATGAATGGGAACAATGACAAAGGAATAAGGTGGAACCTAAGTTAATCTCAAACCAACCTATGTGTGTAAGAAAGTGTTAATGGAAAATCAGAATGGCATGTGAAAGAAGTTAAGGGAGATGATCCCTATTTAATGAAGAAAATGAAGAACATGATGATTTATCTATTGATAAGTGGTTGAAAAACATAATAAAATAAGAGAATATACCCAAGTGTGATAAATAGTAATCAAGGAAGGAGTAATGAGATATGTTAATCATGATGATTCTTATGTTGATGGAAAGGAACCCAAAATGAAAAAGGTAAATGATACATAAGAAGTTGTAACATGCATAATGAAAATAAAATTGGTTACCTTTTTGCTAGTGACCCTTGAACAATGTTTCTATGATGTGGGAAGTGTGTTTCCCTTTGTATCTTTCCTTTCTAGGGAACAACTTTCAAGTGGATCATTACCACATGGTATGTGTGGATTCGTTGTAAACATGAGGGTGGATATCTTATTATAGTAGAAGGTTGTTTGGACTATGGTTCCAAGATCATAAAGTTTCTGATGAGTTTGCTTTTGAGCCTTACAATAATTAGGAAGACTCCTCTTATATGTCTTGAGATTTGTTATGTTGGTAAAAGTAGATGAGATAAGGATGTGAGTCCTTATAGCACATGAGGTGGATATTAAGGTAATGAATCCTAGTATCCAAGATGTATCAATAGTATGGAAAGTATATGAAGGTTGGAGATGTTTATCAAATAAGCATTCCAATTATTCATGTCCCTTAGAGAGTGAGAGGTTATGATGACCCTCTAAATGTTGTTTGGAAGGGAAAATAAAAAGATTGATTCCATAATGTTGTGTTTGGTTTAGTGATAGTTGGGCAAGACCACTATCAAGGATAGATGGTTTGTTGATCAGTAGACATTTGCTACCGTGTTCATTTAAGATATAATATCCTTTAAACATAAGAGTTAGAATGGATGACATAAGTTACATGACCATGGTGAGTTTAGGGTTATGTCCTTTAGACTAACCAATGTACCAATAGAATTTATGAATAGGAGGAATAGAGTGTTCATGTTATGTCTTACAAGTTGTAGCAAGCTTTGAATGATGACATCTCATGGTATTTTAGAGATGGTCAGTAACATGGTAAACATATTTGCTAAACCTTAAGATTGTTGAAGTAATTGTACTTATGTGTGACAAGTCTAGCAAGAATGAGTTGGGGGTTGACTAAAGTATCCTCTTAGAGTTATGATACCTCTATTAAGTATGTTATGTGAATTCGGATAAGGTGAAGATATGTTATGTGAATTCAGATAAGGTGAAGACAATGTCATTGCTCTACCCCTAACAATGTCAATCTGGAAGTTATATTTGTTAACAGTTATAGACAAGTGTATGATTCTTCAACCAAACTGATGGTTAGTCCACCATTGAGATTATTTTAGAATACTCTAAAAACATATTCCTTATAGTTCCTTCAAATTAGGGGATGCCTACCAGGTTGATTAAGTGGTTAATTACAACAACCATTAGATGAGCATAGAAATGAAACCTTATAAAAGTGACATATGATAACAGATACATGTTGTTCTATGTTTGGTAAGAGACAGTGAGTATGGCCTCTGAGTGATGTGTGGTACAATATATAAAATATTTTTGGATGACATTAGAGTCCCAAAGTTGAAAGGTACTACCAGACCTGTACAAGTGGTACAACAGTTCCTATGCTGAACAAAGATGACACATGTAGAAGTTGAGGGAAAATAATATGACTTCTATGAGAATAATGTGACATCATCATGTGATGAAATTTACCATGTGAAATACTGGGTATGAGGTCCCTGAGAAGTATCTATCTTTATGTACCTTGGATTTTGGGGGCAAAATCCTTATTAGGGGTTTATGGTTGAGAGACCCTTGACCTTTATTAAAGTGTTGAACATACTTAATTACCATAATTGAGTGATTAAAACCCTAATATAACATTTTATATGCTTATTTATCATGTGACAAACTTAAATTTCAATTCTGGTCCAATTTGGACACTGTTTGAGCAAATTATGTAATTTTATGTACATTTTGGACTTTTCTACAATTTACCCAATTGGGAGGTTTTATTGCAATTTGTCACATGAGATATGTTCCTTGGATGTTATATCATCATTCTTGAGCTTGTTGATCCTTGGGGCACTTAGTTGAACCTTGGTTTTGAGGTGTTTTTCCACAAGGGTATTTTAGGGTTTACCCTTTTATGGATGAGCTACCTTTAGTAGCTCTCAAGAAAATGGTTTATTTGCTTTGCTTGAAAAATCAAGAAACGAGGGATAAGCATGTCTCCATGAATGGTGGGTCAGCTTCTTGTGTGTCTGCTTGTATATCCTTAATAGTTTAAGGCCATGGACACATGGGGAAGCTACTTGTACACCTCATGCTTGCTTCCATCCTTATCCATGGGCTATATTTACCTCTTCCTGGCCCAACTACAAAACTTTTTTTGCTTTCTATTTCCTATAACTTGGAGAAAAGAATCTACTCTATTTTTCTACAGAACCAAGTGCTCTAAGGTAGAAGACAACCTCTTTTTGGAGAAGGTCTCCTAGAGCTCCATCTAGCCCTACCTAGGGTTTCCAAGGTCATCTTCTTAGGATTTCGACCAAGGCAAGTTGTTTTCTTCCTTCCTTATCCATTTCTCTTTCTCTTCTCCTTCCTTAGACCTTCCTCTAGGTCAGAACCTTGTTGTTCCATGGTAGAAATTGTTGTAAACCTCTAAAACCCTACCTTTCTTGCTCCTTATGCTTAGGGTTTGCTCATTTGATGAAGAAAGGTGCTAGATGGACCTGTTCACAGCTTATGCTTGGATTTTCTACCCTACCTGCTCATGTTTTCTTCTATTTGGGATTTTATCTACTAATTACAGGCAAGTTTATAACTTGCTCCATGTTTATTACTTACCATAAGCTTGCTAGCTCATGCTCTTGCTTGAAAATGATGATCCATGCACTAAAAAGCTATGCTTGACTTGGATTTTGATTTTTATAATGTTCCCTGTTCTGATTTCAGTTCTAGATGAACATGTATTCATGTGTACGTTCTTCCTAAGGTATAATATGACTTGTATCAGGTTGGTTTGACAACCTATGGTGCTAAGCACCTATCAACAAGTGGTCAATTTTAGGGTTTTAAGTTGATTTCTTCTATAAACCCATGATCTGATTGTGGTACCTTTGCAACAACCGATGGTGTTGTCTTCATGACAACTGATGGTGTTAGCCAAGGGTGTAAACTGACGTTCACCCCTTAGGTCAGGTTTTGTCTTAATTAGAATCTTAATGATTAACAACTATGTACCCTAATGATGCTATCAGTCAATGGTGACATTAGCTTGATATTCGATGGTGATTAATAAATATAGTGTTGATCTAACATCCTATGGTGACTTAATGGTCACTAGTGATGGTGGATCAGGTATCCACAACCTATGGTCAGTTAAGAATGTACATGTAGCATCAATTAAGCCTTAAACCAATGGTTTCTTGGATCATATGATGAAATGGTCAGACCTATACTCCAATCGATGGTTTTAATATATGAACTTGACCTAATGGTTAAGAACTAACATTTCTTCATCCAATAAATAGGAATGATTCCTAAATATAATATGTTGTCCCTAATAAAGTGATTTAAACAGTTTCCTTTATGACATCAACTTAAGAATCTGATTTTTGGATGACTTGTTTTAAATAAACAATCGCTTGTGGGTTTTAACCTACTCTCAATGGAACTTTTTATGTTGTTCATCAAGGGATGTCCAGGGTTAGATGGTGACTCTTTCTAGAGAACAACTCAATGACTTCATAGGTTGTTTTTTCAGGATGTTTACTTATGTAAATGGCCATTGGCTTTACCTTTTCAACATTTAATGGTTAGAAGTTGATGCCTTAATATTCCCATTGATTTGGGTGAAGCCTATAGTGTAATGTTATGATTCTAATGATGAGAATTTGATGGTTCAATGCCTTAAACTTGTAGTATTATCCTTACCCTTGTATGATTATAATTGATAATCACCATAATGAATTAATGGGTAACCCTAATGAGGTATAGCTTGTTATACCAAGCTTTAATATAACTAAATGATGGTAATTGGGTATGAGTAGTCCTTGAATAATTGATACAAACATGGAGTACTCTCTTATTGTTGTTGAAACCTTAGTATGCTATAACTCGATGGTTACACCTTGATTTATGTGTGGATTCATACTTGAGAATAGTATGGAATGTGATGGTGTTGCTTCACCTTATGCATCCATAATCCAATGGGGATGTCGTGGGTTAGAGTTTGGGTACAAGTGTTGATTAGAAACATTAATATAATTTATCTTGTTGAACCTAACTCTAATGCAAATAGATAAAGATGAGAATTCATGTTTAAATTCTTATATGATGAAATGATGGTGAAATAACCTCCTAAATATGATCATAACCTTGATATGTTAGTTGGTGGTTATCATAGCCACATGGTTGATACATTCTCATGCTAAACATGTGCATTATGAATATGATGAGGGTTAATCATATCTAGATTCCTTGCATGTTGATGTAATAAAGGAATATTCTTAATGTTAATATAACCCTGCTATGCTTTTTTATGAATATCTCCCAACTCATTAATGCAATATTGTGTTGATCTGATGTATTATATGAAAGTGATGTTGTTGAGCCTTGTTGTAAGGCATGCAAAGATAATGATGATCTTGTAGGGAATAGTATGATGGTCTTAATGACCTTTGGGCATAGTTGAGACCTGAATGAGGTGTAATCCTCTTATGTTGATAAGGGTTGATACCCTTTGATATTGTGAAAAAGGATTTGTATCTTGTGATAGTATGATGACTAGTGTAGTCTCATGAATGGCAAGTGAATAGTACCATGTGATGATGAGATGAGAAATTATGTTTCACATGTTTTATATCTTTTGAAGTTGTGATATTTATATGATTGCTAGAAGTGAGTTAGGGTTTGTATGTCCACTTATTTGATGCATCCTTAATTCACCCAATTGGCATAACAAATCAAGTGCAACTCTAATCATGTAGTGCTCTATGTCGTAGAGCCATCTTCAGTGTCAAAAATTGTTGGATGGTGAAACAAGTATTCCTAAGGGAAACTCAGAGCGCATATTGTTGAGTATGTGGGGGTGTCAAGTTGAGGATATATTGTTGTTATCCACAATGCAGGTTATGGAGGATGGCTTTGGTCATGCCTCAAACATTTGATGTGATTGGGACAACTGCAGTTGTACCTCGGATTAGAGGGTTTTGTATACCCTAGTTTCTAGTGTCGTGACCTATACCAAGAGAGGACTAGTTGTTAGAAGATTGACTATATGTCACTACAGTGGCAGCTTTTACTGATATGTCATTGCCTTTTCAATCGTACTGACTGAGGGGAAGAGATCTTAGGATACCGACACTCCTAGATCTTGTATGGAACCAAATAGCCCTTTGTAGGGGTCGATTGGACTTTGGATGGTACGATTCAAACTCCCTAGGGCATACTAAAAGATGTAATACAACCGTCTAGAAAATCTGTTTAGGGTTATACACGACGCTTCAAATTGGATGATAACCCTTGTTGTTCTCTGTACATAGAGATGATGTTTAATGCATTAAAAGATACTATATATTCTTATGTTGTGGATATATTCTCATGTTATAAATGTGTACATACAATAGTCATGTTTAAGTTGATAGAGATAATATTGTTGTTAGCTATGATTATGACATTCGTTATCACATGTTGTTAGCTATTCTTATATTGCTAGCTATGCCTTTATAACTAGATATGCCTATACTGCTAATCATGCTTATGTAGATAGTTGTGCTTATATTGTTAGCTCTACTTATGATGTTGATATGTTAAACTTGTTATACATGCTGATGTTGTTAGCTATGCTTATGATACTAGACGTATTCATGATGTTAGAGTTGTTCATGCTACTGGACTCCTTATACTGTTAATAGGGATATGAGAATAGTATGGCTAATGAAGATAGTTTTTATCTGCTCCTTTATGTTTTTTTCTAATCATCAATGTTGTGGTGTATATATGATTAAACTGCTTAAACTGTCTCATTACCTAAAGATGTTGGAATCAATAAACATTGTTGGAGGTTATATCTCTTGCTGGGAAATGGGTCTCACCCTTGTGGTTTGCCACATCTTTTTAGGTAATTGATAGTGATGAAAATAGAACTATTGAAATAAGGAGGAAGTGCAGTAATGAATCTTTGAGAAAGTTGATTAGATATCTAGTGTGTCCAAGAGTCATCCATGTACTCTCAAGTCTGGGAAGGAAAAGTTTGTATATGGTGTTTCAAACAAATCGAAATTTTGTTAGCCTCTTAATGCTTGTTTCTATGGCATATACGAATATTGTTCTCCTGTGTATATATGTTGCGGCTAAGGCGATAGACCAATTTGTATCAAATTCTTGGCATAGTATGAATACAGGAAAGATGTTGGGCTCTTATGCAAATGTTTCTGAGCGGGTGTTGATGTTGAAATCGAATTTTATTTACCCATATTTTTGGGGATGTGATTAATTAGTGATTGATTGTTTTTTATGTTTTGAGTAATCTCGTTTAGTATAATGGGTTCTCACAAGTTGGTATCAGAGCTTTAGGTTCACTGAGTCTACAGGAACACTAGGACTTAGGACTAGGATGATGTCTAAATTAGGAATATGAAATTAAAATATGGTGCATACTGCTTAAGCTCAGTATTTGGGTGTCGTGGCCATGTATTTAATTATTGAAGAAAGGTAAGTATGAAACTCTTAGATTGTTATCTTTCTGATTACTCTGATCAAGTAGTCATTTTGAAACAATCTAAAGAGCATAATGAATCAGAAATCATGGTGCAAATAACTCAATATTACCTCAAGAGAAGATGAGAATTACATCATTATCTATCAAAACTTGAATGTTTGGTAACTACAAGAGAAAGATACAACAACATGAAATCTAAATTTGAATATAAATAAAAAAAGAGTAGTTCTTGAAGATGTGATTCAAGAAGATAATAAAGTACAAGACATATCAGTATGTTCTTATAAAGTGAATCAAGGTATGAAATCCACATAATATGGAGAGAACTCCTATAATAAGTATAAAATGAGAAGATGAATGGGAACAATGACAAAGGAATAAGGTGGAACCTGAGTTAATCTCAAACCAACCTATGTGTGTAAGAAAGTGTTAATGTGAAATCAGCATGGCATGTGAAAGAAGTTAAGGGAGAGGATTCCTATTTAATGAAGAAAATGAAGAACATGATGATTTACCTATTGATAAGTGGTTGAAAAACAAAATAAAATAAGAGAACATACCCAAGTGTGATAAATAGTCATCAGGGAAGGAGTAATGAGATATGTTAATCATGATGATTCCCATGCTAATGGCAAGGAACCCGAAATGAAAAAGGTAAAATGATACATAAGAAGCTGTAACCTGCATCATGAAAATGAAATTGGTTACCTTTTTACTAGTGACCCTTGAACAATGCTGCTATGATGTGGGATGTGTGTTTCCCATTGTGTCTTTCATTTCTAGGGCACAACTTTCAAGTGGATCATTACCACTTGGTATGTGTGGATTCATTGTAAACATGAGGGTGGATAGCTTATTATAGAAGTAGGCTGCTTGGACTATGGTTGCAAGATCATAAAGTTTGTGATGAGTTTGATTTTGAGCCTTCCAATAATTAGGAAGACTCCTCTTATATGTCTTGAGATATTTTATGTTGGTAAAAGTAGATGAGATAAGGATGTGAGTCCTTATAGCACATGAGGTGGATACCAAGGTAATGAATTCTAGTATCTAAGATGTATCAATAGTATGGGAAGTATGTGAAGGTTGGAGATGTTTATCAAATATACATTCCAAGTATTCATGTCCCTTAGAGAGAGAGGTTGTGATGACCCTCTAAACATTGTTTGGAAGGGAAAACAAAAAAAAATGATTCTATAATGTTGTGTATGGTTTAGTGATAGATGGTTTTTTGATCAATACACATGTTCTACCGTGTTCCTTTAAGATAAAATATCCTTTAAACATAAGAGTTGGAATGGATGACACAAGTTACATGACCATGGTGAGTTTAGGGTTATGTCCTTTAGAATAACTAATGTACCAATAGAATTTATGAATAGGAGGAACAGAGTGTTCATGTTATGCCTTACAAGTTGTAACAAGCTTTGAATGATGACATCTCAAGGTATTTTAGAGATGGTCGGTAACATGGATGTTGAAGTAATTGTACTTATGTGTGATAAGTCTAGAAAGAATGAGTTGGGGGTTGACTAAAGTATCCTCTTGGAGTTATGATACCTATGTTAAGTATGTTATTTGAATCTGGATAAGGTGAAGGAAGATATGTTATGTGAATCCGGATAATGTGACGACAATGTCGTTGCTCTACCCCTAACAATGTCAATCAGGAAGTTAAATTTGTTAACAGTTATAGACAAGTGTATGATCCTTCAACCAAACAGATGGTTAGTCCACCATTGAGAAGATTTGAGAATCCTCTAAAAACATATTCCTTATAGTTCCTAAAAATAAGGGGATGCCTACTTGGTTGATCAAGTGGTTAATTACAACAACCATTAAAGGAGCATAGAGATGAGACCTTGTAAAAGTTACATATGTTAAGAGATACATGTTGTTCTATGTTTGGTAAGAGACAGTGAGTATGGCCTATGACTGGTGTGTGATACAACAGATAGAATAGTTTCGAATGACAATAGAGTCCCAAAATTGAAAGGTACTACCAGACCTGTACAGGTGGTACAACAGTTCCTATGTTGAACAAAGATGACACATGCAGAGTTGAGGGAAAAGAATATGACTTCTATGAGAATAATGTGACATCATCATGGGATGAAAGTTACCATGTGAAAGACTGGGTATGAGGTCCATGAGAAGTATCTATCTTTGTTTACCTCGAATTTTGGGGGTGAAATCCTTGTTAGGGGTTTATGGTTGAGAGACCCTTGACCTTGCTTAAAGTGTTAAACATACTTAATTACCATCATTGGGTGCTTATAACCATAATATAAAATTTTTATATGCTTAGGTATCATGTGAAAAACATAAATTTCAATTTTGGTCAAATTTGGACACTATTTGAGAAAATTATGCAATTTTATGTACATTTTGGACTTTTCTACAATTTACCCAGTTTGGAGGTTTTATTGCAATTTATCACATGAAGCATGTTCCTTAGATGTTCTATCATCATTATTGAGCTTTTTGGTCCTTGGGGAACTTAGTTGAACCTTGGTTTGGAGGTGTTTTTCCACAATGGTATTTTAGGGTTTACCCCTTTATGGATGAGCTATCTTTAGGAGCTCTCAAGCAAATGGTTTATTTGCTTTTCTTAAAAAATAAAGAAACGAGGGATATGCAGGTCTCCATGGATGGTGGGTCAGTTTCTTGTGTGGCTTCTTTTATATCCTTATAGTTTAAGGCCATGCACACATCGGGAAGGTACGTGTACACCTCATGCTTGCTTCCATCCTTATCCATGGGCTATATTTATCTCTTCCTTGCCCAAGTATGAAATTTTTATTTCTTTCTCTTTCCTATAACCTAGAGAAATGACTACACTCTATTTTTATATGGAACCAAGTGCTCTAAGGTAGAATAAAACCTCTTTTTGGAGAAGAAGGTCTCTTAGAGCTCCATCTAGCCCTACCTAGGGTTTCCAAGGTCATCTTCTTGGGATTTCAACTAAGGCAAGTTGTTTTCTTCCTTTATTCTCCATTTATCTTGGTCTTCTCCTTCCTTAGACCTTCCTCCAGGTTGTAACCTTGTTGTTCCATGGTAGAAATTTCTCTAAAGCTCTAAAACCCTACTTTTCTTGCTCCTTATGCTTAGGGTTTGCACATTTGATGAAAAAAGGTGCTAGATGGACGAGTTCACAACTTATTCTTGGATTTATACCCTACATGCTCGTGTTTTCTTCTATTTGGGATTTTATCTTCTAATTATAGGCAAGATTTATAACTTGATCCACTTTTAATGCTTACCATAAGCTTGTTAGCTCATGTTCTTGCTTGAAAATGATGATCCATGCACTAAAAAGCTATGCTTGACTTGGATTTCAATTTTTATAATGCTCCCTATTCTGATTTGAATTATAGATGAACCTATATTCATGTGTACATTCTTCCTAAGGTATAATATGACTTGTATCAGGTTGGTTTGACAACCTATGGTGCTAAGGACCTATCAACTAGTGGTCAATTTAGGGTTTTAAGTTGATTTCTTCTATAAACCCATGACCCGATGGTGGTACCTTTGCAACAACCGATGGTGTTGTCTTCATGACAACTAATGGTGGTGACCAAAGGTGTAAACTGAAGTTCACCCCTTAGGTCAGGTTTTGGATTAATTAGAATCTTAATGATTAACAACTAAGTACCCTAATGATGCTATCAATCAATGGTGATATTAGCTTGATATTCGATGGTGATTAATAAATATAGTGTTGATATAACAACCTATGGTGACTTAATGGTCACTAGTGATGATGGATATGGTCTCTACAACCTATGGTGAGTTAAACATGTAGATGTAGCATCAATTAAGCCTTAAACCAATGGTTTCTTGGGTCATTTGATGAAATGGTCGGACCTATACCCCAATTGATGGTTTTAATATATGAACTTGACCTAATGGTTAAAAACTAACATTTCTTCATCCAATAAATTTAAATGATTATTAAATGTAATACTTTTGTCCTAATAAAGTGATTTAAATGGTTTCCTTTATGATATCAACTTAAGAAGCTCATTTACTAACGACTTGTTTTAAATAAACATTCACTTGTGGGTTTTACCCTACTCTCAATGGAACCTTTTATGTTGTTCATCAAGGGATGTCTAGGGTTATATGGTGACTCTTTATAGAGAACAACTCAATTACTTCATAGGTGTTTTTTTCAAGATCTTTACTTATGTAAACGACCAATGGCTTTACCTTTTTAACATTTAATGGTTAGAAGTTGATGCCTTCATATTCCCATTGTTTTGGGTGAAGCCTACAGTGTAATGTTATGATTATAATGATAAGAATTTGATTGTTCAATGCCTTAAACTTTTAGTCTTACCCTTAACCTCATATGATTATGATTGATAATCACCATAATGAATTAATGGGTAACCCTAATGAGGTATAGCTTGTTATACCTATCTTTAATAAAGCTAATGATGTTAATTGGGTATGAGTAGTCCTTGAATAATTAATACAAACACGGAGTACTCTCTTATTGTTGTTGAAACCTTAGTGTGCTATAACCTGATGGTTACACATTGATTTATGTGTGGATTCATACTAGAGAATAATATTGAATGTGATGGTGATGCTTCACCTTATGCATCCATGATCCAATGAGGATGTCGTGAGTTAGAGTTTGGGTATAAGTGTTGATTAGTAACATTAATATAATGTATCTTGTTGAACCTAACTCTAATGCAAATAGATAAAGATGAGTATTCATGTTTAACATTCTTATATGATGGAATAATGGTGAAATAACCTCCTTAATATGATCATAACCTTAATATGTTAGTTGGTGGTTATCATAGCCACATGGTTGATACTTTCTTATGCTAAACATGTGAATTATGAATATGATGAGGGTTAATCATATTTAGATTCCTTGCATGATGATGTAATAAAGGAATGTTCTTAATGTTAATATAACCATGCTATGATTGTTTATGAATATCTCCTAGCTCATTAATGCAATATTGTGCTGATCCGGTGTATTATATGTAAGTGATGTTGTTGAGCCTTGTTATAAGGCATGCAAAGATAATGTTGATCTTGTAGGGAATAGTATGATGGTCTTAATGACCTTTGGGCATGGTTGAGCCCTGTATGAGGTGTAATCCTCTTGTGTTGATAAGGGTTGATACATTGTGGTATTGTGAAAAAGTATGTATATCTTGTGATAGTATGATGACTAGAGTTTTCTCATGAATGGAAAGTGAATAGTACCATGTAATGATGAGATGAGAAATTATGTTTCACACATTTTATATCTTTTGAAGTTGTGATATTTATATTCTTGCTAGAAGTGAATTAGGGTTTGTATGTCCACTTGTTTAATGCACCCTTAATTCACCCAATTGGATAACTAATCAAGTACAACTCTAATCATGTAGTGCCCTATGTCGTAGAGCCATATTCAATGCCAGAACTTGCTACATGGTAAAATGACTATTCCTAAGGGAAACTAGGAGCACATACTATTGAGTATGTGGGGGTGACAAGTTGAGGATATATCCTTGTCATCCACAATGCAGGTTATGGAGGATGGCTATGGTCATGCCTCAGACATTTGATGTGATTGGGACAACTGCGGTTGTACCTCAAATTAGAGGGTTTTGTATACACTGGTTTCTAGTGTCGTGACCTGTACCAAGGGCGGACTAGTGGTTAGCAGCTTGACTATATGTCACTGCAGTGGCAGCTTTGACTGATATGTCACTACCTTTTCACTCGTACTGACTGAGGGGAAGAGATATTAGGATATCGACACTCCTAGATCTTGTACGGAACCGAATAGACTTTTGTAGGGGTCGGTTGGACTTTGAATGGTACGATTTAAATTCCCCAGGGCATAATAAAAGATGTAATACAATCGTCTAGAAAATCTATTTAGGGTTATACAGGACGCTTCATATTGGATGATAACCCTTGTGTTCTCTGTACATAGAGATGATATTTAATGCATTAAAAGATAGTAGATATTCTTATGTTGTAGATATGCTCATGTTATAAATGTGTACATACAATAGTCAGTTTTTAGTTGATAGAGATAATATTATTGTTGGCTATGATTATGACATTTGTTATCACATGTTCTTAGCTATGCTTATATTGCTAGATATGCCTTTGTAACTAGAGATGCCTATACTTCTAATCATGCTTATGCAAATAGTTGTGCTTATAATGTTAGATCTACTTATGATGTTGATATGTTCAACTTGTTAGACATGTTGATGTTGTTAGCTATGCTTATTATACTAGACTTATTCATGATGTTAATATGGCTAATGAAGATAGTTATTATCTGCTCCTTTATGTATTTTGTTAATCATCAATGTTGTTGAGCTTATTTCTTATATATGATTAAACTACTTAAATTGTCTCATTACCTAAAATGTTGGAATCAGTAAATGTTGTTGGAGGTTATATCTCTTACTGGGACATGGGTCTCACCCTTGTGGTTCGCCACATCTTTTTAGGTAATCGACAGTGACGACAACATAACCGTGGAAGTAAAGAGGAAGTATAGTAATGAATCTATGAGAAAGTTAATTAGATGTATAGTGTGTCTTAGAGTCATCCCTTTACTCTCAGGTTGGGAAGGAATCGGAATTATGTTAGTATTTTAGTGCTTGTTTGTGTGAGATATACAAATATTGTTCTCCTGTGTATATATGTTGTGACTAAGGTGATAGACCAATTTGTATCAAATTTTTGGCATAGTATGGATATAAGAAAGATGTTGGGCTCATATGAAAATGTTTCTGAGAGAGAGTTGATGTTGAAATCGGTTTTAATTTACCCATATTTTTGGGTATGTGATTAATAAGTGATTGATTGTGTTTTATGTTTTGAGTAATCTCATTTAGTATAATGGGTTCTCACAACTATGGCTGGTTCTGGCATGAAAATTGATACGTCTAGTATGCCTAAAAAAATTACTGGAACTTATTTTGCTCATTGGCAAAGTAGGATGTAAATCTATCTTAACATGGTAGGGTATGATCAGTATTTAGAAGAATATGAACTTAAAGTACATGAAATTGTTCCTGATAATGCTAATATAATTGCAACATGGAAGAAGGGTGACAAGACATGTCGAGGCTTGATTATGTTTGTGTTAAACAACAAATTATATGACTCGTACTTAAGCTGCCTATTACTGCATCTAATGTTCTGTGGAAAGCATTAGAAAAGAAATACAATACTGAGAATCAGGGAACTGATAAATGTTGTGTTTTAAAATTTCTTAAGTTTCATATGTCTGAGGTTAAATATGTTTCTGATCAAACACATGATTCTAAACTCTTAGTGCAAGAGCTCGTTGATGCGGGCATGACACTTCCTGAAAAATGTGTTGCTATGTCAATCATTGAGAAATTCCCAAAATCTTGGGAGTCGTTTGGCATGACTCTTAAGCATCACAAAGGAGACATGTCAATGAATGATCTCATGATGGATATCAATATTCAAGAAGATCATCTGAAATCGAAGACTATCAAAGTACCAATTGATGTTAATAAGACTGTTAATTTTACTACTACTAAGAACAAGGATAAGAAATCTAAGAATTCACTTAAACCTAAGGCCAAGATCCAGAAGAAACCGAAGAACAAACCTTGTTGAGCTTGTGGATAGGTTGGCCACTGGAACAAGGATTGTACTTCAAAGAAGGCCAAGAAAGTTGCCGCATCTGTAACTGAGGAGGCTGTGGTCAACATCATGATTGCATCCTTAAACCTCAATGATGGTATGTATCTATAAAACCCGAAGTTCTTTCTATTTTTGAACCACTATATTGGATTATAGACACTGAGCCTAATGTGCATGTGTGTACTGACAAGTCCCTGTTTGTGTCTTATTAGGCCTCTAAAGGTCGATCCGTGACTTTGGGTGATTCCAGCGCTATAGAAGTCAAAGGCGAAGGATGACTGGACTTGAAGTTTCCTTCGGGAAAGGTTCTGATGCTTCATAGAGTCAGACATGTTCCACTAATATGACGTAATATTATTAGTGGCACAATTTTAGTTAGAGATGGTTTCAGAATAGATTGTAAATGTAATAAAGCTATTATTACTCACCTTTGAGATTCTTTATTTTTTGACAAGGGGTATCTTTGTGATATGGAGAAATTGTTTAAGATTCTTGTAGAACTTGTTTCAAATTCTATTTCAAATTTGAATGATAATAGTTCTTTATGCCGGAATCTTGTATCATCTGATGTTTGGCATGCGCGTTTGGGACATGTGAATGTTGGTTCAATGAAACATATGATGAATATGAATTTAATCCCTAAATCTGAAATTAGCAATAATAAATGTGAAATATGTGTGCAAGCTAAATTACCTAGGAAACCTTTTCATTTGGTGAATGGGAATTTGGAAATATTGGATTTAGTGCATACGGATATCTGTGAATTTAATGGTATTTCTACAAGGGATCAAAAACATTATTTTATAACTTTTATTGACGATGCTAGTAGATATTGTTATGTATTTTTGCTTAGAAGTAAAGATGAGGCATTGGATAAATTTAAATTTATAAGAAAGAAGTTAAAACTCAAACCGGTAAAATACTTAAACAATTAAGGTCTGATAGGGGAGGAGAGTATACCTCGAATTTGTTTTTGGAATTTTTCCAATTACATGGTATAGTTCATGAGGTTACTGCTTCATCTTCACCACAATCTAATGGGATAGTTGAATGTAAAAATCAAACCCTTATAGATATTGTAAATTCTTTACTCCAAACCTCAGGTCTACCCAACTTCATGTGGGGGGAAGCTTTGAATATGGCTTGCCATATTCTGAATAGAGTTCCCCACAAACATATAGATAGTAGTCTGTTTGAGTTATGGAGAGGAAGAAAATAGAGTCTAAAATACCTTCGAGTGTGGGGGTGCCTTGCAAAGGTACTTATCTTAGAACACAAAAGGAATAAATTGGGACTGAAAAATGGTTGATGCCATATTCTTAGGATATGTAGGGACAAGTTATGCCTACAGATTCTTGATTGTAAAATCTGATATCTCAGGCATTGAGGTCAATATAATTGTGGAATTACGTGATGCTACATTCTATGAGGATGTGTTTCCCATGAAATCTTGTGTGCCAAATGAAGTATCTCAAGATGATTCATTCACCACAAGTTCCATTCTTGAGCATGTGGAAAGGATGACAAATGTGGGGGATGACTCAGAACAAGCTATTTTTTAATCTGATGATTCTAAAGAAATAGTTGAACCAAGGAGAAGTAAACAGTCTAGGACATCCAAGGACTTTGGAAGTGAGTTTCTCACTTACAATGTTGATTATGATCCTATAGCTTTCAAACAAGCTATGGAATGTCTAGAAGCTAAGTTTTGGAAAGAAGTCGTTAATGATAAAATCCAATCAATTCTCTCGAATGGAACTTGGGATTTGGTGAATTTTCCTCCTGGTTGTTTTGTAGTTGGTTGTAAATGGATCTTTAAGAAGAAACTTAATGGAAATGGGACAATCGATAAGTATAAGACTAGGTTAGTTGCTAAGGGTTACACATAGAGGGAAGGAATAGATTATTTTGATATGTATTCCCATGTTTCCCGTATGACTACAATCTGAGTACTTATAGCATTGGCTTCCATTTATAATCTTTGTATCCATTAGATGGATGTGAAGATTGTGTTCTTACACGGTGATCTTCAGGAAGAGATATATATGGAACAACCTGCGGGATTTGTGGGGCGTGGGAATGAGTCCAAAGTGTGTAAACTTGTTAAGTCATTATATAGCTTGAAACAAGCCCCTAAGCAATGGCATGAGAAGTTTGATTCTGTGATATCATCATTTGGCTTTGTTTCTAATGAATTTGATAAGTGTCTCTACTATAAAATCATAAATGATGGATTCATTTTATTATACTTTATGTCGATGACATCCTGCTTTTTGGTTCCGATATGATAGTAGTAAATGAGACAAAGACATTCTTGTGTAGCAAGTTTGAGATGAAAGATATGGGTGTCACTAATGTGATTTTAGGGCTTACAATCATAAGGTCTACTGATGGTATAACTCTCTATCAATCTCACTATGTTGAGAAGATATTGAAGAGGTTTGAGTACACATCACGTAAACCTGTTAAGACTCCATATGATTCATCCAAAGCCTTGTTCAATAATGATACTGGTATTCCAGTGTCTCAATTACGATACTCTCAGATTATCGGAAGTTTGATGTATCTTATGAACTGTAGACATCTAGACATTGTTTTTTCCGTGAGAAAGTTAAGTAGATATACCAGTTGTCCCGAGAAGACCCATTAGGAAGCTCTTGATAGAATTTTGAGGTATATCAAGGGAACTTGTTCCCTTGGGCTGCATTATGGCAAATGTCCTTCTATAGTTGAAGGATATAGTGATGCAAGCTGGATTGCCGTCAACTCTGGGAGTAATGGTGTCACATGATATGTATTCATGTTGGGCGGAGGAGTTGTAACCTGGAGGTCTAAGAAACATATCATATTGTCTCGGTCTACTTTTAAGGTAGATTTGTGTGCTTTAGATGAAACTGGATTGGAAGCTAAATGGCTACATGAACTTATGTCCAGTTTACCTATGGTGAAGAAGTTGCTTCCTACAATTTCAGTTCATTGTGACATCACTATAACTATTGCCAAGATAAAGAGTCACAAGTATAATAAAAAATAGTGTAGACACATCCAAGTCAGACTCAAGTCTGTAAGAGAGTTAGTGTCTAATGAGGTCGTAGATGTGGACTACGTCGGTACCAAAGAAAACACAGTTGATCCTTTCACTAAAGGTCTTACCTTAGCTTTAGTGGAAAAATCCAGGTTGGGGATGGGACTAAAACCCCTCATTACTCGCAGGCAATAGCAACCCAACCCAACAGAGTGGAGATCCCATAAATTGGGTTCAATGTGGTAATAACAAGTTGTTGGGTGAATTGGATGACATTATGTAATTACTTTGATGCTTCATGCATCTGTGTGTCTATCCCCTGGGAAATGTGTTAGTGTCATGACTGCAAGTTAGTAAGAGATTAGTCTCTGAATGGTGTCAAGTCTTAGAACAGGATGTTAGCAGTACATCCTTGGAGACTCCAACTAAATAATTGATGTTGTATAGGTTGCAACAGGAGAATTAGGTTGTTCTCTATTATCAGCCATGACATAAAATTTGTATGGATGGACTTAATGTATTCTATTCTTTTATACCATGTCTTTAGTGTGTTGTTACCAACCTATACTCTTGCACCCAAGGTTCACGTTCAAGACTTTTGTTCACCTAGTTCATGTGGGGGTCAAAGTCGGATAACTCAGGTAGATTCAAATCGAAAGGTATCTTCTAAAAGCACAGTATGGAGGACTGAATGGTAGAGCACACTACACATTGGACTTTGTGGGGGATCACTACTACAGAAATTTCTTATAATGTCACTTTTAAAGGCGTCGATTGTATAAATACACCGACACCTAAAACCTAAAGTGTCGGTTTAATAAAAAACCGACATCTATCTGTGAAGGGTGACCAGACACGGGTATCGCTTTTATTCAGTGTCGGTTCCCTAATAATAAATCGACGCCTAAAATTAACCGCCAAATCCAAAATTTTCAGTGAAAAACATTACCTCCAAAATTTAACATATGACGTCGGTTATTAACTATTAAACCGACGACAAAAGGTTATTCACGAGACAGAAATTGGGCACATTTTGGTCGTCAGTTTTACTACTATGACCGACGCTTATGGGTTTTCCCACGTTGTTCCCGGAAAATTTTTACACTCTTTGAGTGTCGGTTTTTGAAAGAAATCGATGACTATGGTCATTAATCGAGAATAATCTTTTTATCCAGCATATGTAGATAGACGTCGGTGTTTTTGAAGTAAAAACTGACAACTATCATTGAGAATAGGTGTCGGTGTGTTTGTAGAACCGACACCTTTAGGTTTATGTGTCAGTTTTTTTGACTAACCTATGCCTATGGTACAGTTAATAGCCCCGCGAAATAGAGAACTTTTCCCCATTGTCTCTATTTCATTGTGAACCTCATAGGTCTGGTGATTGTTGTCGGTGCTCCCTGCCGTCGTTGCTCCCGCCGTCGTTGCCCCTGCGGCCATTGCCCCCACCGTCGTTGCTCCCCCCCCCGTTGCCACCACTCGCTGGTGTTGCTCCTCTCCTCACTGACGCTGCCTCCTGGTCGCCCGCTCACCGTCGACGCTCCTCTCCTCACCGTCGCTGCTCTCTCCTCGCTGCGCTCTGCTCCTGATCGCCCTCTCACTGCCTCCTTGTCCCCCGCTCATCGTCGTCGCCCACTCGCCGCTGCCTTCTCTCCTACTTGCTGCTCCGGCCACTGGCTCGCTGCACCTGGTACCCTTCTTCCTCCTCTTCTTGCTCCTTGCTCCTTCTCCTGGCCCCCTACCCTCAGGGTGCTAGCAATGGGTTGGATGTTATACATGTTTGAGTACTTATCTACTGATTTGAATTCATCTTATCTACTGATTTGAATTGATATATGTACTGATTTGTATTTACTTATCTACTGATTTGTATTTACTTATCTACTTATTTGTATTTACTTATGTGCTGATTTATATTTACTTAAATACTGATTTGTATTTACTTATCTACTCATTTGTTCATCTAATGATTTTTTATTCATCATATTATTTAAATTTAGGGCTTTATTTGTTCATCTACTTTTTAAAATTATTTAATCATCTACTGATTTATATTTGTTTATCAACTGAGTTGTACTTTTTTATCTATTGCTTTGTATTTAAAATGCTTTGAGTTTACTTATTTAGATGTTGCTATTGTAAATCAACCTAGGATATGAACAAATTTTGTGCTTGCGTATATTTGTGTTTCTAATCCTCATGTTTGACCTAATTTAGTAAATTTTGATGCATGTTGAAATAAGATTTAAACTTGTCCATTCTAGCATCCTAATTTGATTTGATTATGTGCTTTGAACCTTGAAACATGTGTGTTAAAGATACATTGAATCCCTATATTGTATGATGTAGATTGATGATAATGCATGAGCTAGTTTGAAATTTTGAAATCAATTATGAAATATCTCTCCATCCCTAGGTCATACTAATTTAATTATGTGTGTCTTTATCTTGATGATGAACATGCATGGACACTCAAAATGTTGAAATCAATGTTATAGAATATGATACCTAGATTAAATGATGTTACATGAAACCTAGGATATGAATGATGAAAAACTAGGATTGTAGGTATTGGAATGACAACATATATACATGTATTTGTTGGCCTAGAAACCCATTCAAGATTTACTCATTAGGAGTAAATCTTGGATAGTCCCCGATTTGGGACTGTTCTTGAACACCTAATCTCACTTAGGATGTAAGTGTATAATGTGTATTGGGTTTTCAAGAAAATTTTGGAAGCATTTCCCCGTTTGTTCTCTAAGTACATATGTACTTGGAGAACAGCGGGGAAATGCTGCCGAACTTTTCTTGAAAACCCAATACACATTATACACTTAATAGTGAGATTAGGTGTTTAAGAATGGGATAGGTGGTACACATTTATTATATATAAGAATGACATCACATGTATTTGTTGGCCTAAAGTTTTAACTATGCAAAAACTCTAATCTGTTAACCCTAGACCATAATCTTGTTGTAATATATACTTGTTTTCTCTTTGATCATAGAATGGATAGATCATGGATGTTCATTTGCAATCACTGCACCCTAGAGTTTATATCTGGTCTTGACCAGTTTATTATATTTGTCGAGGAACATAGAAAACAACTTGGAGATAGGTTCTACTGTCCATGTAGGCATTGTGGTAATAACTTGAAAGTCAGCACTGGTGAAAAAATCAAAAGTCATGTCATGTGCAACGGGATTATACAAGGCTATACAGAATAGCACTGGCATGGAGAGATTTCAAACTTGAAACCAGTGGATGTCAATAGTAGTGCTTGTGTGGAAGAAGAAATTGCCTCCGATGACGTAGATGTGAATGAACCAGTTCCAGTAGACATCGTTGATGCGATGCTGGATAGTTGTGGGGTAGAGCACACTGATCCACCTCCCATTTTTAGAAACATTGTGCATGATTCTGAGATATCGTTATACACAGGTTGTACTAAGTTTACGAAGCTTAGCGTTGTGTTGAGATTGTATAAGCTGAAAGCTAACAATAGATGGAGCGACAAAAGCTTGACGTGATTGTTGTCTTTGTTGAAAGAAATGCTTCCTGAAGGAAACGAGCTGCCAATCTCAACATACCAGGTAAAGAAATTATTGTGCCCAATGGGAATGGATGCCAAGAAGATACACGCATGCCCGAATGATTGTGTATTATTTCAAAAGGACTATGTGGATTTGAAAGATTGTCCAAAATGTGGTGTGTCACGATATAAATTGACGACTTCGGGGGAGTCCAAAACTGGTTCTCCTGCCAAGGTGATAGGAAACTCGAAGAAGCAATGAAGAAGTGGCAGGAATCTCAGACTGCCACTCAACAGACAGTACATATGTCATCCCGCTCTACTCCTACTGTAGAGGTTAGGAGTAATCCTGTAGACCCACCACCTAGAACATCCGATGTGAGTATTTTATGACATAATTAATAACTAGTCTTTTCAAGATGATATGTTTTCAAGATGATATGTATATATGTATATAACATTCTTTATACAAAAATTTGTAGGGGTTGAAGCCATGTCGTCTAAAAAGTAAAGAATTTGTCGTTGCAGAGGCGTCGGCTTACCCATCCCTACAAGGGAAAATGTTTCATGGCTCTCCATTACCAGCTGGTTGGGTTCGTGTGAGCCCGGTACGTATATTCCCCAACTGGATGGATCTTCCATTGCCATATGCCCACCCAGATTGTGAAATGCTTGGTGAGACAGAAGGCAGAGTGATATTGTGGCCAAAAGTGGCTGTCCTCTATACTGAAACTGTATGGTAAATTTACATTACGTTAAATTGTTAGTATGTGTATATGATGTCAGTTGATCTGAAATTATATATATATAGGTTAAAAAGAAGACACCTACAGCATCTAGGCCTCCACCTCCACCTCCTACATTACCAAGTTGGGTTTCACAGGACCTACCTGTCCCGTTAGGTCCTGATTGTAGGGGTATGGCAATATGGTTAGGCGAACATGATATAAATTTCCCTATAACTGTTTCTATAGATGCGGATGTTGCAGGTCAATCATACAAAAGCAACCTATTTATACAAGATATTTTGGAGTTGTTTCGATATGATTGGCTGAATACATCTGTGATAGAGCTATGGATAAGGTGAGATCTTCTTTATACATCCATATACCTTGTGTAGGATCTGGTGATCTGGTTTCTTATTTATTAATGCATATGTAATATATGTTTTGCAGCTACTTAGATAAGATATGTGTAGATTTTTCATTCGAACATGTAGGATTTTTTATTCCATCTTTGATTAGTCTAGTAGCTAAAGACCCTCCGTCAGTTCAACAATACTGCTGTGATGCTTTTACAAGTTTTGCTCAAAATAAGAAGACGTTGATAATAACTCCATTCAATGTGGAGTAAGTTTACTTTGCTTATAATTTGGACTTAAGAAAATTACATTTTTATTGTGGATTTTGAGTTATTAATTTTTAACTTTTTTAACTCTAGTGGTATGCAATGGGAGTTACTAGTTATTGTCCCCGAGACGTTCACTGTCTATTATCTAGATCCTAAGGGGACTAAATTGAATTCAAAATATGGACACAAAATGAAAATGGCATTATTCCGGTGAGAAATATTTCATTTTCATATCTGTTAACATATGTTATTACATTACTATTTAATTATACAATGTACTGTGTTACATTAACATGTAGGGATTTAGATGAGTTCAAAAAGGCTGGAGGAAAGATCCCCAGGAAAAAGAAGCAGCAAATAATTTGGACAAACGTGGAAGTAAGTTCCCGACTACAATGTATATATTATTTATGTGAACAATGCTTAATTAGTTGTATTTTTTAATATTTTGTATGTTTCAATTTATAGTGTGCTACACAAGACAACGAATGGGCATGTACATACTATGTGATGGGATTTATGCACATGATTATCAAATATGTCGTAGTGGACATCGATATCATTCTTGAGGTATTATATATAGTCTCATTAGATAATATGAAATATATCACTCTTATTTATATATTATTAATTATATATATACATCATTCTCTTTGCAGGTGTTTAAAATTGACCACAATACAGGAAAGGCCTTACCAAATATACATGCTCCCTATATGACGGAAGAATTAAATGATGTAAGAGAAGAATGGGCAACAACCATACAAGTAGTGGGGGTTTTAACATATAATTGGAATGTTGATAGCGAATAATGACTAAAGAATGATATTTTGTAAATGAATTTCTGAATTATAATATGTGTGAATGTTTCTACATGTCTGAATGTTTCTACATGTGTCTGAGTGAAAATGAATGAAACTGTTGGTTGCTATATGAATGTTTCTACATGTGTGAATGTGAAAATAAATGGAACTACAGATTGCTACATGAATGTTTCTACATGTGTGAATGTGAAAATGAATAGAACTACAAATCGAATGGAACTGCATGTTGCTAAATGTGTGAACATTTATGTTGTTAATTTTGTAGGTTTGTGGCCTGTTGTTGGCTGATATCAATGGATGTCGTAAAACCTGCAGTTCATAACTGAACTGCAGGTTTCTCATCCTGCGACCAGCCACAGCAGGTCTGCAAACTAACAGAAAAAAAATATGAAATAGGCGTCGGTTATTTGTATAAAACCGACGACATATGGTTACAGTGTCGGTTTCCCTACTAGTAACCGACGTCGATTTCCCTAATGAGGCCAGACACCACGGCCGTGTTGTCCAGCACGGTCATGGCAGTGGGCCAGACACCACGGTCGTGCTGGCCAGCACGGCCGTGGCAGCGAGTGAGATGGCGTCAGTTATCACTAATAAACTGACGCCGATTGTGCCCCAGTTGGCTCCCTTTCTGTGGCGCGAAGGTATATGGCGTCGATTTCAAAGAGAATAACCGACGCCTATACTCCCCTGATGGCGCGTTTTCGGTGGCGCGTGAAGGGTTGTGGCGTCAGTTTGAGAACCGACGCGTAACGGTTGGGATTTTAGAGGCGCCTACATAGGTGTTGCTTAAAAACTAACACTAAAGGCCTTAAATAACCAACACTAAAAGTCGGTTATGTACTAGTGGATTGTTAGAGATATGGCTGCTACAACTATATTTCTAGCATGGGTTAAGTCCAATGTAGTGCAGCTAGTACATGTGAGAGAGGTAGTTTTGTCTCTAATGCAAATGGCAAAGAAGTTTTATCCCACATTGCTCACTCCTAAAACTTTTGTGGTCCTTATATATAGGATCACATGGGACACTAGTGTCCAAGGGTCCTAGGAGGGTATGCTCACCTCCTTGGTGGTTAAGGTGACCACAACACACACACACGCGTGCGCGTGCACACCACGCCTCACCTCGCCTGGCCTGGTCGGGCTGGGCACGGACCCGAGTTTGTGGATTGTGAATTGTGGATAATGTCTTCTGTCTTCTATCTTCTTTTTGCACTAGGATACAACTACGTCATTAATTATTCGTTTAATTAATTATTTCTTTCCTATTCATATTTATTAATCCTAACTGGAAAGTGTCTCTTTTGTGGAATTTTTCACAATGTGTACAAGAGCAACCGAGTAGTCTTGTCTTAACAGGTATAGGATTACTGGGACACGTAAGGCTATAAATAGGTCTCCGGTCATTAGGGTTAAACACATCTTTCGAATACACAGTCGTCAGCCGTTCGAGTGCGTGTTTGTAAATCCTAAAGTCGGAGTCTCTCTCTGCCGCCATCGCTTTCGTGGTGCTACGTGAAGATCTTCTCGTGGGCGTAGAAAATCCATCCTTTTTTTCCTTTTAAGGCGCAACCTGTCAGGCGGTGGTTTCTGCTGTTGCTGAGCTGCACTGGTGGTGCGCTGCTTCGTCTGCAACATTCATCGTGGGACGTCTGTTCTTCATGTTCATACTGGGTCGACTGGGAGAACGTCGTCTATCAAGAAGGGTTGCAAGACGCTGATTTTTTAAATATATCACGTTAGTTTCTCAACAAACAACCTGGTTTGATCCTAACTTTATTTACTTTTGTTCTCCTGTATTGGTTTATTCTGGATCCACATGTTAACCTAAATTGCACCTTGTTGCATGTAAGGACGTAATTCAAAATTAACAACAAAGGGTGCATATACAACAGTGACGGATCGTCCTGCCATCTATATGATCCCTTTTTCTTTGTTGCTGTTAGAGAGATGTGAAGTAATACTCTGATGGGTTCTGATCATGGTTTTGTTTTTCTCGTACTGCAGAACTTCAAAGGCAAGGTGTCTGGATTCTCGGTGAAGACTGTCGATACCACCGGCGCCGGTGACGCCTTTGTCGGATTCCTTGTTGCTCTTTCCAAGGACAAGTCAATCGTTCGAGGTTTTCACTACTCACTAGTTAAGCGGAAGCTTTGCCGAGCTATCTTAATAAAACTCCCGTCAATTTTGATCTAATCTCTGTTTTATCTGAAATTGCAGAACGAGGAGAAGCTCCGTGAGGCCCTTAAATTCTCCAACGCCTGTGGCCGCTATCACCACCACCCAGCAGGGAACCATCCCCGCACTGCCGACCCCAGCCGCCGCAATTGAACTCGTTGCCCAGGCGAAGTAGACAATACCAAAGGCAGCCCTGCCCGTGTAGCTCACGAAAAGGATGGATTAATGGTTTTTTATCCCGTTTGGAGTGCGTACTCTTTATGTATCCAGCGTTTGGTGTAGTGTTAACCACGCGAGACCTTTTTTTTTCTTCTAGTGTAACAATTTTCTATTATTAATACAGTATTGTGCACAATGCGAGGCAAATAGTCAACATCATTTTTCTATCTTCAGCTAGATGATGACTCAATTTCTTTTTCACCATCTATTCCGTAGATCACAAACAAAAATGTGCTTATATCATTATCGACTTCTTCATTGGGGTTTGCCAAGTAGACAATGCCAAGGGCCGGCCTGCCAGCCGACCGGCTGGCTGACGGATGGATTGTTGAGTTTCTTCTTGTGGGGAGGCGTGCGTACTCTTATATATTAAGAATTTGATGCGTTGTTAATCACGCGAGACCTTTTTTAATGTAACGCTTCTCTCATATTAATCTAGTACGATGCACAATGCGCGGCAAATAGTGGCCATTTTTTTTATACGTAAGTGGTACATGATGGCTCAGTTTCTCTTTTACAATCTATTCAATAGTTCATTTTCAAAAATGTAATGAATGTCATCATGAATTTCTTCATTATGGTCTGCTATATGTACATGTTCACATAGCTTTTAAAACACTGTAGATGGTGATCCTCTTTGAATTAAAATTATTGAGGGTTTAGAAGAAAAAAAAATGGCTTCATTTAATATGACTATGGGCCACTGTTTAGTGGGATCATAATAGAGTGGTGGAAAATGAATGGACATCTGCATCATCTCAAATAATATATGTTTGCACAAATTACTCTAATCAACTAAGTTTCCATCAGTCGGCCCTTCTAATGACCTTGACTGACTTGTCAATGTCAATAGTTCATTGAAATGTTGAGCATTTTTAGTCGGCCTCAAAGGTTGATCAATTTTTGCAAAGGACATTCGACTTCTTAGCTTCACCTTTCAAACGTCACTTCAACACTTTGAATTGAAAAGGCGGATTCCTCTTTTATAACGATATCTTTACTACAGTTCTCCATTTCCTTTTTCGCTTGGATAATACCATGTTATCGTGTTCACCACTTTCACATTTTGAGCCTGGGAAGAAGGTGAGAGCACCCCATCCTCAGTAAAATGTGTAAGACATGTGAGAGCACCCGGGGCTAGGTGAGAGCACCATTACCTGTTGGCTAATTGGATATTTACACACTTTCTTTTTTGATAATGACAACATATTTCTTTTTACATCTAACATGCTATCTAGTGTTTCAGGGATCAAGATTTATTTAGAAAAGAGTTTGGAATAAATTAGATTAAACAAGTGAGATTATTTTATCATGTGTACTCAATGTAATACATGTGTACAAGGAAAAATGTAGAAGTCATTAGATATCATATAAATCAAGCTATGAGTCGACACTAACTATCCTAAACCCTGTTCCACATTTATATCAAGCCTTTAGGATAGTTAGATTTTAATAGAAAAACCCTTTAGGTTCTAGTTGTATGCATGTCACTATTGTTTTGGTTTGTAAACAATGGCTTTGAGGAATTACAACAATGTAGTCATTGTAAGTAATGGGAAACGAGAGTGGATCCACTACAATTTTTAGTTTGAAAAATAACAAACAACCCAATCATGTTATTTTCACAAAATTTAAAAAGGAAAAGGTTGCATAATATTTCTCAAAATAGCATGGACATCAAGAAAGAAAGTACTTGAGCAACGGAAAGTAAACTAAGCTATTACATGGCTTTGATAAAGTCTACAACATGTCCATAATAAGTCCAATAAGGATAAACAAAAGGAAACTAATAAAACATCTAGACAGGACAGTTGTAGTAGGCAACGGAGACATCTTAGACTATATCTTCGAGATCTATTCCTGGGAAGCCAGAAGCTCAAGACCCTGGTCCACAAACTCTTGAACAACTGGCGGCTGCTCTCCTAGGTATATTGGGAACAACCCTAAAACCAGATGAAAATAGTATGTGTTATCACCAATGGTATATGTGCACAATACAAATATTTTGGGCATTTTCAAGAAAGTGAATTACAAAAGAGGGAGTTCATGCAAGAGGTGGTCATTTAAAACTAGGTAAGTTCAAAAGAATTAATTTCTAGAGAATGAGGCATTTAAATTTAAAAGTGCAATAACTAATAAGAAGTCTTTCCATTAATATCCATATCACAAAAGTTAGATATATTCGCACACTTATGTATTTAGACAAAAATAGCTATGGTACAGTCATGACATCACCAGATCATTGATCTGAATAAAATGGGTGAAAAGGCGCACCCTGGGAGAAAAGGTGCACCCCTATATATATAAGAGGTGGAAAGACACACCTCGGGCGGAAAGACGCACCCTAATGGTTTCTACACATGCAACATACATAGATATCTAGCTAAATAATCAAACATGTACAATTGGAATGGCAAGATAATGTGTAAGTCACCAATCACATTTTCAAGTCCAAATAATAGTGTGGATGGGGTCATAGACCGGATGCAACAAGATGTTTATCAATTTCACAGAATAAGAAATTTCATCATGGAACAAATAAAACGACCAATTAACAAGAATGCCTCATTATATATATATATATATATATATATATATATATATATATATATATATATATATATATATATTAGTGATGTTAATGCCCAAAATTATATAGAGAAGAGCACATACCTCAATTTTAGAATCACAAGTCACACAAAACTCCTAATTTCAAGATTTAGGGAATTTCAACACTTAAACATTATATATACACATTAGGGTCATATTTATTTCATTTAAGTCATTAAACCTTATAATTATTTATTGAAAACCTCTAAATCAGACTATAAAACCTGTGCAAATAAACAAAGAATAATTTTCTAATTCAAAAACTTATCTATTTGTATTTTTTGACACTATACTGATTTATTAGGATTAAACTAGTTAATCAAATTTTTGGAAGATTGAATGAATGAAAATTAGTGAGATGACATTTATGCCCTTCTACCCCCTTCAACCAAAATATGACCAAGTAGGGTTGATAGGGTCAAAACACAGGGACAATTGTCCCTTACCTCCCGCTCCATTGGAGGAGTTTCTCCATGAACATGGGAGATTGACCCCAGGGAGTGTTCTCCTCTCTAGTGTTATTCCTCAAGTGTGGGAAGTTGGCCCATCACCTTCATTGGATTGCAGTGTCCACTAGAGCCAAGGCTCAGGTCATAGGTTACCACAACTAGATCCAGTAATCCCTCTACCAACAGTGTGGAGAGTGGATCAGAGTCAAGCATAAGGGAAACAACCAAGAGCTCGTGGAGAGGGGCCAAAAGCCGCAATTCACATCAATTTTTCAAGGAGAAGTTAAGAACACGTCTGAGCGATAAAACAACATGGAGCACGTGACTCCTAATGGTAAAACAACTTTTGGTGGAAGAAACGTGAGGATCCAAATTGTGAAATCAGTCTGCAAAATGATAGGTCAAGCCATCATGAGGTGCCACCCTGACTCCCTGACAGTTTTGGAAGAGCTTTAGGATCCTAGAGATCCCTGGAATCCATCATCAATGACGGTCATAGTGAATATGGAAGGGAAGTTTATCGATCAAGAAGCTTAGTGAAGGGCGAGGCAAAATGGATACACATATTTGTAGGTTAGATTCTAGGGAAGATTACCTAGAAATTAATTGCAGGGAAGTGGCATGTGGAACAGGGGTTTTCAAACATGGGAGTTTTTGAACATGGAAGATTACCTAGCAATTAATTGCAGCACAGAGGTTCTACAAGTTCCATGAGAGTTTTCGAACATGGCAGCACGGCACATGGGACCTTGAGCAGGATTTATGGCTCTGGGGCATGCGAGAGAGAATTGTGGGTCTCTTGGTATGGATAGGAGGCAATGGGAAGTAGGGTGGAGGGGATACTAGGTCTTCGCATGTGGTGATAGTGGTTGACCTATGAAGAGCCTTAGGTATTTCACGCATAGGGCACCAGAGAAGTAAGGCTAGGACTTAGACATCCCATAATAAAGAAATGAAGCGATTTGAGATGAAGTCATAAAAAACGATAAATAAATGAGGGAGTGTGAGATGCTTCAGTTATAAGCTCATAACAGACATAGGAGTGGGAGCGAGGAGGGGAAGGAGACAATGGCTCCAACATCGGATCTCGCCTCTGTGGCCTAAATCGATCGGACCAAGTCTCTCATGCACATGACTGCATAGATGATGCAACCCTATTTTAGGGCTCCATCACGTGCCTTATTGCATTTTAATCACATCTAGACATGTTAGAATGCAAGTTAATTCCCCTAATAATTGGCTTCATATCATTTTTGCTTCTGGCTTCTCTTTGTGTGTTGTTTAGGTTTTTGAACCATGTATTGGATGAAGAGGAGGAAGAAGAGAGGATCCTTGGATTTCTATACTTGAGGTTGAGTCCTAGACCGTCTCCCAACCTTCCATAGATGGGAAAAAATACATTCAAAGCAAAGAGCAGTTGATTGAAGGACTTTAGAGCCAAAGAGGACAGTTGGTCCCTCAAAATAGGTCATGGTACAATGCCACGATCGTGGCAAGAATGGCCCATATCACAGGTTGATTACAAGGAATGATAAGCTGCAACAACTCACCACCATGTTTGTGGCCATCAACACGATTGTGGTGATCCAGAGCTACCACACCCATATCATCCACCACGCCCACGGTGAGAGACGTCCACAATGACCAACTGGAGCAGAATGGTTGTGCCACCTTCAGCCAACATGACCGTGTTAGACACCACACTCGTGCCACCTCTCACCCACCACAGCCATGGTAACCACCATGGTCATTCCACTACCCTTCCAAAAACCACCTTTAACTTTACATTTTCTCCCATATCTACCTTGCTCGTGCTACCATTCACCATGACCATGTTCACCCCACTCCATCATGGTTGTGGTGAGTAAAACAACCATGGTGGCCATCAACCCTAGTATATTTTATGTACTGCTTTATCCAAAATGCCCCCACTTAACCTAGTGCTTCCCTACCACCTATATAAACCTAGGTGGTGGTTGTAGCACTCAGTTATCCCCCCTCCCATAGCCCTCATTTCTAGCTTCCTTAGTGCATTCAAGTCTCCCGCCTACTTCCACTCCATTTCCACCTTCCTCAACCTCAAAACCATAGTTTTCTAGGGTTTCGTCTACTTCCACCACCCATTCCATGCCACTGGACACCAAGGAGGAAGGAGTTCATGCTCTTGTTGCTAGAGGTGAAGGAGAAGAAGATCATTCACGAGCTCCATGGCTTTTCTTTCTTCTTTACCTCTTCTTTTGCTCTTTCTTGCATTATGAGTAGCTAAGACCTTTGTGGTTGACTGTTTGGGGTTAAAATGTTACTTTGATACCATGTTGGGGGAATATAACTAGTAAAATCTATGAGTTTGGTCTATGATGATTACTTTTTACTTATATCTCATTTCCCATGTCTTTTAGTGTGGTTTGTGCTACAAAACATGAATTACTTGTTGTTTTATGCTTGAAACCACATGAGGCTAGTAGGGGATGGAATATGTGAGGCTATCTTGGGATTTGGTCCTAGGTCCAACTAGTAGACCCTAGCTAGCACCCCATCTTCCCACACATATATCCCTTATCTTAATCCTAGGTGTGAGATCTAAGTAGCTAGTATAGGAGTGTTTAATGTAATTATCTATGAGTTTTCTAAAAGCTAGATGGTGAGCAATGTGAGGAGAAATACCCTCATCTCTAGTCCATATTCCGATCTTTGGTTCCCAATTACACTAAGTATCTCCACCCTAGAAACCTAAATTAGTAAAATCCTATTGGAACATCTAAACCTTAGTTCAACTGAGCCTCGTAAGGCTAGATAGGGTGTGCAAGGGTGTAGTTTCCCTTCACACACCCTATTCTATCCATGGTCGACTAATAGTTTAGCATGATTCCATTGGATTTGGCTACTTGTTTGGTTTTGTAAGTAGAATGAATGGTTAGGTTTGCATGCTATATCCTACCCCAATTGGAACCCTAGTAACATCCCAAATGGCCCACATCTCTTTAAATTTCATTAAAACCCTAATTTCTCTCTTATCTATATTATGCTCTTTTGGTTGATTGCTTTATTTATTTGTTAGTTAATTGCCTTACTTTGGATAGTTAGGTCTTGCTAGAGTAGTTAGTGCTCCTTTGAGCTTGCTAGTGTTAATCTTGGTAGTTAGTGCTAATCTAGGTCCTTAATTGCTTTAGTGTCTAACTTTCTTAGCTAGTGTAACTTAGTCTTAGTCTCTTTCTCTTTCTGACTTAATTGCCTTTCTTTCTTAACTAGAACTAACTTAACTTATTTAGAGTTAATTTAGGGTTTTTCTTATTTTTCTCATTTTCTTGTTTTCTTGCTTGAAACATTAGTGTAATTAAACCAAAACCAACTCCCCACTTTAGGAACATAACTTAATCTAACTTAGCTCTAGTGCCCCCATTCTCCATGTAGATCGATCCTCACTTGCCACTCACCTATGCTATAATATGATCCTGTGCACTTGGGGGTGATAAATTCTAGTCTACGTGGATGTGTTAGTATAGGGTCCATTATAAATTCAAAATATCCCAAGTGTGCCTCTTTCTTGTTCCTTGAGGTGTGTGCATCTAGTCATAACTCAATTGATTTAGGTGTTCAAACCTCGAGGCAAGGGAAGGCACATCAAGATTTCTGGTACTGTTGTCGGGGATAGAGGCGCTCAGCGTAGCTAGTTAGTATATCTTTGCTCTTCCTACTTCCCTCTTCATTGCTATTATTTATTCTTTATTTACCTTTTCATACTTGTATTCTAATAGCTCTTGTTTCTTTTTTGTGCCTTGTGTAGGTGACAATTGTGCATGCTTGGGCGATGCTCAACTTCTACTGACTTGGTTCCACTAGATCCTACGACAGGTAGAAGGAGACATCAACATCAGAATAAGACAACAAAAAGAAACTGAGATGGATGGTCAACCCCATGATGAAGAGGGTGTGTGGCCACCACCACCCAAGCCACTCCATGAGTACTTCACCCTAGGGAACTACACATCTCCTATTGCCACCCTACTTGACCAAATGTTGGGTCAATAATTCTCCATTCCAGAACCCTACATGGACTTGCACCAACCTTCTAAGGGTTGGAAAATAAGAACATATATCACCACGCCGACACCTTCTTGGAGACGTGTTCCACCTTACGCACCCCCTCTACAACTGATGACTCTATCAGGAGGACCTAGTTCCCCTTATCGTTCAAGGAAAAGGCTAAAGAATGGTACATGTCAAAGCCGGAGTTGGTCACTTGGGTAGCCGTCAAGAATGAATTCTTGAAAAATATTTCTCCTAACTCCAAGTTAACTCAAATGAGGAGGTACATTAATTCTTTCACCTAAAAGGACAATGAGCCATTCCATGAGTTGTGGGAGTCTAAAAGCTTTTTAGAGACTTCCCTCACCATGAAGTACCCATATGACAGCTTGTGCAACCCTTCTACACCGGACTATGTGAATTGGATCAAATGGTTTTTGCCTCCTCTTGTGGAGGAACCTTCATGGACAATCCCTCGGGAGAGTCATGGCCTCTCTTCGAGCATCTAGCTAAAAATTCACATCACTGAGATTCTAGCATGGGTGCACATTGTAATAGGAACTAGACTCCTCCTCCAACTTCTACTCCTTGATCTAGGGAAGATCAAAATCCACAAATGATGAAGATTATCACTGATATGATGAACTTAATGAAGAATTAAGTTAGAGTTTCTTCTAGAAACTCAACCAACTCTATGAAAGCTATTTTTTAGGAGGTTCAAGCTCTTCATTCTTTTGGCAACCGAAACAACCAAGGGCCCATGTCCAACACCTACACTCCTATATGAAGTAACCACCCAAACTTCTCTTGGAAGAAAAGGGGAAGAAGGATAGGGACAACCAAGGAAACACCAACGACCAAGAAATAGTTCAAGGTTTGAAGAAGAAGTCCCTGGGAGAGTGTGGAACCTAGATGAAGTAAAGAGAGTTTTGTCTTCCCATGGGTATACAATTAACTGCCTTGAGAAAAGGCTTGATCATATTTCCATTTCACTTGTCCACTGTGAGGAGGGAAGACTCCCTTCCTAAACCATGGGCAACCCAAAAAATGATAGTGGTTCTATGGGCACTTCTTAAGGTTCCTATGTTCCACCATAAGAGAAAGTTACAACCTTGCAACAATACCAAGGACCTCCTCATCCCTATGCTCCCCACCCCCACAACCCAAGTACAAATATTGACATCCTCCACCTCCACCACATTCCTACCAACAACCCCTACCCAATACCAACCCCCTCCACAAAAGCCACAACAACCAACTTACATCCTCCAAAATACTAATCCACCTCACCAAAGACCATTTCCACCACCAACATCATCCTCATGATCTCCCCTCCTCCCCATGAGCAAGCATGGTTCCATCATATGGGGAAAAAGGTTGTTGAAGAATTCATGAAGGAGGAGGACAAAGTGACCAAGTTGCATGATGGAAAGACGTTGTGCAATTTTTTGTGGAAGTTCGAAGATCATCAAAAATTAGGTTTTTCCATTTTTGCTTGAGAGTTACAAATGCACCAAAGTTCTAGATACACCATCTTCTTGTGAGAAAATGCCACCAAATCATCACCATTAATTGAGAAGATGATGCTAGATGTCCCACTTTATGTTGAGAGGATGATTCCTACTATCTCACCTTTGCGTAGGGACACATCCCCATGTGTTCCATCATTGTTTGAGAAGAAATAAGTTTGATGTCTCACTCGTCTTGGAGTTGGTAGCAAGACGGCTCCACCCTATGAGTTAAAGAATACTCTCATGCTGCCCCCAAGGTCCACAACTTGTTGAAGAAGACATTGATGCAAGTGGTCAATGTTTCCATGTTGCTTTAGAAGACCCCTTCCTCCCAGAAGTACATGGCCATACCATGAAGTTTTTGAATGCCTTAAATCAAGGAAAGGAAAGAATCACAACCCTGATGTCTTTCTTGAAAATTGCTTGCATTGGGAAGGCAAACATGATGATGTTGCTACCCAAGAGGATTGTAGCAACAGAGCAAGTCAGATTCATTATTGACTACCCCTTCCATGCATAGAGAAACGATCTTGGTGTCTCTCTCATTCCTTGTTAAATCAAATATCAGTTTTTGGAGCACACCCTACTTGACTTGGGCTCCACTGTGAGCATAATTCCGTATAGCTTGTTTGTTAAGCTCTGCCTAGAAGGAATGAAACATGTTGATTGTGTTATATTGTTAGTCAATGGATCTAACAAGACCCCTATGGGTATGATAGAAAACCTAAGGGTGGATGTGGACTAGAAATGGAGTGGAAGTTATCCAATAGATATTCTTGTGATAGACATAAAGCTAAAGGATGGGAAGAACTACATCATCCTAGGGAAGCCCTTCTTATGCATAACATATGTTGATAGCAAAGTGCAATCCACCATCATGTAGTCTCTTATATGAGGAAAAATCTAGATATATTCACATTTACCACTAATCAAAGGCAGAATATAATTGATGAGGACCTTTGTGACAACTTGGACTATACTGGCTTTTGTGAGAGTTGGATGGCAAGTAATAGCTATAGAACCTTGCATGTCCCTTGGGATGAAGATCATGTGATATGAGCTTTGGAGACGGTCACTTTGGATGATAATGAGGACACCTTGGGTGTCAACACATGATGATGGAAAGAACAAAAAGTCTGGATGAGGTCTCTAAGATTGGTGCTAGTGGGAGCCAATCCACATTGGTTTGATAGTCTCTCTCTCCAAATGACTTTTCTTGGTATATTTTAGTTTTCCCAAGAAATACACACACAATACTTGATAGTTTTTCTATTTGTGAATTGTTTTAGAGAAGGTACAATGGAGGAAATATGATGGATGAAGGAGATAGACAAGGAGAAGATCAAAATTGAAATGAAAAATGAAGATTAGTGAAAAAGATACATGAAGGAGTCCAACACAATCATTCCACACAGCACGGTTGTGCTGCTGGCAAGCCAGAATGACCATTTTGTGTAGAACAGTGGTGGTGGCCCTACCCTACTCACCTAATTCTATGTTGATCATGCCATTTCTTAGCAGTTGTTTACCATGACTCCATACCATCTACCCTACTATTCTAAACTTCTATTTTATGCTGAGGATAGCATGGTTTGAAAGTTTGTGGTGGTAGGGAGGTAAATTACCTCATTTTTCTCTATGTACCTTTTTCTAAAAAAATCCAATATGATCAAATAGTCTAACTAACTCTTATACTTGTCCTTCCATACTTTGTGTGTTTGTTTTACATGCTTTGATATTATATCATTTAATTTCATGCATTTTTGCATAATTTTTTAAATTTTTTGGCATCTCATGTATATTTTTTGTAATTTTTGTGTTTTAGTTAAGATTTGCTTGATTTATGCTTTTATTCCATAAATGTAAGTTTAGATGTGATTGAATGTAATTTGTCACCTTTTGGCCAATTTTGCCCAAATTTAGAATGTCTTGCCCAAGAAGCATGTTTTGATCTAATCTCCACTTATAGATATGAAAATCTTGACATATGACAAATACATTCTACATTATTATGCTCTATTGCTAAATGGTCCTAATTGTTGACTTTCTACATGTGAACCACTTTTCTCATGCTTATGAATTGTTCAGTTGAATTGTGATTTGAGCAAGCTATGAATGCTTAAGGTTTGTGGAATTGCATGATAAAAGTTTGAATTTCATGTTGCTCACTCATGTGGTATGACATTATTTGATGAAGTGTTGGAATAATTTCCATGTAGGAGATCTTATGTGGAAACCCACACTAGTGACCCCTCTTTTACCCAACTTTTCTTTCATCATTTATTATCTCTCCGCCACATGAAAGGATGCCAAAGGGCACATATTCAGCCTTAGCCACCTCCAGACAGTTGGAGTGGTCATATCTATATATCCCTACTTTACTCTCACCACCATGTGCCCTAGCTACACTAAGGGAAAAGAAAAAGAAAATAAAAAAATGCAAAAAGGAAATAAAGATGCTCCTATGTAATAGCATCTAAATAAATAAAAGATGAGTGCCCCTATATAATATCACTCTAACATCTTATTGCAACCCTTTCTTCTATTTTCATACCCATTGAGCTAGGAAACATCAAACCTAGCTCACTTTACCCTTTTTCACAGCCATGTGGGTCACATAGTGTGATTTGAAGTATGAGATTGAATGCATGAAAGTTAAATAGCACTCACATTCATCTTTTATTTTCATCACCATGAAATGATCTACCCGGAGCTACATGAAAACCATATGTATTGATTGTGTATTCTATGCCCTATATGTGAAGTTTGTACGATCAATGCTTAATTCATGATTGGTTTGTGAAAGTGGAGAGGGGAGAAGTGGGACACATGTACTTAGCTACCATTAAGCCCATTTAGTCAACAATCATCTATTGCAATGCATTTATCATTCTTGTTTGTTAAAAAAAATTGAAGAGAGATTAAATTGGAGCATACTTGAGGACAAGTATGTCTTAAGTTTGGGGTGGTGATGCAACCCTATTTTAAGGCTCCATCTTGTGTCTTATTGCATCTCAATCACATCTAGACATGCTAGAATGCAAGTTAATTCCCCTAATAAATGGTTTCATATCAAATTTTCGTATGGCTTCTCTTTGTGTGTTTTTCAGGTGTTTAAACCATGTATTGGATGAAGAGGATGATGAATGGAGGATCCTTGGGTTTCTACACCTAGGGATGAGTCTTAGAACATCTCCCAAACTTCCATAGATGGGGAAAAAAATACATTCAAGACAAAGAGAAGTTGATTGAAGGACTTTATAGTCAAAGAGGATAGTTGGGTCCTCAAAATGGGTCGTGGTACCATGCCACACCCGTGGCGGGAATGGCCCATATCATAGATTGATTCCAAAGAATGAAAATCTATCACAACTCAGCCACCACAATCATGGCCATCAACACGGTCATGGTGTTCTAGAGCTACCACACCCCTATCATCCATCATGCCATGGTGAGAGACATACACAACGACCAGTTAGAGCAGAACAAACGTGCCACCTTCAGTCAACACGGCCATCTTAGACACAACGCCCGTTCCACCTCTCACCCACCATGGCCATGCCACTAGCCATAAAAAAACCACCTTCATTTTCTCCCGTATCCACCATTCCCATGCCCATCCACCACGACCATGTTCACCCCACTCCAGCATGTCCGTGGTGACCACAATGACTGTGGTGGCCATCAACCCTAGTATATGTTCCACACTACTTTACCCAAAATGCCCCCACTTAACCTAGTGTTTCCCTACCACCTATATATACCTTGGTGGAGGTTGTAACACATGATTAAGCCCCCATTTTATTCATTTCTCCCTTCCTTAGTGCATTTAAGAGATCCCACCTACTTCTACTCCATTTCCACCTTCCTCAACCTCAAAATGCTAGTTTTCTAGTGTTTTAGCTACTTCCACCACCGATTCTATGCCATGTTTCCACCAAGGAGGGAGGAGTTTGTGCTCTTGCTGCTAGAGGTGAACGAGAAGAAATATTCCATGAGCTTCATGCCTTTTCTTTCTTCTTCTACCTCTTCTTTTGCTCTTTCTTGCACTATGAGGAGCTAAGCCATTTATGGTGGGTTGTTTGGGGTTAAAATGTTACATTGATAACATGTTGGGGGAATATAACTTGGAAAATCTATGATTTCATTATGTGATGATTGCTTTCTACTTATATCTCACTTCCCATGTTTCTTCTTGTTTTTTGTGCTTGAAACATGAATTACTTGTTATTTTATGCTTGAAACCACCTAAGGCTAGGAGAAGATGGCATATGTGAGTCTATCTTAGGATTTGCTACTGGGTCCAACTAGTGGATACCTAGCTAGTACCCCATATTACCACACATATATCCCTTCTCTTACTCCTAGGTGTGAGATCTAAGTAGCTAGGCATGGAGTGTTTAGTGTAATTTCCTAGGAGTTTTCTAAAAGCTAGATGGTGAGTAATGTGAGGTGAAATACCCTAACCTCTACTCCCCATTCCTACCTTTGTCTCCCAATTACACTAAGGATTTCCACCTTAGAAACCTAGATTGGTAAAATTCTATTAGAATCTCATATAAACCTTGGTTCAGTTGAGCCTCGTAAGGCTAGATAGGGTGTGAAAGGGTTTAGTTCCCCTTCAAACACCCTATTCTATCCATGGCTGACTAATAGTTTAGGGTGATTCCATTACGTTTGTCTACTTGTTTATTTTGGAAATATAGAATGAATGGTTAGGTTTGCATGCTATCCTGCCCCCAGTTGGAACACTAGTAACATCCCCAAATAGCCCACCTCTCTTTGACTTGCATTAAAACCCTAATTTCTCTCTTAGCTAGATTATGCTCTTTTATTTGATTACTTTAGTTGTTTTGTTGGTTAATTACCTTACTTTGGATAGTTATATATTTCTAGAGTAGTTAGTGATCCTTTGAGCTTGCTAGTAATAATTTGGTAGTTAATGGCAATCTAGGCCCTTATTTTCTTTAGTGTCTAACTTGATTAGCTAGTAAAACTTAGTCGTAGTTTCTTTCTCTTGCTTACTTAGTCACCTCTTTTTGTTAACTAGAATTAACTTGTTTAGGATTAAATTAGAGTTTTGCTTGTTTTGTTCCCTTTCTTATTTTCTTGCTTGAAACATTAGTGTAATCAAACCAAAACCAACTTTAAACCCTAAAAACCCTACTGTTCGCTTTAGAAACATACCTTAATCTCACTTAGCTCTAGTGCCCCCTCTCCCTACGAATTGACCCCTCACTTTCCACTCACCTATACTATAATATAATCATGTTTGCTTGCATGTGATAAATTCTAGTCTATGTGGATGTGTTGTTATAGGCCCCATTATAATATTAAAAGATCTTAAGTGTGTCTCTCTCGTGTCCCTTGAGATGTACGCATTTAGTCATAACTCAATTGATTTAGGTGTGCAAACCTTGATGCAACGGGAGGCGCATCAGGAGACTAGCATACTCAAGAAAATAACTGTTCATATGGTTGTAACGTACATAATACTTGGTTTCATTGCATATTTTAAGTTAATTTAATGTATTTATTTCTCCATTTAAATGGGGATGTAAATATCGTTCCATTTTGTTGAAATTTGGTATGTTGACTAATTAAGACGAAATAGACACAATTTTGTCACCAATTTATCCTTTTGGGATCATCTAGGATGGGATTTAGTTATTTTAAGGTTAAGCATGTTTAGTGTATCATCATCACTCACATTAATCATTTACAAAGCCATAACTAGGAATTATACTAATGTCCCCTTACAATTTCATCTAGGATCTTTCTAGAGTGTCAACCTATTAGTATGTATGCCCATAGGAGCCAACCATACGATGATTCTAATGGGGCATCATATACTTGATTTGATAATTATAAAGGTAATTATGTCTATTATGTTTGTGTAAATCATGAGATGATGACACAAACATGATAGATATCTAGAGAATGATGTTACTGGATGACATATGTGTTCAGGTTGAGGAACTGAACAATGGGATCATCTGTGTGATAAGAGTACATCCATTCTTATTATGTCCTTAGTCGGATGTTACTGTGGAAGCAAAATTGACAATGGTAATACATAAGACTAGAGTGTGTGTTGACTGATGACAAGTCTTATTAGTCATGATATGTGATTCAAGTCAAACACATGGGTACATGTTAGACAATAGTGTATCTTACAGACCCACCTTGAGAGTGATACATGGATACCATGGAATGGTAGTCAGAATCGGCTCTCTTAGTGATAATAGTGATTGTGATTCTTAGACCTGAAGTCACTATACACATCACATGTTGTTCGGTGTATTTTGGCATCATCCAATCTGACCTTGAATAAGGGTTTCCATAAAGGTGGTGCCCAAGTACATTGTAACACATGGGGATTGTGTATGAGTATTGTAGATGGGATTTTTTTTTCCTATGAGAGATTGGTATCTAGGCCACTTGATAAGCAAGACTGAGAAATGTATGGCCCTACTCTTGTGATTCAACATAAGATACATGAATTCACATGCATGTCAGATAATCTGCTCTAGTTCAAGGAACATGGGTTGAATAATGAGAGGATGATGATTCCATGCCTCGAGTTGAATATGGAGATCAGAGACAAATGAACTATGCAATCATTATAACACTAATTATGGGTTGTAGATTGAAGTTGTTCTCCAACTTTCCAATTACTTGGGTAGAAATTATGTGTTGCTAGATACTACTCATTGCTTGTGATGTCATTAATTGGTTATGGACATTCATTGCCAATGTAACTTAGGACCTATAGGGCCACACACATAGGATGCACCTGCAATAGGAGTTTATTCATGAATGATGTTTAACTTGATTATAAAGTGTTTAGATATTCAAATTTAAATAACTATGGATGGAAATTGACTAACTAGATTGTGAACAGACTGGTTCAAGTGTTGAACTGATTGATTCAAGTGTCAGGTCAATTTAAACAACATTGGTGGAACATTGCATGAACCAGGGCATGAATTGACCGGTTCACTTGGTGAATTGACCAGCTTAAGATCTCAAACAACCAATTCAAGTGCTGAACTTCTTACTTCAATGATCAATATGATTGGATCAAGGATTGATGTTGATGTCATGTTGTGCATTAATCATAGCATTCAAAGCCAATATGTTTGCAAACTAGAAACATAGTGAACCGATCATTTCAATAATGAACTGACTAGTTCATCTGTGAACTGACTTGTTCAACATTCACAACTTCCAAAAAATATGAAATTTCATCTTTTCAACTCCCAGACGAACTAGAAACCCTAACCTTGGCAATCATATATAAAGGGGGATAGTTTGTTCTTTCCGAGACATAACAATAAGCTTTGACAATTGTTTTCCTATCATAGTTGTGGTAACTAGAGAGCCTAAGAAATTTCTACCCGTAAAAGGGAGGGACAACAAGAGAGAGACCACACGAGAGATGGAATCAACTCTAGAAAGTTGACATTCAAAGGGACAACTCATTCCCCTTGGCTCTAGTAGTGTAACATGGAGTTCTTGATGGTCTTCATAGACTAAGTAGAGGAGTGGAGGCCGTTGCCACCCACTAGGAGGATAAAAATGACCATCATATGTGGTAGTGCACCAGGAGGCCACCATCACAGCCTGTCCATGTGTGCCTTGCTAAGAGTGCACATCGTCACTACAAGAGTAATCACAGGACTTTCTCCAGAACTAGGTATATCTCTTACTACGCTCTTTCTTAGATACATTGTTGTTGAAGCAATCTACTGATTTAGGAATCAAGCATTAAGATTTTTGTTTCTGCTCCCTTATTTTTTGCCCCTATTTCCCAATAATGGTATTAGAGACACGCTAATTTATGATGAATTAAGGATTTAAATTGATATGACTGGATTTATTTATTGCATATGATGTGAATATTTTTTTTATAATGAGGAACCCCTCCCGGGATCGACCACTATTGGACCCCACACAGCCAAGGGTAAACCCCAGAACCAACTGTGTACTTGGGGACACCATGGCATGCTCAGTAATGTAGGGCCTTTATTGCACCCTGAGGGTTTTTTCCTAGAGTCGAACCTGGGTCCCTTCGTTGGGGATTGTCGAGCCGCACCACTTGAGCTACTCCCTCGCCCCCCATATGATGTGAATATTTAAAATAACTAATGTGTATATATGATTAAGTACCACATATGATCCCACAAATATATATGATATATATATATGCAATTAGTACACGTCACCCCAAAAGTGTTTTGATGGTGGATGTAAGCATGGTTATGGCCAAAACCCATGTGGATTGTGTACATGGTTGTTTGATTTATTTCATGTTGTTATTCGTTTGCATACCAAGCCTCTTTCCTCCTTTCCAAATGTAAATTAATGATCCTATTCCTATATTCCCCTAGGATGTAACTTGAGGTTTTCCCTTTTATAATGTAATATGGAATAATGATAGGAGGAGCCAATCGATCAACCTGAAGGCCAGCCGATCGACTAAAGGGTTCAGACAACCTACTAGGCCAGCACATGTTTCTAGTCTAGTTGCTACATTTGATGTGGACCTTAGGTGGTAGAAATTATTTGTGGCTCCAAAAAATTGCATTAGTATGGCCATAACCATAGCTCATATATTCCATATTGCATGTTTTTTTTGTTTGTAGTTATAGCATGTATATGAAACATAAGTATGTGGTGAAAGGATATGTATATGTATTTATATAAAACCCTGCAATAAATATTAAGTCTAAGATTCTTTCTATAAGTGAGAAACACATGAAAATCTTGATCGACCAGGCATATGTTACGCCAAAGTGTGGTGTGCCTTCTATCCTGTGGAAGTATTATGGTAGATATGTGGATCTACCAAAGCATGGTGCATATTCAATCATGTTGTCTTTAAGGTCAGGCTTAACTGGATGGCCTTAATGAGATTAAGTGCCTTGAAGCATACGTATGGATTATGACAAGGAGTTTTGTACACCATCTTATCAAGATTTGCATGAGATGCAATCAGCAGAAGTTGCCTACCTAAATAGTTAAGTTGTGGGCGATCAGCCAAAGCTGACTGATGATTTGATGAAATATGGATCTTGGCTCACTAGAAGTACATTGTAATCTTCCAAATTGGTAGTGAGAGCTATAAATTTGAACATTATAGTGGGAGAAATAATTAATTAAAAGCCTTATTAATATCGTTAAACTTATCGAATCAAATCAAAAGTGTTTTGACAAAAGTTGCAAATTTTCTTTTGTAGAATATAACGGAAAATACAAATACGTTTTCATCATGTTCGACCCTTGAGAAGGACAAACTGGATGGGAATTAACTTCCATGACTGGTACAGGACAATGAGAATCATTCTTACTCAAGAGTGTAAGATCTATGTCTTGGAGACACCAGAGCTTAATAAACCTACTCCCAACGCGCCTATGGGTGACATGGATGCTTACTAGAAGCACTCTGAAGATGTTGTACATGTCAAGTGTCTGATGTTATGATCAATGAAATATGAGTTGTAGAGACAACATGATAACATGGATGTTATTGAGATGGTTACACATCTTAAGAACATGTACCAAGGTCAGGCAAGACAAGACAAATATGATGTCTCTAAGGTGTTTTTCAAATGCAATATGGTTGAAGAAGATCCAGTAGGTCCCCATACATTCAAGTTGATTGGGTATGTGGAGAACCTTGCTAGATTGGGATTTCCCTTGGGTCAAGAGTCAGCCACAGATGTACTTATGTAGTCACTACCACAGTCATACAATAGTTTGTTATGAACTATGATATGAATGATTTTGACAAGCCATTTTCAGAATCACTTCGCATGTTGAGGACAACTGAAGTGCAGATGAAGCAGGACAAACCCAAATTTTTGATGATGATCATCAGAGGGAAGTCCAAGGGAAAGGGCAAGGGAAAAGCTAAGAAGAGTTCTAAATCTATCCAGAAACCAAAGTCTTCAGCACTAAAACCTAAGGGAGGAGTAAATAAGGAAGGTAAGTACCACCACTGTCACCATCCTGGACACTAGAAAAGGAATTGTTCTTTTATATAGAGAAACTCATGAAGAAGAAGGATATAGATATATCCACTTTAGGACCCGAGAACAAGTAAGGTATAACTGCATGGAGCAAGAGTTGTTGCCACTACAGTTGGAATTTTTCATTCATGTGATCGGCATGTAATAGGATAGTGAATTGCTATTATGTACCTACCATTAATTAAAACATCATGTATCTTGTATGGACAAGAATATTATGAATATGTTTTATAACTTACTTTCAAAGATAATATCTCTTATGGCAGTGGCCCCAATGTTTCATAATTTACATTTGATAGTTCTAGAGACAGTTGTATAAAAATATTGAATGACTCAATTACTCAAAGAATGAATACCTATGGCATCGTCATCTAGAGAAAACAAATAAAAAATGCATTTCTAGAATCCAAAATGAAGGTTATCTATATTTTTTTGGTTATTGAACCTATAGAGGTATGCAAATCTTATTTACTGGGAAAAATGACAAGAGAATCTTTCACTATATATAGTGGGAGAGTGAGTATTCTATTAGGGATCATACATACTGATGTATATGCACCTTTTAGAATGAATGCTAGAGGTGGTTAATAGTACCTCATTATATTTACTTATGATCTTAGTAGATATGGTAGTTTGTATTTAATGAAATACAAGTTTGGATTTCTTGAATTATTCAAGGAGATCATGAGTGAAGTACATAACCAACTAGGTAAAATAATTAAAACACTTCGATATGATTGATGTGGAAATATTTTAACCAAGATTTTGAGGACCTTCTGGGAGATCATGATAGTGTTTCATGATGAACTCCACCTGAAACACAATGATAGTGTATCATGATAGTGTATAAAAAAGAAGGTATCACACCATGTTAGTCATGGTGCGATCAATCTAGCTAATCTTCTCATTTCATTTTTGCACATGCTTTACACTAAAACCAAGTATCGTCTAAAATGAATCAGGAGGCACCATATGAGATATGTCATGGGAAATGTCCCGATATGTCTTTAATAAAGATTAGGAATGAAAGCTTATATAAGAAAATAGTTTCTTGAAAATATTTGTCCACAAATCACATTATTGTTATTTTGTTGAATATTACTTTTATATTCAAATCCAACAACAAATTGTTTGTTTCTAGGATGGTTGTATTCCTAAAGAAAATTCAAATCCAAAGGAATTGATGGGAGAACAATAGAACTCGAGAAGTTCGAGACTAACAAGAAAGCATTGAACCTAAAGATGTATAGTGGGAACAATGAGAATCATAGATTGTTGTGGAATATCAAGTTCCCTATGTAACATAAAGCCTCATAGTTCTAGTAGAACACACCTTGACTTTGAAAGATTATCATATCTTATAACTTAAGAAGGTGGTGAGTTGTGTCATAGATTATGAGCCAATAACCTACCTAGAATCTATTGAGAGACCAAAGTCTAAGACATTTATTGAGGCCATGAGATCCAAGATGGAGTCCATGTACACCAACAAGGTATGACCTTGGTGGATCCACCTAAAGGGGTAAAGCCCATAAGGTGCAATTGGGTCTTCAATAAGATGGTTGAAATGGATGGTAATGTACAAAACTATAAGAGCAGATTGGTTGAAAAGGCTTTCAAACAAGTTCAAGGCATTGAACATGATGAAATCTTTTCACCAGTTGCCATGGTTGAATCCATTAGGATCATGCTTGCCATTCCATCTTAGTATGACTATAAGATTTGGAAAATGGATGTAAAAATAATATTCCTTAATAGGAATAATGTAGAGGATGTTTACATGACACATAATGAAGGTTTTATAAATCCAATTATTGCAAATAAAGTTTGCAAGCTATAAAGGCCAATATGTGGATTGAAGCAAGCATGTTAGAGCTAGAATCTTCATCTTGACAAGATTAGTCAAAGAGTTTGACTTTAGTCAAAATGAAGATGAAATCTATGATTATAAAAGATTTTGTGAGAGCACATTTATATTCCACATAACAATGGGAATAACATTCTTATCCAGCAAATATTAAAGACCTGCTAAGGAATCACCTTCTCTATGAAGAGTCTCGGCAAAGCATCCTATGTGATAGGAATTTTGATCTATACATATGGATCTGGAAAGCTTCTTGACCTAAGATAGAGCACATACATTGGTAAGATGTTGAAGGGGTTCAACATGCAAGACTCAATGAGAGAAAACGTGTACATGTTCTGTGGAGTTAATCTCTTAGGAGCCCAGTTTCCCAGTTCTTGTGAAGAACAAAAACACATGGATAGATGTCATGTGCATTTGCATTCGGATCTATCATGAATGCAATGTTATTCACTCATCTCATTATCTTGTATGTATTAGACATGATGAGAGGATGTTAGTTATATCCCAATGAAAGTCACTAGATTTCCATAAAGAACATCCTTAAGTACTTGAGAAGCACTAAAGGATTGGCTCTTTAGTTATGATAATAAATAAGAGTTGGGTGTAAAGGGTTTCATCGATGCAAGCTTCCAAAATGAAAAATAAAATTGTTGATTACAACCTAAATTTTTGTTTGACTTTAAAATGAGATTTGTAAGATGGGAAATTTTCAAGCAAAAGACAATTTCTAAATCTAAAATAGAAGCCAAGTATCTTGGTGATATTGTATGGATCTAAAAGTTTATATAGATGAACTTAACAAAGGTTCCAAACATTGATGACACAGTAGAAATACTATGAAAAAATGGATCTACTTATTAGGCAAGGAATCTCAGACAGCATACTACGACAATTGCATCTCATACAAGAAGTCGCACAGTGAGGAGATGTGAAACCTTGTAAAATTCCAACTAGAAGCAAACATTGCTAACGCACAATAAAAGTGCTTGCGCAGTAGAAACAAGATGGACATGTTGAAGATCACTTGGAATAAGATTCTTAAGTATTTGTCTCTAAGTGTAAGTGGGAGTCTGTTGGTATGTATGCCCATAGAGACAATCATATGATGACTGTAATGGGGAATCATATACTTCATTTGATAATTATAAAGGTAATTTCATCTATTATGTTTGTCTCAATCATGAGATGATGACACAAACATGATAGATGTCTAGCGAATGATGTTACTCAATGACATATGTCTTCCGATTGAGGACCTGAACAATGAGATCATATGTATGATACAAGTACATACATTCTTGTTATGTCCCTAGTCAGATATTACTATGGAATCAAAATAGACAACAATAATGCATAAGACTAAAGTGTGTGTTGACTAATGGAAGAATCTCACTAGTCATGATATGTGATATCAAGTCAAACACATAGGTACTTGTTACAGAATAGTGTATCAGATAGACTCACCTTGAGAGTGATACATGGATACCATGGAATGGTAGTCAAAATCACCTATCATAGTGGTAATGGTGATTGTGGTTCTTAGACCTGAAATCACTATAGTAATCACATGTTGTTTGATGTATTTTGACATCATCCAACGTGACCTTGAATATGGGTTGCCTTAAAGGTGGTGCTCGTGTATGTTGTGACACATGGAGATTGGGTATGAGTGATGTAGATGGGATTTTTCCCTCCTGTAGGAGATTGGTATCCATGCCACTTGATAAGCAAGATCAGGAAATGTATGGCCATACTCGTCTATTCGATATAAGATATGTGAACTCAATTGCATCTTAAACAGTTTGGTCTATTTCAAGGAACATGGATTGAACATTGAGAGGATGATGGTTCCATGCCTCAAGTTCAATCTAGATATTAGAGACAAAGGAACTCTACAGTAGTTGTAACACTGATCATAGATTGTAGGTTGAAGTTTTTCTCCAACTTTCCAATTACTTCAATAGCAATGATGTGTTGCTAGATACCACTCATTGCTTGTGATGTCATAAATTGGTTATGGACATTCACTGCCAATGTAACTTGGGACCTATCTGGTCACATGCATAGGATGCACCTTGAATAGGAGTTTATTCATGAATGATGTTTAACTTAATTATCAAAGTGTTTAGGTATTCAATTTAAACAACAATGACTGGATATTGATTGAGTGCATTCTAAACTAACCAGTTCAAGTGTTGAATCACTCAATTCAAGTGTCAAGTCAATTGATTGAATACTACATGGACTGGGGCATGAACCGATTGGTTCACTTGGTAAATCAACCAGTTCAAGGTTTGAAATGACCAGTGCAAGTGTTGGACCACCCGGTTCAATGATCAATATGATTAGATCAAGAATTGATGCTAACATCATGTTGTCGTAGTATTGAAAGTCAATATCCTTCTGAATTGGAAACGTAGTGAACCGACCATTTCACTTGTAAAATGACCATTTCACTTGTAAAATGACCATTTCACTGATAAATTGACCGGTTCAGCTGTAAACTGACCGGTTCAGCTATGAACCGAGGGGTTCAACATTCATCACTTCCAAAAAATTTATGAAATTTTGTCTCTTCGACTCCCAGATTGGAAATCATGACCCTGGCCATCCTATACAAAGGGGGTAGTCTAGATTTAATAGACACAACAATAAGCTCTATCAATTATTGTCCTCTCATGGTTGTGATAACTAGAGATCTTGAGCAAGTCCTATCCATAAAATGGAGGGACATCAAGCAAGAGACAAAATGGGAGAGTGAATCAACTCTAGCAGGTTGGCATTCGAAAGGACAACTCTTCCAGTTGGCTCTAGTAGCACAACGTGGAGTTCCAATGGTCTGTGTGAACTATGTAGAGGCTTGGAGTCTATTACCACCCACTAACTGGACAACAACAACCACTGTCTGTGGTGTTGCACCAAGAGGTCATCATATTCAATTGTCCATGTGCACCTTGCAAATAATGCACATCATCACAGCAAGATTAGTCATTGGACTTGCTCCATGACCAAATATATCTCTTACTAACCTCTTTCTTAGATACTTTATTTTTTATGTGATCTACAAATTTGAGAATTGGACATTAAATTTTTTTCCACTACCTTATCTATTATCCCTATTTCCCAACACAACCAGGGTTAGATATTTCATTAAGTGTGTTTATGCTACCAACCCTATTATTTCAGTTATATATTTAATTCTTCAATTATTTTCATGCAAAGGGTTGAATTGTCTGGAAATCATACAATTTTCTAGTATGGTTTGATTCTAGGAAAAGAATATTCAACAAAAGCATGAGGGAAAGAGAGGGTTAAGAATTTACCTAAGGTTGGGTATGTTACAATTGTGGAGAAGGAATAAGAGTTATATCACATCTGAGAAGGAGGATTGAGAATATTTTTGGTATGTATGCCCAGAGAGCCAATCATATGATGATTGGATTGGCATATGTCATGATTGATTTGATAAATATCAAAGGCAAGCTTCTAATTTATTCTAGTTTAATCAATTATGAGATGAATGATGGAGAAGAATGAATGTCTAAAGAATGAAAATACTCAATAATGTGACAACCCGACACCAAACATCGAATAATGATAAATGCGGAAGCGGTCATTAACAGCGCATTACTAAAAATCACTAAAAATTAAAACCATCTGCAAAGAGATCCAAACACAGGAAAACTCTTTTATCAAGAACCAATGTATTTTATTTACATCCTGATTCATAAGTATATATCATGTATCATCCCTTTTCGAGGATTACAAGCATCAACTGCTCTATTAAAATTATACACAGGCAGCATAAGAACCTCGAGACATCGAGCCAAAATCTTAGATCGATTCATTAAAAGTACTAACTACTAACTTTGAGGACCTGAGAGTACAGAGACGACACATAGGACTCTCTATACAAAATATGACAGCCAGTGCCTCCACCTAGAATATCATTGTTGTCCCTATTGATGTTGTCCTTCTCCTGTTGTATAGTTTCTACCTCCTCGTCCTCATCCACCTAAAAAGGTTGGATCCCACGGGGGTGAGATAATTGAAATTGTCCTAGAGAGAGAAATAACTCTCTGTCAGAAACATTATTATTGCAGTTTAATAGAATACAACTGAGCAAAGGAATCAAATATATTCAACAACAGATAAATCAATATCTAAACAAATTAGAGCAATATTCTTATTCAAAGCATTTTAACTATAACTCGATAAAGCAGCATGCATGTCACTTATCCAATAAGGAATTGAAGAACATGTATAACATTTATCCATCTAGGACATGCTATGTAAGGTAACATCAACCAATGATTCTCGTATTTCAACCTTAAGCAATTACGCTACACAGCTGATTACATTTTACAATCATACTTAAGTCCTGAGGAGATGAGTTATACCACTCATACTCCAACCGACCATTGCAAAATCGAAATCGATACCATACATAGGTTAAGGAAGAGCCGGATTTCCATAACCTCCCTTATCTCAGTCAGTACGAGATCGTATGCAGGACATCTTGTGTCTCTGCTAAATAGCTTTCCAGGAATTCCCATAGGAAAACATATTTCTCCATCACGAACTACTGACGATGATGGATCTATGGTCAGGGCTCTACATGATAAGATTTCACTTGATTAATTAAGTGTATTACATATTCTTTTAGCATCAAACAAATTTCCAAATATCAACTATTATGACAAAAGCTACAAACAATGTGTAATACTTCTATTAAGTACTTTTTAAAACTTTACAAAACATTGGGATCTCAATCCCTTATCTCATCATGGGCATTTTCATCACTTAACATATCATCATCATGATTATGAAATATGGGTATTCAAACCCTCAGTTCATCAAAGAACACTTGTTACCACTTATCAGGTAACTAATACCTTTAGGTCATCTGACCAAGGTAAACATGATACTTGCTACAAAAGCATCTCACATGGCTCTCAAAGTCTATTTAATCTCTTGTTACCTCTTACTAGGAAACAAATCATATAATGGCTCACAAAGCCCATAAAATATTTTAAATAAATAACACATCATAGCTCATACCTGGCTATGTTCATCATCTCATGATACCTGCATGATTAGTACACATGATAACAATTATATCATTTACATATCAGCACTATAACCCAAAATTAGGGTTTCACATACCTTCACCCTATATTAGGGTTGGGGTTTCATATAGAATTACATAGCATCACCCTGGATTAGGGTTTCACATATCATCATTGCATTAGGGTTTCACATGGCATCACCCTAGATTAGGGTTTCACACATCATTACCTTGAATTAAGGTTCCTTATAACTTATCCCCAAATTAGGGTTTCATGAAGGGTCCTTTTAATTTAGGGTTTTTCATTATATTACCCTGAATTGGGATTTCTCATATCATCACCCTAGATTAGGGATACACCATTCCCTAGATTAGGGTTTCACCTAGCATTTCCCTAAATTAGGGTTATGGCTCATCAACCTTCTCGATTTGGGTTTCATGATCTCTTTATCAAGGATCATACCCTAATTACATATTTTCTTCATGTTGAAAGTGTTGAGGCTTAACCACTACATGATTATTATACATGTATGAATTCCTCTCTCTCTCTCATCCTCTCTAGGATGTTGATTACTTCAAGCTTGATAATATTAGGTCAACCCTTCTTTCAAGTACATGCATATATGATTATCATAGTGTATTGAGTTACTTCTTTCATAAGCATCAAAGGTTAACCACTCAAAAGGTACTAATCACTTAAGTACCTTAAAGGTACAACCATTGTAATTATCATCATTAACAATCATAGGGTTAATTGACCTTTCATAGCTTTGAGACTATTAGGTCTCCAAACGGTTTTGATACTTTTGAACCTTCAAACGGTTTTGACCTCCTTGACCTTCAAACGGTTTTGAAACTATTTTCCCACCTTAGGGTTGAGATCGTTTGACCTCCAAATGGTTTTGAAACCGTTTGGGCATCTAGGGTTGTGACCGTTTGCTCTTAAATGGTTTTGAAACTATTTGGTGCTTTTAACCCCTGAAACTATTTGATCAAGTTAACCTTAAGACTATATGAACAACCCATCATTGAAACTGATTGAACATCAAACAGTTTTGAGACCGTTTGGTCTCAAATGGTTTGAAGACCATTTGATCCTAAACGGTCTCAAGACCATTTGGTCCAAACCACCTTGAGACCGAAAGGGTTATCTAGGGTTTCCACAATCAATCAATTTAGGGTTTGCACTTATTGAACCATTCAACATTGAGACCATTGAAAGTAGATCAAAATGTAACCCTTGGATCTCCATCCATCCATGACTCCACTTGACCTCAAACGGTCTTGAGACTTTTTGACCTCAAACGGTCTTGAGACCGTTTGGGCCATTCAACATAGAAATCGACTCACTCAATTTAGGATTTCAACCAATCAATCTGACTTGGGTTTGTAATCAATGGATCATCCATTCTTGAATCCATTATAATTAGATCAATTTGAACCATTGGATCTTCATTTATCCACATCAGCAACTGACCCCAAACGCTCTTGAGACCGTTTAACCTCAAATAGTCTTGAGACCATTTGCCCTCAAACGGTCTTGAGATCGTTTGATCACCAAACGGTCTTGAGATTGTTTGTTCATCAAAGTTGAAGACCGTTTGCTCATGATATTTATTGAGGTGTTTGCTAAGATGACATCATCATCTTCAAGCTTCAAACCTTCGAAAATTACTGTGATTCTTATGGTGATTTCATCAACTAATCAAAAGGAATTTTGGGAAAGAAGAAAGATTCAACATATGATGAAGAAGTGAAATCAATAATAACATTTAAGGGTTCAAGTTATATAAACCACCTTCAAATTTGAATCCTATATTCAAGCTTCACGTCTTTAATGGTGAATGAAGCTTTCTCAACTTTCCAAGGTCCGTTCTCAAGTCTTTGGATGCAAAGGATGATCAAGGTTGAGCATTGAATGCAGAAAAGAAGAATATAAGCATTGAATTTTGATTACCACCATGAAATCAAGGTTGAAGATGACTATGGAGCTTACCTATAGGTTGGGGCACATTCTCCTCTTGTTCCTAAGGTCCCTTGTCTTCGGACCAAGCAAAGAAAGAAATAAAAGTCAAAAAAGAGTCTTTCATGTGGGTGGAAAATGGGATATATGTAAGGGAATTTCAAGAGAGAGAAAGTATTATAAAAATCCTTCAATTCCCTAAATTGGTGCCACTTATCCCCCTCACTTCCTTGCATACGAATACATTATCCTCCCCTTCAAAATCCTCTTCTTTATCCATGAATTAAAAGAAAATAAATTAAGCACCTTAATCAATATAATAATAATATCCAAGAATTAGTGGATATTACTTTTTCTTTAACTAATGTGAGTGGGCTCTCCACTCACTTTAGATATTTCGGTGCCATTGCAAGGCTCAAGGACATCTATTCTTATATAAATTCAACCATCACATTTTTGGTTGAAGGGCACTCCCATGAATATAATTATTTTTGCATTAAATTAAATTAGAGTTTCAATTGTGCTTAAATCTTGATTATTTTAATATCAAGATTCTCTCTCCTCCAAAAAGATTTAAATGAGACGCCCCTCTAATTTTCTTGTCTCAATTGATACCAAGAAACATTAGGGACTCTCTAAAAGTGGTATTTTGCATATTGAACCCTAGGTTTTGGGTAAATTGCACATTACACCAAAACTAGGTTTTAATGCACAAACATTGCTTAATAAACTCTTTCTTGGTTCTCAGGCTTGCACAAGCCATACCTATGCATCATTATCATTCTCATGATGCTATAACACTTGAGGAACATTTTATCATGTAAAATTTGCAAGTTAACCCCTCAACTTGGGTAATTTGCACTTTATTCCAAAACAGGCAAAACATTCTTTTCAACATTATTCAAAAAGGACTAAAATTGAAACATAAGCTCCTTTTGAGCCTTAATTACTGTTCAAAATATAAAACAAGCATATAATTATCTTTCTTAAACAAAACATCTAGGGTTAAAGCATAACTCAAGTCAGGGATGTTACAAATTATCCACCCCTAACAGGGATTTCATCCCCGAAATCATCAAGAGAAAAGAGAAGGGTACTTCCTCCTCATCTCTTCCTCTAGCTCCCACGTAGCTTCTTCAATGCCATGGTGATGCCAAAGAACTTTCACAAGACTTATGTCTTTCTTTTTCAGCTTTTTAATTCTTTTATCAAGGATCATCACATGATTAACTCCATCCAGTGGCATTGTCTCATGTTCAACTCATGTTGTGAAAAGATATATTTTAGATTCTTATGGTCTGTGAAAATCTGGAATGTTTCTCCATAGAGATAATGTCTCCAGATTTTCAAAGCATGTACCACAGTTGCTAGCTCTAGATAATGTGTCGAATAATTCTCCTCGTGTTTCTTAAGCTGTCGAGAGGCAAAAGAAATCACTTGATTATCCTACATCAACACACATCATAGACCATTCTTAGATGCATCACAAAAAACTATGTACCCCTTCCCTTGCTCAGGTAACACCAGCATAGGTGCACTTGTTAACTTTTCTTTCAACTGTTGGAAAGAATGTTGACACTTGTCATTCCAGACAAAAGGAATCTCCTTCCTGGTCAACTTGGTTAGGGGTAAAGCTATAGAACTGAAGTTCTTAATGAACCTCATGTAATATCCCGCCAGTCCTAGGAAACTGCGTATCTCCATTGGTGTCTTTGGTTGTTCCCATTGCAGGACAGATTGTACCTTCTTAGGATCAACACGGATACCTGAGGCAGATATTACGTGTCCTAGAAAAGAAACTTCTGGTAACCAGAAATCACATTTGCTAAACTTAGCATACAACTTATGCTCTCTTAGAAAAGTTAAAGCCTGACGGAGGTGTTGCTCATGTTGTTGAGCATCTCTATTGTATATCAAGATGTCATCTATGAAGACTACTATGAAATGATCAAGAAAAGATCGGAAGATTCTATTCATGAATTCCATGAATGTGGCTGGTGAATTAGTTAGTCCAAACGACATAACTATGAACTCATAGTGACCATACCTTGTCCTAAAAGCAGACTTAGGTATGTCACACTCCTTGATACGCAACTGATGATATCCCGACCTCAGATCTATCTTAGAGAAGATAGTTGCACCACACAACTGATTAAATAGGTCATTGATCCTTGGCAGAGGATATTTGTTCTTTATGGTTACTTTGTTCAACTATTTGTAATCAATGCATAACCGCATAGATCTGTCCTTCTTAACAAAGAGAACTGGAGCACCCCATGGTGAAGTACTCGGTCGGATAAAACCTTTCTCAAGCAACTCCTGCAGTTGTTTCTTGAGCTCTGCCATCTCAGTAGGTGCCATTCTATATGGTGTTTGTGATATTGGTTGCGTGCCTAGAATTAGATTAATCTCAAAATCAATCTCTCGGGGCAGAGGAACACCTGGAAGTACCTCAGGGAACACATCTTCAAACTCCCCAACTATCGGAACTTCAAAAAGATTAGAACTCTATATTGTGGTGTCTACCACATGTGCCAAGAATGCAAAGAATCCTTGTCTCATCAGCTTCTCAACTTCCATAGATGACACAAGACAGGTTGAAAGAATCTTTCTATCTCCCTGAAAGATCCATGTGTTACCGTCATCTACAAACACAGCTTGCTTGGAATCACAATCCAAGACAACCTTATACTTTTCTAGAGTGTCCATCCTAAGAATTATATCAAACCCATGCATCTCAAGTGGTATAAGATCCACTTGAATGCGATGTTTAGAAAAGGAAAGAATGTAGGGAGAACACACCTCCCGCAGCACTGCAGATACTAGCAAAGGGGTTTCTAACAACAGATTATCTGCTCTATGACTAACAATCATATTGCAGTCAAGGATCACTTCTCAAGTGATAAAGGAATGTGTAGCACCCAGATCAATTAAAATAGATACAAAATAGGATGAAGACATATGAGAATGAATTAGTTCCATCTGACCTATCACAACTCGAGGGTTGACTACTTCTTCGGGTTGATTCATCATGTAGAATCTCGTCGTTGCTTGTTGTTGACCCTGTGCTCGGTTGTTGGGTGTCGACGAACCAGCTTGGGACACTTGCCCACGTCCTCTAGCACCACTCGAAATCTGTTTCCTCTGATGGCCTAGTTGACGCTGCCTCGGTGGTTGGGTTACCATTGTGTTTCCAGCTGGACAATCCCTTGCTAGATGTCCTACCTGTCTGGACTGATGATAGGTTCTATTCTCTTGATATGGTCTAAAAGTTCTAGTTGTTGACGTTGATGTTGTACTGGGGGCTTTATTTGGAGGAAAACTATGACCCCTACCCCTACTTGACGTCCATTGCGTCTGGGTATTGAACCTCAGTGGTGTTGCTGGTGCAGAAAACCTCGATTTCTTAAAACTCTCAGAACTCTGTCCTTGGAACTGAGTATACACCTTCTTACTCTTAGTCTGACGCTTCTCAATCACCGACCTTTCTATCCATCTCACATACTCCACGAAGGTGGCGAACCTCTCCCTGTTCTCTAAAGTAGACACATGAGTAGTCAATTCAGCATTCAACCCCTTCTCAAAATGCCGAATTCTCTCTTCATCAGTAGTTTCCATATGCGGACAGAACCGTAAAAGCTCCATGAACTTAGCTTCATACTCGCTAATGTTCATTGGTCCTTGCCTTAACCCCTCAAACTGAGAGATCTTCTCATCTAGAAATGTCTTGGGGAAGTATCTACTGACGAATTCTCATCAAAATTCTTCCCATCCAATTTCAACACCTGGCCTCTTGCTCTCTTCTATTGTCCACCAGTGGCCAACACTCCCTTTTAGAAGGTACACTGCATGCCTCACCTTCTCTATTTTAGGGATATTAAGGATTCTAAAGGCCTTCTCCAACTCAGTCAACCATAAGTCAGCATCTGCTGGATCAGCTGTACCAGCATAATCTGTGGCTCCAACTCGGTGAAGTCATTCGAAAGTCTTGCCAGCTCCCTATGCTTCATTATGGGTTGGTGCCCTCGATGCAGGTGGTGGCATCCTATCCACCATATGTGCCATGGTTGCCATGAACTGCCCAAATAGATCATGGAAAGCTGGGTTTTCTAGTGAAGCTTGGTTAAGCTGGGGATGTTCAGGTACTGGTTCCTCCCTATCATGATCCCTTGCACCTCTTCCTGGTGCAGCAATGTTGCTCTCAGCAGCATGTTCTTCGTGTGATCCAGACATCTTTAAGTTCTTCTTCTCCTATATGAGCAGAAGACACTATCAGATAAACTGGAAGACACTAGAACAGACTTAACAACCTTAATCCTATGTCTCTGTAGACTCAGCAAACCTAGAGCTCTGATACCAACTAATTTGTGATGACCCGACACCAAACATTGGATAATGATAAATGCGGAAGCGGCCATTAACAGCGGATTACTGAAAATCACTAAAAATTAAAACCATCTGCAAAGAGATCCAAACACAGGAAAACTCTTTTATCAAGAACTAATGTATTTTATTTACATCCTGGTTCATAAGTACATATCATGTATCATCCCTTCTCGAGGATTACAAGCATCAACTGCTCTGTTAAAACTATACACAGGAAGTATAAGAACCTCGAGGCATCGAGCCAAAATCTCATATCGATTCATTAAAAGTACTAACTACTAACTCCAAGGACCTAAGAGTATAGAGATGACACATAGGACTCTCTATACAAAATATGACAGTTAGTGCCTCCACCTGGAATATCACTATTGTCCCTGTTGCTACTGTCCTTCTCCTACTGTATGGTTTCTACCTCATCGTCCTCGTCCACCTAAAAAGGTTGGATCCCACGGGGTGAGACAATTCAAATTGTCCCAGCGAGAGATATAACTCTCTGCCAGAAACATTATTATTGCAGTTTAATAGAATAAAACTAAGTAGAGGAATCAAATATTCAACAGTAGATAAATAAATATCTAAACAGATTAGAGAAATATTCTTATTCAAAGCATTTTAGCGATAACTCAATAAATAAGCATGTCATTAATCCAATAAGGAATTGAAGAACATGTATAACATTTATCCATCTAGGACATTCTATGCAAGGTAACATCAACCAATGATTCTCATATTTCAACCTTAAGCAATTATGCTACACGGCTGATTACATTTTACAATCATACTTAAGCCCTGAGGAGATGAGGTATACTGCTCATACTCCAACCGACCATTACGAAATCGAAATTGGTACCATACATAGGTTAAGGAAGAGATGGATTTCCATAACCTCCCTTATCTCGATCAGTACGAGATCTTATGCAGGACATCTTGTGTCTCTGCTAAATAGCTTTCCAGGGTGTACTGGTAACTTTTCTATAGAGTTATAGCATGTAGCATATACTCTCTTCAGGATATGGCCCTTAGCCAATGCCTGGTATTGTGGAGTTATGGCCCATAGCCATTCTCTTATTGGTATATGGTCCATAACCATTCATGTGCATAGGATATGGCCCGTAGTCATTCCTATGAGGTGTAAGGATATATTCGCCCATTACCCCCACATATTCAAAAATATGCATTCCAGGAATTCCCATAGGAAAACATGTTTCTCCATCACGAACTACTGACGATGATGGGTCTATGGTCAGGGCTCTACATGATAAGATTTCACTTGATTAATTAAGTGTATTACATATTCTTTTAGCATCAGACAAGTTTCCAAATATCAACTATTATGATAAAAGCTACAAAGAATGTGTAATACTTCTATCAAGTACTTTTCAAAAATTTACAAAACATTGGGATCTCAATCCCTTATCTCATAATGGGCATTCTCATCCCTTAACATCTCATCATCATGATTATGAAATACGGGTATTCAAACCCTCAGTTCATCAAAGAACACTTGTTACCACTTATCAGGTAACTAATACCTTCAGGTCATCTGACCAAGGTAAGCATGATACTTGCTACATAAGCATCTCACATGGCTCTCAAAGCCCATTTAATCTCTTGTTACCTCTTACTAGGCAACAAAGCCTATAATGGCTCACAAAGCCCATAAAACATTTTAAATAAATAACACATCATAGCTCATACCTGGCTATGTTCATCATCTCATGATACTTGCATCATTAGTACACATGATAATAGTTATATCATTTACATATCAGCACTATAACCCAAAATTAGGGTTTCACATACCTTCACCCTATATTAGGGTTGGGGTTTCATATAGCATTACATAGCACCACCCTCGATTAGGGTTTCACATCTCATCATTGCATTAGGGTTTCACATGGCATCACCCTAGATTAGGGTTTCACACATCATTACCTTGAATTAAGGTTCCTTATAACTTTTCCCCAAATTAGAGTTTCATGAAGCGTCCTCTTAATTTAGGGTTTTTCATTATATTACCCTGAATTGGGATTTCTCATATCATCACCCTAGATTAGGGATACACCATTACCCTAGATTAGGGTTTCACCTAGCATTTCCCTAAATTAGGGTTATGGCTCATCAACCTTCTCAATTAGGGTTTCATGATCTCTTTATCAAGGATCATACCCTAATTACATATTTTCTTCATGTTGAAAGTGTTGAGGCTTAACCACTACATGATTATTATACATGTATGAATTCCTCTCTCTCTCTCTCACAAGTATGAAAACCCGCGATGAAACCATAATCCTAAAGATCTTCATTTAAATTGGTTAAACTAAACATTTAATTGATTGCTTTGTTTTATTTTACTTCTTTCTTTTATTTTTCAAACAACTCTCAAAATCTTTTAATCGGCCTAGCTGATCGCAAATAGTTAGTAGTAGTCTACCGATAGTTCAGTGTCCCTGAGTTCGACTCGGGCCTCACAAGGCCTATACTACATTGACGTGTGCACTTGCGTTATACGCACGGTAAAATTGTGTTAAGTTTTTGGTGTCGTTGCCGGGGATTTTATACGCACGGTAATCATGATGCGATGATTTTGAGTTGCATTTATAGACTTGTTTTACTTGTGTTTTATGTTTTTATTGGTCACTGTGGTGGTTAATATTGCATAATTCACTTACTTTAGTCTATGATCCTTCTTAGTGTCAAATCTCTCTTATTTTATTGTTTTGAGCATAAATGATTACAATAATAGGTTTTATCTCAGCTTATGTGGCTTTGTTTTGTAATTTCAGGAAAAACACATATCAGTTGTTGTCGATACCATCGACAGCAGTCGATATTAACGAAAGAAGTCGATATTATTGACACAGCCACAGGCAGGCAGCCGCAAGGAGCAGCACAGAGTCGATACCATCGACAGGGAAGTTGATGGTAGTGACTTACCATCAGGTTGCCAGCGACCAGCTAGTCGATACTATCGACCCCAAAGTCGATACTATCGGCACGTGTAGCTTCAGCAACGGAAAGGGATAAAATCGACTCCTACGAGTGTCGATACCATCGACCCGCGTCGATGGTATCGAGCCAGCAGTAGGCGCAACGACAGAAAAGAAAGAAAGCTTGCTGATATCGTGAGGGGTCGATACCATCGACCCGCGTCGATGGTATCGACGTCGTCAAATTAAAGTTTGTTTCTGATCGACCCAAATCCAACGGCTGTGATATTTTTGCGACCTAACTCGATGATTATACCTAATGACGGTGGTCAAGAGCCATCTATCATGTCATTAGCCGTTGCACACGTCCGGAGAAGGTGTGGAGAGAAGAACGGAGCGCAGAAGCACGCCCTAGCCATTCCGGAAGTCGAAGAAGATGTTTTCCACCGTCAAAAGGTTGTAGAACGCGCACTCTACACCGAGGAACGATTGGATCTTCTCCATTCAGGGGTTTCATTACTTATTCACATTTTTCTCCATGTTTCCCCTTTCCTCAACCATGTCTTGCTCTGAGATGAACATGCGGGGCTAATCCCCTTTATCTTCAGGACCGGGAGTAGTCCGGGGAAGCATTGTATGACGTTTTTATCATAGTAATTCATCATTTATCTCTTAAATCCATGGTATGATTTCGTTTTCTCAATTATATTGTTATGCTGGATCACCATAATGATAATCTAATGCCTTTAATTACTTTGAAAGAAGAATTAACGGTTGAAAAGAGACAAAATTCACATTAATTAACAAATGCCTTGAACAAGGTGATGTACGGTTAATGGTGGAAACCCAGAGGTCGATTCTAATGCACCTAGTTTAGGGTATAGGTTACTACGACGGTGGAACTGACCTAGACATAGGTAGTGAATTGTGCCATGACAGTGGACAGTTCTGACTACATGCCACTAGCCAGATTGAGAGATGAACCTGAGTAACTATATGGAAATTCATACAATGAAAACCCGCGGTGAAACCGCAATCCTAAAGATCTCCATTTGAATTGATTAAACTAAACACTTAATCGGTTGCTTTGTTTTATTTATTTTCTTTTATTTTACAACAACTCTCATAACCTTTTTATTGGTGTAGCTGATTGTGAGTAGTTAGTAGTAGTTTAGTGATAATTTTAGTGTCCATGAGTTCGACTCGAGCCTCACAAGGGCCTGTACTACATTGACGCATACACTTGCATTATACGCACGGTAAAATCATGTCAAGTTTTTGGTGCCGTTGTCGGGGACACGGAAAATTGTCGGCACTACGAGTGCTATAAGCAGCCATTCTAGGCCACTTTTTATTTTATTATTTGTTTTTAATCATTTTTGAAATTCATAGTTTATCTTTCAAATTTTGCAATCGTCTAGCACGGTACTGAACTGAAATTATCATTTTACAGGTACTAGTGCATGGTGAGGACACGTAGCACTGACTACACATAGAAATCACCAGAGGTTCCACTGTCGGGACCATACGATGACGGGAACTATATTCAAGACCAACCGGACGAAATAGATTCCGACTCAGAACAAGAAGCCATGGTAGAAGAGCAGACGATATGGGAGAAGATAAAAGCTTCTTCCTCATCCGCGTCAAAGGGGTCAATCAAGAAGCAGGCAGTTAACATACCAACTTACAAGATCGATCCGACACTAATCAACTTGGTCAAGTCAAATGCATTTCACGGGCTTAAAAATGAAGATTCGGTGACTCATATAAGCCAATTCATGGAGAATTATGACATGATAAAAATAGACAGGTTCCCGCAGGAGACACTTTATCTGAAGTTGTTCCCCAGCTCTCTGGCGGGAAATGCACGAGAATGGCTGCATAATCTTGACGATGAATATGTGGAATCATGGAACCACATGGTTGAAGTGTTCTTTGAAAGATTCTTCCCGCCTGAGAAGACAAATGATCTGATCAGAAAAATTCACAATTTCAGTCAGAAGGCAGGAGAAACCTACTCTGAGACATGGGAGCGATTCCAAATAATGATGAGAAGGTGCCCACACCATGGTTTGGACAAAGAGAAGCAGGTCAAGATTTTCTATTTTGCTCTTTCTGAGCATGATAGAAGCAATCTGGATTCCGCAGGATCTAGGTTTTTCTTAAACAACACTGGCACTAGGTGTTGGGAGATTCTGAAAAATATGGCAAAGAAGCAATCGTGGGGCGATAGGGATACACCAGAACAACTAAAAGTCGCAGGTGAGTGCAGGGCCATTAAGGAGCTGAATGATAAATTAGACCTTCTAGCCAAGAAATTGCTTGTCAAAGAAGATGCAGAATCCGATGAGGAAGCCTAGGTCAAATTTATGCAACAACAGGGCTATAGAAACAATGATTATGCTTGGAGGAAGGATAGAAAATTCTCACGGAATGATCCAAACAACTTTCTACAAGATCTAGATGCAAAGCCACAGTCAACGGCAGAAGATAAAAGCACCGCGTTGTTTAGTTAAGTGGTGCAGCAAAATCAGGAGATGATGAGCATGTTTAGTAAGCAGCTACAATCTCAGGGTGAAATCTTGACTAAATTTGGGCAGACATTGCAAAGCCATGGAGTGCAGATGAGGGCATTAGAGACGACTGTGACCCAAATTTCCAATGAAGTGGTGGCTTTAAAGCTTACAAATCAACAAAGACAGGCTGGGAGTGCAGATGTTGTTCAAGCACATCATCAAGTAAAGTACATATCTGTGATTACTGAGGCAGAGCCCCCGGTGGTGGAGGTCCAGAAAAAAAAAAAAGCAAAATGCTTTTTGATACGGAGGCTTCACCGAAAATACCATATCCTTGCAGTCATTATGGACTACCAGGCGGATATGTCCCATTCATAAAAACCCGCTAAGAGCCCATCACGGTCGCTCCCGCACCTAGGCAAGAAGAGCAGGTGAAGGCCATGCATCATGGTGAAGCTACATTCACTGCGAGAGAGGAGCCGCCACAAGTTACACCTGTTGTAAATGATGTACCAAAGTCTATGCCAGAGGGTGACATTGAAGCCAGCTTAGGGGAGGAGACCCTGAAAATCCCATATGTGCCACCTCATAAGCGTCTAAATGAGGCAGTTGTGTCTTTTCTAGACAGCTCGAGGCCGAAGAAAGAGCATCGACACTACAAGAAGTTCTTGGAGATGTTCAGGAAACTCCATATCAATATTCCATTAGTGGAAATGATAGAGCAGATTCCAGCTTATGGAAGGTTTATCAAAGAAATCATCACCAAGAAAAGGTGGATCAAGGACACAAATGTTTGCCGAGTGAATGAGATGGTGAGCTCAATTATCCATGGGAGTCTACCACAGAAGAGGAAAGATCCGGGAGGTTTCTACATCCCATGTTCTATAGGCGGTCAACATTTTCCACAAGCACAGTGTGACTCAGGGGCCAACATTAATCTTATGCCACTGTCCACGTTTCAAAAGCTTGGGTTGAAGAAATTAAAGAAATCTGATGTGACTATTGAGTTGGCGGATGGGTCCATTGTTAAGCCATACGGAGTGTGTGAGGATGTACTTGTCAAAGTAGACAGGTTTATCTTTCCGGTGGATTTCATTGTTATGGATATGCCGCAACTCAAAGGTTGTGAAATGCTCTTAGGAAGGTCGTCTCAAGCAACGGCCGATGTTGTCACTGCCATTGGGAGAGGTACTTTGACATTGGGGATTGGCCAGGATCGAGTTGAATTCAAACTACCGAGTGATCCCCAAGGAACACTCTCGGAAGCCCCAAGATGAGGAGCTTGATAACGTCTAGCATAAGACGTTAAATAAGGGCACTTGTTGGGAGGCAACCCAGTCATCAGTAGTTTCATTTAGTTTCTTTTACATTTTCAAGTTAGTTTAGTTTAATTTTGTTCTTAGTGTAAAAATGATACCTTGATCATTTGTTCAGTGTGCAGGCCTGAGGCAGGGTCGATACTATCGACCCTTGTGTCGATGGTATCCACATGGGCACAATTAGGCGGCTGCAAAATTTATCTGAGTTGATACTATCAATGGCCTCATCGATGGTATCGACCTACCTTCAGTAGCACGGAAGAAATCGCCAGATCGGGGTCGATAGTATCGACAGGGGTGTCGATACTCGCGAGATCCCTGAAGATTTTCAGACGAAAGTTGTCTCAGTGAAGTCATTACCATCGACGAGCCTGTCGATGGTATAGACCCGGTTACAGGCAGAAAGCAGCGGTCGGGCCTCACGAGGGTGTTTGCCCTAAGATGAGTCGATACTATCGACTTGCGTCGATGGTATCGACGCGACACGTCACCGATCCACGAGAGGAAATCAACGGCGATCGCTACATCAAGGAAGTCGATCTGTGGGATGGGTCGGTGTCGATGGTATCGACGCGTCATCGATCTGGGCCCCCACATCAGGCCATCGACAACTGTCGATACTAGCAGAAGACTGGATTGTTCTATAGGTGTCGATACCATCGATCGGCGTCAATGGTATCGACGGGTGCACAGCAGCGCCGTCCGTGGTTATAAAAGAGAGGGATGGTTGTCATATGACGTCACACCTTCAGAGCCTTTGCCCTCCACTCATGTTGTGCATCTTGTTGTGCGACCAGAGCCCAGCTACGAGCATCCGAAGAGCGCGATCTTTCCCAAGCCTTCACCAAGTGGAGATTGTCTTCTCCGATCTTCACCGAGCTCCATCTTCTATTCTTCTTTCTCGACGACAATGGTGCGTACAGCCGGTGCATCTTCTTCACATGTGGATCCTATGGAGATCCCTGAGTTCATTCCTCCACCTACTGCATCTATTCCTCGTCCGAGGATTGTCCATCCTTCCGTGGAGGTCCGAAAGGTCTACGAGGAACTGATGAAGCGAAAGATCGAGCCCACGCGCTACGTCGATCGGGACATGCTTCGTTACCTTGGGTTCGAGCCCAATCTTGCTTACGTTCTCAAGGGGCAGGCAAGGCATACGGGCAGGAGGCATGATGAGATGGAATTCCACGCCGAAGGCCAGCCATTCTTCAGTGAATGGCTGACATACAAGGAGCTGGTGGCGGAATTCATGGCGTCGATGGACATATGCGTCGTGCCAAATGACGTCATCGCCACTGATCGGGAATGGATCAAGGGCCGCGTTTCTTTCTGGCAGTACAACAACGATTACACTCTCACCCTCAGGCAGTTCAATTCCATCTACAACTGGAATCATGGGAGAGACCAGTACCAGAGGCCAGACAACCAGACGGACTATGATGCTATTTTCTCTGAGCTAGTGACTGTGCCTCCCGGCAAATCCGTGAGCTACCATAACGTTGCAGTCGCCGACTTCGAGCATCCGTTTGTGTGGATTCTGCACCGAATGCTCTATACCACACTTTTTGGTCACGGCGATCTGTCTCTCAGTAAATTTCAGGAGTCAGATTTATTTTTTATGTATAAATTGTTAAAGCGTGAGGAGTGCAACTGGGGTGCGTTCTTCTTGACGCGCGTGTTGGCTGTGAGGAGGAGTACGCAGAAGGCGCCTATCTACTTTGGAGGGCTCATCACACCGTTGGCCCACTACCTTGGGTTGAACTTTTCCCAGCTTACTCCCCTTTCCAGCAAGAGCAAGGTCAACTTGCAGCATCTGCATCGCTCCAACCTCCTCCTGCTTCGTGATGGCTTGGCATATGCGCATTGCCATGTTAATCACGCTTATCAAGAGTGCTCGCTTCCCGACCCCGTCTTCAACATCGAGGGCGCTCAACATTTCAGGTGGCCCATCATAGCTGTTGATGACTCGGATGAATACTACAGCGATGACAACAATGATGATGACGGCGACGAGCATGAAGAGGAAGAGGAGGCTTTCACTCCTCTTCGGGTATGAGTAGCACCCCAGAAGCGTCCCCGCATGCATCCGGGTGCATCTTCATCTTCACAGCCTTTGCCACCTCCGCCCTCTCATCAAGGAGAGGATGCCTACTCCACGCAAGGGATGTACTCGATGCTGCAGGAGATTCATCAAACTTAGCAGCAGCATACAGCTTCATACGTCAGTGTTCAGGATACGACGAACCGACTATTAGACAACCAAAGGGACATTTTTTAGAATGAGCGCCTCCTCCTCGACAACCAACATCACATCCACGATAGATTGCATAGGATGGAGATGCAGCAGCAACCCTTCTACGATCATTACTGGAGCCAGAATTATTTTGGGGGGTATCCACAACCTCCACCAATGCCCCAGTACGATCCGAGCTTCTAGGGGCAGTACCCATCTTGGGACCCCACGGCTCCGCAGTACCCGCCTCCTCCTGAAGAATGATCGGTATCACTGTTCCACCTTTTAAGGTTGTTTTTCACTATGAGGCCATAGTCGAATTCAAGCTTGGGGTGTTGGAACATTTTCTATCCTTTATTTTTCCTAGTTTTTAGCTTTTTATTGCTTTGGTTTTGTCATTTATTTCTCTTAGTTTTTAGTTTTTTTGTAGGATCCACACTCTATCTAGTGTAATTGTGGATGTCTAATGTCTTGTGTCATCTCGTTGCTTGTACATGGGAATCAGGGGAAAATTTGAAAATTTTTAGTGCCTTTGCAAGCTTGTGTTGTTTAACTTTGAGCACATAACTTAAGAAAATGATTGGGTTTATCAACTCTAAAACAGGAAATCACAACTGTACATTCCTATGATTCATGAAAAGTGTATGAAACTGGTTGTTTGAGCCTAAGCTGACCATATGATAATGAGACCTTAATTTGAAATAAGAGAGAGAAACCTCTTAATTATTACACAGGTCAGTAAGGAGGGACACATAATTTTTTCCAAAGGTTCATTCAATTAATCTTGTGATCTATCCACTCCATTATTTTCATACTCCACCATAGGAATTTGAAGCACACTACGGTTTTCATCTCTTTGATTGCATCCCATGTAGATAGGTCTGGCATTGCATTGCAATTATTTTCACATATTTATGCATGAAAATGAAAAAAAGAGATAAAATAGTTATACATGCACATTATCCTTAGGTGTGTGTCATTTAGTTGCATAACTATCATTTTGTAGTTGCATTCACATTTTTGTGCATTTAGTAAAGCATGTATCTTATGTCTTCTGTAACATAAAAGGTGATGAACTTGTTCCATACCTTCTGAATGCTTCAAATGTATAAGTTATGCAGAAATAAGTGAGCCTGACAAATAATTCATTGTCATCTATGAAAATAAGGGCTTGAAAAAAAAAGAAAAAAAAGAGTATTGAGAAGCGATTAGGAATGAGAGGGAGAAAGGAACATTTTCTCACTTGCATACTAAGAAGAATAAGCACATGGTGTAGTTTTTAGATATTCCATCTCACTTTGAGACAGAATGATAGTGCATGCATCATTCCACCCAAATGTAGGCATTAGGGCATTTTCATTTGCATATGCATCATTTAGGCCATTATTGTTTTTGTGCATTTTAAAACCATATAATGTTTCCATTTCTTCCACAAGTCACCCATTCCATCCACCCGTTGCTCGAATCGGTAGGCCACCATGATTTTCTCCTCACTCATTAAGACCAGGAGAGATGCTTCCATGTAGATGGTAGTTAGGGCGAGCAACGTAGATAGGAGATCACAAGATGCACCGAGTCTGGACTGGAGGATTTTATTATGTTAACTGCCTTACGTGATAGTGTTCATCAATTTTGAGGTAGATATCTTTTGTGGATGATTATTGTCGCCTATAGGGTAATTATCATTATGTGGTTAGTGAGGGCCAGAATGTGAATGTCTGGCGGGGATCGTTTTGTGATGTCTATTGTGATAATTTGTTCTTTAGTTGATCCTCGCAATTCTATTCTAGATTTTTGTTGCTCGAGGATGAGCAATGTTCAAGCTTAGGGGAGTTTGATGCGATGATTTTGAGTCGCATTTATAGACTTGTTTTACTTGCGTTTTATGTTTTTATTGGTCACTTTGGTGGTTAATATTGCATAATTCACTTACTTTAGTCTATGATCCTTCTCAGTGTCAAATATCTCTTATTTTATTGTTTTGAGCATAAATAATTAAAATAATAGGTTTTATCTCGGCTTATGTGGCTTTATTTTGTAATTTCAGGAAAAACACATATCTGTTGTTGTCGATATCATCGACAGCAGTCGATACTATCGACACAGCCACAGGCAGGCAGCCGCAAGGAGCAGCACATAGTCGATACCAATGACAGGGAAGTCGATGGTAGCGACTTACCATCAGGTTGCCAGCGACCAACTAGTCGATACTATCGACACGTGTAGCTTCAGCGACGGAAAGGGATAAAACTGACGCCTACGAGTGTTGATACCATCGACCCGCGTCGATGGTATCGAGCCAGCAGCAGGCGCAACGACAGAAAAGAAAGAAATCTTGCTGATATCGTGAGGGGTCGATACCATCGACCCGCGTCGATGGTGTCGATGCCGTCAGATTAAAGTTTGTTTCATATCGACCCAAATCCGACGGCTGTGATATTTTTGTGACCTAACTCGGTGATTATACCTAATTATGGCGGCCAAGAGCCATCTATCACGTCATTAGCCGCTGCACACGTCTGGAGAAGGTGTGGAGAGAAGAACGGAGCCTAGAAGCACGCCCCAGCCATTCCAGAAGCCGAAGAAGACGTTTTCCACCGCCGAAAGGCTGTAGAACGTGCACTCTACGCCGAGGAACAATTGGATCTTCTCCATTCAGGGGTTTCATTACTTATTCACATTTTTCTCCATGTTTCCCCTTTCCTCAACCATGTCTTGCTCTGAGATGAACATGCAGGGCTAATCCTCTTTATCTTTAGGACTGGGAGTAGCCCGGGGAAGCATTGTATGACGTTTTTATCATAGTAATTCATCATTTATCTCTTAAATCTGTGGTATGATTTCGTTTTATCAATTATATTGTTATGTTTGATCACCATAATGATAATCTAATGCCTTTAATTACTTTGAAAGAAGAATTAACGGTTGAAAAGAGACAAAATTCACATTAATTAACAAATCCCTTGAACAAGGTGATGTACGGTTAATGGTGGAAACCCAGAGGTTGATTCTAATGCACCTAGTTTAGGGTATAGGTTACTACGACGGTGGAACCGACCTAGACATAGGTAGTGAATTGTACCACGACAGTGGACAGTTCTGACTACAGGACACTACCCGGATTGAGAGATGAACCTGACTAACTATATGGAAATTCATACAATGAAAACCCGCGGTGAAACCGCAATCCTAAAGATCTCCATTTGAATTTATTAAACTAAACACTTAATCGATTGCTTTGTTTTATATTATTTTCTTTTATTTTACAAAAAATCTCATAACCTTTTTATTGGTCTAGCTGATTGCGAGTAGTTAGTAGTAGTCTACTGATAATTTTAGTGTCCCTGAGTTCGACTCGGGCCTCACAAGGGCCTGTACTACATTGACGCGTACACTTGCGTTATACGCACGGTAAAATTGTGTCACCTAGCATTGCCCTAAATTAGGGTTATGGCTCATCAACCTTCTCAATTAGGGTTTCATGATCTCTTTATCAAGGATCATACCCTAATTACATATTTTCTTCATGTTGAAAGTGTTGAGGCTTAACCACTACATGATTATTATACATGTATGAATTCCTCTCTCTCTCTCATCCTCTCTAGGATGTTGATTACTTCAAGCTTGATAATATTAGGTCAACCCTTCATTCAAGTACATACATATATGATTATCATAGTGTATTGAGTTACTTCTTTCATAAGCATCAAAGGTTAACCACTCAAAAGGTACCAATCACTTAAGTACCTTACAGGTACAACCATTGTAATTATCATCATTAACAATCATAGGGTTAATTTATCTTTCATAACTTTGAGACTATTAGGTATCCAAATGGTTTTGACCTCCTTGACCTTCAAACGGTTTTGAAACTGTTTGCCCACCTTAGGGTTGAGATTGTTTGACCTCCAAACAGTTTTGAAACCATTTGGGCATCTAGGGTTGAGACTGTTTGCTCTTAAATGGTTTTAAAACCGTTTGGTTCTTTCAACCCTTGAAACTGTTTGATCAAATTAACCTTGAGACCGAATGAACAACCCATCATTGAAACTGATTGAACATCAAACAGTTTTGAGACCGTTTGGTCTCAAACGTTTTGAAGATCGTTTGATCCCAAACGGTCTCAAGACCGTTTGGACTCCAACAGTCTCAAGACCATTTGTTTCAAACCACCTTGAAACTGAAAGGATTATCTAGGGTTTCCACAATCAATCAATTTAGGGTTTGCACTTATTGAACCATTCAACATTGAGACCATTGAAAGTAGATCAAAATGTAACCCTTGATCTCCAACCATCCATGACTCCACTTGATCTCAAACGGTCTTGAGACCGTTTGACCTCAAATGGTCTTGAGATTGTTTGCCCTGAAATGGTCTTGAGACCGTTTGGGCCATTCAACATAGAAATCGACTCACTCAATTTAGGGTTTCAACCAATCAATCTGATTTGGGTTTGTAATCAATGGATCATCCATTCTTGAATCCATTATAATTAGATCAATTTGAACCATTGGATCTTCATTTATCCACATCAGCAATTGACCCCAAACGGTCTTGAGACCGTTTAACCTCAAACATTCTTGAGACCATTTTCCCTCAAACAGTCTTGAGATCGTTTGATCACCAAACAGTCTTGAGACCGTTTGGTCATCAAATTTGAAGACCATTTGCTCATGATATTTATTGAGGTGTGTTCTAAGATGACATCATCATCCTCAAGCTTCAAACCTTCAAAAGTTACTATGATTCTTATGGTGATTTCATCAACTAATCAAAAGGAATTTTGAGAAAGAAGAAAGATTCCACATATAATGAAGAAGTGAAATCAATAAAAACATTTAAGGTTTCAAGTTATATAACCCGCCTTCAAAGTTGAATCCAAGCTTCAAGCTTCACGTATTTAATGGTGAATGAAGCTTTGTCAACTGTCCAAGGTCCATTCTCAAGTCTTTGGATGCAAAGGATGATCAAGGTTGAGCATTGAATGGAGAAAAGAAGAATATAAGCATTGAATTTCGATTTCCATTATGAAATCAAGGTTGAAGATGACTATGGAGCTTACCTACAGGTTGGGGAGCATTCTCCTCTTGCTCCTAAGCTCCCTTGTCTTCGGCCCAAGCAAAGAAATAAAGAAGAGTAAAAAAAGAGTCTTTCATGTGGGTGGAAAATGGGATATATGTAAGGGAATTGCAAAAGAGAGAAAGTGTTATAAAAATCCTTCAATTCCCTAAATTGGTGCCACTTATCCCCCTTACTTCCTTTCATATGAAGCCAATATCCTCCCCTTCGAAATCCTCTTATTTATCCATGAATTAAAAGAAAACAAATTAAGCACCTTAATCAATATTATAATAATATCCAAGAATTAGTGGATATTACTTTTTCTTTAACTAATGTGAGTGGGCTCTCCACTCACTTTAGATATTTCGGTTCCATTGCAAGGAACAAGGACTTCCATTCTTATATAAATTCAACCATCACATTTTTGGTGAAGGGCACTCCCATTAATATAATTATTTTTGCATTAAATTGAATTAGGGTTTCAATTATCCTTAAATCTTGATTATTTTAATATCAAGATTCTCTCTCCTCCAAAAAGATTTAAAGGAGACGCCCCTCAGGTTTTCTTGTCTCTAATTGATACCAAGAAACATTAGGGACTCTCTAAAAGTGGTATTTTGCATATTGAACCCTAGGTTTTGGGTAAATTGCACATTACACCAAAACTAGGTTTTAATGCACAAACATTGCTTAATAAGCTCTTTCTTGGTGCTCAGGATTGCAAAAGCCATACCTCTGCATAATTCTCATTCTCATGATTCTATAACACTTAAGGAACATTTTATCATGTAACATTTGCAAGTTAACCCCTCGACTTGGGTAATTTGCACTTTAGTCCAAAATAGGCAAAATATTGTTTTCAACATTATTCAAAAAGGACTAAAATTGAAACATAAGCTCCTTTTGAGCCTTAATTATTTTAAAAATATAAAAACAAGCATATAATTATCTTTCTTAAACAAAACATCTAGGGTTAAAGCATAACCCAGGTCAGGGATGTTACAAATAATGCATGTCTTCGGGTTAAGGACCTGAAAAATGAGATCATACAGATGCTAAGAGTATGTACATTCTTGTTATGTCCCTAGTCAGATGTCATTGTGGAAGGTTGATAGAAAACAATGACATATAAATTCTAGAGTGTGTATTGGATGATGACAGTGTCTCATTAGTCATGATATATGATATCAAACCAAGCACAGAGATACATATTGGAGAATAGTGTATCAGACAGACCCACCATGAGAGTGACACATGGAACCATGACATGGTAGTCAGAATCATCTCTCATAGAGATGGTGGTGATTGTGATTCTTAAACCTGAGATCACTACACTCGTCGAATGTGATTGGGTACACTTTGACATCATCAAACGCAGTCCTAAAACATGGGTTGTTATAAAGGTGATGATTGGGTGGCTTTGACACATGAGATAGACTGTGAGTGATAGAAATGGGATTTGGCCCTCCTAAGGGAGTATGTTGTCCAAGACACTTGATAAGTGAGAGTGAGAATAGCATGTGCATGCACATGTGAATCAATATATTATATTGAGTTTACATATATCTCAGACAGTCTACTCTAGTTCAAGAAACATGAATGAACATTGTAAGGATGGCAACTCCATGCCTTGAGTTCATTCAGGATATCAGAGACAAAAGAATTATACATTCACTAGAACACCAATTACAAACTGTAGGATTAAAATTTGTTCTCCAACTTCCCATATCACTTGGGTAGCACTAACGTGAGACTAGGCACCTATCTTTACTTGTGATGTCATAAGCTAGTTATGGACATTCACTGCCAATGTGATATGGGACCTATAGGGTCACACACATATGATTCACCTGGAAGAGGATTTTATCCATGAATGATGTTTGGATTGATTACTAAAGTGTTTAGGTACTCAATCAAACATTATCAATAGACTTGACTCATAATCATCAAGTTCAAGTGTTGAAACAACTGATTAGAGTGTCAGATTGATTGAGAGCTGAATTGACTGAGTTCTGCACGATCTGGATGACCAACCAACCGGTTCACTGCGTGAATCGATTGGCTCATGGTCAATGGGATGACCGGTTCTGTTACAACCCCAATTTTTGGGATCATTGGGTGAGGAATGTAATTTCTCATATTAAAGATATTTGAACAAATAATGATATAATTTGCTTCAAATGAATGGATTTCGTTTACAATAGCCTTGATGATTGTGTTGTGGGCTTTATTGGCTATTGGGCCCAAATAACAAGAAAATTCAATTAGTAAATGAATAATTGAATATTTGAGAAAAAGAAAAAGGTAGAAACCTCTAGAAGGCAAAGAGATGTAATCCAAGGATGGATTTCGTGCCTCTTGGGTTCCTTGGGTTCCAAGGAGTCCAAAGTTGCATAAAGAGTGCAATAAGAAAAGAAAAGATTAATTAAGAATTTCTTTATTAAGAAATAAATTGAAAACAATGATGAAATGTGGAAAATAAGTGAAAAGAGGTACATGGGGTTATCCTTGGTGGAATTTCGTATCCCAAGGATTTCTAATGATAAAACGAATACCAATGAGGAAAATAAAAGAGAAATATTCAAAAGGAAAATATTTTAATAAGAATAAAATAAGATAATGAAGAATAATGCATTTAGATGCATCTAGAAGGATAATGAGTGTCCAATAAAAAGGATTTCAAAATAATAGTGTGCTTTGGGATCTAAGGAGTCCCAATGAAGAAAGAGGAAAGAGATAATACCAAAATTGCAAAATAAAAGGATAATGTGAGACATTATTAATGAATGTTGTGAAATTGATAAAAAGGAAGTAATTTCTATTAAAAGAGAATAGAAATTCGTAGCCAATGAATTAAAGGCAAGTCTAAAGAGTTTAAGGGAGAGGATTTTCATATTTCTAATTATCCATGGAATAATGATTATCAATGAGGTTAGGAGGAGAGAGGAGGACACTTCTCCTTGAAGGAATGTGATTCCTAGTAGAGAAGGGACTTGTTTCCCTTTTGAATGGTGTCTTGGGGGCATGGATACCCTCCCCTATAAAAAGGGAAGGTCCTTTGACCGAGTTTAAGATAGACCCAAGCAACTTGTTCTCTTCCCCTTCTTCTTATTCAAACCCTAGACCTTGAATATCAATCCTCTCTCTTTCCCTCATATGTTAGAAGTATACATGAAGGCAGGAGGGTCTTTGAGTGGGTGAAACAGAAGCAGAACCCCTCCTGGGGTGGCAAACCGTGCGGGGACTAAAAGTTCCCCTGAGGCCGCCGTCATCCCACACCTTCGTCTTCACGGCAAAGCAAGTTCATACGAGGGAGTCTCGGCAACCCCAGAACCTGGGAAGGGTGCGGAAAGGTTACTACAGGTATTCCGTACCTAGCTAGAGCGTGAAGGCACTGGGTAAAGGTCTTCACTGGATCCATGGACGCGTCTTCCTCTGTCACGGCCGGCGGACATGGAAGGTCAATCTAGGTCTCCCCTGACCACCAGCCGCAGAGCGTCCGCTCTCTTCAACTCCAGAAAGGAGGATACAGTCCCTTTTGGTCGTGCATAGGGTCCAGGAGGCGAGGGCAAGCGGGGCGGGGAGCGATCTCGCGCCCGTCGTCACAGCAGATCGGCGGAAGTCCTGCTTTCACGAGGTAGAAGATGAAGGGGTCGGTTGCACGATTATACCCTCTGGGGGTATGAAGGCCGGGAACTTAAGAGGGAGGGTAGAGTCGTCTTTTGCTTATGTTTTCCAAATCGCAAGTGTTTCATGGAATTGACGACGTGGCAACACGTCATTGGCCCAAACAGGTAATTCATACAAAATTCATATATCAATATTGGTAACTCCGATTAGGATAAGTAATATATGAATTTTGATCAGGAGAATGAGAGGAATCCAATAAAAATGGTGTTAAAGATAGATTCCGTTCATAATTGCAAAAGTACTATAAGTTAATAAAAAGTGCATTAAAGTTAAGTTAAAAACCCTATTTGTAATTAAAGGTTGAATCTAGAATGTTTTATGGGTTAATTGAAGTGTTAATAACTTGTTGAATGATAATGTTAGATTCAAACCTGATCTAGATGTAGAATTGCATGATTTAGGGTTTTTGCCCCATGTGAGAATGATTAAATAATTTAGAAACCCTAATTTAGGGTAAACGAAGATAAGATCATATTTATTTGGAAATTTGTGAAAATATGATTGTTAAATGTTGGTTCTAAGTTATTTGTATATGAAGGTCCTTAATTCTGGATAAATACCCTAAATGTAGTAATTAGGGTCTTTTCATGAATAAAAGGTAGAATTGATGGCAAAATGAGTTCATATGTTAATTGGACCATAATGGACTTTGAATTAATGATAAATGTGTATAATGATATTGTCAAGAGATAAAAATAGTAGCTTTAATGAAAAAGAAGCTTAATTGATGATTAATGTGTCTTTAATATGGAAATAGGGTTATATGTTGTTAAGATAACCTTAATATTGAAGAATATATGAGATAATTATGGTTTATGAGTAATGGCATAAAATTAGGGTTTAATATGGTAAAAGATGAAGGGAAACCCTAATTGAAAAATGAAACCCTAATTCCCAAGGAACCCTAAAATTGGAATAGAAATCATAAGGATGATGATGATATTGAATAAATATTAATAAAAGGAAATTGGTATATTTATTTCAGGATTATGTGCATGATTGGTTTCTTGATTGGGATTTCTATGTTCTGGTTAATTCTTGTATCTGAATCTGCAATACAGGTATGTGGTTATGCTTATGAATAACTCGAGTTAGTTTTCCGAGATTTACCAAAGTTTTCATCGATGTCATGAATTAATTGTTGGATGATTTTAATTCATGCAAACTATAATGTGGCTATGACTATCACCTAAGATATATTCTTACTAGCTCAGATCCTGGTCCCCTCTGTGGCTTAATAATTGACCTAGTAAATGGCTACCAATGGAGTAGGTTCATCAGGTCATTAGATGACTTAGTAAATGGCTACCAATGGGGTAGAACCATCAAGTCATCATGAGTTAGATATTGGGCTACCTGCGGGTAGTGCCATGCGACTCTATTACCCTAGGTATTGGCTACCTGTAAGGTAGGTCCATGGGGGTAAGAAGCTTCCTAAAGAGAGGTAGCATACAAGGGATAGCACAGAGTTAGGGGATAGGTAAGGATTGAGTAGTATGGCTTAAAACGTAATCTTGGTTGTTAAATGATTAATTGAATGATTATGTTGTTACCGTATTTGCATGATTATTGTTTCCCACACATACCAGCTTCGGCTGACCGACGTTTTGTTTGTCGGCGTTTTAGGTATAATGAAAAGAACAAACAGTAAAGTGGCATATGTGGTACTAAATGAGAATTAAAGTGCAACGAAGGATTAGATAGATTAGTATCTGTGTGGATAGAAGTTTTGAAAACCCAATTTTAAGAGGTATGCAAAAGTTTTTATTTTTCTCCATATTTCAGTTGGTAGAATTTAATAATTGTTAATGATTATTTTTTGAACCTTTGATCCTGTTAGTTGAATAACAGCTCTGACCTTTGGGTCTCCCTTAGTTGGAGGTTGCCGGGAGACGGGGTCGTTACAATTGGTATCAGAGTGAAAGTTCCTCACTTAATCTTTAATAATTATTAAATTTTACAAATTTTGTAGAACTCAAGGGAGTTATTAGAGGATTATCCGAAAGACAGAGGTGTCTATAAAAGGATCACGACTGGGGGCTGGCAATATTTTCCTCCGCACCGCTAGTCAGAATACGAGGATTCCCGGATCCGTGTGACTGCCTGACCAAAGTCTTAGGGTATGAATCTAAATAAGACACCTTTATGACTCTCTCATCTTGTTCATCCCTTCTCAACTCAAATTCTTTTAAGGACCTTAAGGATTATGGTTTTCTCTCTTCTCCTCACCCTCTTGAGGTATGGGTAAGGTTGATAAGTATTAAGGAATCCTCCACCAAATTAATAAAAAGCATGTAAATAAGATGTCATGGACATAAGCTTAATAGAGTAAGCGTAAAGGGAATAGATACATGCTTAGGTCGTATGACACGAGTTGTCATTTCCCTCAAGATAGACCTCCTTGGTAGGAGGATGAGTAGAGAGAGTTAGTCTTGGAGGTAGAGACCTAGCACATCCTTTGAGGATGATGGTAACCCTAACCCTAAGTGAAGGTTAGAGAGGAAGATGACATGATGAGTTAGATGTCATGGTTGACTGAGTGTTTGGTTGGACATGCCTTTGGGATGCCATAAGAGAGTAGATGACCTAGTACCTTTGGTGACCCAACCCTAGAGAGGGTCGTACATGCCATACAAAGGATAGCTCCTTCGTGGATGAGGTTAGAGGATAACCTATAGAACCCTATGGGCTTGTGCAAGTAGGGTGTAGCTTGCACCCAGGATACGTCAGTGGTGCTGACAGTAGGATGAAACCCTGGACAAGGAATCATGGTGGATGTCTTATGAGAGCTAAAGGCTTCACCCATGTAGGGATATGCTGGTAAGCTTGATCGAACTTCATGAATTAAGGATTGATCTAGAGAGAAAAAGCAGGACCCAAGAAAGGAGGTTGGAAGCTTAGATTCTGAGACATGAGGAATAGTGGGGATGCTTCTAGTACCTATGGTATAGGTAATTACCTACTGGATGAGATAAAGCATTCTTTAGACCTTGAAGAGGATGAAGTAGTAAGTTGTGAAGCCTTGTACCTAGTTGGTTGTCCTGGAAGAGGACTCAACTCTGAGGTGTTGCTCATATAAAAGGTTCATGGGAGTACATTACATATCTTGGACATTCTTGATTCGTGGTTAAGAGAATGAGCATGTAGTTGGACATCTGGAGGTGAACCTAGGGTTCCTAGGCCTAAGAGGGGAAGCAGTGTATCCAATGCTCATGGTGAGATTTGAGTCTATAGTTTTGAGCATGTTACTCTTAAGGTGTAGAGGTAAAGGAAACCCCTTAAGGTAAGGGTATGTTTGATGAACCCCTCACGACTAAGTTGATCCAATGTTGAGGATGAGAACAAGTGTGATCTAGCATGGTTTAGTAGGTACTCTTGTTCCTTAGTAGTTGCTGGTGCAAGCATGCTCATGTGAGTGTAAACCCTAAGGATGCTTGTGACCTTTGTTATCAAGGTGTAGTTTCCTCCCATCCTGGCAGAGGGGCCCTTTGGTAGGGGGTTTACCAGTTTGGTTGGTTTTGAGGTAACCTGAGGAGGTTTCATAGGATCTTGAGAAGCTAAGTGAAGAGTACATGGCATGAGAATGAACCTATAGACCCATAGATGACCTTCTCTATGTGCATGTGGATGTGTTACCATGGAGGTAACCGGTATGGGGCTTGACAAAGGTAGGCAGGTTGCCATGATCCCTATGAAAGGATGAAAGTCAACCCATGAATGCAGAAAGAGAGATGATGAATGCTTGGGTAAGGTTTTATGTTGGACATGTACCATGATATAATCCTAAGTCTATCCTAGGGTCAGGTAGGGGTAAGACCGATGGAAATAGGAGTTGCCTAATTCCCTAGTTGCACAAGACCATAGGGTTGGGAGGTAACAGCTATCATTGTCTGAGGGCCATGGGTTAGGAGATTGATCACCTTCATGAACTCATGGGACCCAAAGGGTAGATGAGTAGGGCACTCTCTGATGCATGAGGGAAGAGGGATGACTCCAAAAGTTTCGGCACCCTATAGACCTAGAGGTGATGACTAAGGTTTGTGTTTGGACTAGATAGGTTCAAGACCAGTTTTTCATGGAAGTAACTTTGATATCGAGATGATTGTGATGTAGAGACATAAGTTGCACGTTTCAACCTAGAATTGAAGGTGTACTGGCAAGGTGGGATGTACCATCTCTACTCTTGGAACAGGAAGAACTCTGTATTTGGACTGCATCCAAATGCTTATTTCCTCTTATTATGGGAGTGAGAGATGGGGCAGTACGCATGACATACACCAAGGATAAAAGATAATGTGGTTTGGAACGTTGCCACGAGATATGGGGATAGAGAAGATAACATACCCTGGTAAAGTGAATGATACATGGATGGTTCGCAAATGCTAAAGAGAAATAAGATAGTCATCTTATAAGGATGTTTTCAGCATAATCTATGAGTTACACCAGGTTGAGGTTGAAAACCAAAGGTATAAGCTCGAAATGTTCTTGATGAAGATGGACTTAGGGCTAAGATGAGATGATAAGTATAATAAATGGAGGGGTATGTTACCTAATACCTAAGGATAAGAAGTAGTGATGAATGCTCTGGTTGAGATATAGTGCCTAGTTTAGATGGAAGCTAGAAGAAGTTGAGGTTGTCAGGCCAACCTTAAGTTGGGAAAAAGAGATAAGTTGAATAAGAATAGTGGTTGTTTGGAAAGCCAGAAGAATGGTTGTGAAACCCCAGAAAAGAAAGGTGATGAAACCCTGATTAGAGTGATGTAGGGTTTCTGAGGAATCCGCTTGAGGAATCATGACACGCTGGAGATCATGATTTTAAGATCATCATATACCATGATATTACTGAGATAGTAAGAGATAGTAGCACTTTGGATGCTTAAGATGAAGATGCATGTGGCTTGAGGCCATGCATGATAGAAGTGAAGGATGAACACCAGTAACCCAGTGTATCGATATAGAGGATAAAAGAGTCCCCGAGAGAGAATGGGAGTTCATTACTATGGATGTTGTGGTAAGACTCCCCTAGACCAAGGAGGGTCGAGGTGCAATATGGGTTATGGTACATCGCCTTACCTAGATGACATGAGAAAGGAAGAGTGTTGTCACGAGACAGATTTGGTTGAACTACTTAAGGCAGAAGATGGTTCAACCACACCAACATGTGAGTTCAAAAGTTCTTGAGTTTGACCTAAAGGCTCACTTCCATAAGGTGGAAGTAGGTACATGAAGAATTTGATGTTAGTACAGTTTATCACCCCTAGCTAATGGTTAGTATGATCCAGACTAAAGGGTCTGATGAGAGCATATGTGCTCATTTAGGGTGGTAGCTAGGGACAGTTCTTGTCCTATGCAAGATGTGAAGTTAACCACCATAGCCAATATCAGGATTCAAAAAAGTTCTATAAGAGAGGTTGTGTCGGTCACCACTTCAGTAAGGTGATGTTGGTAAAGGACCACATGATGGTTAGAAAAGGACCACAGTGTGTGTAGATGAAGTCATTTTGATCATGCAATGGCTGAAAGGAGCCTAGAGACGATAAGAGTCGTGAGCAGATGCAAAGTAGACTGACATGCATTTCACTGTGGGAGAATATGTGACATGAAAATCCGACCCCTCCAAGTTATAGCTAAGAGAGCTGAGTCCCTGATACATGGGTCCATTTGAGATGGATTGGTGGAGAAAGTTATGGATAACCTTACCCCTCAGGATAAAGTAATGTGTGATGAGTTCTAGGTGTCCAATTTAGAGCACTATGTGAGGTACCCGACCATGTGCTGAGCAATGAACCTAGTGAGCCCCAAGGGAGGCTGAAATGACATGAGTCACCTGTGCAGTTTATAGACGCCAGGATGAAAGAACTCAGAGAAAAGAATATGTGATGATAGAGGTTCTTTGGAAGCGCCATGTGTACGGTAAATCCACATAGGGGCCAATGATGGACATGGAAAAGTCTTATCCTGAATTGTTTGTTTGCTTGATAAAATTTTGAGGACAAAATTCCTATAAGAGGGGAAGGATGTTACAACCCCAATTTTTGGGATCATTGGGTGAGGAATGTAATTTCTCACATTAAAGAGATTTGAACAAATAATGATATAATTTGCTTCAAATGAATGGATTTCGTTTACAATAGCCTTGATGATTGTGTTGTGGGCTTTATTGGCTATTGGGCCCAAATAACAAGAAAATCCAATTAGTAAATGAATAATTGAATATTTGAGAAAAAGAAAAAGCTAGAAACCTCTATAAGGCAAAGAGATGTAATCCAAGGATGGATTTCATGCCTCTTGGGTTCCTTGGGTTCCAAGGAGTCCAAAGTTGCATAAAGAGTGCAATAAGAAAAGAAAATATTAATTAAGAATTTCTTTATTAAGAAATAAATTGAAAACAATGATGAAATGTGGAAAATAAGTGAAAAGAGGTACATGGGGTTATCCTTGGTGGAATTTCGTATCCCAAGGATTTCTAATGATAAAAGGAATACCAATGAGAAAATAAAAGAGAAATAAAGAGAAATCTTCAAAAGGAAAATATTTTAATAAGAATAAAACAAGATAATGAAGAATAATGCATTTAGATGCATTAGAAGGATAATGAGTGTCCAATAAAAAGGATTTCAAAATAATAGTGTGCTTTGGGATCCAAAGAGTCCCAATGAAGAAAGAGGAAAGAGATAATACCAAAATTGCAAAATAAAAGGATAATGTGATACATTATTAATGAATGTTGTGAAATTGATAAAAAGGAAGTAAATTCTATTAAAAGAGAATAGAAATTCGTGGCCAATGAATTAAAGGCAAGTCTAAAGAGTTTAAGGGAGAGGATTTTCGTATTTCTAATTATCCATGGAATAATGATTATCAATGAGGTTAGGAGGAGAGAGGAGGACACTTCTCCTTGAAGGAATGTGATTCCTAGTAGAGAAGGGACTTGTTTCCCTTCTGAATGGTGTCTTGGGGGCATGGATACCCTCCCCTATAAAAAGGGAAGGTCCTTTGGCCGAGTTTAAGATAGACCCAAGCAACTTGTTCTCTTCCCCTTCTTCTTCTTCAAACTCTAGACCTTGAATATCGATCCTCTCTCTTTCCCTCACATGTTAGAAGTATACATGAAGGCAGGAGGGTCTTCAAGTGGGTGAAATAGAAGCAAAACCCCTCCTGGGGTGGCAAACTGTGTGGGGACTAGAAGTTCCCCTGAGGCCTCCGTCATCCCACACCTTCATCTTCACGGCGAAGCAAGTTCATACGAGGGAGTCTCGGCAACCCCAAAACCTGGGAAGGGTGCGGAAAGGTTACTGTAGGTATTACGTACCTAGCTAGAGCGTGAAGGCACTGGGTAAAGGTCTTCACTGGATCCATGGACGCGTCTTCCTCTGTCACGGCCGGTGGACATGGAAGGTCGATCCAGGTCGCCCCTGACCACCAGCCGTAGAGTGTCCACTCTCTTCAACTCTGAAAAGGAGGATACAGTCCCTTTTGGCCGTGCGTAGGGTCCAGGAGGCGAGGGCAAGTGGGGCGGGGAGCGATCTCGTGCCCGTCGTCACAGCAGATCGACGGAAGTCCTACTTTCACGAGGTAGAAGATGAATGGGTCGGTTGGATGATTATACCCTCTGGGGGTATGAAGGCCGGGAACTTAAGCGGGAGGGCACAGTCGTCTTTTGCTTATGTTTTCCAAATCGCAAGTGTTTCATGGAATTGATGACGTGGCAACATGCCATTGGCCCAAACAGGTAATTCATACAAAATTCATATCTCAATATTGGTAACTCCGATTAGGACAAGTAATATATTAATTTTGATCAGGAGAACGAGAGGAATCCAATAAAAATGGTGTTAAAGATATATTCCGTTCATAATTGCAAAAGTACTATAAGTTAATAAAAAGTGAATTAAAGTTAAGTTAAAAACCCTATTTGTGATTAAAGGTTGAATCTAGAATGTTTTATGGGTTAATTGAAGTGTTTATAACCTGTTGAATGATAATGTTAGATTCAAACCTGATCTAGATGTAGAATTGCATGATTTAGGGTTTTTGCCCCATGTGAGAATGATTAAATAATTTAGAAACCCTAATTTAGGGTAAAAGAAGATAAGATCATATTTATTTGGAAAAATGTGAAAATATGATTGTTAAATGTTGGTTCTAAGTTATTTGTATATGAAGGTCCTTAATTCTGGATAAATACCCTAAATGTAGTAATTAGGGTCTTTTCATGATTAAAAGGTAGAATTGATGGCAAAATGAGTTCATATGTTAATTGGACCATAATGGACTTTGAATTAATGATAAATGTGTATAATGATATTGTCAAGAGATAAAAAATAGTAGCTTTAATGAAAAAGAAGCTTAATTGATGATTAATGTGTCTTTAATATGGAAATAGGGTTATATGTTGTTAAGATAACCTTAATATTGAAGAATAGATGAGATAATTAGGGTTTATGAGTAATGGCATAAAATTAGTGTTTAATATGGTAAAAGATGAAGGGAAACCCTAATTGAAAAACGAAACCCTAATTCCCAAGGAAACCCTAAAATTGGAATAGAAATCATAAGGATGATGATGATATTGAATAAATATTAATAAAAGGAAATTGGTATATTTATTTCAGGATTTTGTGCATGATTGGTTGCTTGATTGGGATTTCTATGTTCTGGTTAATTTTGTATCTGAATCTGCAATACAGGTATGTGGTTACGCTTATGAATATCTCGAGTTAGTTTTCCAAGATTTACCGAAGTTTTCATCAATGTCATGAATTAATTGTTGGATGATTTTAATTCATGCAAACTATAATGTGGCTATGACTATCACCTAAGATATATGCTTACTAGCTCAGATCCCGGTCCCCTCTGTGGCTTAATAATTGACCTAGTAAATGGATACCAATGGAGTAGGTTCATCAGGTCATTAGATGACTTAGTAAATGGCTACCAATGGGGTAGGACCATCAAGTCATCATGAGTTAGATATTGGGCTACCTACGGGTAGTGCCATGCGACTCTATTACCCTAGGTATTGGCTACCTGTAAGGTAGGTCCATGGGGGTAAGAAGCTTCCTAAAGAGAGGTAGCATACAAGGGATAGCACAGAGTTAGGGGATAGGTAAGGATTGAGTAGTATGGCTTAAAATGTAATCTTGGTTGTTAAATGATTAATTGAATGATTACGTTGTTACCGTATTTGCATGATTATTGTTTCCCCCACATACCATTTTCGGTTGACCGATGTTTTGTTTGTCGGTGTTTTAGGTACAATGAAAAGAACAAACAGTAAAGTGGCATATGTGGTACTAAATGAGAATTAAAGTGCAACGGAGGATTAGATAGATTAGTATCTGTGTGGATAGAAGTTTTGAAAACCCAATTTTAAGAGGTATGTAAAAATTTTTATTTTTCTCCATATTTCAGTTGGTAGAATTTAATAGTTGTTAATGATTATTTGTTGAACCTTTGATCCTGTTAGTTGAATAACGGCTCTGACCTTCGGGTCTCCCTTAGTTGGGGTTACCGGGAGACGGGGTCGTTACAGGTTCGCTCTGGTGAACTGATCGGTTCATTTGGACCAAACGAGCATGTCTTGGGTTTCCCAGTTCATGAGAAAAAGTATCCTATTTCACCTGTTCAATTCTATTGGGACAAGAATTAATATTTGAATTAATTAGAAATGAATGAGGAAAGTCAATTGCAAGAAGGTCTAGCTTGTGAACCTCCTGGTTCACTAAGTGAACTGACCGGTTCACTATGCCAACTGACTGGTTCACTAGTGAACCGATCAATTTTCCTTCCGCAATGCAAATTATTCATAGAAAATATGGACCCTTCTACTCCCACACAGACTGAGAACCCTGACCCTACCCTCTTCTATAAATAGAGGGGTACAGGGGGCTTCTATAGATACACAACTCGCAACATCAGTTTCTCTAAAAAAATGTGTCCTCTCTAATTTTGGTAATTGAGAGAGCCCATGCAAGTTCTACCCATCCAGAGAGGAACAGTGAGGAAAAGACAAATGTAGAAAAGCAACTAGTTGTGGGAGAGTGTGTTGGTGACTAGTATGACAACAGAAGGGGACAACTCCTTCTAGTCCATTCTTCAGGATGACTAGAGTTCTCGGTAGTCCGTGTAGACTATCTATAGAGGAGATAGACTTCTTCCGCTTAGGAGGATGACAGTCAACCACAGTCTGGGTCAAGACCAGGAGTTGCACAGACACCGTCAAAGACAGGTGGTTGAAGACCGCACTTTCTATGAGGTATAGTCATTGAGCATGCCTCAGGACCAGGTATACTCGCTAAAACCATCCTTCCTATTACATAAATGTTGATGTGATCTTCTGGTTATGGGTTTATGGTCAAGTAAATTTTTGTTTCTACTGCCTACTCCGACCACGTAAAACCCAACAGTGGTATCAGAGCGAGGTCAATACTCTATGTTTGGGGATAATCAATATGATCGGATTTTGGTTTTACCATCTTTTATTTATTGCATACAATGTGAATATTTAAATGACTAATGTGAATATTCGATTAATACCACATGATCCCAAACTAATATATACATATATGATATGGTATATATGCAATCAATACGCGTCACCCTATATGCAATCGATATGCATCACCCTAAAACAATTTTGATGGTGGATGTGTAGCATGGTTATGTCCTATAAACCCTATGTTCATGTGTGTGGTTGATTATGGCTGTTTGCATCTCGGTCTTCTCACTGAGCCCTCTTCTTCTATTCTAAATGTAACTCGAGATAACTCAAGATTCTCTTCTACCTTTACTCCCCTCGAATGTAACTCAAGGTTTCAAAAAGATTATGTAAAATAGGATTAGCTTTATTTCTTGTTATGACGAAGACTGAAGATGACTGCTTGATGGACCAAGACGACTGACTGAGGAGCAGTTGGTGGACCGATGAGAAGCCCAGACAACTAGACAAGCCGACCATATGGAGGAGCCAGATGACTGCCTAGAGGAGACCAACCGACCAGCCAAGAGGCAAGTCAACCGGTTCAAAGGTTGAACCAGTCAACCCGGATTGGCAAGCACAAATCTTCATCAATAATAGGTTGCATGTGATGTAGACCTTAGATGAGTGTAGCTCCTTGTGGCTCAGAGGAACTATAATAGAATGGCCATAATCATCATTTATCTTGCATGTTTTCATTAGTGGGATATAGCATGTATATGATACATACTATATATGTGGTGATTGGATACATATATGCATATATAAGCATATTAAAACCCCTCAACAAACATATTAAGTTGAAGATGCCTTCCAAAAGAAGCACACATGAAAAGCTTGATCAACAAAGTGTGGGCATGCCTTTGTGTGGTGCACTGTCTATCTCATGGAAGTGTGATGGTGAATATGTGGGTCTACCTTCACAGGGTGCATATTCATTGTGTTGTCTTTTCAGTTGAACTAAACAAGGTGACCTTGATCGGATCAAACACCTTGAGGCATAAAGATGAACATGGCAAGGAGTTGTGCATGACATCTGTCAAGAGTTGCATATGATGTAATTGTCAAAGGTTGCCTACCTGAAAGACTCTAGTTGTGGATGACATCCCTAGTTGTTCAATGGCTTAGATGAAATCATGATCTTGCTCACTAGAAGGTTGTACGTTGCAATCTTCCGAATTGATAATGAGGGTTATCAATTTGAGATAAAATAGTGAGAAACAAACATTAATTAAAGACCTAATTAAACATCATCAATTTTCAAATCAAATCAAATCAAAGGAGTTTTGGACTAAAATTGCAAATTTCCTTTTTGTAGAATAAATGGCTACCAACAATAATCACTTTTCATTGCAATCGGTTCTTGAGAAGGACAAACTAAATGGGAACAACTTCCATGATTAGTTTAGGACATTGAGAATTGTTCTCATCAAGAGTGAAAGCTCTATGTCCTAGATACACTACAGCCAGAAGAACCTGCTCCCACCGCACCAAAGGCTGAAGGGGATGCTTACAGGAAGCATATTGAGGATGCCATTGATGTGAAGTGCTTACTGTTGTGCTCAATGAACTATGAGTTGTAGAGACAACATGATAACATAGATGTCATTGAGATGGTTCAACATCTTAAGAACATGTATCAAGATCAGGCACGACAAGAGAGATATGATGTCTTCAAGGCACTGTTCAAGTGCATCATGACATAAGAAATCCAGTAGGCCCTCATACACTCAAGATGATTGGGTATGTGGAGAACCTAACTCGACTGGGATTCCCTCTGAGCCAAGAGTTGGTTACTGATGTGATACTGCAATTGTTGCCAGAATCCTATAGTCAGTTTGTGATGAACTACAACATAAATAACTTTGACAGGTCACTGGCAGAGTTGTTGGGCATGTTGAGGACAGTCGAGGCACAGATGAAGAAAGACAAACCCAAATATGTGATGATGATCCACAGAAAGAAGGGAAAGTCTAAAGGCAAGGGCAATGGCAAAGCAAAGAAAGATTCTAATGCTATCCAACATCCTAAGTCATCTTCAACACTCAAAGCCAAGGGAGGGGTGAACAAGGGAGGCAAATGTCACCATTGTCATGAGCGAGGACATTGGAAGAGAAATTGCCCTCTCAACATAGATGAACTAAAGAAGAAGAAGGAGGGGATGGAAGTCTCCACCTCAGGTATTATGAAATAAACTTAAAATACTTCTTTATCTCATGTATGTGATACCAAGATATAGATCTGACATATATGATATGCAGAATCTAAAAAGAAGTGAAGGCCTTTATGAAAGGACCAAGAAGGAACACTCATCAAGATTGGAGCAAGTGTTGCTGTCATAGATAGAAGTACCTTTTAGCTTATTTCATCCCAAAGGGCATGTAATAGAGTTATGAACTGCTATTTCATTTTGCCAATAAATAGAAACATTTTATTTCTACATCTTGTAATGACAAGGATGTCTATCAATAAAGTTCATGTTTCAATTTCAAAGATATGATCTTTTATGGTGATGCCTTATTTATCTTGTGGTTCTTGGTATGCATGAGATAAAATAATAATAGCTAAAAGTTATTAATGACTCAAACAATAAATTAGCATTATCATTTAAATAAATGAATGAGAAATTCATCTCTACGTTCCATGTTGATGGATAAACTAGACTCTCTTGGTTAATGAACCATTAAGAGATATGAATGTCTTGTTTATTAGGCATGATGACAAGTCAATCTTCACTAGATATAGTGGGATAATGACTATTCTATTAGTTATAATACATATTGATGTGTATACATACCTATTAGAATAAATGCTAATACTTCAAATATGATATTTAATTAAATACAAATATGAATATCTTGAAATGTTCAAGAATATCATACATGAAGAACAAACTTGGTAAAAGTATTAGTTCTTTGATATGATCAATGTATGAGATATGTAAACCAAATGTTTGAGGACCTTGTGAGTAACAATGATAGTGTATCATAGAGAACTCATGATTATAATAATGTCTAAATCAAAGAAGGAATCATACTCTAAATAGAAAGAGAATGATCATCAAACAAATAACTAATCTTCTAGAATTCTTCTAAAGAACATGTTTTACACTAAATAAATGTACCATTCAAAAGGTATAAAAGATAGCATATGAGATATGGTATTGGAAATGCTCCAATATGTCTTTTAGTGATTGAAAACGCATATAAGAAAACTAGTTTCTTAGAAAGAGCTTCATTCAAAAATCACATAATGTTAGTTGAATACTAATCTCAATCCAACAACAAAGTGTTTGTTATAATTATATCTGAATTCCAAAAGTATCAGTGGGAGAGAAGTAGAACTCAAAATGTTTGAGATCGACATAATAACATTGAAACATGATAAGGTGCAAAAGGATATTAAGAATCACAAGTGTTGTGGAATCTCAAATTCCTTATGTAACAGATACACCTCATATATCTAGTAGAAAACACCTTGATCTTGATGGATAATGATATCCTACAAACTCAAAGGTGATGAATTTCTCATATGATGATGAGCCAATAATCTATCTAGATGATGTTGAGGAACTATATTTTGAGTTATGGCTTAAAGCCATAAGATCCAAAATAAATTCCATGTGAACCAAATAAGGTATGCTTCTAATGGTAGAATTTATAGGGATAAAACCCATAAGTACAATTGGCTCTTAAGAGCTAAGACTGACATGGATGACATTTGAAGAGTTGATTGGTTGAGATGAATTCAACTGAGTTCAAGGTGTTGAACATGATGAATTTATTTAACCAATTGCAGTGGATATAGGCCATAAAGGATCATGCTTGCTATTAAAAACTTGAAGACTATGAAATTTGGTGTAAGAATATTAAAACCGCATTCCTAGAAGGAATAAAATGAGGTTGTGTACGTGACACAACCTGAAGGGTTTTATAATTTCTTTAATGCAAATGTGGTCTATAAGTTACAAGAGATTAATCAATATGATTGATTAAATACAATCACCTCAGAACTTGAGTCTTTACTTTGATTATATAGTCATAAGGTTTGACAGATATATTGAAATAAGTAAGGGATCTATGATTACAAAGATTTAGTGGGAGCGTATTCATATTCCACATGATGACGAGGAATGAAACATTCTAAGAATAGAAACTAGTGTGGAAATACCTTCTTCAAGGGAATAAAGAGGAATGTCCTATGTGATAGGAATAGAGACCTATAGAGATAGTTCTTGAAAGCCTCTTAACTTGGTAAAAGATAACATACATTGGCAGTCTATGCAGAAGGATTGCAAACATTCATTGGGAGAAAACTTGTCCATGTTGCATGGAGTTAGTCTCTCAGATGCCTAGCGTCCCAAATTCTTATAAAGAATAGAAACACATAGATGGATGCCTAATGCATTCACAATTGGATCTATCATGTATGTAATCATCCCATTATCTTGTATGTATTAGACATGACAATATGATATGCTCATCTAGTTATCTCGTATGTAATGGACATGATGAGTGGATGTATGTCTACTTCTAGTGAGATTCACTAGAATAACATAAAGAACTTATTTAAGTACTTGAGAAGTATTAAAGGATTAGTTATATGGTAATAAAAAAAAGGAAGAGTTGAGTGTAAATTAGTTACATTGATGCAAGCTACCGAAATGATAGAAATTGATCGCAAAATACAAAAGTGAATATGTGTTGATAAATGGAAACGTTCTGAGTAATATTAAAATTTGTTTAATTCTCAAAGGAAATGTGGAATATCCTTTTGTTTTGAATACTAGAGGATACTATATGGATCTATAAGTTCATACAGATGAACTTATAGATATTCCAACCATTGATGACAGAGTAGAAATACTAAGTCAAACTATGGATCTAATTGTTAGGCAAGGAATATCAGATAGCATATTACGGAAACTCCATCTCATACTAAATGTCGTACAACGAGGAGATCTGAAACATGCAATATATCGACTAAATCAAAATATTTCTAACTCACTGGATTAGCACTAGCAAAATAGAAACATGTTGGACATGTTTGGAGATCACTAAGAATATGATTCAAAGGTGATTGGCTCTAAGTGCAAGTGGGAGTTTGTTGGTATGTATGCCCTGAGAGCCAATCATATGATGATTGGATTGGCATGCATCGTGATTGATTTGATAAATATCAAAACCAAAGTTCAATCAATTGAGATAAATGATGGAGCAGAATGAATGTCTAAAGAATGACAATACTCAATAATGTATGTCTTCGGGTTAAGAACCTAAACAATGAGATCATGCAGATGCTAAGAGTGTGTATAGTCTTGTTATGTCCCTAGTCGGATGTCATTGTGGAAGGTTGATAGAAAACAATGACACATAAAGACTAGAGTGTGTGTTGGTTGATGATAGTGTCTCATTAGTCATGATATATGATATCAAACCAAGCACACAAATACATTTTGGAGAATAGTGTATCAGACAAACCCACCATGAGAGTGACACATGGAACCATGACATGGTTGTCAGAATCATCTATCATAGTGATGGTGGTGATTGTGATTCTTAAACCTAAGATCACTGCACTCGTCGAATGTGATTGGGCACACTTTGACATCATCAAACGCAGTCCTAAAACATGGGTTGTTATAAAGGTGATGATTTGGTGGCTTTGACACATGAGATAGACTGTGAGTGATATAAATGGGATTTGTCCTTCCTATGGGAGTATGTTGTCCAAGCCACTTGATAAGCGAGATTGAGAATAGCATGTGCATGCACATGTGAATCAATATATGATATTGAGTTCACATATATCTCAGACAATCTGCTCTAGTTCAATAAACATGAATGAACGTTGAAAGGATGACAACTCCATGCCTTGAGTTTATTTAGGATATCAGCGACAAAGGAATTATACATTCACTGGAACGCCAATCACAGATTGTAGGATTGAAACTTTTTCTCCAACTTTCTATATCACTTGGGTCGCACTGACATGTGACTAGGCACCTATCTTTTCTTGTGATGTCATAAGCTAGTTATGGACATTCACTGCCAACGTGATATGGGACCTATAGGGTTACACACATAGGAATCACCTAGAAGAGGAGTTTATCCATGAATAATGTTTGGACTGATTACTAAAGGGTTTAGGTACTCAATCAAACATTCAATCAATAGACTTGAATCAGAATAATCAAGTTCAAGTGTTGAAGCAATTGGTTAGAGTGTTAGATTGATTGAGAACTAAATTGACTGAGTTTTGCACAATTTGGACCACCAACCAATTGGTTCATTGGGGGAACCGATCGGCTCATGGTCAGTGGGACCACCGGTTCACTCTGGTGAACCAATCGATTCACTTAGACAAAACGAGCATGTGTTGGGTTTCTCAGTTCGTGAGAAAAAAGTTTCCCATTTTACATGTTCAATTCAATTGGGACAAGAATTAATCTTTGCATTAATTAGAAATGAATTAGGAAAGTCAATTGCAAGTAGGTCTAGCTTGTGAACTGCCCAGTTCACTAAGTGAACTGACCAGTTCACTATGCCAAATGACCAGTTCACTAGTGAATCGATCGGTTCGCCTACCGCAGTGCAAATTATTCATGGAAAATCCAGACCCTTCTACTCCCGCACAGAATGGGAACCCTGACCCTGCCCTCTACTATAAATAAAGGGGTACAGGGGGATTGTCCAGAGACAAAACTCAGAATAATAGTTGCTCTGCAAAGTTGTTGTCCTCTCTGTTTTTGGTAACCGAGAGATCCCAAGTAAGTTCTACCTGTCCAGAGAGGAACAGTGAGGGAAAGACAACTGTAGAAAAGTAACTGGTTGTGGGAGAGTGTGTTGGTGACTAGTACACCAACAGAAGGGGACAACTCCTTCTAGTCCGTTCTCTAGAACGAATAGAGTTCCTGGTAGCCTGTGTGACTATCTATAGAGGTGGACTTTTTCCACTCATGAGGATGACAATCAATCACAGTCAGAGTCAAGACCAGGAGCTGCACAGACGTTGTCGAAGACAGGTGGTTGAAGACCGTACTTACTACGAGGTATAGTCACTGAGCAAGCCTTAGGACCAGGTATAACTCACTAAAACCTTCCTTTCCATTACATAGATGTTGATGCGATATGCTGGTTATGGGTTTATGGTCAAGTAAATTTTTGTTTCTGCTGCCTACTCCGACCATGTAAAACCCAACATATACACCATTGGATTATTTATGGGATCATTTTGATCACTTTCAATTTATAAAAAATTCCTAGATGCAAATTTTGTATCCATTTATTGCAAATATTTAAATGTTCATTTATAGGGAAATTCTTGGTCAAACTCTTTCTCGACCATGATACATCTAGTCAAAGTAAAACTCAACTGAGAAAAAGTAGTTGCACTACTTTTTCAAAGAACAACACTCAATCAAAGTACATTTCGATCTAGAGGACCTTTGATCGAAGTATAGTTCGAACAAGGAAGTTATGCATGCAAATTTTTAAGTGCTCCACTAGCCGGTGTCAATTTAACTTATGATATTCTAATGGCTAGTTTGATGTTAATCAGGTCCTTAACATCCCCAACTTCTATCCTTAGTATTCCTAAGTGTTTTTATAAATAGGATATCCCTATGGACATTCAAAAACACACTTGAGTGCTCCATTACTTGCATACTTAAGATTAGACTAGATAATTGACATTTTGTACTAGCTAAAAATTTGAAGCTCCACTCAAGTGCCTTACTCCACCACAAAAATCTTGTCCTAATCATAGTGGTGGTAACTCATAAGCCTGATATAGAATACGTTTGTATGTTGTGATCTTATATTGTTCTCTCTCTCTAATTTTGTTCTACAAAGCTATTTGATTATTCTTTAATTACTTCTTGTGAGAAGGTTGCCCGAGGGCTTGCTAGAGAAGAAGGATTCTTCTCATTGGTGCTCTTTACAACCATTAAAGAAGAGGTGAAGTTTGATATTCTTCCACAACCATGAAAAAAGAGGGTAAGAAGCAGTGATTTAAAAAGCCGCTTAAGCGGTCAAGCCTGTGTCCCATTGTAATCTTAGTTGAAGTGGGCTTTGAATCGTTTTGGACTGAAGCAGACGCTTTTTCCCACTTTTTGCCGCTTTAGGCCGCTTTTTCAGCCCCGCTTAAGCGACCGCTTCAGGGCACTTCATGACAAATATTTTTGGAGTGACCTAATCACTCGCCAAATCTATAGAAAAATGAAAGCACTACTTTTGGGAGATGTGATGCTCCAGCTGTTGTATCTCAAAAGGTGTAAGAAAGTTTAGTAATTAGCATTTATCTTTACTGTGTTACTATTGTTTGTACATTGTACAACTAGACTAGTACTTTGTACTTTCAAGTTTGTTTATGATAGTATCATGTATATTTAATGTTTTTATTACCATTGATACTCTAATAGTCTGACATTTAGTATACTTGTACAAAACCTTTGCACAACCATCTGTGGACTGTAACAAAATGATGTCATAAAATATTGTTATATTGTCAATTATGTACTTAGTGCAGTAACTTATTGTTCTTTATGATCTACTATGTATGATATTGGCATGTATGTTTAATTTAGTTTATTACCACTGACAAATTAATAGTCAGCCATTTTGTATACTTGTACAAAAACTTTGCAAAACCATCTATAGACTATAACAAAATAAGGTAGTAAAATTTGTTATATTGTTTTTATATACTAAGTCTAGTAGTTTATTGCTCTTTAGGATTTACTGAGTAATATCTAATTATCTTGATTCTTCTATATATTGTCATGCATTTCTCTTTATTACTATTTAAATGTGCATCTATTTAGATTATGTTGAAGACTACCTTAATCAGTCAACAATATTTGTACAAAGTACTAGTATTTAACTACTACTACCTCCAAATTTTTTTACTAAATGATAATTTCTAAGCCCAATTATTGAAACAATATTAAGTACATAGTACTAGTATGATACTTGATTGTTGAGTGAGGACTATGCAGTTTTATGATGTTCGAGTATTTTTAGCTTGTAACAATTTATTTTTATAAATAGGACCCTTTTTCATATGTAAAAGTCATTCTGGTGTAATGAACTATCATTTAGATTCTTGATTAATGATATATTAGCAGTACGACGGTCACAAAAAGTTTTCTACATTTTTTAAAACAACGCAAACTACTTTTTCAAAAAGCGCCCGCTTTGGTCCGCTTTAAAGCCTGCTTTCCGCTCCCCACTTCAAAAGGGTCAATCTGCACGCTTCCCGCTTTGTGCTTTCCAAAACCTAGGTAAGAAGTGTACTTTGTATTTGTCCTCGCAAGGTGAATAAAAATTGATTATTGCAAACCCTGATTGGGAACAACTAGGTAGTGGACTATAGTCTTTTGACAAAACCATTATATATCTTTGCCTCATATTGTTGATTTCTTTAACAATTAGTTTTTTATTAAAACAATCAAAATATCTTTATTCACCCCCACCTCTAGATCTATCATTACCTATATACAAAAAGTTGTACAATGGGAGGCAACCCCATAATGCACTGATACACTAGATACAACTAGTCTAATGAATTTCACATGCTTAACAAACTTAGCAGGAAAGATAGTTCAGTTCATCTAAATTATAATTCAAGTATTGGTGACAACATGGTCAATCATATAGTGAATAGTGAGATAATCAAGATCAATATGAAATATTTTAACTATCGATGTCAAAATGAAGAAATCAGTAAATACAATTTATCACAGAAGCTTCAATTAGCACAAATTAAATATTAAGAGATTAGCCTTATCAATGAGAATATAGTCTTATAGTTACAAGTTAATTGTCCAATTTAATAGAGTTGTAACATCCTTAGTTGATGAACCTAATTACCTACAAAAAGACATAATTTCTTATTCTAGAGTCAAAAAGACCAATCACAATAATTAGAGTAGAGCTTCTAATTAATTGTAATTGATTATAATTAAATGATGAAACCCTAAACTTTGATTCAAACAACTGATCAAACAAGAACCCAGGAAGTAGACCAAATGTTAGATCTTAATATTCTAATTCTATTGCATATTTTAGATAAATGGTTTATTATATAAGTAAATATATATTTATTTTACAGGTTTAACTCATATATTGAGATTTATATAAAAAAAACTCACTCAAAATGATAATTTACCCTTATGAAAATTGTATAGGAAACAAACATATCATGGATAAATCAATAAGAATACTTGGGTTAAAACTCCTGCGATTGAGAATCAATCAAATGAGAAATCGCTATATTGTCCATTAATTATGTGGCAAATAATATAGGAAATAAGGAAGTCATGTAAAAATAGAGGGGATCTTCCTCCTTTTAGTCAGACACAAAGCTGATTAGAACCGATCAAATGGTTGTCTACCATTAATCAAAGTAGGAATAGATGAGAAAATGCTTTGTTTGAGTTGCTTAAAGGAGTCTGATCCAAAGGAACCTGAAACTAGCCATGGGGTGGCCAAAAGAACTCTCACGACTTCTACCATGACCGTTGTAGAGAGCTTCATTCATGAAATATTGAGAAGTAGAAGCTTCTAGACGAAACTACAGTTCTAGAGAAATTTTGTGTTATTAACCAAAGTCAACAACACCAATATCACACAAAAATAACACAAGTATGACAAAACTCAAGTTGTTAAATCAGGTACGACCATAAGAGCAAAAATATGAGGAAAAATTAATATGCATCTCAATCATCAGAATTTGCATTGCACGAATCTTCATAGAGTTTGTTGAAATTGAACCACAACCCTCACATTGAAGACCCACTTCGAAGCAGTTCCCTCAAACTCCTCGGAGCAAGAACTGCATGTCAGAGCCAGAGTGATAATCTGCATGGTAGATTCAGTGCATGTAGACAATTGTTGTGTTTTTCTTAGGGTTTAGTGATGTCTAGGAGAAGGTTTATATATAGGTGTGATGCCCCAGTGTGGTTGGGAATCCCAATCGATAAGGGAAATAGGGGAAATAGAGGTATTTCAGTTCATGTAGAGACTTGATGGTAGGAAACTTTGTGGAAACTAGGGTTTTGAATGCTCAAAAATGTTGGAGGAAACCAAAGAGAATGAAACTAGAAGGCTAGGAGGAGAGAAGATAGAGAGATATACATTAAGGTAGGAGGAAGAATAGTGTGGGACTCTATAGATCTTGAGGCCTGGGACTCAAGGAAGAGAAGAGTCGAAGATCATAGGATGTTGATCAAATGGTTCAAAAGGAGGCTAAGATAGAATTCCTACATGAAAAGAGGACCTAAAAAAACTAATAAATTTGTCATGTGACAAGCAATCACAATTTAAATCCAACTAAACAAAGTCTTATTTAGTTAATAATTAAGAATTATCTTCTCTACTTAAGTCAAAACAACAATCATTATCCGATTAGGTTGAAACTTGACACCTTCACTAACTAGGACCCAAGGAACCTAATTTTAAAGTTGTATTTGACTTTTAAAGATTATCATGCTTGAATTCTAATATAATCAGTGTCTAACTCCATTATCTTAGTATTTATTATTAAGTATCAATAATTATCATCAAAACTTATTATTTAGAATCATACATCCACATAATACTATCAAAAGGTTTTGGTGTATTATATTGTAGAAATGTCCATATTTTATTTATTATTACCATTAAGTCTATTATTTCAATATTAACTTAAGTGATGGCACATTTGTTGTCTCCAATTGCATTAAACATTTAATTATTATTCCACTATAGTCACATTATATTCCACATTAATTAGTTATTCATATCTGTCCACATAAACTAATTACTAAACACATGTAAGTCAATATATATGTATTAGTGAACAAAGTCACATATATAACGTATATAATAATTCATTTACATATAAATCTATACTTAGATTATTAGGTCCATTTTTAGTGTATCATGAGACATTATGTGATTAAACACCTAATCATATGTGATAGAAAGCATGCATATAGATTAGGGTTAGTAAACTACCACATAGGGTTCAGGTCCACATACTAACCATTCATATCAAACACATCATCAATGTGTACAATGTCTAGGGTTAGTATTCAAATATCTGTATTATCATTATGGAGCTCATCGATTCATGACATGGTTAAAGTCATATGATTCTAGTCATGGTTTGTATCTGTGTTACTTACTAAATGGTATTATATGTTCACTAGGGGTATAAACAAGTATATTAGGGTATAGATCTATCCTCATTTGGTCAGTTGTAATGGTCTAGACATATAGACTTTATATCCATGGGATTAGGGTTTCTAGGGTCCGAATAGGTAGATTTTTGTATGCTACACACGACGTTGTGGCTTATGATATGGTGAGGCGGTTTAAAATCAAATAGAAACCACACATGACACCCATACTTTGGGAGCATTTCTCTATCTAGATAAATTGGACCGTTGTTGAGTAATATTATAATTGATACTTAGGAAATATTTGGACCAATTTATCTAAGTTATAAAACATTATCAGATAGACATAAATTCGGTATATTGACTAATTAGTACATGTAGAATCTAGAGTTATAATTAGTCTTATCTTATAATAGTATTTTATTTTAAACTTAGTCATTAGGGTCATATAAACAAAAGTTAGGAAATGCGTACCAACCAATACATGTAACGTATGTGTTACAACCATTTAAGAAACACTTCTGGAATATGTTAATTGAAACAAACCATAGGGATTTTTTTCAACATTGTCAAAATTAGATATGTTTAAAATTCATTATCATGTACCATACATATCATGAGATATAGCTATGTGTCACTCCAAGCTATGTATTATTTCTACACTTTATGAGTGGTTATAAATTGTGCATGTTCTCTTATTACATGATCTATGAATATCTAATTGAGATGACTTTTGGTACATACATGACTGAATGGTATGCAATATATCCATAAGTATGGATTATTATGTAGTATGTCATAATTATATTCAATTAAAATGGGTACTTAAAAGCTATAAGTACTTAGGCACACAATTATTTTAGACATACATAAACACATTATGGAAATATCTTGGATTTAATGCTTAAATTATTTTCAATGTACAAGAGAGGTTATGTGGACTACTTTCACACAATGACCAATTCTTAGATGAGAACTCACTTAAACGCTTATCGATCCTAATTCAATGTCTCGTTTAATGTCTTATGAAGTATTTTACACATCTTTTTAATCCATACCAACTATTTAGGTATTCTTCATTTCCCTCATGTATTATTGGCCTTACTAGTTTTGAGGAGGTATGTTGTATGTACCAAACCCAATATGAAATCTAGGTTACATATTCGGTCACACCATACCATTAACTTCATTGATATAAACACTAGGCTTAGTTGGGCCTTAGAACACTTATGTCATCCCATTACAATAATGTGTCACATCATTTATGTTCGTCGAGGTAACATATGAACATAAGTTCTATTATCTATCCATGTTCATTAACTATTAACTTAGCTTTCTAGTTAAGCCTTTATGATCTATGTGGTGCTCATTTTGTACTCACATCATAGTCTTCTCACAATTTTACATGTGTTACCCCTATTGGGTTTAACTTCTTAGTTTAGGGTATAATTCATTACCCTCATGTATATTAACCTTATTAGATCAATGGTACATGCTAAGGAGGTATGTCTCACATAATGGTCCCAATATTCAATCTAAGTTACAGATTTGGTCACACCATCATAGTAGGTTTGCTAATGCACATATTAGGCTTAGTTGGGTACGAAATCTATTATACCATCCTAGTACAATAATGTGTCCTATTTTATATATATGTAAGGGTAACAAATTAAATCATGTTAAATAATGTATGCATGTTCATTAACTCTTTACTCAACTTGCTAGTTTATCCTTTGTGATCTATAGCATGCTCATTAAGTACCACATCATATCATTTTCATAGTTCTTACAACACTTGTAAATAAAGTTTAACTATTTAATCTAGTGTTCTAGTATACCTTAGCATCAATACTTCATAATTGTAATCTTATAACATTATATATTGGACTTGATGCATTACTCATGATATCTTGTAATTAGTCACATGTTATTAGGATTATAATTAGCCCCCAAGTATACCTAATATGTATATTTGTGGTATATTAAGGCATTTTAGTAAATACTAGTCCATATCTCAGCCATATAGGTTTAACTAGTAGCAAACACACATATCTTCATTAAACAGATGGGATTATAATTTCACTATCAGGTATATTGAGATTATGGTAAGTAACAACACCACCTCTTAAAGAGAGTTTTGTCCTCAAAATTTTCATATCTAAGTCAACCATCAAAATTCTCCTTATATTTCACTAGGTTATTCTTCCTAACCAATTGTAGGATTATAAGTAACTGAGGAGATTAAGACTAATGTAGGGCCTTTTGTAAAGTTCCACATTTCCCACCTATATTATTATAGGTAACTAAGGAGATTGAGACCTAGTCTAGGGCCTTTGTAAAGTATCATATTTCCCATCAAAATACTCCTTCTGTTTCACTAGATTATTCTTCTTAACCAATTATGCAATTATAGGTAACAAAGGAGATTCAGACCTAGTATAGGCCTTTTTAAAGTACCACATTTCCCACCATCGTACACTTCCCAAGATGAAGATTTTATAACACCAAACATGATGTATCCATCAATATTCTCACAGTAGTAGTCAAGTTAGCCAAGGATTGGTATTTTTATCACTATTGTACTTACAAGGTTCTTCTAAGTATAAAACAATATCTTTCATTTGTTACTATGATTAGTATTAACTCCATTTGTGGGCCATATAACCCTAAAAATATAATTACTAAGGTTTATCTAGATGCTTATCTTATAGTTCACTAGTCAATTTAGTGTGAGTCCTAAAATAGTTCTTTATGGTATCATATACATTTTTAATAAGAAAAAGTTTAATTTCTTTTTATCAAGTTTTACTTACTAATACTAGGTGGGTCAAGATAAAATCTTGATTTTATTAATTGGATTTGAGATATCCCAATCATTTATATTTTTTCTAGATAGGAAATATTTTTATTATCATCAATTTCTTTTAGACAAAATAGGGACATTTTCCAATCATCACATAATGCATTAAACTAGAAAACTTTAAAACTAAATTACACATTACTTCTAGAAAAGCTAAATTAAACATTTAGATATAAACATAATACAATTATCCACTTGGTTAAAGGATTGAATACAACATAAATAGGTAGAGAAGAGTACGTCCACTTTAACCTTATTCAATCTTGTAGTTCGTATAAATGATTAATATTACACACACAAAAATTCTTAGTTTTGGGTTTGATCCAATTAGTAATATATTTATTTGCTTCAAAACTATTCCTTACTTCATCACTTGATGACATGGTTCAAAAATTATAAATGAAATTTTAATATTTTTATCAATAGAATATGTTTATAAAAAAAAGAATAGTAAGAAAAATTTTACAATATAAAATTGGAACTAGAACCAAAATCAATACTAGAATTGATTCAAAAGTTTTTCACCATACGAACATAACTACTAGACACTTCATGTTGGTATATGTATGCCCGTAGAGCCATCCCAAGCGATTGCATGGAGTCGGATATTAATTAATCAATTAATGCGATTATTTGGTTAATTAATGAATTCCGAAATATTCTAATTAATCCACGAGCGTTTTAATTAACGCAACGTTTCTGTTTACCGATGGGTTTAGGAAACCCTACTTCTCTTCTTATCCTATTTAAAGGAGGATAGACGACCGATATCTATATAAGATATAGAGAGACGCTTTTAGGTTATTCTCACGTACAAAACCTAGCCGTCGTCATCCTTAGGAAAGAAAGGAGAGCAACGCGCCGCTAGCACACCGCCGCAGAGACACGCTCCTTCCCGCCGGCTTGAGAAGCGCGACGTGGAGTTCCGTCCATCCGCGTGGACGAAGTAGAGACGCAGACGCCTTGACGCCTGCGTTCGGAGGACGTCAACGACCACCTGTACGTGCTACGAGCAACGTACATCACTGCCGCAGAGGAGCATTGCCGGATCAACCTGCGACAGCGAACGGGAGAGAAGATCCGTCCGTGTTTGACAAGCAGTGTTGCACCGTCGTGCAGCGGGACATCGCCGGACTTGCTCCGCGATAAGGTATATCCCGCAAACCTATTTCCGAATACGCTGTTATCGACGAGATCCTGTTACGGGTTGCGTGGATTTATCGCTTTCGCCGCGCATGTTTTTCTCCACAAAAACCCAACAGTGGTATCAGAGCAGCGTCGATCTACGGCGTATTTGGATTCGTTTTGATATGATCGAATCGCTGTATACTGTTTTATGTTGCATACGATGCGAATTAAACCTGTTAATGTGCAAATCTAAACCTAATTCCACATACGCCGCAGGCTATTGTTTTTGACGTTTTGGACGGGGTCGACTGTGGAAAATAGTGATTTTCCTAAGTGCACGGAAGTAAAATTCCGTACACCTTTCAGGGGCTCTGCCCCTGAGACCCCACGAGGGGCGGCCTCCCCTCGACCCCCGCCCGCACAGGGGCGCTGCCCCTGTGTACCCCGCATTGTCTGCGTGGGAGTCAAAATTCATTTAATGGGGAATGTCCCGCATTAAAAGTACTGCAATTTTAATATGTATATACGTATATGTAGATATACCTATGATAGCATACACGTCGCCTTTAAAATCTGTTTTATGTGGTGAGTGCATGGACGATTATGGCCTAGTATCCCCTTTTGTGAATGTTGTGAATGGATGTGGATGTTGATCTTGTGGATATGGTTGTTTGTGAATGTTATGGATGTATAATCGTTGCATATGGATCCTTTGTATAATGTATTCGGCTTGCATGCCGAGCCTCATCTCTTATTTCAAAGTGTAATTAATTCTTTCTCTTTAATTTTGTAATCATATGATGTAATAAAGATAGGATTAGTTTTAGTCTTTGTAATCTTGATGTAAGGAGGCCACTTGAAGATCCAACTCCAAGGAGTGTCCATGGAGAAGCACCATGAAGATCTAATTCCAAGAAGCAACCTGAAGATCCCACTCCAAGGAGCGTCCATGGAGAAGCAACAAGAAGATCTCATTCCAAGAAGCAACTTGACATTCCAACCTCATGAAGCATCCATGAAGTTGTTCATTGTAATGTTGATCATTATAGGCTTACAGGTTGTTTTCACAGGTGTTGCATGAGATGCATAAGACCATAGGTGGACCGTAATCCTTTGTTTCTCCAAAGGATTACAATAGTATGGCCATAACTGATGTATTTGTGATTGCATGTCTATCGTTTGTGGTTGTGGATATAGTAGTATATGATACGTACTATAAGTATGTGGTGTTTGGATATATATATATATGTATTAATAAAATCCCTCATTTAATAATATTAAGTTTTAGTTGCCTTCCATAAAGCAACACACATGAAAAGCTTGATCGACTATGTGTGGGCACGCCTCCGTGTGGTACACTGTCTATCTCGTGGAAGTGTGATGGTGGGTGTGTGGGTCTGCCTCCACAGGGTGCACACTCATCGTGTTGGCTTATGGGTTGGACTTAACTAGGGAACCTTGATAGGATCAAGTACCTAGAGGCACACAGATGCATCATGGCAAGGAGTTGTGTATGATCATCTATCCAAGAGTTGCATATGATGCAATTGGCAAAAGTTGCCTACCTTAGTATTTGGTCTTTGCCGCCAGCGTTGGCTGGGCATTGATCCAATTATTTTGGGTCTTGGCTCACTAGAAGGTTGTGCGTTGCAATCTTCCGAGTTGATAGTGAGGGCTATCAATTTGAATAAAATAGTGGGAGCGTAATTAATTAAAGGCCTAATTAATCTCGTTTATCAAATCTTTACAAGTCAAAATGTTTTGGACTAAATGCAATTTTTTTTCTTTTGTAGCAATCAAATGGCAAACAACACTCACACGTTCTCGTTGCGATCGGTCCTTGAGAAGGACAAACTTACCGGAACCAACTTTCAAAACTGGTTTAGGACATTGAGAATTGTTCTCACACATGAGCGTAAGCTCTATGTCCTTGAAACACCAGAGCCAGAGGAGCCCGCCGTAAATGCGCCCAAGGCTGAAAAGGATGCTTACAAGAAGCACCTTGATGATGCCGTGGATGTCAAGTGCCTAATGTTGTGCTCAATGAACTATGAGTTGCAAGAGCAACATGAGAACATGAATGTCATGGAGATGGTAACACATCTCAAGAACATGTATCAACATCAAGAAAGACAGGAGAGATATGATGTCTCAAAGGCGTTGTTCAAAAGCAAGATGAAAGAGGGAGACTCAGTTGGCACCCATATACTCACCTTGATTGGGTACGTGGAAAGCCTATCCAAGCTGGGATTTCCCCTAGGTCAAGAGTTGGCCACTGATGTGATTCTACAATCATATAATCATTTTGTCATGAACTACAACATGAACAATTTTGACAAGCCGTTGTCAGAATTGTTGGGCATGTTGAGGACAGCCGAAGCACAGATGAAGAAAGACAAGCCCAAGTCTGTGATGATGATCAGCAAGACAAAGGGAAAGTCAAAAGGCAAAGGCAAGGCTAAGAAAAGTTCTAAAGCCGGGCAGAAGCCAAAGTCATCCGCGCTCAAAGCTAAAGGTGGGATCTCCAAAGAAGGCAGTTGTCACCATTGTCACTAGCCTGGACATTGGAAAAGAAACTGTCCTCTCTACCTGGAGGAACTAAGGAAGAAGAAGCAGGGGATAGAGATCTCCACTTCAGGTATATATGTTATTGAGATAAACTTAAATACTTCTTCATCATGGGTACTGGATACCGGATGTGGATCTCACATATGTTCTAATATGCAGGATCTGATAAGAAGTAAGCCTTTACGAAAGGGCCAAGTCGAGCTGCGGGTTGCTAATGGAGCAAGAGTTGCTGCCACCGCAGTTGGAGTTATTAGTTTATCTTTGCCTACGGGCCTTGTAATAGAATTAGAGAATTGCTATTATGTACCTGCCATTAATAGAAATATTATTTCTGTATCTTGTATGGACAAGAGTGGATTTGAATTTCACATTAAGAATGGAATTATTTCTATATCTAAAGATGAGATCTTTTATGGCAATGCCCCTATGTCTTATTGTATCTACTTGTTAGAACTTGAGACTAGCATATATAACGTAAATACTAAAAGGTTAAAACTTGACAACTCAAACAAAACATTCTTATGGCATTGTCGTCTTGGGCATATAAACGAGAAGCGCATATCTAGACTCCATAAGGATGCTTATCTAGACTCTTTTGATTTTGAATCATTAGAGACATGTGAGGCATGTTTATTAGGGAAGATGACCAAAACTCCTTTCACTGGACACAGTGAGAGAGCCAGTGATCTGCTAGGGCTCATACATACTGATGTATGTGGACCTTTTAGATCAAATGCTAGAGGAGGCTATCAATACTTCATTACCTTCACTGATGACCTCAGTAGGTATGGCTATGTATATCTTATGAAACACAAGTCAGAAACTCTTGAAATGTTCAAGACTTTCATGAATGAAGTAGAGAAGCAACTTGGTAAGAGTATTAAAGCACTCCATTCAGATCGAGGTGGCGAATACTTAAGCCAAGAGTTTGAGGACCTTCTGAGAGACCGTGGTATTGTATCACAATGGACTCCACCTGGTACACCACAACATAATGGTGTGTCAGAAAGAAGGAATCGTACATTATTAGACACGGTACGATCAATGATGAGTTCAGCCGAACTTCCAATATCGTTCTGGGGATATGCTCTTGAAACTGCAGCGTTTACACTTAACCGTGTACCTTCCAAATCGGTTCAAAAGACACCATATGAGATATGGAATGGGAATCGTCCCAATTTGTCTATGTTAAAGATTTGGGGATGTGAAGCTTATGTTAGGAAACAATTTCCTGAAAAGCTTGGACCCAAATCGGAAAAATGCTATTTTGTTGGATACCCCAAGGAAACTCGGGGATACTACTTCTACACACCAACTGACAACAAAGTGTTTGTTGCTAGGACTGCTGTACTTCTTGAAAAGGAATTTATTTCCAAAGGAATTAGTGGGAGGAATGTAGAGTTCGAAGAAGTTCGAGACCAACAAGAAAGCAGAGAACATGAGGAGGTACATAAGGAACATGAGGACTCACAAGTTGTTGTGGAATTTCAAGTTCCAAATGTAACACAGGAACCTCGTAGATCTAGTAGGACACGACTTGAGCCTGAGAGATTTGGATTTCTCGTGACTCAAGACAGTGACGAATTGGGCATAGCAGATGAGCCAACTTCCTATCTAGAAGCTACTAAGGGATCAGAATCTGAGAAATGGCTCGAAGCCATGAGATCTGAGATGGAATCCATGTACACCAACAAGGTATGGACCTTGGTGGATCCACCCGAAGGGGTAAGACCCATAGGGTGCAAGTGGGTCTTCAAGAAGAAGACTGACATGGATGGAAATGTTCAAACCTATAAAGGTAGATTGGTTGCGAAAGGATTCCGTCAAATTCAAGGTGTTGATTATGACGAGACCTTATCACCAGTTGCCATGGTTAAATCCATCAGGATCATGCTTGCCATTGCAGCTTATCATGACTATGAGATTTGGCAGATGGATGTTAAAACAACATTCCTTAATGGGAATTTACTCGAGGATGTGTACATGACACAACCTGAGGGTTTTATCGATCCAAAGGAAGCCAATAAAGTCTGTAAGCTACAAAGGTCAATCTATGGATTGAAGCAAGCATCTCAAAGCTGGAATCTACGTTTTGATGAAGTAGTCAAAAAGTTTGGCTTTGGTCAAAATGAAGATGAACCTTGTGTTTACAAAAAGGTTAGTGGGAGCACAGTCGTATTTCTCATATTGTATGTGGATGACATACTATTGATGGGAAATGACATCCCTACTCTTCAGACAGTAAAAGGTTGGCTAGGGAAGACTTTCTCTATGAAGGATTTAGGTGAAGCATCCTATATACTAGGGATCAAGATCTATAGAGATAGATCTAGAAGGCTTCTAGGCCTAAGCCAGAGCACATACATTGACAAGGTGCTAAAGAGGTTTAGCATGGAGGGTTCTAAGAGAGGTAACTTGCCCATGTCCCATGGGGTTACAATCTCTAAATCCCAATGTCCTAGTTCATGTGATGAACGGGCACGCATGAGTAAGATTCCATATGCATCAGCAATTGGATCTATCATGTACGCGATGTTATGTACTCGTCCTGATGTATCGTATGCTTTGAGCATGACGAGCCGGTATCAGTCAGATCCAGGTGAATGTCACTGGACAGCCGTAAAGAACATCCTAAAGTACTTGAGAAGGACTAAGGATCAATTCTTGGTATACGGTGGTGAGGAAGAGCTCGTAGTAAAGGGTTACACCGATGCTAGCTTCCAAACTGACAAAGATGACTACAGATCGCAATCTGGATTTGTGTTTTGCCTGAACAACGGAGCTGTGAGCTGGAAGAGTTCCAAGCAAGAGACGGTTGCGGATTCTACAACAGAGGCCAAATATATTGCCGCATCTAATGCTGCAAAGGAAGCTGTGTGGATCAAGAAGTTCATTTCTGAACTTGGAGTGGTTCCAAGCGCTGGTGATGCAATTGAGTTGTTTTGCGACAACAATGGAGCAATTGCACAAGCTAAAGAACCAAGATCGCACCAATGTTCCAAACATATTCTACGGCGGTTCCATCTCATACGAGAGATCGTACAACGAGGAGATGTGAAGATTTGCAGAGTACCTACAGAAAGCAATGTGGCTGACCCGCTCACAAAAGCACTTTCACAGCAGAAACATGACGGGCATGTTCGATCACTTGGATTGAGATTCATGGGTGATTGGGTATAAGTGCAAGTGGGAATCTGTTGGTTTGTATGCCCATAGAGACTATCATTCGATGATTGTAATGGGATACTATGTAAATGATTTGTAATACTACATTGATCATATCAATAAAGGCAAGTTTCCAATCTATATGTTTGTGTTTTATATTGTGAGATGACCATAAAACTTATAGATGTCTATAGAATAATGTACTCAATGACATATGTCTTCGGGTTGATGACCTGAACAGTGAGATCATATGTATGCTAAGAGTATGTATTCTTGTTTTGTCCCTAATCGGTTGTTATTGTGGAAATATCCATAGACATCAATAACACATAAGATTAGAATGTATGTTGGTTGATGGAAGAATCTCATTATCCATGATATGGAGATATCAAACCAAATACATAGATACTTGTTAGAGAACAGTGTATCGGATAGACCCACCTTGAGAGTGACACATGGATACCATGATTGGTAGTTAGAGTCACATCTCATAATGATGGTGGTGATTGTGGTTCTTAGACCTGAAGTCACTACACTTATCACATGACGTTTGGTGTACTTTGACATCATCCATCGTGGTCCTGAATAAGGATTGCTATAAAGATGGTGCTTGGGTGCACTGTGACACATGGGGATGATTGTGAGTGATGTAGATGGAATTTGTCCTTCCTACGGGAGTTTGATATTCCGGCCACTTGATAAGCGAGACTGAGAAATGCATGGCCATGCTGATGTGAGTCAATATGTGATATTGAGCTTACATATATCTCAGACAGTCTGCTCTAGTTCAAGGAACATGGATTGAACATTGAAGAGGATAACAATTCCATGACTTGAGTTCAATCCGGATATCAGCGACAAAGGAACTGTACAATCACTGTAACACCAGTCATGTATGATAGGTTAAGTTGTTCTCCAACTTCTCCAATTACTTGGGTAGCAATGAAGTCTTGCTAGATACCAATCATTGCTTGTGAAATCATAATATGATTATGGATATCACTGCCAACGTAATTTGGAGCCTACCGGGTCACACGCACAGGATGTGTTGGAATAGGAGTATAATTGTGGATTTGATTGAAATTGCTTCGAATCACATTGATTACTAAAATGTTTATGTAATAGATTAGAATAATATTGGAGTGACTGGCTCTAAGTGCAAGTGGGAGTCTGTTGGTATATGTATGCCCGTAGAGCCATCCCAAGCGATTGCATGGAGTCGGATATTAATTAATCAATTAATGTGATTATTTGGTTAATTAATGAATTCCGAAATATTCTAATTAATCTACGAGCGTTTTAATTAACGCAACGTTTCTGTTTACCGATGGGTTTAGGAAACCCTACTTCTCTTCTTATCCTATTTAAAGGAGGATAGATGACCGATATCTATATAAGATATAGAGAGACGCTTTTAGGTTATTCTCACGTACAAAACCTAGCCGTCGTCGTCCTTAGGAAAGAAAGGAGAGCAACGCGCCGCTAGCACACCGCCGCAGAGACACGCTCCTTCCCGCCGGCTTGAGAAGCGCGACGTGGAGTTTCGTCCATCCGCGTGGACGAAGTAGAGACGCAGACACCTTGACGCCTGCGTTCGGAGGACGTCAACGACCACCTGTACGTGCTACGAGCAACGTACATCACTGCCGCAGAGGAGCATTGCCGGATCAACCTGCGACAGCGAACGGGAGAGAAGATTCGTCCGTGTTTGACAAGCAGTGTTGCACCGTCGTGCAGCGGGACATCGCCGGACTTGCTCCGCGATAAGGTATATCCCGCAAACCTATTTCCGAATACGCTGTTATCGACGAGATCCTGTTACGGGTTGCGTGGATTTATCGCTTCCGCCGCGCATGTTTTTCTCCACAAAAACCCAACACTTCATCATAAAAATATTTGGGTAAAACATGAAATCATGTAGTTATTGCTTCAAATTGAGTCTCATCATCAAATCATGAAGGATAACATAGTCATAATAACTAGTGGAAAGAGAGGATGGGGTTTACTCTTTTAATATCCCACTAAAAATAGCTCCTCATAGGGAAATATAGGGACTATATTGAATATCCATCCTTATTGTATATGTAGAATAGTATTGTTTCATACAAAATAATAATCATATTGAGATCTTTATAGAACATTTTTCTCTTGTCTCACCTATTCACTATTCCATTAGGTATATCAATAAAGTACAAGGTAAAACATAAACTATATCAGTGGCTAGTAAAAAGGGTTACATTGTTTTTTTTGTTTCCCCTAGCCCTTGAATCACACCCCTAACTTGCATGTTGCTTTTAAGGTACTCCTCTTATGTTTTTGCCACTGCTTTTGTTCATATTCTTGGTTTTGACATTAAATTGGGGCTTGTACTTTTAGCTATTGAGGACATATAGGTATGATATGCGTAGGTTGAACACTAGTGACATATTACTTAGATTTCTATTTATTGAACAAAAGTGATTGCATACAAGAGGGAAACTCGTAGATGTTTGTTGTTTTTGACACATTACTCATACATAACTCTTAAGACTTGCAGAAAAGGATGTCCTCTCGTTAATCTGAGCTCCATGTTTGTATCATGGATAAGATTCTATATTGCATTCTTTATCCATAATATGCTATAATGTAAACAAAAGATGGGATATCCGATTATATGTGAACTATAGTTCAACTATTCCAAGAACATGTCGACATGCTTTCCCTCACTCAATCCTTTCACATGTATATCTAGCAAATGGGTCTTTTATACATACTACATTGTGGTGGTAGGGTCTTGACATAAAATGTAGAACTCATCTTCCTTCTTCCTCAAAGCATTAGATGTACATAATTCCTCATAAAAAAAGTCAATAATGTCTCCCAGTACGTAGCTGATTTTCCAAGGGTATTCATGATGTTGTCTTACAAGTTTTGTTCAGCCCTCCAATGTTAAATAGTAAAGAGAAATTTTTTAGGATAAGACATTCCATTAAATATTTTTCTTGTGGATCATCATATTTGTCAACTATCTAACTTGAATATTGTAACAAACCCCAATTATAAGCATCCCCCAGTTAAGAGAAACCTAGAACATAAGGTTTGATACCTGAATTGTCCAATATTGGATTTAACAAATAATAAAAAATAGTAAATAATCTTGATTAACTTCAGAAAATATTTGTTTACAGAATGTATTATGATGCTCCTCTAAGGAGATACATTAATTTTGCAAAAGAAACTAAATTATACATATCATAAGAAATACTAAAACTATCTAGATAATCCACCTTAACTTAGCTTTAACATCTTCAATTGATTTCATCATAATCACCATGTCTTAATGACCTTATAAGTGGAAGTTATCTAAAACATCGACAAACAAATACACAGTCGTTATATCTCTATACTATGTATGTGGTGTAACCAAAATGTGTGCAAGTATTATAACATCATATAATGTTCACAACCACATATTTGCATATATGAAACTTAATTTTTATTACATATTCTAACCCATGTTTGGTATGCCCTATCGAGTGTAATCATTGCCCATCATTGAACTTATATGCATTGTCCCTTAATGGGTGTAACCTAGGGTTTAGAATCTTCTAGTTTACTTTATGTGATACTCATAGTGGCCTTATAATGAACTGAGTTAAATTGACATCCTAGAGATATCATTTGATTTACTTCAGAGATCATCACACAAACTTTGGAATTCATTAATGTAGTTACTCATAAAAACCACATGCATTTGTCATGCATAAATCATGCCTTTACACTATAAGAATAATATAAATATAAGTAGATCAAAAAATCTAGGCAAAGTGGATCCAAGCAATAAACATTCAGTTGACATTATCTACACATATTTATAAACCCTAAAGTGTCACCATATAGTCATAACATGCTAATCGAACCTAACCTAGGTCTTATACTAGTCTTTAGGGTTATTTTGGGTGTAGGTTAGGAATAAGGGTATCAAACCCTAGTTTTATCATATCATGACTTCTAGGGTTTAGAAACCCTAACTACACATTAGGTGTAACTCTAACTCATATATTGAACCTATCATGTTAATATGAACTCTTAGTTCATATTTGAGGGATCAAGATCATTACAAGTATACAAAATGGTTTCACGATCCTAATTACACATGTATATGATTATTGGCTTTATTGACCTATCTATACATCATTATCATTGTCTTAATATGCAATTATATTCAACCATATCAAATCATATCTCAAATTATACTAAATGTGTTTCATGATATAATCATCAAAACTAAGGCTTGTAAGTGTTAATCATCTTATAACCATGTATTATCGATACTTTTGGAAATCGTACCTAGGTATTAAAACCATTTTATTAAGATTCAACCATTTTTCTAAGAAATTTCATATATAATTTTGTTATTATCTGAGCTACCAAAAATTAACTACATTTAATGCAATTTTATCACTACTGGACCACCCACCTACTGACAATTCAACATATAGAATCTTAATTCTATTAAGACCTAAGCCATGTCATGATTAGAGGAAAGATGCTCAGGCCCTTGCCCTTTGAATACGCACCCAAGGGCACTTCCATCTTTTTTCCATGGATCATCTTCCTCCTTGTGAGGATGACCGATCTCTCCATGGAGGAGGGTCACCTGAGTAGTTGACTCCTTGCTTCTCAATGTTGGGAGACCGGGTAAGGGTCATGGTATCTCCAAGGTATCCTACTAGATCTATCAGGATTCTAGTAATGGTCAGAGATGACCCAACATGGTTTGATAGAGCTTGGATTTAACTTGTTTAGGATCATGAACATGGAGATGCAGACATGACTATATATTTACCAAGACATATCAGAGAGGGTGAAGAAGTCTTTGGGTATTTGTTGAAGAAGTAATGTCATCAGGGGATCTCACACACTCCTTTCCTTAGTCTAGTATCAGTCAAAGTGCTTGCTAGCGTCTGTCATCTTATTTAGGAGAAGGAAGGGGGAGGACAAGGTGAACTCTAGATGTCTGTGCCCTATAGAGGAGTCATAGCACTTCGGTTCAATGCTTTCGGTTGGCTGAAGACCTTTTGTGTCCTTTTATAGGCACATGATCCATGGTGTAGGTTACTAATAGGAAACCATAGCTTAGGAGTATAATCTCGATCTAGGATTATCAATAGCTTTGAGGATAATGGATTAGGTGGTTAGATCAGTGGGGTAGGATCTACTTGTGATAATGGTGTGAGTCATGCTTGTTCAAGCCACCTCAGGAGGGAAGGGGAGATGATGGAAAGAGTATCGACTCCTAGTCTTGAAAAAATTAGTGTTTGGGTTGAGGAGACAACCCCTCCAATTGTAAATCTACTAGATCCAAGAATCCATCTTAGATGAGATTTTGCCTTCATAACAAAAACCTTTTATTGGATAAGATTCTACTTCTGTGTTTTAATTCTCTAGGAAACATAATATATTAGATATGTCCCAAAATTTCAAATAATCCCTATTTACATATTGTCCAGGTCTAGAAAAATGATTATTCCATGGAAATATTGTTTGATCCTCCAAACTTGACCTTTAGGAAGTAACTAGATAATTATCAAATTAATAATCTAGGATGTTAAATATCTTGAAATCTCCTGAATTTTCTTTCATAGTATTATAGTTTCTTTCTCTTTAATGTAAAATTATTCTTAGTATTTTATATGATCCCAAATTACTTAAATTCTTAAGTTACACTCTAGGTACCTCTTTGTAAACCCATAAGGCCTAAAATAGTCTTAATTGGAGATTAGAGGCCATGGCCCACCTAGGCCCATATAACAATTCCAAAAGCCTCAACACAATTATAATTTCATACTGAATACGAAATTACCATAAATATCTTAGTTGAGGTTTGATTTCATATATTTTCTAGATAGGCCCAATATCGGGGTTACTTGCATTACAGTTACCATGATTCCAACCTAGGTTATCTAATGATTTCAAGGTCTTTGGGATATTCTTATTTTCACAAGTAAGGCCCAATTACCCTAATTGTATCAATTGAAGCCTAATATTAGTAAAGTGTAAGATAAAATAAACATTACTTAATGGATTATATTATATACTCAATCAAAGTCTTAATCTCCTAATTAACTGAATTCACTCAAAGCCAGACCATTGAGATCATTATATATATATATATATATATATATATATATATATATATACATACATACATACATACATACATACATACATATATCACTATGAATTAGCTAAACTTTAATATCAATACATTATTCTAATTTTGTAAATTTTGAGGATCTTACGTTCACCCCTCTTTAAAAAGGAATTTTGTCTCCAAAATTTAAATTTAATTAGGTTAAGGTGAATGTAAATTCCACTAGTTTCATATGTTAGTGCAACAATCTTTTTAGGATTAGTTTTATTTGCTAGTTTATCTTCAACATATTTTATTGATATGAAATTTCCTCATGTTATTGAGGTTAGACCCCGAATTTAAACCAAGGGTATTTCTGTTTCCTCATTCATGACATGTCATTATCACTTTATGATTTCAATTTCACTTGATGACTCCATTTTCTCTTAGTGATGTCATTTTTACTTGGGTTTGAAACCTACTAATCTGTATTCAATATATTTTCATGAGATGGTGATGTAACACCTCTATACCCTAAATCATTACTTTTAACTTATGGTATTCCTTCCCATAAGTTAATTATGTATCACATATGACTACCTCATCTTTTACACACATAATAAGATGAAATGAACATTTGGCTGCCAATTTCATCTTATTATATGTCTAGAGATCATGTATCCACACATTACCTTGTAATTTTTTATTTTGGTTGGATCAACGTCAAAAATGACTCCAAAACCATGAACACATTTTATTTCCCACGAATTTTTCTTAAGTTTCACGAACTCAGGGATAGTATTTTTCTCACTTTTGAGTTTGTGAATAACTCCCTTTAAGATTCTAATTCAAACATTATTTCATAAATTATGGTATCCTTCGTATCTACATCTCATGTATCATTATCCATAGTCATCCCCTTAAGGTCACTAGGGGTTTAGGTACCTTGGGAGTGATCTCCTCTTTGACCCCAAGTGCCTTATGTACTTTTAGAGTGCCTTTCACATTCACCCCTTGGGCCTTATGTACTTATGGAGGTGGCCACTCTGCTAACCCCATGGGCCTTAAGTAATCATGGATGGCTTTCTCCTGACCCATGGGCCTTATGCACTTAGGACATGATCACCTTCTGACCTCTTAGTTCTTATGTACCTTTACTCATCCCTACTTGACCCTAGGGTTGACTTAGGGCTCTACCCTGCCTAAGGCTCATTGAGAAGTCATCATTGTATTTTAGTTCTTCATTACTTACATCTTGGTTTCACATAAGGGTCTCCAAAATCATTATGTATCTATGTCCTACGACTCATCCTTCCCCTGGGAGTCTATGACTTGGATGTCCTTCATAGGATTTAATCTCAATGTGTTAACTTTTCATATTACACATTTTTTTCTCAAACCCAAGTTTTCATTATTATATAACCAAATGCACACCCTTATTTTCTAGACTTGGTGGTTGTAGGGCTTATATACCTTAGATGCATGATTTCCTTCAATGTAATTTACTTGCCATTTAATTTTTTTCCTTGGAATTTCTCTAATCATGATCTTCATATATACATACATTGTCATTATAATTCCCATATGATAGCTTATTTTGATTAGGTAGGCATAGAGGATTCCTTACCTTGTGCCCATACCATCACATCCTTTCCATTTCTTTAATATTAGGTCCTTTGAGGACGTCCAAGGTTGCCTCAAATCTCAAAATGAGGTTGGTCAATTCACCCCTCTACGAAAGTTCCTAACCTAGGGTGCCTTCTTGGCTCATAGGAGTAGGTTAGGCTTTCTAGTCACAACATGACTCCATGGGTTTAGGGCTATGCCTCCCTCATAGACATTTTCTCATTCTTGGGTTGACCCACCCCAAGTCAGAACACCACCCCTAAATGGTTAATTGAGGGTATAATATTTTCCCTTATGTCATTATTAGTTTCATAATTTTCATATGCATATACTAAACCTTCAAGTGGACCAGTCATGCATGTCTGCTTTTACTCTACGTATTTGCACGCATGGGAAATGTCGGTATGCAATGGGGGTAACAAAACTGAGTTACCCAAGGCATTTGGATTTTTCTCTTTCCATCACCCCTTCTTAGGGTTAGGTTGGGTAGGGTCATTATTTCACCTACATTACTCCCATTACCCATGATAAGGTATTGGGTTTAGGGTTAGGATTAGGGACTATGCCCTACATTTTATGGTTTTATTATTCTTTTAACCCACTAGATATTTTCATAATCCCATCAAGCCCTTTATGGATGATTGGGTTTTCCCATCCATACTTAGGTCATTCTAGAGTTTACCCTTACTAGAGGGACCTAAATTACATTTCATATCTTTCACATAAAATTATCTAATTAACATTATGTTTTAATTGGAAAAGGATGACTTAATCCTATTTGTTTTCAAAATCCTAACTTGAGATGAGGAGGGAAGTGAATTTTAATCAAGGAGATGAGAATTTAGATGAAATTTAGGGATGAGAAGACTTAGTAAATATCAATTTAGGAAAACGCTAGCTTCTATCCAAGCAAGTATCACATTGGCTAAGGGAGTCCTCGTATACCAACTTAATGGTGTGGAGGAAAATATTGTTAGCCCCCAAAGCCGTGATCCTTTCTAGACACCATTAGCCTTAGTTTATGCCCTAATAATATTCCTTTTATTTTAGCAGATTATTTGAAATTATAAACTATTATATATTATTTGATAAATATGGGTTTTGATACCAAATGTAACAACCCCTAACTCTAAGCATCCCCTAGTTAAGAGAGACCTAGAATATAAGGATTGATACCTAAATTTTCAAGGATCGGACTTAACAAAAAATAAACAATAGTAAATGATCTCCATTAATTTGAAGAATAATTCGTTTACAAAATCGATAGTGATGCTCCTATGAGGAGTTACATAAATTTGTCAAATGAAACTAACTTATACATATGAGAAGAAATATTAAAAATATCTAGCTAATTCTCCTTGATTTAGATTTAACATCTTCAATTTATTTCATTGGAATCACCATGTCTTCATGATTTTATATGTGGCAGTTACCTAAAACACTGACAAACAATTTACTCAATCAATATATCTATATACTATGCGTGTGCTACAACCAAAATGTGTGCAGGGATTATAACAACATATAATGTTCACAACTAAGCATTTTCACATACGAAACTTCTATTTTTATTGTATATTCTAACCTATTCTTGGGATGCCCTATCGGGTGTAACCATTGTCCATCGTTGGACTTATGTTCATTACCCCTTGATGGGTATATCTTGAGGTTTAGAGTATTCTAATTTACTTTATGTGGTGCTCATAGTGGCACTATATTGAACTGGATTACATAAACACTTAAAAATTATCATTTTTCAATACTTCAAAAATCACCTAGAAAACTTTGGAATTCGATAATGTGGTTACTCATAAATAACCATGTAATATTATCATGCAGAAGTCATGAAGTTATACTTCAAGTGCACTTTAAGAATATGTATATCAAACAAGCAAGCCAAAGGTGGATCCCGGCAATGAAAATTCATTATACGTTTGCATGTATGTATAAATCGTAAAGTGTCATCACACAATCATAACATGATAATTAGACCTAACCTAGGTCTTAGACTAGTATTTAGCTTTATATCATATTTACGTTAGTAATAAGAATATCAAACCCTAATTCCATCATACCATGACTTCTAACCGTTAGAAACCCTAATTCCACCATATCATGACGTATAACCCTTAGAAACCCTAATTATACATTAGGTGTAGTCCTAATTCATATATTGAACCTATCATATTAATACAAACACTTACATTGGATTTGGGGGATCAAGATCACTACAAGTTTAAAATTCAATTTAATGGCCCTAATTCCACATATATGATTATTGGCTTTAGCAACCTAATTATATAACATTAGCTTTGTCATCATCATCATCATAAGCATCATTATCTTGATATGAAATTACATTCAACCATATCATACCATATCTCAAATTAAGCATATTAAACATGTTTAACAATATAATCATCAAAACTAAGCTTTGTAAGCACTAATCACCTTACAACAAGTATTATCTATACTTATGGAATTATGATCAGACCTATGTATTAAAACCATTTTATGAATATTCTACACATATTCCCGAGAAATTTTATATATAATATTGTTATTACCTGAGCTAATTAACTACTGTTAATATAGTTTAATCATTATTGGACCAATCATCTATTGACATGTTAGCATTTAGTCTTATTTCTATTAAGACCCAAGTTGGGTTAGGATCAAAGAAAAGAAACTTGGGCCCTTGCCCTTTTAATATGCACCCAAGGGCACTTTGGCTATTTTCCCCTAGATCATCTTCCCCCTTACAAGGATTATTGATACCACCATGGAGAAGGGTCAACCGAGTGGTTGACTCCTTGCTTCTTGGCATCAGGCAGCCAGGTAAGGGTCATGCTATCTTCATGTCATCCTACTAGTTATATCAGGGTTCTATTTATGGTCGGAGAAGCCCAATATGGTCGGATGGAGTTCAACGTTAAGTTGTCTAGGTACATGTATATGGAGATGCAGATAGGACTAGAGATTTACCTAGACATTTAGGAGAGGTTGAAGAAGCCTCTGGGTATTTGTTTAAGATGTGTTGTTTCTAGGGGAGCTTCCACACTCCTTTCCTTGGTCTAGAATCATCCACAGTGTTTCTAGCATTTGTCGAGTGTTTAAAAGAAGGAAGGAGGAGGACAGGGTTAACTCCAGATGTTTGGGCCCTACAGAGGAGTCTAGCCACTTCAGTTTAGTGCTTTTTGTTGGATGAAGACCTTTAGTGCCCTTTTATAGGCAGGAGATGCATGGCATGGGCTAAAACATGAAACTGCAACTTAGGTGGATAATCATAATTTAGGATTATCAAGAGATTCAGAGATAATGGATTAGGTGGCTAGATCGGTAGGGACAGGATCTACCAGTGACAATGGCGTGAGTCTTTCTTGTTCAGGCAGCCAAAGGAGGGAAGGGGATATGATTAAAAGAGTACAGACTGCTACTCTTGTGGAAAGTAGTGTTCGAGTGGAGGAGACAACTTCTTCACTAGCAGATCTACTCGATTTGAGAGTCCATATTAGATCAGAATTTGTCTTCACAACAAAAACCTTTTATTAGATAAAACTCTACTTTCATATTTTAATTCTATTGGCCAAATAATATTGTGGATTTGTCCCAAAATTTGGGATAAACCCTATTTATCTATTATCTAGTCTTAGGAAAATGATTAGGTCAGAGAAAGCTTATTTGATCCTCGAAACTTGACCTTCAAGAAATACTAGATAATTATAACATTAATTACCTAGGATGCTAATTATCTTGAAATATCCTAAATTGACTCTAATAGTCTTATAATTGCTTTCTCTTTCACCTATTATTATTCTTATGATCTAATATGATCAAGAATTATTTAAATTCTTAAGTTACACTCTAGGGACGTCTTTGTAAACCCACACAGGTCAAAATTGGTTTAATTGGACATTATAGGTCATAGGTCCACCTAGGATCATCTAATGATTCCAAAAGCCTTAACACATTCTTAAGCTCACGGTTAATACTTGAATTACCATAAAGATCTTGTTTGAGGTTTGATTCCATATATTTTTTCAAATAGGCCTAATATCAAGGTTACTTTCATTACAATTACAATGATTCTGACCTAGGTCATGTAATGATCTCAAGGGCTTCAAGATATTCTTAATTTCACATGCAAGGCCCAATTAGCCTAATCATATCAAATGAAGCATGATCTTAGTAAAATGCAAGATAAGTCAAACATTACTTAGTTGAGTAGATTATAGATTCAATCAAAATCTTAAATATCATAATTAATCAAATTGATTCAAAGCCACACCATTGAGGTCATTACTATAGAATCACTCTGATCAGCTAAACTTGAGTACCAATACATTATTATAATTTTGCAATATTTGAGGATCTTACAAATATTATCCTAATCATATAGGTTGTGGATTTGTGAATTTAGTCAAGAAGTATTCCTTTGACTCATCACCAACATAGCTTGAGCTAGATTTCCCCACAAGGGCTAATGATAGAAGTACACCACAGAAAGAACATCTTATCTTGGGAAACTCTCACCAGCGGTAAAGGTGTAGAGGTATGTGAATAAGAATAGGTTTAATCCTAATTACAAGAGTGTATAAGGAAGCATAAGGGACAAGAGGGTTCACAAGGACATATTGTGGGTTGGAATATTAAGGGTCTGAAACTCTAATATGTCACCTTGGAATTGAGGAGTAAACCCTTTAACACCTTCTTTAAAGTCATTTAAATGCCTTTACAAGGAAAATGTAATAAAAATAAGGATTCTAAATTAAGATAGTTTCACTAATAAGTTGTTATGAGCTCAAATACCATACTCTTAGTGAGTGGGACCAAAAAGGGGAATGTGTTTTCTTTGGTTGTTGACACCCCATTTTTGGTAATTCATTCAATGACCAAGATCAAATTTTGTATCGGAATAATGATGGAGTTAATCCTATTTATTTTTCATTTTCTAGTTTCTTTGTTTATTTAATCCACCCATTTCATCCATTTGGTATAGTTTAGGGGTTTGCATATAGTAAGTATCATTTTTAGGACTAATTACAATTTTCCCTTTTAAATGAGCTTTTTACAAGCCTTTTCTCAATGAATTTTCCCATTGATTATCTAGAACATAGAATTTGATTTCCAAATCTCACGGGATATTCAATTGACATCATCTTAATGAAAATTTTGTATCTTCTTACAAAAGAGGAATACTTTGGAAAAAAAATTTATCTTATCTTCTATTTTTAATATAGTTCTATTAATCATATAATGCCAACTTACTATTTGAACTTTTTTATTTGAGATATCTCTAAAACTTTCCAAAAATTCTAAAACCTAGACACAAATTATATTTTTCTCCTTCCAAGGACACCCAAGGGAATCATGCTTTCTGTCAGGGTGCCATGTGGTAGAATCCTATGTTCCACTAGCGCTTGGCCCCACAAAATGTAGAATTCCACCAGGTTTGTTCCAAAATCTACTTTCTTAAACACTAGACCCATGAACCCTAATTCCAAACTATAAAGAACCCCACTATATCCACAACCACTATGGCCCCTTTCAAATCTTTTGAAGGCATGGAGTGAACTATCCTTCTATTTTAGTTTCAATTACCATGTGAATACAAGGTCATTCTTCTAGCACAACTAACTGTCCTATGCCAAAATATTATTGAGATGGTAAGGAGGAAACAGTTGCTACCTATTGTTTACTAGTCTATTCATATGATTTGACTTGATATATCTATAAATTCTAACTTTTTTCTAGAACTACTATCATAAATTGCAAGTCGATCTACAATTACTTGTTCTACAATTATTTTCCATGATTAATTACCTAATATTACTCTAAAAAGTATATGTATTCATCAATGTAATTTCCATATATAGATTGGTTGTCATGTAATATATTTGTTTCAACATCTATTGAATAATTCACTTTAAAAAATATCTCTTTCTTGTGATTGAATCTCCTCGATGATATCTCTCTATTTCCCACCATACATCCTAAATGCCCAGGATGGAATTCCATTATCAAAGATCCTAATATTATTGGGATATCCTAACCAAAAGTTAGAATATTAGGCATAACAAAATGATCGTCTCCTATTTTAAAAGATTTTCCTATAAAAATCATGTATTTTTTCCAAGTTTTATTATTTTGTTTTCTATAATCACAACAAAATTGATTCTTTTAGTGAAATCAAGGATACATATAGTAATACATTTTCATAGGTGATGTGGGGGTGTCAAACAACTTCACAAGTTGTAATAGGATTTCCATTTCCATTTTTTGCTCATTCTTTATACTTTTACCCACCCCCTGGTGAGTCAAATTTTGGTCATTTTGCATTTTCCCACTCTAAAATACCAGAACCTAACCTCCTAGCACTAGAAACCCTAAATCTTAAGGTTTGGATCCTTTGGGATTGGTTCAAGGATCAACCTCTAGACATGGTATAGGTTATACCCTTCTATACCTAAATAGGAATAATAAATAAGTGGTTGGGATGAAATATGGATAAACAAGTAAAGTAATTGGAAACATGCATTTGCTAAATATTAGAAACCATATAATGTGCAATCTAGTCCTTTTCACCCTTAATTTTCATACGATGGAAATAGTATGTAGTTAGTGTTAAGATGTTTCATTTTGATATGTAATAAGTTATGGAAATTATTTGGAGCATATCCATGGTAATAAGAATGTTGAGAATGCATTAATAGTCATAAAAAGGATATAAAGAATAATGGACAATTGGTTTTCTTTAATTGGAAAGATAATATCACTAAATATCTTTAAAAGAGGATTGGAATTTAATAATGATGGCCAGTACATGTGAGAGTTAAGGAAAATCAGACAAGAGAAAATAATCCTCAAACAAATATAATATCAACACATTATTCATTAATACATTTATTAAATTAATAGATACAGAAAGAACAAATTTTAACCTCAAACCATGAGATCGCCTATAAAAGTGTCTCAAAAGTGGAAAGTAAACCCATATTCAGACTCCACATGCTTTGATTTTCTTAGGAGCCCTATTTCACACTAATTGAATAATCGGAAATGCCTTTTTCATTAAGATAAGAGATTACAAGTTAAACTCTAAAATGATAAATAATATGTTGGATGAGTTCAAAAGTAAAACTAACGGCACAAATGAAATCTATATGTCTTAAGTAGCTTAGATGTCAAATTTCATATTAACTGGCACTTTTTTGGGCCCTCAAATAAAGTATGAAACAAAATATATGGTTTAAATTCTTATTATTCTAAACATTCATTGGATACACTCCAGTTTCTTCAAGTTTCTCTCATTTATATTCATCATACATATTTCAGATTCTATTACACAATGATCTAGACTTTCCCGATTTAAGCTTTGACTCCAACCATTGTATGAGTATCAGAGGGAGGTAAAGTTGTATTTTACCTCTGTTTCCTTTTCCTTCTTTTACAAACATGAATTGATTTCCTCTTATTTTTTCTAGTGTTGATATCTTCCCTGACTTTCAGTACATCTCCATCGATTCTTGACCAGAACTTTCCCAATTAGACTTTGCATCTTTCAATACCCACTTTCCTAACCTAATTCTTCTCCATTTGCAATACTCAAAATCAACCCTTCTCATTCTTATTTCCACAAACTACAAAACAACATCCATGGATACACGTATATACGTAAGCACCTCAAAATATTTTCCCAACCCCCAGATACCTTTTTTTCTTATCTACTAAATCCTCATTACTCTAATCATGCCTCCTCAACCCCATCTTCCTATATGAGGTTGGTAGAGCTTGTCAGCGCACCACAAACTGCTTGAATCAGTTTTGTCCATATTAGAGACTTCTTGGAGACCTTGATAATGTCCATGTAACACCTACTTACCCAATGGATATATGGACATATGGTTCCCTATTTATGTTTTGTGTTCCTAAGTGTTGCCATGGTTTTTGGTTTCTTTGGTCCAGTCTTGCTTCTTCCCCAGTTTTGTAGTCTTTAGGATTGATGGTTTTGAAAACCTCTCCAATCTTTGTTCTTTAGGTATGGCTTCTCACCTTGAATCATCATTTCCCTCTTCTAGAGTAGTTGTTGCATTAGTCCTTGGCAGTTCACGCGACCATCTCTGACCCACTTTTTGGGGTCACTAAGATGTGTAGTGTATGGGAAACTTGTTGGGATTGTCTTAATGTTAGTTAGAGTTGTTTTTTATCTTCAATCTCTTATAGACGAATGCGGTAAGGTTTGTGTTTGTCTGGTGAAATAAAAGGCCAAGCAGAAAAATTATTCCTTACGCTTGTACAATTTTGCCCCAATTCTGATTTGATTTGTCACACGACTATGGGCAAATTTGTCTCATTGCCCTTCTATTCTTTTGATGATGTGGAACTCCTTTTTAAATGGCAAGTTACTGATGCACCCTATCATGCATCAAAGTATTGATGCATGATGCAGGGGTAATTCAGTCATTTTTAAGGAATTTTGTTTTCAAGAATTCAATAAATAGATTTATCTTATATAATTAGTAGCAAACTATATAGAAATCAAAAAATAAAAGAAAATACATTTTGAAATCAGAAACTTTGCTCCACCCACTGGTACTAATTTCATCGCCTGGATTTAAAATTATAAATATGTGATTTTAAGGATTTTTTAATTGGATGGAATTTTTAAAATTCATAATGTATAATTAAAAAATAAGGTAAAATCTTTATGGAATCAAACTATAGTCTACATGATGGATCCATTTTTGTGACCTTAATCAACAATAACAAAAATATGATTTTAAGGGTTCAAGTGATTAATGATATATTAACCATTTCACATATATGATTAATATGTTGGTTGAAGATTTAATGAAGATCTAGGGTTGACTTTGGACATATCTAAACTTGATATGAAGCATGTTTCATATCCTTAATCATATTGAGCAATCGATATAATTTCTATCTCTCTTGATGTATAGTTGCACCCCTTATTGATTACATTGGGCAATCACCTCTGTTTTCTCTCTTTTTTTCCTTTTGGGACATATTGCCTTATACACTTATCTCTCTTTGAGATGTTGACTCCTTTAGTGGTTATGGATCATCTATTGTTCTTAAACTATTGGATATTCATATTGGACTCTAAAGTTGTATTATGTTCATCCTACTTCATTTTGAACCATAATTTGTGAATTTTGAACTAAATGGAACCTTATTTCTTAAGAGATGGTCTTTGATGGTCTTATGATGTATATTACTTGTGGATATACTTGAATATTTGTTTATGGGTCTTTTGACCCCACTTTCTATCAGTTGAATGTTCCCATCCCTTATATGAGTAGGACTATATTTTATCTTGCTTGCACTATTTGTATTTATGAATTTAATAGTCATAACTAGAAGTAGTGACACCATAGTTAGTTTTGGGAGCTCATGTTATAGTTCTCCTATTGATTCATTAATGTTTTAGTCATATGTATTACTTTTAGGCACTGAAGTTTAAGTCATGTTTTCAATGCACTGAGGTTTTATTCTTCTTGCAATATTTTTTTTTGGGAACGGGGGTCTTAGTCCTCCTGCCATGAACTAAGGTTTTAGTCCTCGTACCATGAACTAAGGTTTTAGTCCTCCTACCAAAGTTTGTATTTATTTGTTACTGAGCTTTATCCCTCCTTCCTCTTTGTATGTAATATATGTGTTCCTACCTGACTTTTTAGTATATGCTAATCTTCTTTATACTCACCGTGCAATTTTTATGTTAATGATATTGTAGATGTGACATTTTCTTAAGGCAAGAATCTCTCTTATTGACTATCCTCAATAAATGTAACACTTTTATAGTATTTTTCATTTGATCATCCACTTTATTTTTTTTATCTTTCATTTGCTTAGGGAAGCCTTGATAAAGCCTATGGTTGTCCTTTTCCCCTAATATTGCTCGATCTCTATTTATATGCACATGCCAACTTTTATGCTTCCAACATCCACTTTGTTTTCTTTTATGGGGTATGCTTCCAACCCCTTAGGTGAAGGACATTGATGAACTACCTTGGTGACTAATACTTTGCTTACTCGAGTTAATTTTAGTGAGATAGACTTTTAGTAGCTCAGACTTCATCTACTTAGTTTCTAAAGTTGTTACCTTCATAAAAAAAACCCATGTAGGAGATCTATAATGTATCTTGTAAAATTGTAGTAATTATATTTTGTTCCACTACTATACTTTAATCTTTGTGATATCCATGTATGAAAGATTATATAATAGTTATTCATCTATTGCAAAAATTGGTGTTTGCTTGTTATTGATGATGAGTCTTATTTGATTTTGTGAGGAGTGGATCCTTGCCATGAACTTAAATGCTTATTGTTTATTTTCCATGTTTTACATATAAAACTCTATGGAAACCCTAAACCTTATTCTTATCCTTTTTTCATTTTTCTTTGAATTTTACAGTGACTGTCAAGTCTAGCCTCTCATAGGATTTTTCTCATGGTAAAAGTTTCTAGTAACTCCATTGCTGAAGTCTGGATAATCTGAGTTGTTTCTTTCAATTTCTTGAGTTTCCTTTTTGGTTTAAGTTTCTTTTGGGATTTCCTTACCATTTTTATTTTTTCACTTTCCCTTTAGGGTTTCCATTTTTTCTTTCAGGGTTGTCATTTTGATTTCGTTTTATGGTTTTCTCTCCACTTCCATTTTATAAAAAAAATTATTGATTTTGATTTACATCTATCTTTTCCTAGTATGTTTTCTAATTTTTTCCAGAAAATAGAGAGAGAGAAGGGAAAGTATTCCATCATGAGCATGATAATGTAATTAAAATAAGGTGTAAACACTAAATAGTCACATTTTATCAAGTATAAGGCAAGTCAATTAAGTTCAAATGAATATAATTGAAACAAAATATCAAACCTCAACATTGGTATTAAAACAAGAAATGATAAACTTATATTTTTGTATATTCATAATCAATAGTTTATTTTAGATATATCTCTATTGGAATAAATTCCATATACTTAGTCATTTATAATTCAAATAATTGTTCAAACTATAATTTTTTCATATAAATTCTTAGTTTTTCATGGTTCTAGAGTGAGTAGGGATGTTTGTAGTAGTTTCATAGATTCCCACTCACTAATCTAGTAGGCCATTACCTACTAACTTAACGTTTTAGGTAAGGAGAACTATAATAAAGTAACTTAAAATCTATCCACTACAAGGAGGTCATTAGTAACCAACAAGTGTTGACATAGAGACCTTGGAGTCTAGATAGTGTGTCTCAATCTAGAAGTATTTCTAGAAAGAGATCACCACATGAGTTTGGTTTTTTATGTTTCGTATGTACTTATTTTTTTAAATGTAAATTACATGTAGCTCATATAAATAGTTTGCAATGAAATAAATGTACTAATCAAAACAACAATATCAGTCATGAAAAGTATTCTATATAGTCTTAACTTCTTCTATATAGTTTTGCATAACAAATGTTTTATGTCATAATCTAACATTTTTTAATAGTTGGTTTCTCCTTTGGAAGATATTTATTATTACATAGATGTATGATAGATTAATTTGGATTACCATAACATTTAACTTAATTATTGAACATTACAGTTCAATTAGAAGGATGATCCTCATAATCCCTATACAAAGAGATCCCACTATTATATAGTTTATTTCTTTGAAGTACATGGCAAGTGGATGCAGGTGCATGCACAAAAAATATAATTAAACATATAGATATAAGAATTGATGTTGAGATAAAGAATCAATTCCTTATAATTCTCAACCTTATTCTTACCATTTTTTATTTCCTTAGAGTTTTACAATGATCACTTAGTCTGGCCTATCGAAGGATTATTGTCATGGGTAAAACTATTTGATGACTCATGTGGGGAATTCTAGATAGTCTGAGTTGTTTCTTTCATTTTCTTGAGTTTTATTTGTTGATTTAGTTTCTTTTGGCATTTCCTTACTATTTCTATTTTTCGTTTTCCTCATAGGATTGTTGTTTTTTTCTTCACTTTTGGGTTTTCATTTATTCTTCCCTCTAGAGATTTCTCTCCACTTACCTTTTAAGGTTGCCTAATATTTCCATCTTTACAATTGAACTTGTCTGATCATTTGTTGTTATGGCAAGCTTATTGTCCATGTCTAGTCCAACTGATATAAAAACTGACATCATATTGAGAGATAATTCTTAAAATAATATCACCATGCACTAAAGTCTAAATTTTTTTTCTTCAAACAAAGCACTCATTCCAGTTAAAAATGTCGATCAAGTTATCAAAAATTGTGATAATTGTTACAAAAATTGTATATGAGGGGTACCAAAAGACCATACAAGCATGTATACGAGTTGTCAAAAAGTTATGTCATAACTCATTATAAACTTCAATTATTTTATATATTTCATAGCCATTTTAACTTCACTAAATACAATCTGAGATAAATCATTGAAGGTTTTTTTTTCAATGGTTACATGGTGTCGAGTTAATTACAAAATTAATTGATGATAGTAAATGAATAGGGATAGATCGCACACTAATGGGTGGTTCCTCCTTTTAATTGAGGGATATAAAGTTTTAGAATACTGGATTGACTAGATCAATACATGCATCAGCATTAGTCATTTGTCAATCATGATAAATGTATTTCCTTTGAATAAAGGACATTTTAACAATATGAATGGACTTGGTCAATTTGACCCTCTATCCATATACTTTTTAGGCATTATTATGATTTATCCTTGTCTCAATGCTTAGACTTGTCAGGTCAAACAACATTCTTGGGAAAATAAACTACTTAAAGAATATGAATACTATCCAATTTATTAAAGACACAAATATATTTAATGTTATGCATGTTTTGGGCATATTCGACACCTCTCTGGCTTAAATAAGTTCCATAAATGTACAATGTATGTCATTCATATAGACAATGCATCCTTGACTCGATATTGTATTATGACCAAGTGGAAGGTATTTTCCTTTGACATACATGGGTCTACCAACGTAACATGGGTGACTGACAACTCGCTTTTGGCAACAAATAATTAACAAGGCAAAGAATATTCTTGCATATTGAACAATGAGGTGCCTAGTGTGTTTTCACACACTTGGGTATTTTGAATTTATAAGGGACCTAGTCTAAAATGCTCACTTAGACTATCCACACTTCACCCGCAAGTGCACGGGGTCGTGTTGTAGTATAGGCAAGTGGAACAATAAGGGTCAATCCATAGCGAGAGAGGGGGCACTAGAGCTAGGTTAGCCTGAGCTACATTTCTAAAGAGGAAATTAGGGTTTTTAAGGTTTAAAGTTGGTTTTTTCAATTACAATAAGATGTAATAAATTAGACAAGAAAGGAAACAAGGCAACCAAGAATCTTAATTTAACCATAAACAAGCAATTCTAATTTAAAAAGAAGGTAATTACTTAAGTAAGAGCACAAAGATACACTAGACTAGCAATTAAAGAACTAGAGCAATTAGAAAACTAAACTACCACTATCTAGATTGAGTAAGCACAAATATGAAATAACTACCCTAGCAAAATTGACCACTAAGAACTAAGTAATTAAATAAGGAGCAATTAAGGCAAGCAACTACAGTAGCATAAGCAAGCTAAGCAAACAAGATGGGTTTTAAGACAAGTAATGGGAAGAGTGGGTCGTTTGGAGGAATGTCACAAGAATCCAAGTTAAGGGTTGATATAACATGAAAATCCTATCTTTTCATTCTAAATTGCCAAACCAAACAATAGGTCGAATGCAATGAAATCACGCTAGACTATTGGTTGGTCATGGATACATTAGAGTGTAGGAGAGGAACTACACCCTTTCACCCCCTATCTATCCTTACGAGGCTCAATTGGACTGAGGTCTAGATGGGATTTCTATTGTATTTAACTAATATAGGTTTCTAGGGTAAGGGTTACTGGGGTAATTGAGAGCCAAGGGTAGGAAGGAATAGTAGAGATGAAGGTGTTTCACCTCATGTTGCTCACCATCTAGCCTTTAGAAAACCCTAGGCAATTGCACTAATCACTCTTATACTAGTTAATTAAATATCACACTTAGTTGTAGGAGAAGATATTTGTATGTAGGAAGATAGGGTACTAGCTAGGGATCCACTAGTTGGACCTAGGAGAAATTCCTAAAATAGCCACATGAAGTTCATATTCCCCTATAATCTAGGTGTTTTCAAGCATCAAACAACAAGCAATCCATGTTTAGAAGCATAAATCATAGGTAGAACAGTGGGAAATAAGATAGAAGCAAGATACAATCATCATAGAATGAAATTATGTTTATTACATGTTACATTCCCCCAACATGGTATCAAAGTGACATTTCATCCCCCAAACAGCCCACTAAGAGGGCTTAGCTACTCGTAATCAAACAAAAGAGCAAAAAGGAAAGAAGAAAGAGGAAGAAGGCCATGGATTCTCATGGAAGCTTCTTCTCCTTCACCTCCTAGCTACTGTAGTTCATGCTCCTTCCTTCAAGGTGGATGGATGGCATGGAAATATGGGGGATTATTATGGAAACCCTAGAAAACTAGGGTTTTGGGGTAGTGGAAGGTGGAAATGGAGTAGGGTGGTGGAAGAAGGTAGGTAGAGCTCTTGAATGCTAGGGAGAGTGTAATGAATGTTGAAGGGAGGCTAACCTAATGCTATGGACACCACTCTAGTATATATAGGAGGGAAAGAACTAGGGTAAGTGGGAGCAAAATGGGGAAAATAGTGCAAAAAAGTAGGGTTTTGAGTGGCAGCATGACCGTGGTGGTAGGAGTGTAGAACGGTCACGGTGGTAGGGAACGACCGCGTTGGGAAGTGGAAAAATATCAGGTTGAACGTGGAGAAATGGAGGTTGGTAGTACGGCCGTGCTAGGAAGCACAGTCGTGGTGGGGGCAAAGTAGAACGGTCGTACTGGGTAGCATGACTGTGGTGGGCGAGTTAGGGACTTGGTTGTTTATTTATTTATATTCAACTTTATTATATTTTGTAATTTTTATATATTGTTGGACCTCTATGTAATTTCTCTAAGTTCTCTTATTAATAAAAGAGAGAGGGAACATTTCTCCTCTCCACACGCTGTATTGTAGCACCCTATCTTTCTTGTTCACATGGTACCAGAGCAACAAGATCCAAGGGAAGCGCAGCCGGCCCTAGCCCTGACCAACGGGGCAAGCCACCGCCACCAGGCAGCGGCCGGCCACCGGACAGTAGTAGGCGTCGTTTTCAGTAGCAACAGGCCATCGAGAAGCATCCGCGCCATCGACATCCCACCGCCACCATCGGAGGCCCATCACCGCCAGCCAAGCAACCGCCAAGCAGCTTTTTTCTAGGCTAGTTTTCACCGGGTGAGGGGTCAAACACGGTTGATTCTTGACCAAAAGGCATGGACTCCTTCAACCTCTCTAACAGCCTTCTAAAAGTACAAATCAAGCAGCCTATGTCTATTTAGATAATTCCTAATCGCATCTCCTCAATGTGTGATTAGGAAATACTTGCCTGGAGGCTATTGATGTGTCAGAAATGTATCATCTCATCTATATTTGGGAGACGTGTATCTCTTTGTAACTTCCTTCCACAATGTGACGTGTATCTTTCTATCACTTAGTTTCTCGCTTGACATGTATCATCTTGTCATTCTATTTTCTGTTTAGATCATGGAGGACACCAAGGCGAGATGTCACCTATTTCCTCCATCAAGATGAATGGGAAGAATTATCTCTTGTGGATGAATATTGTCCATATAGTTTTGGATACCCAAGACAAGGCAAAACATGTTGATTTTGATCTTCTTGATTCTACTAACAAAGGCTATGCTGAATAGAAGCGTCATAATAGTCTAGTGAAGACATGGATGTGGGCGAGCATGGAACCTAGAATTGTTGCTAGGTTCATGTTCTACACAACTGCCAAAGAGATGTGGGATGTAGTAAAGAAACATTACTCACAAGAAAAGAATGCTCATTGTCAGATTATGATATATGATTGTCTATTTGTAGAATGACAGGGAGACAGGCCTTTAGAAGAATATATTGGAGTGATCCAAGCTATTACTTAAGAACTAAGCTTCTATGATCCAGTGAATATTACAGAACAAGTCAAAGATATAGATGATTTGAATACAAAGAAATTCTTATCCAGCCTGAGTTCTTCATGAAGTTCATCCCGTAGTGTTATCCTATCTTCTGAAAAACTTCCCATCTTAGAAGAATCTTACTCAAGGATTTTATAGTCAAATTTTGAATAGGTTGATCCTACAAATGTCCCATCTCATGGAGATTCTCATGCATTTGTAGCCACTGTAGTTAGAGGAGTTTGTATAGGTATGGGCCAAGGATGTGGCACACGTCCTAAGTGCACTTTCTATGACAAATCTAGACACACTACCGTTGAGAAATATTGGAAGAAGCATGGTAGACCTACAACAACACCTGTGGGGGCAGCAAACTATGTTGTCACTATAGAGTCTTCAAGGCCTCCTATTTTGAAATATGGATCTTCTACCATCACAATCACCAAGGAGGAATATGATAGATTTATTCTGGCTACCCAGTATCTAAGTTTGGGATCATCTTCTTCTTTAGCCAACCTCACATCTACTATTGGTAATTAGGCTACCTCTTTACTGTCTTATGGTTCAACTTCTTCATGGGTGGTTGACTCTGGAGTGTCACAGCATATGACTGGTATTAGGAGACGGTGTCATTCCATTGACTCACATATTCCTCACCAATCTGTGACAATGGCAGATGGTTCAGTAAGGAGAGTGTTATCCAGTGAATCTGTTTCTTTGACTCCTAGAATTTATCTTAAATTTGTACACTATGTGTCTAGATTTCCATTTAATCTTCTTTCTGTTGCAAAATTGATTGATACTATGAAATGTACGGTGACATTTGGACCTTCTTGTTTTGTATTATAGGATCTCAAGAGTATGAGGACAATTGGTGTGGGGCCTAGGAAAGGTGATCTCTACCTCTTACATGGTGAAAGTCTGCCTCGCCAAGTATCTACTCCTACTCTAGCTATCCTTTTGAGCGGTTCTTCCTTACTATGGCACTACAGATATGGACATCCTTTGTTGGAGAGCTTGAGAAAGTTAGAACTTGAGTTATGACAAGTGTATTTATTAGAGTTTCATTCCTGTAAATAAATGGGCTTCTTGTCCCTTTGAATTAGTCCACAGTATTGTTTGGGGTCATGTAAAAGACAACAACTATAATGGTTTTTTCTATTTTATTTCATTTGTGGATTATTTTTCTCGCATGACATGGATTTATTTGTTGAAGAGTTGAGAGTCTGTGTGATCCATTGTCAAGCATTTTCATCAAGAAATAAAGGCCCAATTTGATTGCAATATGAAAATGCTTCAATCTATTAATGCCTTGGGAATATGTTCAAAGTGCTATGGCTGATTTTTGTAACTCTGTTGGGATGATACATCGTACATCCTGTCCTCACATCCCTCAACAAAATGTGGTAACTGAGAGGAAAAATTGTCAACTTCTTGATATTTCCAGAACAATTATGTTTCAATCCGATGTTCCTAAGAAATTCTAGTATGATGCGTTACTTACGCCTATTTTCTTATTAACAGGCATCCCTCTTCTGTGATTCAAGGGTGTATTTCATTCTTTATCTTATGTCCTAAGGATCAACCCTTTCGTGTTCCCCTTAGAGAGTTTAATTGTACTTCCTTTGTCCACAATTTTGATCCTAAGGCAGATAAATTATCCCATAGGTTAATTAGGACTCTTTTTCTTGGGTACTCCAACACTAGCAAAGGGTACTAGTGTTATTGTCCCAGTCTTTGTCGTATGTTTGTGTCTAGGGATGTAAATTTTCATGAATCCACTCCACATTTATCTGGTGTTCCCAGTAAGGGGGAGAAATTGTATGAGAGTGAGAGAGTGCCACCGCCAGGCATTAGTGAGAGAGCACCACCACCACATCAGAGTAAGAGAGTGCCACCTATCATTCTTTACTATACTGCAGTTCAGGAAGAGCAGCTAGAAGATGGTACCTTAATTTAGCAAGATTCACATGTTTATAGCATATGAGGCAAACAAGATCTAGAGGAGGTAGTGACTCCAGTCTCTAAGCCTTCCCCATCTCCCTCTACTCAATAGACACCTGAAGAACCATATGACCTTGATGTTCCCATTGTTGTCTGCAAAGGTACTTGTTCTAGTACTATTTGACATCTTATTGCAAGTGTGCGTTGTTTGTCAAAATTATCTAAGAAGGCGTGTTCATTCTCTCTTGGGATTGATTTTGTGGCCATTCCAAGAAATCATCTTGATTCTATGAAGGATATTGGTTGGAAATAGGCAATGCATATGGAAATTTCTGCTCTTCTATAAAACAACGCCTGGGAACTTATTGACTTACCTCCAGATAAAAATTGTGTGCGCTATAGATGGGTGTTCATAGTGAAACATAATCTAGATGGTTCAGTAGAGAGGTTAAAGGCTAGACTGGTGGCAAAAGGTTACACTCAGACATATGGGGTTGATTTCTTTGAGATCTTTTCTCCTGTGGCTCGTATGAATTCCGTGCAGATTCTTATTTCTCTTACTATTGCTTTTAACTGACCTATATTTTAGCTTGATTTCAAGAATACCTTTCTTCATGGTGATCTATAGGAAGAGGTGTACATGGAGCAACCTCCTAAATTTGTTTCTTAGGGGGAGTGTCAGAAGGTGTATAGATTGAAGAAAGTCATTTATGGGTTGAAACAATCTCTTAGAGCTTGGTTTGATAAGTTCAGTGATGTTGTACTAAAGATGGGCTTTTCTCATTCTGTGGTTGATCACTCCTTATTCTATTCTAGCTCTCCTATTGGATCTATTATTATTGTTGTATATGTTGATGATATAGTTATCACTAGTAGTGATTTTATAGGCAAATCACTTGTAAAAAAAGATTACATGGGCATTTTCATACAAAGGATCTGGGCAAACTGAGGTATTTTCTAGGCATTAAAGTACTTAGATATCATGCAAGTACTAATTTGTCTCAGAGGAAATATGTGTTGGGTTTACTGCAGGAAGTAGGTATGAGTGAGTCCAAGCCGATGTCTACTCCTATGGACTATCATGTGAAGGAGACGACTAGTGATATTGATTATCTAGATCTAGGATATTATAGGAAAATTGTTGGTAAACTGATATATTTGGCAGATACTTGCTCTGACATTTTCTTTGTTGTAGGAGTGGTGAGTTAGCATACAAGCTCACCACAGCATTCACATTGGACAGCAGTTTTCTATATTCTAAGATATCTGAAAGGTCCTGGTAAGTGGATCACCTATTACAGACCCAAGACCCATGTGTCTACTCTTGTTCTAACTGGTTATGCTGATGTAGATTGGGCTGGTAATCTGAATGACAGGAGGTCTACTTCTAGATATTGCATGCTTCTAGGAAATCACCTTATCACCTAAAAAGAAAAAGGCAGAATGTTGTGGCAAGATCTAGCCCAGAGGATGAGTATCGAGCAATGGCTCATGCCTGTTGCAAGTTGCAATGGGTTCAATCTGTGTTTTCTAAATTAAAGATTCATGTGTTTGTTGGATCCTAGATGGGTGATTGGATGCTCTAGAGGTGGGGTGAATAGATCTGAATGCATTTAAACAAAATTCATTAGACCTTCAAGTTATATCACAAGATAAGGTAGCTAAATAGAAAATTTGAGTGCAACTAAAACATACATAGAAAGTGAGAGAGACATATTGAACAAACACCAATTAACAAGCTATGTAGGGTGGTTCCACACTCCAAACTAGGAGTATGTCAGTCCACTACCTAGAGAGGTCAACCTATAGGATTTCTAAGTGTGTCTTCCTCTATATATATTCACATATAAAAGTTACAACACATGACCCACCAAAGGACTTACCTATCCAATACAAAGAGTCTTCAACCTTACCAAGGACTTACCCACTTTGCAATGAGTCTTCGGCCTTCTAGAAATTACCCACTCTTCTTCGATCTTCAGCCTTTGACTTCACCTTCACTCGGAGAAGCTTTCACCAAGGGCTTACCCACTTGAGCAAGAAGTCTTCTGCCTTCACCAAGGACTTACCCACTCTTGCTCCAAGTCTTCAACCTTGATCTTCACCAAGGGACTCCTTCCCTTGTTCTTCTTCACCTCTCTTAGCCAAGATAGAGAACCTTCATCTTCATGGTTGAAAAGAGAGATATGACTAGCTCTCTTACAAATATCCTACTCACTCTAATGGATGATGAAAGTGATTAAGCTTAGAGAGAGAGGACGATGTAGGATGCACTCAACTATAGACTAGGAATCTCATATAGAGGTTTGCATTGAATGATCAACCTTGGAATGAATCCCAAGGGGTCCTACTTATAGTTGTGGATGCCTCTTAGCCTTTGGGAATACTTAAGGATGAATACGAGCCATTTGGGGTGTTGCAACGGATATATTTTCGAGTTTTGCAACACTCCAACGGTCAAAAACACTTTTCTGCACTTTTTTGAAAAGTGTGATTGGTCGAGTTTGTAAGTGGACCAAACGGATTGGTCGAGTTTGTAACTCGACCGAACCTAGACATTTTCAAAATCCATTAAGGGATTGGTCGAGTTTGTAATTGGACCGATTGACAACCTGTAATGAATTTTGGAAAATGTCATTAAAGTGCTTAAATATTCAATTTAAGTGCTCATGGTTTTTTCTAAGCTTAATTACAAGTCATACAATCATTACAAGTGATTTACAACATGATTCTAATGGATCTACATCAATTCTAAAAATGTGCACTTGTATTGACTTTGAGTTGTCTTTTCTCCAAGTTGAGATGCACAAGTTAGGGCATTTGGATTGTGTCTATACCTAATCTGAAATCACTCAAGTAGAAGAATTAGACACAAATAAGTAGAATGGTTTAGTTATCATCAAAACAAGGGTTTAGTCAATTTAGACCTAGTAAATAGTGTTGTCTCCCATAGAGCTCAGATGTGACAATCAAGCTACAATCTGTATTGCCAAGAACCCAGTCTTCCATGAACGCACTAAGCACATAGAGGTTGACTTCCACTTCATCAAAGATCATAACAAGAATGGTACTATTGTGACTCCGCATGTCAAATATGAAGATCAACTTGTAGATGGTCTCACAAATCCATTGAGTCCAGCATCATTTTAGAACTTTTGCAACAAGCTGAGCATACACGATGTGTATGCTCCAGCTTGAAGGGGAAAGTTAATATATCTTATATATATTCAACTTTATTATATTTTGTAATTTCTATATATTATTGAACCTCTATGTAATTTCTCCAAGTTCTCTTATTAATTAAAGGGAGAGGGTGCATTGATCATCTCCACATGCTGCATTGCAACACCCTATCTTTCTTGTTCACAGCTCGGAATGATCACTCTACTCTTGGCTAGTACAGTTGTTCTAGCTGGAACGATCGTGTTGGGGTCTTCTTGGCACGGTCATGTTGGTGAGGTTGTTGTAGCTTGTCAATTCTTGCATCAACCTATAATTTTTTGCTCGAGCAGTATGGCTGTTCAGTGTCACCACAGGCATGTTGGTGTCTTCAGCTGCACTTAGCACTTCATTCTTTGAGATCCATGGACTTCTTTGCTTGGTTAACTATTATCCACCAGGGGTAGGTTGTGGGAGCTTTAGGGTCTCCTTTGGACCCCTCTATCTCTCTCGTCCATCCAAAAGTGATCCAAGTACCTACAGTCATACAAAGAATGTCCATAAGTGCATTTGATAGAAATATACATATTGAGGGAATAACTTGCAATCTAACAATGTTTAGATGTGATAATAATAGAAAAAGACACAAGATAAATACCTAAAATAGGACTGCATCAGTACCTTAGTCATGTGGGTTGTTTCACTCTTATAAAGGTCTATTTCACATCCTACTTTATACTTTTCATATCCCTCCCTCTCAAGATTGAAAATGATTGATAAGATAATACATGACTTCCTTCACGATATTACACATGATACTAATAGGATACATTAGGTAAATTGGGTAATGTTGTGTCATTCATGCTACCTAGGTGAATGGGGTATAACCAACCTTACATTACATTTGCATTGCAAATTTGACAAAGTTATCACTTCCATTATGGAAACCCATGTTCGACTTGGTTACAATTTGTTAAGGAATAAGTACTACAAGATCAACCCCCATGGGCTAAGATCAATAAGAAAGACTGCTCACATTTTTTCTGATACCTTCTTAGAGGATGCCACCTTATCGGGGCTAAGATATTAACTCCTACAAATTGTTTACTTTTCATCTATTATATAGTATGAACCTTGGTCCATTCTAGGTCACAGCAATAACACGAACTAGATATACAATTATATATAATATAATATATATATATAAACAATCTCCTTGCACTTTAGTTTTTATATTATTGCTATCATGAGGAAGTTATGTGTGCGATGATCAATCTTAAAAACTATCAAGGGTTTGAAGTAAATACTTTAAACTATGAAATGATATGAAGTGACAGAAATATATAAACAAAAAAATTACATTTCACTATATATAATGATTTTTAAGAGGAGATTTTTTTGTTAAATCGGTAGTAATAAAGAAGGAATCAAGTTAAAAAGTCATCAAAGACACAATTATGTGCTCCATTACAACTTCTAAATTGAAATGTGGTAGAAGTAAAAAAAGGGTTAGAAGAGAAGGATTTTCTCCCCCTCCCCCTTACCAAGAAAAGGTCGGATGCCCGGGAGGGTGGTAAACCAAGGTGGCAGATGAGATTCGAACTCGTGTCCCTTCATGAGGGAATAGCGTGCTCGACCAGTTGGACCACTCCTTGTTGACTAATGTGGTAGAAGTAAAATGAGTTTTGAGATGCATATTTTCCAAAGCATATCCATCATTATGTTATAACTAGTTTACCTTAGAATTTAAAACTATCCATTAACAAATGAGCATATTTGAGAACTCATCTTGCTTGCCTGAAAGCCTTGTTAAGTCCAATATTGAAGTATTAGCCTCCAATTTCAGCATTAGATATGAGACAACAACAAAATTTCTCCTTAGGCATACAACTAACTTCCAACTTGTAACATTGGCAATATCATTAACATTCTAGAAATAACTATGTAACATAGGAAAACAAATGTTCTTAGTTAGTCTTCTAGCATAGCATTCTTCAAAGAAATAACAACCTTCACTTATTTCCTTGCTTGGATACTAGTCCATATGTGGTAACTTCTCAATTTGATAGTACTAATCCAAGTCTCCCATCCAATCTTTCCACATAGCTATTGAGAATGAGAATCAATATCAACATCCTTGGTGGCCATTAGATGTATAGTAAGCATTTCACTCATAGTCGGCACAACTAGTCACATTTTTTATCTGGTCTAAGTGAAGTATTACCTCATCCATCTCTGAATCCTTCATGTTCATGAACTACATAGTCTCGTGTATCTCTTTAGCACATGTTGTTCTTTGATCAGATTTTCTTCTTGCAGTTGGTCAGCCAAGACTATGATATATGATAAATTACGAACAATGTTATAAATAAAGTTAGTGTAGTATGTAAATAATTTGTTAAAAACAACAAACTTATTAGCTTTTATGACATATTTATGAATAAATGAATGCAAATAAGAAAATAAGAAATTTCATAAAGTAGTTGACAAAATGATATTACTAAATGTGTGTATTTCTTATTACAACAATCTCTTAAGATTAAATGGCTAATAACATCAATATACAATATTTTCAAATCTCTAATCAGACCCCATTCTAATCATTAACCTTTTTGGGTCTGAACATGATTGGACTGACTCTTACTCGAACCAAGAGTTTTTACTCATTCATAATTTAGTTTGATCCAGTGGGACCTAAGAGGGGAATCACTCATTACTATTGAGGAATAGAACCCACTCCCCTCCGAACACACCAAGAAGTATGAAGGAAGGTATTTATTTTCATTTCTCAAATGAATGATACATAAAGCATTTTGATTCTATAGAAGCAAAAAATAAACTATTACAACATTGTTCTCATTGCAACATTGTTGATTCCTCACTCATATGGATGGAATAACAATAAGCAATAAGAAAGTTTGACTAAGCTATGAGGATCAATTATAGAGGGAAACCAGGCAATTTCAAGTTATCCTACGACTATACATATGTGGATCTGTCTCCTCTTGATTCTCCTCTCCTAAAGTACCTACACCTGGGTGGTTTTAAAACAACACCTAGAATAAGAGACAGAAATAGAGAAGCTTATCAGCACAAATAAGCATGTGCTATAAAATGTAACATTGGATATTAAAGATTCAAGTCAATTAGAATAGTTGTTCACATTTAAAAGGAGGGACACAAGTATAATATAAATTGTATAAAAAAATGTATACATTCAAGAGTGATGAAGCTTTCACAAAAATCATATATAGACACAACAAGAGTTCTTTCCTTAAATAATGAAAATTATCAACTTCAAATATTAAGTTCACATGTATATAAAAACATTACCAATATACCTATATGTCATGATAGGAAGGAGGTGAGAGCACCCCAAACCTATTGAAATGTGTATAAGATGCGCGAGAGCACTTGGGGCTAGGTGAGAGTACCAATACCCATATACAGAATGTTGTACAATAGGATCCAACCTCATAACATACCACTATACTAGATCTAACTAGTCAAGTAAAGTTGACATGCTTGATAAATCGGGAAGGCAAGATAGTTTAGTTCTTCTAGATCAAAATTTAAGTAGTAGTGACAACATGTCAATCAACATGAAGAATAAAAAGAGAATCAAGATAAATATGGAAGATTTGCACTATTAAACAAGAACCCAAAAGTTACCAAATGTTAGATCTTAATTTTCTAATTCTACAACATATTTTAGATATTTTTATGTTATATTAGTACATAGATATTGAATTTACGATATTCTATATAGGTGTGATGCCCCAATGTGGTAGGGAATTCCAATCAAGAAGGGAAACATGGGAATTAGAGGTGTTTAAGTTCATCTAGAGACTCAACAATAGGAACCCGATGGAAACCAGGGTTTGGGATACTCAAAAATGCCTAAGGAAACCAAACAGAAGGAAAGTGTAAGGTGGGGAGGAGAGAAGAGAGATATAGATATTAGGGTAGGAGGAATAAAAATGTAGGATTGTATTATTACACTCACATCCCACAATAACCACTAATCATGAGATTAGGGCATAAGTTGAGAATTATACATAATATAGATATCACTCTTAACCTTTTTCTTTCGATTTTAAACTATGTGTTTCCTTGCATCCAATCACATAAACAAACTTTACGAGAAAAATTAATACTTGATTACCCTAATCTGATGCCAACAATAAAGATACATATCAAAATATTCATTCTATTTCTCACACTTCCCTGTACATAAGACATGATAATCAGGTACATACTCTATTAGTAAGGAATCAAAGTTACACAGCATCATGAATAACTCTCTCACTACTCGATAAGGACCTAGAGTGACAGGGACCAACATAACTTGACTAATCCAATACTTGTCTCTTGAGGAAGATTTACTTTGGCATTGACATTCTTCAATTTACTTAGTTTCCCTAAAATTTTGTGAGTAGAAGGGTGAGCCTACTAGTTCATTGAATGAGTACTTCATAGAAACAATTTAAGCACTTATATAATTATAGAGACATTGTTAATCAACTGATATTAAGTAGAATAGAAGCAAGTTAAAAGGGACTAATTATTCACAAACATATGTATGGTAGGTTACTCTAGATGACTGCAAAGAGTAAACCAATCACTGAGAATTCTTAAAAAATCACAAGTAAACTATTAATTCAAAAAGATACAAAGAATAATTGAGTAACTACACACACTTGATTAATCTTTCATTCATCTTATTATGCCTGAAACCCAAATGAAGTGTATCACAAGATGTGAAAGCATCGCAGCAAGCTACGATCTCACTATACAAGATTTAGAATCATGTATGGGTTCCTAAGCCTATAGTCTCACCTACCCCATTTGGCTCTCGGCAGCTAATGGGAGCGGTCAGATATCTCAGACTCCACCTCTGAACTTGGGTACTCAAGAGGTGAGTCAAAGCCCTCAGGCTTATTATGCATTGGTGGACCTACTGACAACTGATCACTACAACATCTAATACAAGTACCACCAACATTCCAGGTTGGTATTGGGTACCACACAACTATAAGGAGTCTCTCCTGCTGGTGATGTGACGACCATCGCCACACCAAATGAGATTACTTAAATCAAAATGCAGATTAACACTAATCATTATATTACCACAAAATAGGGTAAATTAAAACCAATTGCGATTAAATATAACAAGTGGAGGTATTTACTAAACTTGCCTCAACTCAAGCTATATTATTCATATATATACCAAAGGATTTTACATCTCATGTTCAAAGGCTATCAAGACATTATGGTACAACGGTTATAAACTGTCTACACATATATGCCATTTATATACACAAATGGCATAAAGACAAAACCTACATGTCGATATACAAAACAAAAAACCTCCCCAAAGACCTGAGAGTACAAGGATGACACATAGGGAATCTACTACAAAGTTGTAGCATCATATCCAACGTCTAGGAAATATTACTCCTATTGTTGCTCGACACATACACCACAACCTCTACCTCCTAGTCCACGACCACCTGTGGAACCAACGGAGTGAGATCACTTCTCAGTGAGATATATAAATCTCCACCTACATCTATTATAAGTAGAATAGATAAGTAAAGCAGTAAATAATGGTTAAGCGGTTCAAGTACTTGCAATTGAATAGTAGAACATCATATTCTTTTAAAAGGAATATGAAGAACATGTATAATTGTTGTAACCTAAACAATACAAGAAATAAGGTATGGGGGTCATCCAATGTTATTCGTATTTGACTCTAAGAAAATATACTACACTGCTATTTAACTATTTTTATGACCTAAGGAAATGAGACGTACCACTCAAATCCAACTGACCACTATTAAGTCAAAATCAGTACCATACAAGATCAATGGAAGAGTCAGACTCCATGATCATCACCAGCACTATTAGTTCAAGTCTGCGATGCAATGACACATCAGTCAAACTGCTAAAGACAACAACTTGTAGTCATGGTTATAGTCATGTAGAGAGAGAAACTCATAGTCAAGTTATGGTTCTATAAAACAACTAGCATGCCTTGGTACATGGCACAACACTAGAAACAAGCTCACAAATGAATGTTCTATAACAAAGTATCACATTTTTATATCTACAATTTAAGGGTAAAACAAAATAATTCTCTTGCACCCCACACATTCAATAATATGTGCTCTGAGTTTCCTATAGGAGTTACTCATTTCACCATCCAGCTAGATACTGATGTTGTAGATGGATCTATGGTACAGGGCAACTACATGATTAGGGTTTCAGTTGATTAGATATTCCAATTCAGTATCTTTTAATGCATCAATCAAGTTACAATGTAATAATCCTAAACAAATTTTACAAAATTGAGAGTAAGGTACACATTAGAAGATATAAAATATACAAGGTAAGAACTTGTCTCATCATAACAAGACACTGGTGTCACAATTATTACAAGGTCATGAATATCACATCACTATGGGGTATCAACTCCCCAATTCCATCTCTGGAGGATTTCACCTCTTAAAATGTGCTTAAGGTACTCAACAATTCATAACATTTAATTCATATAAAACATGTGCAATTAATATCACAATATATCTCAACAATTGATGTATGCTTATAATTACCACCATGCATTGTGCAAGGTTCACTGTAGCATTCTCATAGCTATGCATATTCCTCTCACCTACAAAATTAGGGATATATAAATAGGAGAGAGGGAAAACTCTATTATAGAACAAGAATCTTCAAGTAAAGCAATCACATACATCATATGAACAATGGGTTCGGGTTAGGGTTTCAATTGCATTCAATTAGGGTTTCATAACACTACTCAACACCTAAACCCTAATGCTATCACTTTCCACTTTGTTGGAGAGTTCTAGAGCCAAGTAATATGGTTAATAATCAACCATTCATGTCACATCATCTCATGTATTTCATTACACTATGTATTGATCATCTATACATGTATGAATATGTGTGTATCGACCCATCACCATAAAGTGTAGCGACCTAGACACACACCATGTGTCACGACCGCAACACTTGGTGTTTTGACCCTAGATCATGATGATATATCAACCTCAACCATTCTAGGTGTATTAATCTCATAAGACATGAGTGTCTCAGACTCCAACCAAAGTGTTTCCACCTTCACACTTCAAGGTGGTTTACTTAACCATTCATGGTTTCAACCCTAATATGAGATGTGTTTCATCCTGAACCACATAAGGTGCATTGGGTGTAACACTCTATATGGTCTTAACCACTATCATCACAATCGTTTCGTACCTAAACAGAAAGGTATCGGTCATAATAAGGTTCATATGGTTACTACCTCCCAAAACCCTAAGTGTTTTGACCTCTAACAAGTGCATGGTCAAAACCACACATCAATGCAAGTGTTATGACCTCATGCCACAAGGGTTACGACCTACAAATGGTCTAGCCTACTACCAAGTGGTCATAACAGCTAGAAGATCAAGGAATACTAACTGTTAGGCATGGCAATAAAACCCTACCCTACCCTACCCGACCCGACCCGATCCGACCCATAAAATTTGGATTTTATTGGGTTTTCTGGTTTTTGCGGGTCAGTGTGTGTATGTGGTGGAGACCCGCGGGTGTTTTTGGACCCGCCCGCAGACATGAGTCAGGGTCCAGGAGACCCGTCTCTCTTAGAGACTCAAAGACTCGAGAGTCGCTACTACGGCGATTCTCTCCTCTACGCCTGCAGCTGACGGGAGACGATCGACGACTCTCCTCAGGGTCCTCCCTCAACTCCCTCTCCGTTGCTTAGATCTAGGATTTCTGACTCTCACGGAAGGCCCCTCTCACCGTATGCACTATCCACTTTCTCGCAACTATCTCCCCTCTCCGCTCTCTCTAAATCTAGGTTCTCTACTCATGGGGTTCCATGATTGCAATGTCTAAGGTCCCAACTGAAGCGGCCATGATGATGGAGGCTAGAGCGACGACGATCGAGTAACGAAAGAGAATCTCAGGTCGGTTTTTCACCTCCGCCTTCTCCTTCCCCTTCGCCCCCTTTTTCCAAGAGACGCTTCCATCTCGGATGGATAAAACCCCTTATGGGAATTTCACCGAACACTCTGTCTGTGGTCCAGTTGTTTTGGTATCTATCTCACTGAGCACTTTGTCGGTGGTCCAGAAGTTGTTATCTTTCGCTCTCTATTGTCTGATCTTCCCTCTATAGAAAGTGCAATTAGGAGCAAGATAGCTTGGCTGGCTGAGCCTGATCCACCATCCACACCATGCTAATCTAGCATCACTTGGAGTAGAAAACGACCGATGGCAACCATGACAGTCACTCAACTCAGCCCACACTTTAGAACGCTCAAGTGATGAAGCTTCGCATTTTGGCAAGGACAATGCCGATGTGCCATCTCCATGCGGGCAGCTCGCACACATACATGACTTGTCAGTGCCGTGCCCAAGCAGAAGATAGTTTCTTGCATGCTTTCTTTATCATCCGTGAGGAGGCCGGAAGCGTCTTAATCTTTGATTGATCTAGTTTCAAACTTCCAATTGCGACACTTATTAGTATACTGGTGTTTGTCAATGGATCAGTACTTTGCTGCTTGTCAAATGAATTTGCAATTTTCATTTTGTAATCTGATGTTGAAGCCACTATAGGAACGACTTCGTTTAAAGCAGCTGTAGGAAAGTTGTGGGTTTTACAGGGTTTTTGAAGTCCTCATGTAAACAATAGTATTGTTGTTGCAAAAAAAAATTGTGGGTGATTGTAGGTTTTTTAAAGTCCGCACTTTGGGCTAAGTTTTTTGGGTCGGGTTTTTACGGATTTTTTTGAGTCGGTACTTTTTTGGGTTCGGGTTAAATTGGGTTAAGCTAAAAACGGGTCGGGTTCGGGTCGGGTTATCAAAAACCCGACCCGTTGCCACGCCTACTAACCGTCAACCCAAGAACAAAAACCCTACACAAGGGTGTTCTTCAAACCCTAGAACAAGATCATTTTAAGGATCGTGATATGAATGTAGAGAATAGTTTTCTCACACATGCATCTAGTGTCAAGATCAGTAATTATACTTAGATGAATGGATTTTAATCAAATCAAAGCATTTACAAGAACAGGAACAAGATCTCATCATTTGTTTTTCAAAATCATCAAATCGGATACAAGGATTTAGGGTTTACAAGAAGTATACATCATTTTTTAGATATAATATAGTTCAAACTTAACTATCATCACTTTCCTCACTATAAGAACATATTTTTGAGATCTGAAATAGCAATATACAAATTGCATATCATCAAGTTTAAGTTGCACATAATAGAGGAGGAGGGAGTTATATAACCAGCCTATAGTTGATGCTCCAAGCCTCCAAGATCTCAAACTTCAAAAAAAGGAAGATCCAACTAGATTCAGACCTTTAACCCTTGAATCTCCTTCAAAAGAGAGGAACACCATGGTTAAAGAAGAGTCCAGGGTAAAGAAAACCCAAACCCTAACTTCGAACCAAGCTAGAAGATGAAGAAACCTAGGTTAAAGCATGATTTCGGCCCAAGAGAAGAAGAAATCTCCAAGAGAAATCACCATGGACCATGCAAAGCCCTCAATTTGGGATAGAGGAAGAAGAAGATGAAGAAGAAAGGGGAAACTAGATCCCAAGTTTGAATCACTTACCAAGAGAAGAGATTCTCTAAGAAACCACCACCAAGAAGATGATCTAGCACCAAATCCACCACATGCAAGATGAATCGACCGCCCTAGCTTCAAGATCTGCTCCTTATTGCTATAGCTCCAAGGTCGGTTCACGTTCAAGGGATGAAGAAGAGGAAGTCAAAAAGTCTCTCACACATGAAGAGACGGGGATATATACCCCAAGGGAGAGAGAGGAAATGATTTGTGAGGTGTCACCATTTTAGATCGACGAATGACACATGTCCTTCAAACACATGGTCTTATCCTCTTCCAAATGCAAAAATATGAAAATTTCATATTTATCCAAAAAGTGTAGTGACCTCCATGGTCTCTAACATCTCATCAAGGTCGCAACACATCCAAACTTACCTTGTTTCGACCCAAAACCCTAATTTATCAAAGTAAGGTTGAAACACTAAAGGACAAGGGTTTGTTTCAACGTCTAGGTCATCTAGGTTGAAAACACAATCCTTAGGGTAGGTGTTGCGGCCTCTACCCTTACCCAAGTGTGTGGTAACAGTCTCTACATCCAAACCCTAGCCAAATCACCTCTTAGACATGGTAACCCTAGAAACCCTAGAACATCATGAAGGGTTCCATCATAAAACATTAATCAAACAAAGCACCCCATGTCACTATCTTCTCTATCATGGTGCCAAGGTACAAGAAGCACTCTTTTCATGTGACATTTTGGAAGTTAGCCCTCACTTATGGGTAAATTTCAAACTAGTATAAAATAACCACTTACATAGAAAAGATGGTTCAAGTCTCAATCCAATTGGACCGAATAAAAACCATAGACCTTTCACATGATATCAAAACATTCCATAAGATTAAATTAAGGTTTAATCATCTTATTATACAAATCAAACATATTTAAGCACAAAGCTAGGTTAGGGATCTTACAACTATAAATCTCTAATAGAAATTTCGCCCCTGAAATCCTATGCAAAAAGAGACAGATATTTCTTTCACATCTCATCTTCAAGATCGCATATGTCTTCTTCTAAGCCATGATGATGCCATAAAACGTTTACTAGCACAATGTCATTTTTCTTCAACTTCTTGATCCTTCTATCAGGATCAGAACAAGACCTTCCACATAATAGATGTCATTATCTATCTCCACCTCAATTGGATGAAGAGTCAACTCTATATCAGGGTGACACTTCCTCAACATAGATATATGAAACACTGGATGCAACTTATATAACTCTGGTGGCATCTCTAACTTATAAGCCACCTTCCCAACATGTGCAACCACAACATAATGTCCCATATATTTGGGGGCCAACTTCACCTTTTTCCCAAATATTAGAACACCCTTCCAAGGAGAGACTTTGAGGCATATCATGTCTCCTACTTGGAACTCTAAAGGTTTATGGTGATTATCAACGTAAGACTTATGTCTATCTTGAGCTACCTTCAATTGTTGTTGAGTGACTTTGATCTTTTCTATTGTCTACTGCACTAGCTCAAGACCTAAAAGTTGATATTCAAATGTATTATACCAACACAAAGGAGATCTACAATGTCTCCCGTACAATGCTTCATATGGTGCCATGTCAATTCTCCTCTGATAGATATTGTTATAGGTAAACTCTATTAGGCTAAGATGTATATCCCAACTACCTAAGAATTGCAACACACATACTCTCAATAAGTGCTCTAAATTTTGTATTGTCCTCTCAGACTGTCCATCTATCTGTGGATGGAATGCAATGTTGAATCTTAACTGTGTACCCATCACTGTATGTAAATTCTCCCAAAAATTAATCATGAACTGTGGACCTCTTTATGACACTATAGTAGTTTGGATCCCATGTAGACACACTATCTCATCGACATACACTTGTGCAAGCTTTTCAGATGTATACATTGTCTTTACTAGCAAAAGTGTGTTGACTTAGTCAACTTGTCCACTATTACCTAGATGGAATCATGACCTTTTGCTATCCTTGGAAGTCCAACCACAAAGTCCATTGTAATATGACATTTCCACTAAGGTATAGGCATTGGTTTCAAGGTCCATGTAGGCTTCTGATGTTCGACTTTAACTTGCTAACATACTGCACACTTAGACACAAACTCAGATACATCACGCTTTAATCTTGGCCACAAATATAGATCTCTCAGATTCTATTGTATCTTGGTGCTACCTGGATGCATAGCATACATAGAAGAGTGAGCTTATTCTAGAACTAAAGTCCTCAGATTATCTATATCTAGAACAATTGATCTACCATGATAACACACTGGCCCATCCTCATATTCATGGAACCCATCATGTTTCTCACTTCCCAACTCTTCCTGAATCTTTCATGTCATAGTATCATTTTGTTGTGTATCTCTAATTTGTTGACTCAATATCGGCTTTACTTGTAATTGTGCTAACAGACCTGCTAACAAGGATACTTCTAACTATACATTCATTTATTGTAGGAGACCAACATATCACTTTTATGGCACACCAAAGCACTCAACTATGCTTTATTAGTAGATAATGATGAAGATGACTTCCTACTTAAGGCATTTTTTACCACATTGGCTATCCATGTATGATAATATATAGTACAATCATAGTCCTTTATCAACTCCATCCAGCATCGTTGTCGCAGGCTCAACTCCTTTTTTGGAAAGATGTATTGTAAGTTTTTGTGTTCGGTGAAGGTATGACACTTATCACCATTCAGGTAATGATCCATATCTTCAAAGAATGGACCACCATTGCTAATTCTAGATCATGTGTCGGATAATTCTCCTTGTGTTTCTTATGTTGTCGTGAAGCAAAAGAAATCATGTTCTTATCTTGCATCAACACACCATCTAGACCATTCTTAGAAGCATCACAGAAAATGATATAACCTTTTCCTTGCTCTGGCAGTACTAACACTAGTGCGTTGGTCAACCTTTCCTTCAGAATTATAAAGGCACATTGACATATGTCCTCCCTAACAAATGGCATATTCTTCCTTGTTAACTTTGTTAGGGGTAATGCTATTGCATCAAAAAATTTAATGAATCTCTGATAATATCTTGATAAACCTAAGAAGATACAAACTCATGTCGGTGTCTTTGGCTTATCCCACTCTAGAACTAACTCCACTTTCTTTGAGTCTACGTAGACTCCTTTAGAATATATTACATGTCCTAAAAAGGGTACTTCCTTTAACTAGAATTGTATTTACTAAACTTGGCATGTAACTGGTGATGCCTCAGCAATGACAAAGCCAATCATAGGTGTTGTTCATGTTGTTGACAATTTCTTAGTAAATCAAGACATCATCTATGAACACAACTACAAAATAGTCTAGATGTGGTCTAAATACTCTATTCATCAAATCCATGAATGTTATTGGAGCATTGGTTAGCCCAAACGGTATAACTACAAACTCATAATGTCCATACCTTGTCCTAAAGGCTAACTTAGGTATGTCACTTTCCTTAATCCACAAATGGTGATAGCCTGACCTTAAATCTATCTTAGAAAAGACAATGACACCTTGTAACTGATCAAATAAGTCATCTATATGCGGCAACAAATATTTTTTCTTAATCGTCATCTTATTCAGATATCGATAGTCTATACACAACCTCATTGACCCATCCTTCTTCTTTACAAATAGAACGGGAGCACCCCAAGGTGATGTTCTCATCCTAATGAAACTGTTCTCAAGTAACTCTTGCAACTGCTTCTTCAGTTCCCACATTTTTGTTGGTGCCATCCTATACGGTGTTTGTGGTATAGGTTGAGTACCTGAAACTAGATTGATTTCACAATCAAACTCTCTGGGAGGAGGTACACCAGGAAACTCATCGGGAAACACATCCTGAAATTCCTGTACAATTAGAATTTCTTGAATACTAGGACCCTCTGCCTTTGTATCCACCACATGTTCCAAGAGCACATCACAACTCTGCCAAGATAGTACCCGACATATATATACTATGAATTCATATGAACAATCATTCATAAACAAGAAGATTCAAATAGGCAAAGTTTTCTATTCAATCACATGGCAATTTTTTTTTGGAAAGGATATAAACCTTTTATTAAAACCTACTCAAATGAGTAGAGATTAGTATTGTTATATATTCATCATGAGGTACTAACATATGTACCTTATACAAAGATAAAATAAAATTACATCAACAACAAATATTGTCTAATAATTGAATCGTTGAAACCCATCCTACTGAGGATCTTCAATAGTAGCATACACATGTACATAGACAAACCTCAAGGTCTGAGAAGAAAATAACAGTGGAATGGCTTCAACATTTGCATCTCTACCAAATTACATAGCAATTTCAGGCATAACTAAAAACCCTAGATTTTAGTGTGTTCTTATAACCTCCACAATTACTTTAGGAATTCTCTTTTAGATTATTTGTATGCATCTTAAGTGTGATTTTATCTTTCAAAATTCATCATGACAGAGAAATAATCCATTTCAAATCATATTGCTAAAGCTAGAACTATTTAGGGTTTATTGTCACATATAAGAGAATTGAAGATTCATGGTGGATTTAATCCAATTTCATGCAATCTAATGTTTATAGGAAGTACCCACTCATCGTAAGGTGTGACAATACCTTAAAAACGCATACCATCTCTGAAATTTTTGAATCCATGTCAAAATCCTAGCAAATCACTGGTTTCTTTATCTTTTCAACTTGAAAACCCTAGGAATGGAGATTTATGGCGAAAGAGTGATAAAAGAGGAATATTTGATATCAATGTGAATAATCAAAGGAGGGGCGGAATTTTGACATGTGAGAGAAGATTCACCATGAAAGGCTATGCAAAGAAGCTAAACTTACTTGATTTCATCATATCTCAGATAGTGTAACCCTAGGTCAACATCTCCACCACTTTCTCCTCTCAAAACCAAATCTCTCCTCTCTCTATATAATTTAATTTCTATGGAATGGATCATGAAATGTGGGAACTCCTTTGGTTTAGCTTGATCATATAGAGAAATTGAGGTGCTTGAGTCAATTGTCGTTTGACCCTACTTATACTTTCTTTTATTTCAGTAGAATTTTCTATGATTAAAATATTACTCTAAATCATTTACTTCATAGGTCAAACCTCCTCCAAAAATTATGAAAATTTATCATGTTTCTTACATATAATTTCAAAGCTTCTATAAAATTTTCAGATCATTCCAAACTAACAATAAATAACTAACAATCAAATACAACGCTACTAAAAATAGTCTATTGCAAGGTCAGTCGAAGTGTAGTTTGACCGGGTACCAATTCAAAGAACGTCTAAACATTCTAAAATTTTGCACTAACATGCATGATTGAGTCGACCATATCATATCCAAATTTCAAGTAAATCCACGTTACATAGAAAATTTGAAAAATCATTTACCACACTACTATTGATCAAATTCCATATTCATGTACTATCAAAATCATAATTTTTGGCAACTAGGGTTTACATTTCTCAAACCCTAATTCTTCGAATTATAAGAATGCTTAGAGTTCCTTATTATGTTTGAAACATCATTATTGAGATAAAATCATTAATAAAATTTAAATGATGTTCAATCTAATTAAACATGTAATATTCAGGTAAACCCTAGTTTACCAATTAAGCACAAATGCAATCATAACATGTAGAGTCTAGGAGGACTGGGACTCGAGGAAGAATAAGAGTAAACAAATCATAGGATGTTGATCAAAAGATCAACAAAGATCCCAATATAAAATCTCTATGTGACACTGATAAATTAGTTGCATTATAAGAAATTAAAAAATTTTGTAGAAACTCAGAAGGCATTCTATTCATATTTCCCTCCCCATTTCAGTAAAATTTATTGTTAGTTCATTGTTGAAGATACAATATATTTTTGTCCATATCAATTCTTTGTTCTCACACATCTAGAGTGAGTCCCAGTTACTGAGTCGGTAGATCATTACCTACTAATTAAATTTTTAGGTAAGGATAAGTAAAATAAAGGCATTAGGAATCTAGCCACATGCAAGGAGGTGATTAGTGACCAGCAGGTAATGATGTAGATACCTTGCAATCTAGCTAGCATGGCTTGATTTCAAAATATTTCTTAAAATCCATTATCACAAATATTTAGTTTTCTATGTCATGTATGTATTTATTTTTTAAATGTAAAAAACATGTAGCTAATATAATTTTTTTGCAACAACATAACAATAGTGATCAAGTCAATGATATTTGTCACTAAAACAGTTAACATAGCCTTAACTTCTTCTATATACTTTTTCATGAACATATGTTTTGTAGTAAAATTGAACAATTTTTTTTAACAATTGGTTGATCCTTGAGGATATTTATTAATAAATAGGTGTATTCTGATTAAGTTTAATTATCATGGGAAGGATGATCCTCACAGTTCCTATGGGAGATGATCCACACCAAAGGTATTTTCTTCTTTTAAAGTACATGACATGTGGATCTAGTTGCATGGATAAAAATAATTTAACTAAGCATATAAAACCTAAGCATTTGTGTTGAAATAAAGGATGAAAGCCTTATAATTCCAAATACACATATTTCATGGTTAATTTTATGGTTGTTTCATATTTCAATAGTTATCGTGTGCTCATTTCATATGGTTACCTAACCAATTAAGGTACACTATATTATTTTTATATTAATTCGTATTTGTTCACGATTTTAGAGTGAGTGTGGATGATTACACTAGATACTCAAATCCTCACTCATTGAGCTACTATCTCATTTCCAACTAATTTATCCTTTTAAGTAAGGGAAAGTAGAAGAGAGGTACTAATGAATTAGTTAACTGCAAGGATGTGATTAACAAGCACAAGGTGTTGGTTGTGAGATCATGGGTGTTTCTTGAAAGTGATTATCTTATGTGTTTGATTTTATATGTTGTGTCACATTTGTTGTTAGTATGTAAAGACATGTAAACAATATAAATAGTTTGCAAAAATGTACCTATAGTGATCGGAACAAAAATATGAGTAACTTAAATAAACAATACAAAATTAGTTTTCATAATACATTATTGGTTGAGTGGATCATTTGTGCTTAGTTGAACATCATGCATATAAACATTTGGCTTCTTCTTTAAAAATATTATTTAATACTTTGGATAATTGGATGGTGCATGTTGGATGGATCCTATCATAGGTTTTGCAATAGGGGGTCCCCACCATTTCATTGATACTAGATCCAAAAAGTGTTAAATATCTATCATGGAAATACATTCCTTATTTTGGCCATTCTATTTTTTAGGGTTACATTTCAAGTCTAGTGTTAACTACTCAATCATTCATTTCATGTAATGATGTAGATGTTAAAATACTCCAAAAATCATGTGAAGAACATAATTGGGGGATTATTATATATACATTTTGTATTGACTTTAAGAGAGAATAGTAAGAAGTCAAGTCATCCCACTTACATGCATAGATCATGAACATAAATACAAATTCATACACAAATACAAGTTTTACCTAAGAAGATCATACCGTTAACAAATTTTGATCTCATGTAATGCCTCAAAATGATGTCACCTCATATCACTAAGACTCTATCAAGTCAGGGTCTACATAACATTTTATAAGGTACCAACAAAGCTTTGTAAGATTTAAGGCTTATATCGCCACCCAATTCACTTAAAGTCTTGATCAAAAGGTACATTTAAATATTGAACAAGTTGGTACTATTATTTTCCTAAAGAAAGTTATAATTATGGATAAGTATGATAAAAAATGACAGAGTGGTCTAAAAAGCAATTCAAAAAGAAAATCTATACAATGTTTGATCTTTCCATATATGTAATTCATCTTGTTTGATAATTTCTTGATGTAATAAACTTAATGGTATGTCCACTCGCAGTGATATAACTATTGGTATCGTATTGAAACATTATACTTAAAGCAACACCACCATCCATCAACATCTAAGATAAAAAAAATCAATAAAGCATTCATTCCATTAAGAAGTAGATCAAATTATCGCAATTGCAATCATTCTTACAAGAAAATCATATAAGGATTATCAAAAGACCACATAAGTACGTATACAACTCGTCAAAAAGATTGTTTCATAACTCATTGTCAAATTCAATCATTTAAATTTAGAGACATTTAAATTTATTGAATATAATCTAAGATAAATCATCATATAATTTTTGAAATAGTTTTATCTTATCGAGATAATTACAAATTATTTAGTGGAAAGTAAATCAATAGGGAGAGGTATTACATATATTGGTGATTCCTCTTTTTGTGAATTAAGGGATATAAATTTTTGAAACAGGATATTGAGTAAATCCATAGCTCGACACTAGTCATTTCCTACATTCTGATAAATGACTTTCCTTTTGGATATTTAATAGTAGAAATTGACTTAGAAAGTTTGACCCTTTGTCCTCATATTTATTTCTTATTGTTACATATATCCTTGCCTTAATGCTCAGACATTTTGTTTCAAACAACATTCTTAGAAAAATAGACTACTTACAAAATTGGTATATTGATTGTACGATTTTTTTAATATATTATGTGTATTTTTGGCATATTCCAACACCTATATGGCTTAAATAAGTTCCAAAAATGTAGTATGTATGCAATTCATATACATAATGCATCCTTGGCTCAATATTGTGTTATAATCAAGTGAAATAGCTTCCCCTTTGACATACTTGGGTCTACCATGTCCCTGTGGTGATTGAAAACTCATTTTTGGAAATACATACTTGACAAGATGAAAAATATGCTTGCATGCTAAGAAATGAGGAGTCTTGGTCAGACATGTCGCTTCACTTTTAGAAAGACTGCTTTTTTGGGTATCCCATCCTACTTTATTAATTTCATACCACTTCCTATCAAGGTTTTGATAAATGTTTGACAAGATAATAAGAGACTTGCTTTGGAGAAGTAGAAATGATACCAATAGGAGACATTTGGTGAATTGGAAAATGTTGTGTTGTCCATGCCACCTAAGTGGTAGGGGCATGATCAACCTTAGGTTCCATTCACAAGGCATGTTTAACAAAGTTATCACCTCCATCGTTGAAAATCATGTTTGTTTGTTGAAATTTAGATAAGGAAATACTACATGATTAAGCTCCGATGAGCTAAGATCATATGAAAGACTACTCCCATTTTTTTGATACCTGCTGCAGGATGTCACCTTATTTAGGCTACCATTTGAACTCATCTAAATTGTTGTCTTTTCATTATTATCTAATATGACCCTTGGTCTAGTCTAGGTCACATACAACAACACAAACTAGATATATAGATATATTCTCATTACATTAAGCTTGATTCTGCATTCAAAATATTATCCTCAAATAGGATTAATAACCTTAGAAATCTTATTTGTCCTCTTTGATAAAAGGGACTCTACACCCCTTGTGTTGAAACCATTATGAGACCATAAAACAATAAAAGAGTTCGATAGCAATGGGGAGAACATTACATTATAAGAAAAGGAACATCAATAATTTATACACCCTAATCATGTTACTCACTATAGAATTATTTTAAAAGAACTATCATCAAAAAGTGCACCTTCTTTTGTGGCTAATTGGGCATAACAACTAATCTTAGGATCGATTTCATAAATAAGGCTACTTTGGCTCATTTATGTGCATGTTGTCTCATCAAAATATTAATGATATTGACCACATATTCTTTTATTGTTCATTTTTGCAGTGGCAATCTCATCGGGGTGACCACAAAGATCTTACAATTTATGCTCTTTTGAATAGTGAGGCTTGTATAATTAACAATTTAGAGGCATTTGGAGTGTTCTTGATACTTTAAATGTAACATTTGAATTGAAAGAAATCATTTCATTAATGCTCAAAATAAACACATAAAAGTTATAGGAGCATAGACTACCCATTCCTCTTGGATAAAATATCTTTTACAAATGAACCTCAGGCTGAAAGGTCCATAAAATTATTCTCTATATCTTGATGATGAATACCTTGTTATTTCCAGGCAGATCACCCTGTGCTCAACTTAATTCTACTAGATTTATGGCCCTTGGTTGATTTTTTGCGCTCAGTATCCCTTATGTTATTTTGGGGTGTTTATTGGAGCCCATCCCGTTATGAAATAACTTATCAGTAGTATATAAGACAACCATAAATTTAACTTTTTAAGAATTAAAGGGACCAAAACATCAATAATAATAAATAAGATGGAAGAAAAGCAAGCAATTAGTTTAGAAGAGAAAACTCTGGAGTCTGAAGGGAAGGCATGCAAGCACTATCTTCAAAAAAAGATTCTACCTCTCCTAGCACTAGCTTTTTATGGTCTATCTTGGAGATTCAATTATTCCAACTATGGTATGTCCTCTTGATGCAAGCAAAAGGTCTATGTTAAATTTCCCATTGCCCACTTGAAATTGAAGGAAAAGGCTTTGCGGAGCCATCGAGTGTACAAGGGAAGCAATAAATGAGAGGGGAAAAACAAAGGCAAAAGCGATGAAGTGGAAGAGTAGTTGATTTTCATATGTATTTCAAAAGGAGGAAAACAACTCCTTATAAAGATAAAGAGCATCATAGAAGCACTCCATGGTAACATACTCCACTCACATTATAACGTGCAATGTTTGGTCTTTTATAAAAAAAACTCATGTGCCTCCTTAACATCTTGGCAATGAATGGGTTTAATTAAGAATTGTTGACTGCACTTAAAACGGCTCCAAACAACACAAACTAGAATTTTAAAAGAACATTCAAAAATAGAAATGGGAATGGATAAATATTAAACTACATGAATTTTATGAACCCCAAAAACATAAAAGTAAAGAAGGGTTGGAAATCAGAATACATGACTCTTGCACACCTTCCATATGACCTCAAAAAATCAATAAATAATTAAAAATGTGACTTTTTAATGTATTTAAGCAAAGGTATCTTGTGGATTTAAATCATTTCCATTATTAACTTACTTTTGTCTAGAGAGACATGGCAAACTATGTCTTGAACCAGACACTCAGATTTGGATTTTAATGAATCATACAACCATAGTGTGGGTACAATAATGAGTTATATCGGTGTGTGCATAAACAACCTTTATAATAATCTTGTTTCATGAGCACTCTAGTGAGTATGCCCAACTTACATAAATCCTAGCTCTCAGACTACACTCATATAGTAAGGATCTTCAAGGGTATCACGTCTTGTCTATACCCTACAATTAATGGCCTTGAACCCATTCAGATAAAAACCCTTCTTATACTGAGACAAAATGAAGCACTAACGCCATAAGGAGGTTTAGAGTAAGATTCTATATATCTACTTCCATATAAAACTATTATTTAGTTGTCCATTTCAATCAATCCTCATAGGGTCTTCCGTTTGAAATGATATGGTTGCCACTATAATATTTTATGTACGGGAGGAAGACACATTCATATACTTGATGGATATGACCCTGCATGTGATGTGATCTCTCACAAATTCATATATTAATCTCATAAAATACTTTCTCATGTTGCCTTTAGATTGCTTAGCTTTGTCTATTGCTGCTTTTTTATCACATAAAATAGAAAGTGGAGGAAAAGACTTTGAAAATATAGGGAGATCAAGAAGCAAATTTATAAGCCAATCAACCTAATGACAAGATAAATTTAATGAATAAACTCAGCCTACATGTTGGAACCTACTCTAACAGTTTTCTTGAAAGATTTTCAAGAGACTACTCTAAGGCAAAGCATTATACCCACTAGTAGACTTGATTTTCATCTAAATCAACAAGTTCAATTTGCATATGTAGTACCCTCTAACATGGTTGGGAAACCATTGTGGTGAAAACTTTACTTAGTAGTACTTTTGGGTACTTGAAAATCTAACAAAAGAATTCAAATGGTTTGTGATAGGAAAGCTTGTGTACCTAGTCAACCTACTTGCAACATACAAAATATCATGTCTACTGTGGTTATCGAGGTACATCAAGCTTCCTATGACTGGTGTACATTTTATATGATCCATTGAAGTTCGTTATGGACTTTAAAGTATAGGTTTGAACCATAAGGTCTGTTTACAGGTGTACAGTCAAACAACACAAATCCATTTTAAGATTTTATCAACATAATGAGATTGATTAAGTACAAAACCAGAAGTAGATCTACTCACTTTTATACCAAGTATTACATCTACAATTCCTATATTTTGTATCAAAATTACTAGCCAGAAAATATTTAATTTTGTTGATAATATTAACATTAAATCCAAACTGTAAATATCATCAATTTACAAGCACATAATGATGCAAGAATTATCAATCATTTTGAAATAATTAATATGTTCATATCCATTTGCAATAAATCCAAAATATAAAACATTTTTATTAAACTTATCATTCCATTGTCTAAGTGCTTGTTTAAGTATATATAGAGATTTGACGTGTCTATTGAGTTTATGTTCTTGTCCAGGTACAACAAAACCTTTTTATTGGTCTTTATAAATTTGTCCTTTAAGATATCTGTTCAAGGTAGTCTTGACATCCATTTAATGGACATCAAGATTATGTACATAGCCATAGAAAGTAGGACATTGATGGAAGATATTTTAGTTACAGGTGTATATGTATCAAAACAATCAAAACTCTTTTTTTTTACTATAGCCTTTGGCTACTAGTGTGGCCTTGAAATTACTAACAGAACCATTTCTCATCATCTTTCTTGAAGATCCACTTGAATCTAATAGTTTTACATTATGGTGGAAGCTCAGTTAGAATCCAAGTATGATTACTCATAATGGGTTTTATTTCATTTTCAACAGCTTCCCTCCAAAAATTAGAATCTATGGATTTAATGGCATCTTCATACGTACATGGGTGTTCTTCTACAAGGGAAGTGTAGAATTTGGTGTCATAGTTCTAATCAACTTTGGTCCTTTTACTGCAACCAGGGTCACTAGGAGGCTCGACAACAAAGAGTTCATGTTCTACTTCATATGAAGTTGAATATGAAATAGGTGCTTGAGGAGTAGAGGAAGAAGGACCTTCACTAACCTATCTAGGAACCTTTTTCCTTAAGAAGAAATATGGATTATTAATAGACCACTTATAGGTTTACTATCAAGAATAGAGTTGCTCCTGATGTTAGAGATATCAGATTAATTACTAGGAATCCATTAGCATTACTATTTTCCACACATCCAATACCGACAATATTAAACGTTTTTTGTCCTAATTTTCGTTCTTTTTATTATTATAAGTAATTTAAACTTTTGCTAAACTTCCTCACAGTTTGAGATATTTCAAACAAGGTTTCTTATTAAGACAAGGTCCATAGGGTGTTTCTTTCAAACAAGGTTTCTTATTAAGCCAAAGTCCATAGGGGGTTTCATCGACATGTCTAGAAGGTATATATTTAGAATATAGTTGGCAGTTTAGAGAGCCTCCCCCATAGTCTGTGACTAAGTCTGCACTTTACTAACAATGAATTGACCATATTAATTGAATTGACCATATTAATCATTGCATTATTTTTCCTCTCAGTTAATCCATTAGATTGAGTTTTATATGGGGAAGCAGTTTCATATATAAGGCATTGGTTCTCATATAACTTGTTAAGTCCATAATCCATTAGAAGTATATTCACCATCTCTATCTGATCTCACTCTCTTAATATTCTTTTTTTAATTGTTTGTCTTTCATTTTCAACAGATAAACATAATAAAAATTAGAAATGTCATCTATAGAATTCACAAAGTATATCATATCATTACAAGTAAGCACACAATTTAAATCACATACATCGATATGAATTACTTCAAGTAGAGAAGAATTACAATATATCTACTGATGTAAATGGATTTTTAAGAAACTTAACTTGAACAGATGTTTCACATCTATCATAAACATCAATTTGAGTCTTGGGAATAAGAAATAAGTTGATCATGTGTGTCATCATATTTTTATTCACATGTCTAGGATGTGCAGGTCAAACATCATTAGTTTCAAATACTAAAATAGTAGATGATATATTATTTGAAAAATGCACTGCATTAAGTAAAAGATAATTTTATAAGGCCACCACATGTGAACCCCAACCCAATATAATAATCATTCTTAGAAATAACAACATGTATGACTTGACACAATAAGGTATAACCAAAATGTTGAAGTAAAATTTGACTAGTCACACCATTCGGTTTAAGAATATCTCCAAATGTCATCTTTTATCAACAAGTCCAAATCCTTCAATTAGGGTGGTAAATGAGTGATCTTTTCACTTGATCACTCTGTCAAATTTGGTTTGGTAGGAAGAAAAGAGATATCGATCAGTATACAAAGCATTTATGGCTAGTGGTACCAGAATCCATGTATCTATTAGAAGATGAATCATCAGAAAGGATAGTAGGACTTTAGAACATGTCTATAGAAGAGTTAAGGAACCGTCTCCACGGTTATATTAACTTCAGGATTTTTAGGAGCATGCATATTCTTCTTTCTCTAACCTTTGTGAGTATACTTCGTTCAATGGCCTAGTTTGTCAAAAACAAAGAAGACAAACTTTTTTCTCCTTGATCACAATTAATATTATTATTATTCTGATTTTGGTGCTTGCGGTCCTTAAAGGTTTGTTTGTATTTTCATTAAAGTTAGAGTGGTTAGGCTTCTTCTTAGATCTATAACACTATATTAACAATAGGTTTGGGCTTTTGTCTTGTTCCCTCTACCTATCTCCATTTTGTAGGGATTCTACTAAAGACGACTTGGACATTGTTCCCTTGTCTATTTCAAAGGGTTTTGGCAAATCCTTGTAAGAATATGAGAGTTTCTCTATGAGGTCTACTATTTGAACATTTTTATCAAGATTATAAACTTTGGTCATGGATTTAGATACAAATTTTGATATTCTAGAACTTGAGCGAAAATAAATTTATCATCAAATATATTACAGTCAGTCGATTAAGACATAACGCTCAAGATCAATATCCCCTACACCAAACATGGAGTCTAAAACCTTCTAATATTCCAAATCAATTGACATTTTACGGTAAATTTCTTAGAGTACATCGGAAAGTACTAAAAGGTACGTAGACACAGATCGTTTCTTTTCAGACAAGAGTGGGGACGACATATATAGGTTAAGGAGGTGGGAGGTTCTTCAATCCAAGAAGGAGGTTAGAAAGTTATGGTTAAGGCACAACATGAACATGTTCTTCTCGTGGTAAGATGGCATAAACGAAACTAAGAGAAATTAGTTTAAAATGTATTTTCTATTACCAAAAAGTGCAAACCTACGATAAATGGTTAAATACATACATCTTTTTTATACGGGACCTCGTCTAAAAAGAATTCATTTAAGTGTATAAAAATTGTTTATCCCTCGATCTTTTTAGGGGGTTTCGTTCTCATTGTTTATGTAATCTATACTACTATAAAAGAGCGAGTTTGATGATACGCTCTCCTTGATTCAATTTTTTCTCTCCTTTTTTCAAAGAATTTTGCTCCTACAAATATTTATTCTCACTCTCCTATTAACCTTTATTATCTTTAATTTTGTATTTCTCTCTCCATCTTACGGAAACGGTTCCTTGATTCTCTCCTTTCAAACAACCAACACAAATATTTTTTACCATAGAGACCCTTTTACGAACGACTCATATCCCCACATATTTTTAACAAATTTTATATATCACGTGCATGTGCACATGTGCATGTGTGCGTTCACTAGTCTATACTACTATAAAAAGAGCGAGTTTGATGCTGCGCTCTCCTTGATTCACTCTCTTCTCTCCTTTTTTTAAGGAATTTTGCTCCTACAAATATTTATTCTCACACTCTCCTATTAACTTTTATTATCTTTAATTCTATATTTCTCTCTTCATCTCACAGAAACAGTTCCTTGATTCTCTCCTTTCAAACAACCAACACAAATATCTTTTACCGTAGTAACTTTTCACGGACGAATCATCTCCCCGCATATTTCCAACAAATTTTATATGTCATGTGCACGTGCATGTGCACGTGTGCGTTCACTAGTAAAATATAAAAAGAGCGAGTTTGGTGTTGCGCTCTCCTTGATTCACTCTCTTCTTTCCTTTTTTTTCAAAGAATTTTGCTCCTACAAATATTTATTCTCACACTCTCATATTAACTTTTATTATCTTTAATTTAGATTTCTCTCTCCATCTTACGGAAACGGTTCCTTGATTCTCTTCTTTCAAACAACCAACACAAATATCTTTTATCGTAGATACTCTTTTACGAAATAATCATCTCCCCACACATTTCCAACAATACTAGTGTAATAAAACAAATAATATAAGACGTCTCCTATACTACCTTTGCTCTAAAAATACGGCATTACTAAACGAGTTGTCCTAATCGGGGTTAAATACCTATCCACCTGGGAGTGGAGCTGTTATTGCCCCCTACACAAGTCACACCTTCGCCTTCTCAATTGCTGTTAGAGGATTTAGGGTACCACGTCTTATCATGAATGCATTATCCTAATCGGAGTTGCAACGATTAAATCCGCTTTGAAGTAGAACTGCTTGATTTTTCGCTATATAAGTCACACCTCTCATTGGATCAAAGCACATCACTCTCTTCCCTGTTGCCCAAGTCCAAACCCAGACTTTCCCCTCCTCTCCCAGTCTCGCTTTTTACCCCTGCCTTTCGGCTTCTTCCCGTCGGGTTTTCTTTTCTCCTCGTCGCAAAGATGACATCCCCTCTGGTGGTCTGTTTCGGCGAGATGCTGATCGACTTTGTCCCCGACGAGGCCGGTGTATCCCTTGCTGAGTCGAGAGGATTCCTCAAGGCCCCCGGCGGTGCTCCCGCCAATGTTGCCGTCGCCGTTGCCAAGCTCGGTGGCAATGCGGCGTTCGTCGGCAAGGTAAGCGCCTCGTCCTTTATCTAGATCCTTCTGCTTTCTCTACTATGATTTATAGCAAGCAGATCCATAGATCTGATCAGGGGGTTTGACTTGTGCGCGTGCCATATTTCTGCCACGTGGATCTGATCCCTCTCTGTGGTCTTACAGGTCGGTGATGACGAGTTCGGCCGGATGCTGGCAGACATCCTGAAGCAGAACGGCGTGGACGTCTCCGGCGTGCCCTTCGACGAGCACGCCCGTACGGCCCTGGCGTTCGTGACCCTGAAGAAGAACGGTGAGAGGGAGTTTATGTTTTACCGCAACCCGAGCGCAGATATGCTCCTAAAGGAGTCGGAGCTGAACATGGACATGATCAAGAAGTGTGGGATCTTTCACTACGGCTCCATCAGCCTGATCACGGAGCCCGTCCGCTCTGCCCACCTCGCGGCCATGAAGGCGGCCAAGCAGGCCGGCGTGCTGTTGTCGTACGACCCCAACGTCAGGCTCCCACTCTGGCCGTCTGCCGATGCGGCGAGGGAAGGGATTAAGAGTATCTGGAAGGAGGCGGACGTGATCAAGGTGAGCGATGACGAGGTGGCGTTCTTGACCCAGGGAGATGCTCAGAGCGAGGAGACTGTGATGAAGCTGTGGTTTGATGGATTGAAGCTGCTCATTGTCACCGATGGAGAGAAGGGCTGCAGATACTTCACAAAGGTGACGAATCGTCTCACGATCTACATGATTAGTTTTTTTTATCGGGTTTCCTGATCACGGTTTCGTTTTTCTGGTACTGCAGAGCTTCAAGGGTAATATCTCTGGGTTCTCTGTGAAGACGGTTGACACCACCGGCGCCGGCGACGCCTTTGTCGGATCCTTCCTCGTTGCTCTTTCCAAGGACAAGTCCATCGTCGAGGTAGGGATAACTTTGACCACTGATTACCCCATAGTTGATAAAAGTGAAAACTATCTTAAATTCTCTGTCAGTTTTGATCTGATCTCTTCTCCGTTTTACTGGATAATGCAGAACGAGGAGAAGCTCCGTGAAGCCCTCAAGTTCTCCAACGCCTGCGGCGCCATCACCACCACCCAGAAGGGAGCTATCCCCGCCCTGCCGACCCCAGCCGCCGCCAATGAGCTCATCGCCCAGGCCAAGTAGATAATGCCGAAGTGGCCGGCCGGCGGATTGACTGTTTGGGTCTTTAATTTTTATTTTTTCAAAAAGGAGTGGGACGGATGATCCGGTATCTGGTTTGGTGTTAACCACGAGGGGACTTTTTTTGTTGGATTGAACGTTTTGTTATTAGTTTATTTTGTTAGGTGGGGTTTTAGTATGTTTATGGGGCCACTATTTGGTGGTCTCTCCCATCATTATCTTTTTCTTATTGTGTCTAATGTTTAGGTTAGGCGTCTTTAATATCTCGCTGCTGTTATCATTCTCTGGTGAACCTGGTGATTCTTCACCCTTCAATAAATAAAGATTAGTTCTTGATTCAACTTTTGCTTGACTTTTGTCTATGCTACCTGGTGATTGACATTATGGCACCAGAGGACTCTCTTGAGACAGAAAATATCGTTTGTTTGGCGTAGCGATACGAAAAGAAAAATATTTTAGGGTGAATCCGTGAAATTTGGCATATTTTTGTCCCTATGGAAAAAATATTAGTAAACCGTGGTGAAAGAAATTCTTTCTGATAAATATAATTCTTATTTGTGTACAGTGTTTTTATAAATGATTTTTTCTTTCTGTTTTTATAAGATAAAAATCTTTTCAGTACCCCAAACAAATGAGACTAGAATAATATTAAGATAATTTCATTATTCCGTTCTAGCCTAACTTAATCACAAAGGACTTCTCATTCGGACTAAAACCCAATCATATCCGAAATGGGAGTCAAGAATTCTAAACCCTCCCCCCTCCCCCCCACCCCCCTCCAAAAAAAAAAATGGAAAACCCACATTGCCTTTTATCTTTGCACCAAACAACTTGTCTTTACTTTTAAGCAACTGCGGTGTGCCTGAAAAGCAGAACGGCGCATAATCAGCCGTTCTCGTGATGAATGGAGAGGTGTTACTTTAGATTTCATTTGTCTGTTTGCTTTCCGGGACCGATCAACTGAAACGTAGTCTATCACGTGTGGATCCAATTCCCATGTGTGATCTGACACCGGCAGTAGTACTAAACACCCGGCTGGCGGCCATTGGATTAGGACGTGGTATCCATATCCAACGGCTGGTGGTTTGGGTTTTCCAATCAGCGTCCCGGAAAAAGGAGAAACTGTGGGCCTCTCTGGTTGGTTGGTGAAATGGTAAGATTTCTTTTGCCAGTTTGGTAGATCTCCTCAATAATCATCATCGGGACGTATTCTTCGTCAGAACCTGCAACTGCAAGCTTGAAATCGCGCACTTGTAGGCAGGAGTGCAGGACTGCAGGGGAATTCTTAACCCGGTTTCGAAGTAAAGCGCCCGCTTTATCCAGTATAATCAATCGGATGTGTAGCTTGGGGCACAAGTCCCCATCGCCCAACATTGTATCTTTTTACGGATAAAACGTACACTTTGGTGTTACATATAGAATAGCCAAAATCTGAATATGTGATGTCTGAACCCCCCCTAGATCTGAATCCAACGAAAACCCCCCAAACAGGTAACAACAAGCTGTGATCAGCTTTTACTATACTATATACTTTTACAGGTGGGCCGTCACTGGGGCCTGTCTGATTCGACCGAAGCACAGGGGCGACCAGTTGGGTCTCCACCTGTTCCTTCTGCCGTTCGATCTCCTTTCCATTGATTCACTTATTCTTGTATTGCCCTAAGTCGGAAAAGAGTGGAACAACAATATGGGATCAAATTGGAACTCCTCACCCAACTCCCAACTACAACAATCAAAATATATCAAAACGTTGCCCTACTGAATTATCCTGCTTTGCCAGTCAACTTAGACCTACTGTGTACATATTTACACTGGACAGAACAAAAGCTGGAAGTTTTGCTGCTGGAGGCAATTGCCAACTTGCCATGCAGTATTTCCGCACAATGAATCATTGAAATGTTTTACAGCCGCACATTGAAATGTTTTACGGCACAATTGGCCATTGTGATTCATCAAATTTTACACTAGTACCAAGTTTTCTTGCATGCACTTGTCTGCCCGTTGCTACTACACTGTTTACTGAGATACCTTGAACAAACTGCGTACAAAGCGTAGCCGAAAGGATGGGAAAACCGGTATAGGGATATTATCTCAGATGAGAATATGAGATAAGGATCGGTATTTACTTCTAGATCTCAGTTACCCAAACAATGAAAACCGCTTCCATTGCAACCGCTTCCATTGCCTTCACTTCCGGAACCCCAAATCAAACTCCACTCCCGCCAGAACCGGCGAGGAAATGGGACCGGAACCTATCTCCCGAATTGACGAGTTCCCCTCCCGCTAAAACCGGTGAGGAGGACTGGACTAACAAACAAGCAATGGACGGCAACGACTAGGCTGTTGAGGACGGGAATGGAATTGCAACAACATCGGGATTACAATTAACAACCCATTATCATAAATTAGAGCGACACCGTTTACCATCGCAGAAGCCAGATAAGGCAGGCTCGTTTCTCTTCTTTTTACATGGCCAATGATTGAATTTACAACAGGTTATAAAAACAACTAAAAATTAGCCTGTGGTGATTTCGATTCCTTTTTAATTGTACACGTATTTTAATTAACTTGAGCCTACAAGCTGATTGCCCTTGAAGCGCGCCCCTCCTCTTGAAAGTCACCCACGCACCCGCCTACGTTAACCTGCAGCAGCGGGACACCTGTTAGATTTGTGGGAACAGATTTGGTTTGCAGATATTTATTTATCTAGTTAAGAGTTTGGTGCGCATCACGATATACCATATCCTGCCGCTTGATATCCGCCAGGTACCGGTCCAAGGCGCCGTCTCCACGGAGTATCTTAGCCCCGCACCCTGGACGGTCTGGGGAACCAAGGGATTCGTCGTCCACTACTACTGCATCTATTCTCTCGCTGCCTGCTTTAACATCGGGTATCTGCGGTTCAAGGAACAAAAGATGATTAGCAATGAAAAACCCATGGTTGCCAGCAAGGGAATATAACAAGAAAAGACTTCTTTGTTAGTAAAAACAAGAAAAGACCATGGTTGCCAGCAAGGGAATATAACAAGAAAAGACTTCTTTGTTAGTAAAAACAAGAAAAGACTAGCGCGTAAAATGACAGTTTGCCATGACGACGAGATTCTCAATCACATCTAGAAAAGAAGTAGGGACTTCCCCAGCTCCACATATTGCACATTTTTTTGCATACATGTTTAGACGACACCTCTCCTCTGAATCGTTTAAACAGTATCTCATAGGAAGATGTCGTACAAGGTTGTAGAGGAGAAGATATCTTAAGCACTAATCAAGCAAAAACATCTTTAGAATGGTCAAAAGATACAAGGCCACAAAGGGAGGGATCCAAGCATTTGACAAAATGCCCATAGGTCTTAGATTCTAACCATCGTGGTTATATCTATCTTCGTTGCACAATAATGATACAGAATTCTATATAACGAGTATGAAATTTTGTTTACGCAGTTTAAATTAAGTATCCGTTTCCATCCGTTTGCTGCTAAGATTGAAATCATGTACTATGTGCAATGTACAATCTCAAAGAGCTCAGTAAAACCTAAGCTCTCCTTTAATTATGTGAGAAATTCTTGATAGTCCCTATTAAGTAATGGCAGTTAATGGCAGTTATCGACCGCAAAGCCTCTAAATCTTAGGACTCAAGAACACAACTTTTACCCAGAAGGGGAGAAAAAAAGCATAAAATCGAAAAAATAGACCAACCTCGTACATGGCTTCCATAAGAAGATTCTCCAAAATGGTCCTCAATCCGCGAGCACCAGTGTTCTTCTTTAGCGCTTTCTTAGCTACAAGCCTCAATGCCGTGTCAGTGAAATGTAGTTTGACCTGTAATCCGATTCAATGTGAACCAGCCATCTCAGACCATTTGCCCTGTGTAGATGAACTTACAGGGAGTTGACAAGACAGTAAGAGACTCACATTATTCATGTTGAACATTTTCTTGTATTGTTTGCCGAGTGCATTTTTTGGTTCCATTAGCACCTGCACGGTTTTTTTACCAAGACCATTAGATATAAACAAGTCTTCGACCAGAATCACCCATCCCAAATAAAAAAACAAAAAATGCACACGAATTAAGTACTCCAAAGCTGTTGTTTTTTCATCAAAATTAGGCTGAATGTCTTGGTAACTGATGTTGATAATATTGTAACTCAGGCTATGGTTCTGATGTTAGCTTCCATGCACATGCGGAACAGATAACTTTAATAAGATAATCAAACAGGTTCTTATTACTCAAAACTATAATCAAAATACTACATAGGATGACATAACCTAGGCAGCACAGTACTGAAGGAATACAGACGAGAATAGACCTAAAAGGGTTTGTTCGATAAAAAATAAGTGTTGACAAATATTACCTGAACAAGCTGGTCTTCGTAAAGGGCAGAAAAACTAACTAAAACGGGGAAACGCCCAACAAATTCCGGTATTAGGCCATATGCAATCAAATCGCCACTTTCCACCTGCAAAATATGTATAGTGACTAGAGTGCTTGTACGACACTACAATACATCCGAAAATTAATTATGAATAGAAGATCAAGACAGAGATAACTTACACTTTCTAACAAGGTCGAGGTTATAATTACATTTGTAACGGCACCACTTCTCATGTTTGCTCGCACTGGTGCCCCAAAACCTATAGAAGAATCTTGTCGTCTGCTTTTTGGAGAGAAAATCAGTTAACCCACAGATAATATAACTCAAAGAAAGCTAACTGTCATCAGCATTACCTTTCTGATATGGTTTTTTCTAAATCAACAAAAGCTCCTCCACAAATAAATAGAATGTCTTTGGTGTCTATCTGCAATGAGTGCAATTACAGTTAGGAGACCAAACTCAAGTAGCCAATACCCACGAATAACATAAGCTTGTGATGTAAAGAGATCACTCATGCACAGCTTACTAAAGATTCATAAACTGATTTAGTAAAATCAACCAGGACCTACAAGGTGAGAAGCCTACAAGTAGCTAATAACTTGCGAGCTTCGTCATCACTCAATTTCTTCCTATATAAAAGATTGCGTCTTTAAGTATTTCAATAGCGAATATAACCTCATCAGAAAAGTAGAACTCCTTGACAAATAAAGTGTATAGAATTAATGAAGAATGATAATTATTGGTGATAACTTAATTCAATCGAACAGATTATATTTTCCATGCCATTGCAATGGAAATTAGCTTCTGTTACCCTTTATGCAAGCAACACTGAAAGACCAAAGTTCATGCATACACTCTCTAGGAAGGATGGAGATGATTCTACCACTAGTATATCTATTGGCAACTCGCTCTAAAGGCAGGCTACAACCCTAGTTCGGACAAGAGGCAGGTTCACGTGATCACTCAATTCGCAAACTATATACCACAGATCGTCCATATTATATGCGCAATAAAATGTTCGTTATGCACTACCTTCTGACTGAAGGTTCATGAACTCACAAGATTTTTATATATGAGATAAAACATGGATGGAAATAAGATGTAGTTGATTTATAGCTTCACTATAAAATTCGAATAGCTTCACTATAAAATTCGTATATGGATCCTCAATTTCGTAATACTTTATGATGCAATAGTCCACGTACATGTCCTTGTTTCTCAGTAACTGGTACCTTTCTACACCTGAGTCACTTTATTTGCTGGAGCATACTAGCACTACCTATATGGTTGCCCAAAATGAGGGGCTTTTCAATCTTCACTAGTTGTCCTAGTGGCATGTCATGGCTTCTCTAGTAGGATGTTAGAGTTAGAAACCCCGTGAAGCTCATCCATACCAAGGGCAGTCCTTGATGCAATTTGCCTTTTATAGTGTACTTATCTAGTTGTTTGCATCAGCCTATCCATAGGGTTCTTGGAGAAGAGCAGCTCGTGATTTATAAGTACGGTTCTTTGAAAAGAGTCAGTGTCATTATTTTAGAGTCAATTATAATGTATTCTTTATTGGATAAGAGAGAAAAGAGACCAAAGATAAAAACAATTCAAACAGCAGGATCACAAATATTTCAACATTCAAAGCAAAATATTACAGAGGTCTCTCCAGAACATCTTGCCACACAAGCAAATAAAATTCCCTGTGACTTCAATTTCCATAAGCTATTTCATCTAGTGGCTTTATACATTAAGCTATACACTATACAAAAAACAAATATAACATTTAATCCCTAATAAACTAACTTTCTTGAATCGTATTCAAACAAAATGATAGTTTAGTACCTTAACTTTAACACCGAATTCAAGAATATGACAAACTTTTAGAGGCACTTAAAAAATTGCCGACATAAGAACAGAAACAGACAGGTTATATTTTCAAGACAAAAATCCTTAGTTGCCCTTTTTACCCTCCTCCCATATCATCTACTATTATAGTGAGTCACTTTGCACGCTATAAGCTGAGGCCATCCTCATGCCACTGATGGTTGCCCACACCCACCCTGAGGCACCATCTCGAACCATCATCTTGGATATCCATATTTTCTTGCATCCATATGTGATAACTGATAAGGATTGGGAATGACGAGAGAAAGGAAAGTACTATGAGGCTCAATGACAATGACTGTATTTACATTTGTTGATGAAGCCCTCCATATGGTATTCCCATAGCTCACAGCGACAACCCTGGGCGTTTTACCTTCCCAACAATAGTATATCCAAGACACCCTCACTGTATAGCACAGTCACAATGTTCTCCAACATTTTGAAAATATCTCAACTAAATGTGAATTTTCCATATCTGACTTTGCACAATTCCTAAATTTTCCCCAAATTTCACATTTTATGGGGCTTCCAACTTCTTCGCAATCTCCCTAATTTAGATTTATGTAAACAAGAAATTATAACCCCTTCAAAAAAAATTTGAAGAAACCTTAAGATTGGTGTCTTATTATAACTTGAAGAAGACACCACATTATATCATTTGGTGGACCATCAAAATTTGTGCATTACATTCAATGTATTAAAAAGCGGAAAGCGGGAGGCGTGCGGACGGCACCTTGTAACCGATTAAGTGGTAGGCGGGCGATTAAGCGGGCGATTTTTGAAAAAGCGGGTGCCTAAATGCTTATATATTTTACACAAAATTACACGTGTATATAAAAATTATATTTCTAAGGAACTTTTATACATATCTAATCAGCAAATCAGTAATTAACTAAGTATTAATCAATGCTTTTCTACTACTCAATATTTCTAATCACTATAATCAGCAAGCAGATCAGTAATATTATAAATAACAAACTATCAATTATTGATTTAATACTTTACTAGGAAACAATTAATCAGTATTGCACCAAAAAAGTAATGCTAACCAGTAGTACCAATCAGTGATCACTGAAAGCAGCAAGGAAATCAGTAAAATAAATCATGCTTTAGAAGTATAACAGACTAATATGATATTTACTTGGACACATTACAGAAGTACCCTATTATTAGGGCTTACACACAAAGTATGCATTCTAAATTAGGACTAGGTATATCATAGAACACTTAAATGCATACAAGTTTCATAAATTATAGTCAACACTACTTGGACCATGTAATTAATTAATGTTACATGCTTCCAGTAGATTTAAAAAAAAAAGCGGGCAAAAAGCGGGAAAAAAACGGACAAAAAGCGGGAAAAAAGCGGGAAAAAGCGGGTGAAGCGGACAAAAAGCGGGCGATTTTCTTCAAAACGATTAATCGGGCGCTTATAGGCTAAATTAAGCGGCTGAGGGTGCTGGCCGATTAAGCGGCCGCCTGGGCCGTTTTCTAATACAATTATTACATTTGAACATGTATTGCATGTGGTACGCGTATATATACATGAGTATGTGTCCTCTGTCTCTCTCCTTGTGGTTGACCAATATATAATGTAATTAGAGCTAGAAATCGGGTGGGTCGGGTCGGGTTTGGGTCGGATCATTTCAGGTCGGGTCATTACGGGTCTTAGATAATTCGGGTTATTTTATTCTTTCAGGTCGGGTCGGGTTTGGGTTGGGTTAGTATCGGGTTGGGTCCCTTCGGGTCATTTTGTATTTTTAGGTCATCTCGGGTTCGGGTCGGGTCAATTTTGATATAGATTTTTCGAGTTACTTTATCGGGTCGGGTCGGGTTCAAGTCAAATCATTTTAAGTCGTCTTAATACCAGGTCGGGTCAATTTGTGCTATTTTTCTCGGGCTAATTTGGTTTCAAATCAAGTCATTTTCGGGTTGGGTAGTAATCAGATTGGGTCTTCTTGGGTTATGTATTTGGTTCGGGTCTAGTTGTTTTGGGTTGGGTCTCAGTCTGTTCAGGTTGGAGAGTTGGCAATCAGGCGGGTCAGTTCGGGTTTGGCCAGGGTTATTATGGGTCAAAGATAATTGAGGTTATTTTATCCTTTCATGTCGAGTTGGTTAGTATCGACTTGGTCCCTTTAGTTCAATTTGCATTTTTGGGTCAACTCGTGTTCGGATCGGGTCAATTTTGGTATAAGTTTGTTCATATTCATTTATTGGTTTGGTTTGGGTTCACGCCAAATCACTTCAGGTCGTTTCAGTTTACACTATTTCTTGGGGCTAACTTGAATTTGAATTGAGTCATTTTGAATTGCGTAGTTATCAAGTTGGCGTTGCTTGGGTTGTATATTTGTATAGTCAAGTTGTTTTGAGTTGGACCTCATTCATGTCACATTCTGACTTGTGATAATGAGTAATGACTAATATGTTCCATTAATTTAAAAAATAAAGAAAATATTTTTTACTTACTGTTTTATTTTTTACTATTCATTATCCCATATATTTCCCCTTCCTTTTCCTTACTATCAAATTATCAAGCAAACTATTTCTTGTTAAATAATATACCGATAAAGACATATCCAAATATATTGTGAAAATAAAACTTGACTTCTCAGTTTCTTACAAGTTGCTACTCGCTAGTACTCAGTCAGGTTGACATTGGGTCGGATCGGTGTTAGGTTGGATTGATTTCGGGTCATGTTGGCATTGGGACGGTCGGTGTAGGGTCGGTTAGACGTCAAATCGGGTTGATATTGGGTCGAGTTGGTGTTGGATCTGGTTGACATTGGGTTGGGTTGATTTTAGGTGGTTGACGTCGGGTCGGGTCAATGCAAGCCAGGTTGATATCGAGTCGAGTCAAATCGGTTGTGATTTTTTCAGGTTGATTCGGGTCACGCAATATCACTGGGTCGGGTGTCGAGTTGGGTTTGGGTCTGACAATTCTGGGTCATATTGGGTTTCAAGTCAACATCGGGTCGGGTTAGGCTCAGGTTTATATTTTCTTTGGGTTTTATCGGTTCAGGTTGCGGGTAGGGCGGGTCGGTTTTCTCTTGTCGGGTCAGCTTTTGCCAGCTCTAAATGTAATGTCCAATATTTCATAAATATTATCCAAACTGGTTGACCAAACTTCTATCAAATCTTTATCTGAATCTTCTTAGCCTTGTTGAATGAATTCTGAACCAACTTGTGACTATGTTGTATACAAAAATGAAGTCCATAAGGTATGACCCTTCCCCATAGAAATTGTGAAATTTTAATTTTGTTCAGGATTGTGTTAGAATTATTATAATTAAGTATTATGTCCAGTGGGCCTAATTGTTTTGGCCCATCTTCCCTTGTACTTGCTTCCTCTCCTGTATATAGGAGGGAAGTTTGCCTTCTATTAATAAGAAAAAAAATCTCATTAGCCTCCCTTCTTATTTTTCACATGGTATCAGGGCATCGATCCTAACCTAGGGAGAAAAAGAGATCCTCCGCCTGTGGGCGGATTTTTCCGTCTCCTCTTGGCTTGATTGCCCACTGGCATCATCTCGGCCATCATTGACTTCTTCTTTCTTCTTTAGTAAAAATATAATATTTTTGTCGGTACTCTCCATCACCTACGTTTATCTATCACCTTCCGCACGTCCTTTCTATTTAGTCGTCGTTTCCCCATATCCTCCCTATCTCCAGCCTGCGCCCCCTATAGCTAACAACCTCTCTTTGTCTTCAAAATCCATCCCCAAATTCTTTTACCCATGGATTGTCTATGTTTTTGGGTCTACTTCACGCTGACGCGATATGTGAATAGGACTTTGGTTCTATGTGTGTCAAAAATCGGATGTCCTAGTGATTACCCGCACGATCATCCTTCTTCATTGCCTCAGACTTGGCCTCCGCTTTGCAGCCCTCCAAGGCCTTTTTCATCTTGTTATCCAGGTTGGTAGAGCATCAGCTCCCCAGCAGTATCGGTGGACGACAAAGACAATGGAAAGAAATTTGGGCCAGATGCTCCGGCAAGATTTGATGTGAAGAACCTAAAAAAAATAGCGAGTATTGGATATTGCGAATCAAATTGGAATCGGAAAAGTCAAGCAGTTCTACCACAACAAGCTCTTGGAACATTCACGAGTGCAACAGGCCAAGGAAAGGGTCGTCAATCTCAATGTCATCTTTGCAATCGTGAACGCCATCTCAACAATCAAATTCGTGTATTAGTCCAGGCTCGTGCCAGTGTTGTGCTTAGGAGTAGGTCTCGGGCTCACTCTGTTTGGCATGGCCTACATTGATCGACATTCAAGGAATATCATCAATATTCGACGATATTTGGCCAAAATACCAATATTGACGCCATCAGGTATGCAAACATGTGTGTGTATCGATAGGCTCGCAAATATCGGCATACTGACATGTATATCGCCAATATTTCCATGTTCCGATGGTTTCGGTGCAAAATGTACTACTGACTTCACTATACAGATCCAAACCAGCGGTATACCGTTTTTAGCGAGAATGATTCTTGTTACTTCCTAGGAGCAGAAAAGGAGCATTTGGGTGATTTTTAGCAATTGGAGCTCAAATTAACCCAAATCAAAGTAAGTTTAACCCATTTTCTACAATTTGCAACTATTTCATCTCTTTTCCTACTATTTTTTTCACTTTCACCTGAAAAAACAATTTTCTACTGCCAAAACCTAGTAATACTCCAATTTTGATATGTTTGGTGCTAACTATACATACAGCTATTAGTATATTATGTAAATCTACCTAATTACAACACTATTAATTACTATTATCATGCAATTTATCTAATCACTAGTACTATTACAATAAATATGTTATAATTAGTTACTTGTTTATGTTTAGTAGAGACGTTCTAATAAAGAGTAATGTGAACATATATAAAAGAAAGTATAATGGAGCAGTACATTTTTATTTTTTAGAAGTAATAAAAATTTAGGAGTTATTTAGTTTTCTATATATTTGTGTGTATTAATGTGTATAAGTTAAATTTATCATTTGGTAAGTTTTCAAATGTGTTTTTAATCATTAAATAAACCTCTTTATAATTTTTTAGACTTTATTTTAGAAACTCATCATCATCATCACAATCATTTAAGCCTCATTCCCAACCATGTTCGGGTTATTTTAGAAACTCAATGTTAACAAAATTCTAAAATATATCATGTTTGATTACATCATACAAACGAGTATTATAAACTCATATAACATTGTACACGACATGTATGAGAAACACATAACTTCATACAACCAACCTTACACAATGTACATGTCATGGGAGCAACATGTCAACCATATCAACTCCATACAGTGTGGCGAACCATTGTGTAACTCGACATACAACTAATATGAGTTAGTAAGTTACTATACTATTCATGTGTTGTAATTGGATATTATTGCATAAGTGGGTGTATTTATGTTTATGGATTGTGCTAGTAAAATTCCAACATTTTGTTATCAAAATCCCCAGAAAACAGACAGGTTCCCCGATCTCCCACATGATGGACAACCCCCCCAACATACCCCTTATAGAATTTTATTGCATATAATGATGTGTTTAGGTGTAGAGATTACACCTGTAAAATTTCATGATTTAATTCGTTCATTTTGGCGTCAAAACGGCTAGGATTGCATCTATCGATATTTTCATCGGTATATCGGTAAATACCTATTTCCAGGCTGTCAAAACGGCTTCGGTATCAAATACTTCGCTCCTTACTCCATATACACATTACACTTCTTATTACTTTTCGAACCCATAATCAGATCTATTTTGTGACCTAATCATTCGGTCGCACAAAAATCCATTTATTTTGCTATCCGGGTCTATCTAATCAGGTCATGTTGCACATTAACTCGCATTATCGATTATATATAAGACATATTGGCAAACAAAAGACCCCATGCTATTTTATAATGCACCAGAAAAAAGAGGCATTGTGCTTTTTTTTTCTCCATTAAAAAAATCCCTCCCTACCCCTCATGTGTGCATCGATTTCCACGTGCAGGTAGTATTGTTTCTTTTCACACCAACTACTCAATCACTTTATTTGGTCTGGGGGGATAGCGAGGAGAGAGAAAAAAGAAAAAGCATGAGAGAGACTATATGTATCACTCCAGGCTATTTGGATTTTCTTGGAGCTTCTTGTTCTTCGGCACATCCATTTTCCAATGTCTTTGTGGCGCTTCATTCCCAATCCCATTAAGCATCGTGCTTCCAGTGCATCATTGGCGCTTCATTCTCAATGACATTGTGCTTCTTCTTGTTCGTGCCACGATATGCACGTAGGTTGGCTATATGTGCCTCCTTATTCCAGTTAGCTACCACTTTCATGCGTTGAAGGGTCTCAATTATTGCATTGACACCCAGCTTTTCGCACTTGGACCGCATTATGTACATCACGACAAGAGCTTGATTCCAGCTTCTTGTTCCCTCTGGTGTTAACGATGTTTCATTTGATCATTCTCGCTACATTCTCATGAAACGGATGGTTTCTTCTTCACATCAGACTTCTTAGATTCTCGTCAATCTCTAGCCTGTTGTTTTATCCAGATTTTAGCTTCACCGAGCTATTTTAGTTATGTCTTCTTCGAGTTGCATTTGTTGACATGACTCTTCTACTGATCTACTTGGGTTTCTCCTTGAAGGTGTCTTTCATTCCTATCAAGCCCCCAAGGTTCATACACAACATATATAGAATCAATATGGCAGTCATCAACACCTTGTCCAGTTCGTGTTCTTACCACATTATACACGTTTGTGGTCTTCTATGATAATTCCAATTGGCTACACTTCACAGATGATTTGAAGTTACCTATACAGCTACATCGAGCCCCCTGCATTCATACTGTGTTATGTACGTGGGATGTGTTGTTGACTGCGCTTATACCACTCGCGCATTTCTTCTCCATTGAAGATGTAGTCATAGTTTTATCGTTTTCTCTTAATGGTGGCGAGTTTTTGCTGTGGCATTTCGATTCCATTTATCAGATGTTCTTCATTCCAAATGCACTTCAAAAGACCTACTTCAAGGCTTGAGTATTTTCAGCCTGTTCATCATCATCATCATCAACTAAGCCTCAATCCCAACTATGTTGGGGTCGGCTACATGGATCTTTCTTTTCCATTCAACTCTATCATGGTTCATATTCTGGTTGAGATGTAGAGATTCAAAATCTCTCTTTATAAGCTCTTCCCATGTTAATTTAGGCCTTCCTCTTCTTCTATTAATTGTGCTTGCCTCAATAGTATTGCTTCGCATAGGCGCATTAGACGGTCTGCGTTGCACATGTCCATACCATCTGAGTCGGCCCTCGTCAGTGAATTAAAAAACGGCCCAGGCGGCCGCTTAAGCGGCCAAGACCCCCGGCCGCTTAATTTTTCCATTAATCGCCCGCTTAACCATTTTGAACAAAATCGCCCGCTTTTTGCCCGCCTCACCCGCTTTTTCCCGCTTTTTTCCCGCTTTTTGCCCGCTTTTTTCCCGCTTTTGTTTAAAAATCCTAATGTAAGCATTAAATATATGAAACTTATATACATTAAATGTTCCTTGATATAGCTAGTCCTAATTTAGAATGCATACTTTGTGTGTAAGCTGTAATAATTGGGTATTGTTGTAATGCATCTAAGTAAATATCCTACTGCTCTATTATACTAGTAATACATGATTAGTTTTACTGATTTCCTTGCTGCTTTCAGTGATTAATGATTGGTACTACTGGTTACTATTACTTTAGTGATTACTTTAATTCAACAATTCATAGTTTGTTATTTAAATTACTGATCTGCTTGCTGATTTTAGTTATTAGAGATACTGATTAATAGTAAGTATTGATGAATACTTAGTTAATTACTGATTTGCTGATTAGATATGTATATAAGTTCCTTATAAATATATTTTTTATATACACATACATGTAATTTTATATAAAAAAATATAAAATTTAGACACCCGCTTTTTCAAAAATCGCCCGCTTAATCGCCCGCCTACCGCTTAATCGGTTGCAGGGTGCTGTCCGCACGCCTCCCGCTTCCCGCTTTCTAATACATTGGCCCTCGTACAACTTGTCCCCAATGCTCGCCACCCCCACTTTAGTCCTGATATAGTCATTTCTCAAGCGATCTTTTCTTGTCTTCCCACACATCCATCTCAACATACGCATTCCAGCTACGTTCATCTTATTGAGTCATTGTTTCTTCACCGCCCAACATTCACTCTCATAGAGCATGGCTGGCCGTATAGCAGTTTTATAAAACTTGTTTTTTAGTCTTCCGATTACATAATACTCCAGTTGCACTCCGCCATTTCAACCATCCTGCAGTGATCCTATGAAAAACATCATTTTAGACATCCCCATCTGTTTGAATGATAGAGCCCAAGTAAAAAAATTATCACATTTTGGTATATCTACTCCGTCCAATTTGGCTCCACCATTCACACTGCGAGATTGGCTGAAATTGCAATGCATATACTCAATTTTGCTCCTACTAATCATCAATCCATTTGATTCTAGTGTCTTTCTCCAAAGTTCAACTTTATCATTCAAACCATCTTTAGTTTCGTCAATCAATACAATATCATCAAGAAATAACATACACCAAGGAACATCATCCTGAACATTCTTTGTCAACTCATCCATAACAAGAACAAACAGATATGGGCTGAGTGTGGATCCTTGGTGTACCCCAACTGTGATGGGAAATGTAGGTGTCTCTCCTCCACGAGTCTTCACACTTGCAGTAGAACTACCATACATGTCTTTAATCAAGTCAATGTATTGGATTGGCACACCCTTTTTCCTCAAAACCATCCACAACACTTCTCTGGGTACTCGATCATAAGCCTTTTCCAAATCGATAAAAACCATGTGAAGATCTCTTTTTCTTGCCCTATACTTCTCCATAAGCCTCCTTATGAGAAAAATAGCATATGTTGTTGATCTACCAGGCATGAAACCAAATTGGTTGTTTGATATCTGCGTTATAGATCTTAGCCTCTACTCAATAATCCTCTCCCAAAGCTTCATTGTGGGGACTCATCAACTTGATACCTCTGTAGTTTGTGCAGCTCTGAACATCACCTTTATTCTTGTAGATGGGGACTATAGTACTATTTCTCCACTCGTCTAGCATCTTCTTTGTCTTCATGATCTTGTTAAATAAATTAGTTAGCCACATAACTCCTTCATCCCCCATACTCTTTCATACATCAATGGGAATACCGTCTGGTCCGCATGCCTTTCTTATTTCCAGCCTGTTACATAACTTTAAAGGTGGTGTCATCAAATCGATTTTGGAAAGTCATGTTTAGGGGGGTGCGAAAATCTTGCATGAGTGACATTTATTTATTTATTTGTCATATCGTCTAATTGAGTCTTGTCAATCCAAGATGGATATGTATTTCACCCATACTCCAGCTTGAGGGGGTGTTAGAGTTATTGTTATTTATTTTATTATGTCATGTGGCCCTGATTTTCTTTGTCCATTAGGGTTAAGTTTGCTTCTATTGTACTTGCCTTCTCTCCTATACATAGCAGGGAAGTTTGCCTTCTATCAATAAGAAAAATATCTCACCAGCCTCCCTTCTTATTTTCCACAAGGACCATATACAGATTGGACATTACCACTGACTTGGTGATGCATTTCACAAAATTTCTATGAATTTCTTCTAGTCTAGGCATCTATTCCTCAAAATTTTATAACTTCAATAATTTAGCACATTCATTTTGAGAAATGCATTATTATTGTGTTTGCTATTAGCTGACTGGAGAGGAGCTACTGTTTCAGGAGGTCTTCTAGCTGAAATATCACCATCTTCTACTTCGACTTCCCCTTACATCAGAACTTACAACGATTACTCAAAAGAGTCACACTACACACACCCGCCAACACACCAACTCACCCACCCGCTTCTCATTCCGCTTTCTATGTGCAAAATACCCCACTATCCACTATGAGTAGTTATGTTGAGAAAAAAAGGAAGCAAAAAATATGGAGATAAATAAGGAGTGATATATATAGAGAGAGAAAGTGGTGGGGAGATAAATAAGGGGATGTGGAGATAAATAAGGAGAGAAAAAAGAAGAGATAGAAAATTGTTTTGCTCATAACTTCCAATCTGTAATGAATTTTTTGATGAAATAAAAAGCACTAGATTCCTTACAAAAAATACTTTCCAATTAGAGTGATGTTGACACACTTTCAAAAAATAATAATATAAGAGAAATATAGAACATGTGTTTTTGGATACAATACCCATATTTTGGGGTACAATACTCGTGTTTTGGGTACAGTTCATCAGCAAGTAAACATTAGTATTGTACCCCAAAACAGAAGTAATGTACCACAAATCGGGAGTAATGTACCCCGAAACATTGGTACTACTAGATAAATAAGAGGGTTATGATACCCGTGTTTTGGGATATATTACTCCACTTCTGGGTGTACAATACAAATGTTTACTTGCAGAGATGTATTGTACCCCAAAACACGGGTGTTGTACCCCAAAACATGAGGTATTGTACCCCAAAACACGAGTACTATATTTCTCTAAAATTATTACTCCAAAGTATGTCAACATTAGTCTTGTTGGAAAGTATTTTTTGTAAGAAATCTAATGTTTTTATTTCATAAAAAATACATTATGGATCGAAAAGTCATGAGAAAAACAATTGTCTCTTTCTTCTTTTTCCTACTTTCCTCCTATTTTATATAAAAAATAGTGTCCTGCACTAGGTTCTGTCAAGAATTTTTCTACTCAAAATGGGTGGTTTTCAAGTTGTAAATCAACCTAAATTTTGGGGAATCTACAATGATTTACCAAGTAATATCATGTACAATGTTCTATAAGCTTCCGAGATCTAAAAGTATTTCACAAATATGCCATAATGTTGCAAGTAGGAATCCCATTTTTCCTTTCATTTGAAATGGTGCATTCTTCAAGCTGTAACTTTTAACAATCAGGAGTATTCAGTCATATAAAGTAATACCTTCAGTCCTTTAAGTAATCGATGTTCCTTTACTCAGATACAGACCCCCCCCCACAACCGTCTCTTCGTAAGTTCCTATCCAATACCTAACATTTGTATCTAATGCATCAAATTATGATTAAATGGTTATATCTATGTCTACACACTCTTTGTCCAATTTGATGAGTTGACTCCACTATCTTGGCATTGATATCCATAAGAGCGGTAGATTGTATAATAGTAATATGCTAGTATTTGTCCTCCCTAAGTTCCTCCTCAGACATCATTACTTGAGGAGCCTCCCCACCTATTCAATATAATTCATTATTGCATAAAAAGTAGTTATCTATAATATTAGCACTCTGCAAGTTCCTCCTGTTGAAGGGAACACAATCTGGTTTCGACTACCATTAGGAAACTTCTAAAAATGTGAAGTCCAAAGTGAAGAGTTCTATTAGTGGCTCACTGGCTTGTATCAACTGCCAAATTTATTCTGCAGATTAGATAAAAGAACCTAGATGCCCACTGCGAAAATGCAATTAGGCATACAATATGGTGGAGTTTTTTCTTTTGCAGTGCTCCTTTTTTTTTTCTCTGTAACACCCCCCCACCCAACGGTAAACACAGCATACACTGCTACACACACATCTAAAACTTAACAAAATATCATGCATTTGACAACCATACTGCAAAGCTAGGATTCAAGCCTGTTTAGGTGTTTGATTGAATAAAAAAAATAGGTTCCCTAGAAGCTCTACATCTAATTTACATAGTTGACATGAAATCCAATTCGTAAACAGTGGAAGAGGGATACAAGAAATAATGATACCTGTACATTATCACCACGGGGATGCTTCCTAGCTCCTCTTTCTGGAACATTTACTATCTGGAGACATAAAGTTCACCAAAAATTAGAACGAATCCTCGTCAAACTGGGAAATATTTTTCCATTAATATAGTAGTCAAAATGTAGATGTAACCAGATCAGATATATCGAGCTCAAAATTTGCAGTTTGGAAGAAAAAATAGATTATTTGAACATGGTAGAATTGGATTCAAAAGCAGTACTTTTGGTAGTTGAAAGCAGATAGCAAAAACTAATAAAATGGTCAACAAATATCCAAAACAACAGAGTGACAAACCATCGAACAAGTAGCTACTCAATGAGTAGCTGATGTGGACAGACGGCACTGCTGTGGCAGCTACAGCCATCCTGGAATTGTATGTTTTATGTACTCTCTCTGGACTCCTAGTTCCCAAAGGACAAATGAGATTCACTTCAATTAGAAACTGTTTCCACATTCAAAATTTCCAATTAGTTACTTTGATAGTTATCAATGCAAGACTGAAACAGGATTGAATCAGCAGTCTATGAAGCAGTCTTTACTCTTTATATTTGTGCAACCTAATATATAGGGTCATGTACCCCCCTAACTCTCTGAATGATTTTCAATACTATGTGATCTTCATTAGCAACTATTTTATATGTACCCTTAATATATCTGATGAAGAATTGATCTTAGTTATCTACCATACATGCCAACTTTACCAAGTTAAGTTTGCACTCATTATCAAAAGTGCATCAAGATCTTCAGATTTGATAACTCACATGAGTATACATATTTGATATGTGCTCTATAACAGGACCATAGCACTCCATAGCAAGATTCTTGTCTGCACACTAATCACATTCTAGAAAATTTTGATATTTTGCTCCAAGATTATGCTACGCAAGGTTATTGCTATAGCGTCCACTGCATTAATAGGAGATCTAGTCATGTTTTGAGTGGTAATTCTTCCGTGAGTGTTTCTACTTTTTAAGTTATTATTTTTGGTAGCTTTTGGGTCCACTACCTTTGTTCTTACCCGTCATGAGCGAGATAACTGTCACCCATGTCTATTGTATATTTGTTGCCTATACACCTGAGAATAGGGGTATTGTTGTATTGTATATTTGTTGCCTATACACTTGAGAACTAGGGGTATTGTTGTTATAAAACCCCTCCTAAGAGACGTCTGGACGTGTTCCGTACGCTAAAGGAACTCCCTACTTTCCTCCAATGTCTCAAGATTTCTAGTTTCTGACATGCGATAGGTCTTCCTCAAACACCTATTAGTGGCATTCATATGTTAGCCAATTTAAATGATTTGGTGTGTGAATAAGCAGAAGTGAATTACACATGTAAAAGGCCTACAGACATGCCCTTCACTTGCCTTGGGCTCAAACAAGGTGTCCGTCCATGTTGACATGCTTCCTTCAAATACACTTGTTCATACTTATTGTCGGCTCCTATATATGCTCTAAGGTCTTGGACCTCTATGCACATTAGACGACCCGCAAAAAGTTATGAATTTGAGGATGGTACTAAGAAATTTGATCATACTTTGCTAATTTTGAAGCTTTTATGACAACTTCATATGCTAAGAGTAAGCCATATACATAGTAGTACATAGTATGGATTGATATGTCAGAGGAGCATTACATAGGTCACTTCTAATTGATAGTACTCCAAACCTAACTCTTTGTCTCTTGGAGCATATTTAGACACAAAATGGACTAGATACCTAACTCTCGACATTCCACAATAGGGTTTTGGGCATTTGTTTCTAGGTTCATAACTTATTTCTAAGTGTGGCAGAAACCGAAATGCCACGGTGAGATCTAGCCATGAGGCGGCGTATAGAACTATATCCTGAAGAGATAGCAGAGATCATCCACCTGAGATGGCCTCTGGCTAACATGGGCATTGTTATTGCTAACTCTACTCCACCTTTCTAGTAATGAACAAGAGTGCCATCTTCATTATGAATAGTATTTCTTTCAAGATCAAACCAAGCATGAGGTAGATTGTCACTTCATGTGGGAGAAGTTGTTGGCTGGTTGCTTCATATATATTTTTTTGGAGAGATCATATGTTGACTTCTTAACAAAGTCCCTTGCATTGTCGAGATATAGTTTGCTCTTTACAAACTCATGGTGATTGATCCATCTTGGGTTTTTGAGGGGTATGTTAGTTTCTCAATTAGTAAATTGTCTGTATCAATAGTATCTTGTTTTGTATATAATGTCTTTTGGAGTTTCCATTGTAAATAGGGACAATTCTGATGGAGGACAGGTCACAGTACCAGATCCAAAAGCCTGAGGACACATCCAATTGGGCATGGGCATAGTTAGTTCTTTTATATAATATTGTGTTTTAGGATTTGTTATGCAATTGTTTCAGTATTATGTCCTTAGTGTAATGTCAGGGATTTACAATTAGGTGTACATTTGCAATTGTTTCGACAATTACGTTTTCAATAGTCTATTTTAAATACAAGCCTTGAGGTACATGTCCATGAAGACTGTTTGATAATGAAATTTAGTTTTAGGGAAACTGCATCATCTTGTTGATGAAGTCTCTGATCTTCAGAGAAGGAATGTACCCCCAGCCACATTAAATTAAACATATGCACCATAGATATTTTGCCACTTTGCAACCCACAAACAGGTGGTTGTGACTCCCCTAGTGCTGCTCACATAACACACAGTTCGGTGCTACAGGAATACCCCAATTTATCATTCAATCCTTTGTTGTAGGGCTTGGCATAAAACCAAACCAGACCATAAAAACCAACCGAACGGAACCAAACTGACCAGTTTGGTTCGGTTTTAGGAGGATGAATGTTTTGTTTTAGCTCCATATGTTCTGAAAGCATTAAACAACGGTTTGGTTCGGTTTGAAGTGAAGTTTAACCAATCAAACTGAACCCTACTTATGTCTCTGTGTTAATAATATATATAAATATATTATGTAAAAATACTCACGTGAACTCAATTATATAATACAAAAAGTTAAATGGGTTAAAAGGTATAACTAGTGCTATATAAATGGGGTTTCACTAAAATAAATTAGACTACATGGTATGATGCATGCACACCAATTTGAAGTTAGTTGGACTGCGTCAATACATAGTTTATGTATACATTATTATATGAATTGCTAAACAATACTTACTTGAAAATTAATTTATTATGTTAGATGGGTTGATAAATATGATGTCAAACGGTTGGATTGCCATTAAAAAAATAAAATAAGCAACTTATAATTTCTCAGGTAATAGTTTGAAACCAAACTACAGAGTAACAACTCGGTTCGGTTCATTCTGGACTACTTAACGGTTTCGTCAGTTGGAAAATTTTACAAACCAATCTATATGGTTTGGTTTGTATTTTAATGGTAAATCAAACCAAACAAAACTATGCCTGCCCTACTTTGTTGTTAGTTTGTTGAGAATAGCTCTGTACATCAAGTAACTCCATCTTGGTGTGTGTTGCACACCCCACAAAATATAATACCACCCAGTATCTGCTTCATCACGTCTGCATTTCTACGGCAAGCATTGGGATTTATCAACTGCCACTCCTCATTAAGAGAAGCATATAGCATGCGGATTTCAGTCCATTGCTCCTTTATTCTTCTCCGTATCTGTAATTCCATCTGCCTTTGGTCCTGCTGTTCAGCAAGGTTTTTCACTATATCTAGTCATAGTTGTTGAGGCGCCCACCTGGGCGGCCGCCTAGTCGGCCAGTCGCCTAGTTGGATGCCCAACTATTGTGCCCAAATAGGCGGCCTCCTGGGCAGGTGTTGGCCTCACTATGCGCCCGTTTTTTTGCAAGACAGGCCCAGGAAAGGGCCCAAATACCTTGACCCATCTCATTTCGTTTAATATGATTTATGGTTGGGAATCGCAGGTCTCTAACTTTAGATCACAAGCTTTTGGGTTTTTATCTATATAAGTGAAAATTTTGGAATTAATGATAATGTTTTTATCTATTATGTAATTTATTTCTTTTTATTAATATTGGAAATGTGCATCAACATCTCTTTTAGTTTGTATGCTCTATTTTTTTCTTTATTCAATAATTTGGTCAAGGAATTTCAATGATTATTGGATTTACAAGGTACGCATTATAATATGAACATGAAGTTCTTAAATTCTCATTGCCTCTAATTTAATGTTAACTCATCTAGTATATCTATTTCAACTTATTTTAGGGGTTTGGATTAGTATCATACAATTCCATATGTAATATGCACATATAAGTATTTATACATAATAAATCTTATCAAAAAAAGTCATTGCTAGGGGCGGCCGCCTGGACGCCCTCGGTGCATAGCCAAATCAGGACACAGCCTAGCCGCTTTGAGAACTATGCATCTAGCAGTCGTCCATTTAGCCCAGACACTAAGGGGTCGGTGCAAGAAGCAATCCACCCTCTGGCCTCTTACCATCACCCCTCCACACAGCAGGAATATATGCACTTGATTAAGTCCGCCTTTGCAAAAATTCTAGGTGACGTATCCATGCAACATCATGGCAAGTGCCATTCAAAGAAAATTTGCAGCAAGCATTTCGCTCTGTCAACAGCAGCAAAGGAGAAGTCATATTGGGTGCACCACAAAGAGAAAAAAATCTTGGGAGTGCGGAATGAATTAGGACTAGTCTTCCCGCCGCCGTGGATAGCCCTACACCCATCCATTTCTCAGTACTTTCTCTCGTGTTATCCAAGCAGTAAGAGTAGTCACAAAGCAAGCCATAGCCGTTACTGAGGGGAATGCCAAATTAGTGTGTAGGTAATTAGCTTTCCTCCAACCCCATGGCTCATTTTAGATTTTAGATTTAGATTTGAGATATGAGATTTTAGAATTTGGATTTTGGATTTATATATCTTGGTAATTATATTGTAAATACCAGTATAATAGCTCATAAGTAGAAGTAGCTAATTTGGAGACTGAGCAAAGCATGATGTTGACCTTTTGATGAATGTAAAATTCTGAGGAAGAAAACATATGCAGGAGTATACGACCAAAATTGGTGCAGTGGAACATTTTACATAACGAGGTGTGGAATCACTTATCTCTCGTATCTCTTACATAGTTTCCTGTCTTGACACACATGTATGACAGCCATAGCGTCTATTGACTTTAGCAAAAGAATAGCATCTTACATAGATGATCGTATAACTCATAACCACTGGTTACTCCCTACCTCCAGCAATATTCTAATGATGCCGATCAAACAACCAGTTTGAAAATACCTAACAGTCTCGGGTCTCCATCTATGTTATGAAGTGGAATAAAACCAAAACATTCCCGCATGTCATTCATGCCTTTATTAGTTGCATGTCCTGAGTGTCACACATTTATTGTTGTATCTCTGCCTTGTGGAACCTGCTGTGACAAAAGGGGAGGTAGGACAAATGTTGCAAATTACAGGCCTAAATATAATTGTTGTTGTTGAGAGGATTTTTCAGAAATTATGATCTTCATGATTATCCTCATCGGGCACCAGTCTGGTGACCTTTAGTCATGAAAGGTGATATTGTATTTTGGTAAGTAGACTTCTAATTACAATTCTATCAAACTCTTTGTGGATGTACAGGCCAAAACTGAGAAAAAGTGAAGCTATCTATACACCAAATCAGAAGCGAAAAAACTGTTACTAATCTTTTACCAAAGCTCCACTATCTCTGTTTTGCATCCTCGAAGGTTCTATAGTTATATCAGGCTATCAGCCCATACATAGCTCGAAATCAGCAAAATAGTTATATGGTGCTTTCTATCTTTGAATCTGATTAGGTCAGGACAATCCTTAGGTTCCATAGTTATGTCAGACCATACATAGCTCAAAATCAGCAAAATAGTTATCTCATACTTTCTATCTTTGAATCTGATTAGGTCGGGACAATCCTCTAGGACCTTAACCTCAAAGAAAACCTTGATGCTTGCTTTCACAGTCCTTGCCAAATCTGCAGCCGAACAAGATATGTCTTCATCTTCCTAGTGATCCAAACATAACACAGTGTTTTATAAGCTGCATGCCTTTGACTTGCAGCTCGTCCAATGTCAGTATCTCTTACAGGTCTAATACCATAAAAAAAAAACCTTAACAACCTCGAGTTCACTAACTTGGATACTGTAAGGTGATCCCTAATTGCAGTGGTGCCATTTGGTGCACATTGATTATCTGGAAAATGACTTTACCACCCTGATAACCTGATATGTAGCGAAAATGTTTTCTGAAAAACTTCCTCAACGGGTTGCTCCAAACTATCCACCAATGTTTTAAAAACGGGAAGCGGGAGGCGTGCGGACAACACCTTGTGGCCACTTGAGCGCCAGGCGGGTGCTCAGGCGAGCGCTTTATGAAAAAGCGGGTACCTATATTCTTATATAATTTAATAGAAAAATATACATATTCTATACAAGTAATATATTTGTTAGGAACTTTTATACTTATCTAGACACCCTAAACAACAAAAATAAAGCACCTAGATAGTTTTTGACACAGCTCTAATACCCAAATAGTTTATTGTTAGTATTGTAGACTGTAATAAATATATTTATAATTTTATATACTAAAATGCAATAAGCAGTAGAAAATATATAATGTATTAATATCTTTTATGCAGTAAACAATAGAATGTATATAATGTTTGATATAATTTATTAATATCTAGTAAGAAGTAGAATATATATTGCATTACAGAATGCATTAGTGTAATTTATAAGGTAGAAAGGTACAAAAATACAGTCGATAACTAGATATATAATGTATGTATTAATGTATTATAGAATGTATTATACAGTATTGTTTCACATAATACAATGTACAACAACAATGTATAACACTATTATAAACTTATGATATATTACATGCAGATATATCATACACCTACATATATACTAGGAAAGTCAACAAATAGTAGCAGTAACAGCATTTGACTACAAAAAAAATGAAAAAAGAAAGCATAAGTACAAAAATGCAGCGCCCAGAAATTAGGCGCCCGAGCAGGGAATCAGGCGGGGTTAAGCGGGCCTTAGGCAGCCGTTCAATGGGCTAGTGCCCGAGAGGCCCCTCAAGGCCTTAACCAGGTGGATGGGCCTCTTGGTCGCTCAGGCAGGCACTCAGGCGGGCACCTGAAACGCTTTTTAAAACACTCTATCCACGGAGACCACACAGATACCAAAGAAAACAATCCACAATAGGTAGTTTGTTACTTATATTCTGGTCACATATATTGATGTATAACCTGCCATGGAAGCAATGTAGAGAGAGAGAGAGAGCGTAGAAGAAAATGTCTGATTTCAACGTCGTTGACAGAAATTTCGATAAAAGGTTCATGGCGTTTCAGTGGCAAAATTTACAATTAATTTATCAAATTTTACAAGAATGATCTACTAGTGTAGATCTACTCAAATATATAATAATATTTCATATTGGATGTGGGGGGTGCGGTCTCGTCATTTGTGAGTAAAGGACCCTGAGCTATTTCGATGGGGAATTTTGATGTCAATTTTCAATAGTGAAATCACTGAATTAAGTCATTATAGTTTGCAAGCACAATATGCAGACTTAAAGACACAAAGCTGTGCAAAAAAGATATGCTCTAGGTAGCATATAGTATATGAAAAAGTTTAATATATATATATATATATGCGTGATTCTAGAGTTTTGACAGTCCATTTCGATGTCTAATTGCCACTAAACAGAAAAAATTGTCGAAATTTCGACAGTTTGGACAAAATTTTAAACATTGGAGTGTGAGAGAGAGGGGGGGAGAGAGAGAGATAGCTGATAGAACTCTTGAGTTTTTTTAATCTATCCACTACTTATTTCCTGTCTATATGCATTTTGGCTCCAGATGTCCATTAACTTGTGGCCTTAGTAGGGATGGCAATGGGGTGGGTTTTACAGACCCATACCCAACCCATCATAACCCATATATTGTAAGACCCATACCCATATAAACCCAGATTGAACTAACAGAAAAAACACCCACCCATACCCAACCCATTAGGGAATGGGTCCCCATTAGTACCCATTAGATGTGGGAGGCCCATACATCAGCCCCACAACTAAGTGCATATTTTCTATACATATACTATAAATAGGTGGTAAATTGCACACTAAGAAATTTGAGTAATCCAATTACTATTAATGAACCACTTTCATCAAATATTTACAAACTAGGTTATACTTTTGTCCGCATTCAATCCATCTAAGTAATACAGAGAGTGTGTAGTACGAATTTGCAGAAGATATATTTAGAAAAATAAGACGTGCCATCATGTATACAGGGCGCTCATCAGAGATTAACTTGCTCAAGACACCAGGTCCACGGACAGGCAGCCAACCGTAGATGTCATCTTCTCTAAGTAGGGTGGTGTGAGATTGATTCCTAGTGATGAGTCGTATACAGGGCCATGCACTATTCTCCGACTACTGGGCGGTGGGCAGTGGATGTAACCTTCGTCGGAACAGGAGTAGACCACTGTTCGTCTTTCCCTTCCTCTTCCTGCACAGCCTCCGGGCAAGCTGGGATTAGGCGGTTCTATCCATTGCTAACATGGTGCAGGGCAGCTTTGAAGATGCCGTCCACTGCTGCGGGGTCAGGTTGTGCAAGGAGGCCGACATTGTGACGTGGTGGTGAGGAAGAGGACGGCAATGGTGGCAGAGGAGAACCGCAAGGAGGGTACGAAGGGCGACCATGGCCTGCGTAGCAACAGCAACAGGAGAAAGTAGCAGCCGTTGTTGCTGAACAGGACGGCGGGGATGGTGCGGCAGCTGGATCGGAGGCATAAAGACAACGACAAGCAGTGAGGATTCCGTTCAACAAAAGGAGTGAAAGAGGTGGGATTCGTGGGAAGGTGTGTGGACGGATTGCGGCTGGGGGTGGCGGCTCGCGAGACAGAGGTTAGGTATTGTTTTGGGTATTAATGGGTCCCAGTGGGCATCTCACTGGAAAACTCATACAACATCCGTGTCCTCATTAAGACCCAATAACTAATTAAAACCCACCGGAATCCGTTATATTTGGGTTAAATAGATCGGGTCCGCGTGACCCAATAAGTTATGGGGAGTTTTGCCATCCCTAGGCCTTAGAAGTGGACTCTTTCTGTAATTACTTTTCTTTGTCATCCTCATGTACACATATACTACAGGCTTATTCTGTTGTATGCCTTATTCAGAATGAAAGAGTTGGTTCAATCTACTAAAAACAAACTACAACGCCGTTGGAAAAATAAAAGAAATACTTACCGTTCCTTCCAACATTTTCAGCAATGCCTGTTGAACACCTTCACCCGATACATCTCTGCTACTGTTTTGGCTCTCAGCCTGCATGGGGGCGAACCATATAAATCATGAAACATACCAGATACATACGAAAATATATAACCATTAACATTCTTTCCAGATTTTCTTTTTTGAGCTGTTCTTGCATAATTTTATGACACATTCAATGATCATGTCTCTTGTCAAATAACACGTAAACTAGTGCGACACACCAAATAAAGTGTGACGGTTTCTGTTAACAGTCTAGAAACAAATGTTGAGGTGTACATTTTCATAGACCTCTTAAGGTATTGATGATACTTAAAATCCTCAGATATAAACTGACCTTTTTGGTTATCTTATCAACTTCATCAATGTAAACTATGCCTTGTTGAGCTGCTTGCACATCATAATCAGCAACCTATAAAAGCAAAACATCAAGATAAAATTCATAAACATGAAAAATTTTATTAAGAATTATGCCGATTATTAAATACAAAATGTGAAAAATGGAAAGAAAAAAAAGGATACGGCTATAATACATGGTGCCACTGATGTAACACGAACAATACATTCATTTCCGACAGCAAAAGATGCCACTACTAGTAATAATCCCTTTTATTATATTGGCTGATAATTCTTGTTAGTAATCAGGCTAATTTTCATTAGGTTAAGAGATAAACATGGGTTCTCCTTATATAGGGAGAGTATGATGGTATGGTGTACTATAGGTACAAGGTGTGTGTGTGAGAGAGAGAGAGAGAGAAAGAGAGAGAAATTAGATATATGAGTCCCATATGGCCTATTCTAATAGGCCCCCTTAACCTGGAGATTACACATCTTGCAGTCCTAGATTGGCACTCATGTAAGATAGGGTAGGAGGTGGAAGCTTGGTGAAGATGTCTATCTTCACTGGTGGAGTGATTATCTTCTTGGCCTTCACCAATTCACAAATGAATTGGCAATCTATGTTAATATGCTTCGCTCCTTCATGGAAGCTAGTGTTATCGGCAATGTGGATGGTGATCTGATTGCCGCAATTCAAAGTGATTGGAGATTGGACCAGAATGCCAAATTCGTCAAGAACACAATGGAGCTATTGTATATGATAGCATGTGTGTGCCAAATTTTTATATTCTACTTCAGCGCTACATCAAACAGCAACACCCTATCTCTTACTCTTCCAGGCAAGTGGATGATTCCTAGAAGGATGCAAGAGCCAGAGGTCTAGCGTCAATCAATGGCATCTCATGCCCAGTCTGTGTCAACATAGCTGGCAAGAAACTAAGAATAAACCCCTTTGACAAAGTCCATTTGTAGAATAGCCCTTTCGAGGTGCATCCTTAAGGAATATGAGGATCTGCTATACACTTATCCCAATGTATTGATAAGAGGTGCACTCATAAATTGACTAATGAGCTAACGGCTGCTATTGCGTCAAAAATATTAGGGCGACCAATCGTAAGATAAATAAGTCTGCCAATGGGTCACTATACTTCTCTGGATCAAGAAATAGCCCCCCTCATTTTCGAGTAATTTAAATACTCCATATGGGAGTGAATGTTGGGCAGTGAAGAAACAAGATCTCAACAAAATGAATGGGGCCGAAATCCGTGTTGAGATGGATGTGTGGGAAGACAAGAAAAGATCGTTTGAGAAAATGACTATATCAGAACAAAGTGAGGGTGGTGAGCATCGAGGACAAGTTGCGTGAAGGCCGTCTAAGATGGTATAGACATGTGCAACACAGAATGTCAAATGCACCTATTCGAAGCAAGGTCATTGAGTCAAGCACAATCAAAAGAAGCAGAGGCAGACCTAAATTAATTTGGGACGAGCTTATAAGAGAGATTTTGAATCTTTACATCTTGATCAGAGTATGACCCATAACAGAGCTGATTGGAAAAGAAGGATCCATGTAGCCGACCCCAACATAGTTGGGATTGAGGCTTAGATGATGATGATGATGATGACGACGAAGAAGATAACATAATCCATGGGAGTTAAGACAAGTTTTGCATCAATCATACTAGTTTCTATTGTGAGGTTTAGGGCATCTTCCTTTGAGATGTATTTATCCTAGATTTGTTTTGCAGAACTTTAACCCCTAGGAAATATCAAAGTGCCCCAAATCTTTGGTATAGAAGTGAGATTGGGGTGCCTGCTTTTAGATCACATGTGCCTTGATTGTCACTTCTAATGACGATGATATGATATCATCAACAAACACAACAAGAATGACAACCTCTTGAGGATTTGAAGTGAAAAAAGAGTGGTCACTTGTCAATCGCTTGAAGCTGAAATCCTCAACAACCATGCTTAGTTTGTTAAACTAAGCTTCAAGAGATTGTTTTAAAGCCGTAGGGACTACGGAGACTGACATAGGCGGATTTCTCCCTCCAACAACAAAACTCAGTGTTTGCTGTATACAGACTTCCTCCCAGAGAACCTGAGTCAGAAGGCATTTTTGATATCCAACTAGTACTGGCGAGTTGAGCAACGGAGAGATAGATGTACATATGCAATTCGTGCAATTTGAGATGTCTCATAGAAGTCACCACCAAATGTCTGGGTATAGCCCTTAGCCACAAGACAAGCTTTTCGGTGTTCAATAAAGTATAGTTGACATAAAAACCAATCGATAGCCAACAACATTCTTATACAAAGGGGGGTCCACAAGGTCCCATGTCTGGTTATCTCAGGATGTAAAGGCTAATGAACTTGATGGCCAAGCCATTAAAACTGTTTCGTTAGGATAGTCTCATACTCAGAACGGTTACAAATGCTATTATTATACATCGACTAAGCTGACGTATATGACCACAGTTGTAAATTTATATGAGAATGAGATGTTCTGTAATAGAGAAGGAGCCTTACTCCTCCATTGAACATAGTGCTACTGTTTTTAACTAGACTGACTTGAAGTTCCTATTATTCATATCACAACATCAAATATTATTGGAAGTTTCGTATCAGCCTCAAACTGCAGCTCCACCAGCTTCTTCAACTCCGGTATACGTATATTTCCAATTTTTTGGCCTCTCCAGATTGTCCTATCACAGTCATGCATTTGCAGCCGCATTCAACAATACTGGCATTCCCAGGTTATGGGACGGCCTTTCAACACCCTGTTTGGAAAGTTGCAATGGTGTAGGGATGGTGGCAAATCTGGAAAACAAAACGTGGGAAATTGTTGATCTCCAAAATGCAAGAATACACTCGAAAGTGGCTCAGTCTTTACAGCTATGCACAACTTTAACGTTCCCCTGAAATAATTAGAGCCCGCCCAATCACAAAAGCATATACTCAAAATTTGGTGTTCGTTTCACCGGTCACCAATTTTAGTTATGTTTGCATTTCTCATCTCTTTATCTGCTCACCTTGACTGGCTTCTCTTCTGATTGGACGTCAAAAATGCTTCCAAGCACGACGACTTACTGGAGAGATCCTATATCCCGCAATCTCCAGGTTATGTCATTCAGGTGGAATGCTTAAAGGTCTATCATCTTTGACAAACTATTTACTGTCTCAAGCAATAATCTCAGGCCTGGCTCGATAAGCTCAATGTCATTAAAAAGACATCACTTTAAAAGGTAGTCCTTCTTTGTTTTATTCAAAGATTCCAAAAGGTCTAATTCATATGGCTGTCTATGTTGACAACATCGTACTTAATAGGAGTGGCACCCAAGGAATATCTTCTCTGAAAGTTGGCTTATAGTCCCTCTTTTTTACACTAAAGATCTTGGAACACTTTGGTACTTCTTGGAGATGGAAATACTAAGATGCAAATTTGGTATTAACCTTTACCAACAAAACTAACTTAATAGGAGTGGCACTCAAGGAATATCTTCTCTGAAAGTTGGCTTATAATCCCTCTTTTTTATACTAAAGATCTTGGAACACTTTGGTACTTCTTGGAGATGGAAATACTAAGATTCAAATTTGGTATTAACCTTTACCAACAAAACTATGTTCTGGATCTCCTCAAAGATACAGGTTTGGTTAATGCTAAGTGTGTTCCCCGTCACATGGACTATCATGCACCAAAACGGGGACAAAAAGTTTGGCAATCCTAAGAAATAAAAAGGATCATTGCGAAATCTGTGTTATCTCACAATCAGCTAACCTGATAGTTCATATGCAGTCGGAGTGATAAGCCACTTCATCAGAAATTCTCTACAATCTCCTTGGGACAATGTGCAGCAAATTCTGCGATGCTTGAGAGGCACTCCAAGAAAAAAGACTATCCTATCAACGACCTCAGTAGTATAAGATTTTGATGATTGGATATGTTGATACTGACTAGGCAGGTGATGACAATGACCGTCACTCTACACTTGGTTTTTGAATCTCTATGGGTAATCATGATATCACTAGATGAAGTAAGAAGAAATTAATCATGGTACTATCCAATACCAAAGCATCTTATATGATTACTACATCTTCCTCAGCCATTGTGCGATGAGACAACCATACTATCATACACATAGCAACTATCCAATCTTCCACAAAAGAACAAATCATATAGAAGTTCATTGCCACTTGTATGAGACTATGGTGTTCAAGAAGATAATTACTCATATGAATTCTGGAGAACAAATTGCTGATATCTTCACCAAATCACTCCCTCCTACACCAAATTACTAATACCTTAGGGGGTATTAGAAGAGGGATGTAGGTCTTATTGGGCCTTGGGCCCTCTTTTATTTTCTGATGTACAAGTTATCTTCTATTGTACATGGGCACATGATATCCATGTGAGTCTAGATGCTTCTTGATCTCCATCGATATTACGAAACTCTTGTATTACTTGACAACCAAGTGAAAAGGTTAACCCTAATCACATTCAACACTTCAAATATTCACGTAGAGGTGAAGTGCCAAGGGACTAGGAGGTTTATTCATGATGTATAACAAATTTAGTGATAAATCTAACAATTTCCAAGAAATTCCATGTACACTCATCAAAATTTCCATTTCCTTGTTATTGGTGCACAGTCTGCATAATTATAGAGCAATAAATGATATCTTTTGAATTTTATGTTTGAGTGGATAGTTACAATCATTTAGAAAAGTAGTCATGTAACTGTATATAAGTCGTTAGCCTAACATACATACATGATCAATGTAATTCCAGAACACCCCAGGCAGTTACCCAAGATTTGATTAGTTGTAGCCATAATTGTGGCTTACATTTACAGAGACCAAAGAGCAAACGGCATTTTCTTTTATAGCTTGTGGAAGTATTTCTACTAGTTGAGGTTGCAACATTTTAGCAAAATAATCACGTAAGCAATGTAGTGTCACATATGCAAGCTCTTGACACTGAAATGAATCCTACCATTAGCAGTTTGTACAATATTGACTCGACATCTTCCCCAACATAGCCAGCCTGCATAAATAAGAATAATTAGGAAAGTTTAACCAAATGGTTCATCGAAGACTTCATCTAGACCAAATCAGTAATGAAAAGGGAAAATAGTATTTGCTTGATATGTAAAGTCTCTTTCTATATTCAACCTTCTACTGACCACTGAGTCAAACAGCACAAAGAATGCATTTGGGTGTAATTTCATCAATCACTATAACCAAGTACCTTATAACTTTTCTTTACATTAAATGCTCGAACATTAACTTATACAAGTTTTTTTTATTTAGTTGATAATTCATTTTAGTAGAACTCATGAAATGAAATGCCAGGAAATGCAATCATACTTGCCTGTGTGAGTGTCGTAGCATCGGCTATCACAAACGGCACATTGACAAAGCGAGCTAAAGTTTTTGCAAGTAATGTTTTCCCTGTTCTTGCAGGCAATTTCAATAAAATTATGTGAGCCTGGCTTCCATTTGTTTGGCAGAAAAAAACAAATGTAGAAAAGCTACCAAGTCATAATTCTAAGAACATCTCAATTAATCAAAGTATGAAAATGAGGAAAAACTAGGAAACAAGCTTTTAATAAACAACCTACACTTCGACCAATAAGATTGTCAGATAACAGTAATTCCTACCTGAGCCTGTTGGGCCCATTAACAATACATTGCTTTTCTCTAGCTCCACTGGATCAGACTCCTCCTTATCACCACTTGAACTGCCCGAATCTGTTCCAGACCTAATTATGAGTTAGCATGTTAGAGCTGCCAGGCTTCTGTTAGATAGTTCAGATAGGCTGTCCATGCTACTCTATCACTTCATGTCTAGATTTGCAATTTTTCAAAAATGTCAGTAATTCAACACTGGACTGTTATGTTGCTGCATAAAATGGATCAAGGAGAGTGCCCGAGGAAAAAAAAAAGTCAACATGAGGACTCACCCTTTCTTCAAAGAAGCATGGTATATCCTTTTGTAGTGGTTGTAAACAGCCACCGATAAAACCTATATGGTATAATTGTTGGAATTATTAGTAAGTTTGATGCTAGTTCTTCATGCAAAGATAAAGAACTTGTCACGGAGAGGAAACGATCTCAACAGTCCAAAAAAATGTTTGTTCGTCAGTATAAAGTATCCTGATCCAGTGAAGGCATCATATTCCATAAACTATGAAAAACGTCGTTTTAGGCATTTTCAAACATTCGTCCATTGTGTGAGTCTAACTTTGCTCTGAGTAATCAAAGAGAACAGCACAAGACAAAATCTGCAAGACGAATTGGCCTGGAACCGTGCACCACTAAGCCTATTCCATTCACATCACCCCTTCCTGTTATAGCGGCTCCTCATGTTTGAGGTTATAATCGGATATGAAGGTCAACTCATAGAATGAGGGGCTGCAGTCCCTAAATGAACTCCAAAGAATTTGTCTAAGAAGGGCAGAATTCTTCTTTCCTTAAAAGTAGTACCATTTGAAACTTTGGAAAGTGAAACCACACAAGTCAAGAGATCGTGGCACATTGATCTCAAAATCTGCAAAACGAATTGGGCTGGAACTGTTCATGGTCAAATCTATCCCATTCACATCAACCTTTCATGTAACAGCGGGTCCTTATATTATATTTGAGGTTGAAATTGGATATGAAGGTCAACCTATAGATGAGGGGCTGTGGTCAAACGAACTCCAATGAATCTGACTAAGAAGGGCAGAACTCGTTTTTCTTCATAATTAGTACCGTTTGAACTTTGGAAACTGAAACCCACAGCTTTATTGATTATGTCATATTATTCAAAGAGCCAAAGTAAATCATCACCTTTTTAGCTCGGTGCTGCCCGATGACAAACTTATCCAAGCCTTCACAAATCTCCTTGGGCGTTGGCAAGTCCTTCCCCAGGTTGGCACCTCCGAACCCTTCTTTCTGTGCAAACGATCCAACACCACGACCTGCCCCAGAATTCCCCCCTGATCCCCCACCACCACCAGGACCCGTCAACCTGACCACATTGAGATCCGGCGGGAAAGGTGGCCCAGGGAGCACAGGGACCGGCAACCCGTTGTTATTGCCACCGGCGGGGATGGGTGGTAGAGGAGGCCAATTCTCTGGTGGCTCGCCAGCATATGTCGCCCTCAACAGATCCCAAAGTGACACCCTCGACCTCTTCCCACCTTCATACTCCACACCTCCTGCACCACTGCCGTTGCCACCCCCTTTCTCTACCGCAGCCCGGTCCCGGTCCCTTCCCTTGAAGCGCCCGATCTCCACGAAGCTCCCCTGCAAGGGAGCGACCTTGTGAGGCCGGAAGTAATACGCAGTCTTGCAGGTGGGGCACATGCTAACTGCCTGGTAACCACCACGATCCCCAGCTCCGTCTATACACGGCGGGGACCGGTTGGAGAACAGTACCTCCATGCTCTTTGAGCAGCGAGGACAATTCACCTCCGCCCTGATTCTACGGGTCTGGAATTCGTCCGATCCTCCTTCCCATTTATGCCGCTCCTGCTGGAACCTGTGGCTGCAGCAGGGGGAGGGTATTTGAGGGCAAACGTTCCCTGTGCATATCGAGAGTCGTCGGGACAGGCGGTGCGTAGCCAGCGGACTGGACGAGGTGAGGTAAACGCCAGAGGAGGTGAGCTTCCGCCATCGGAGGAATCTAGACATGATGATGATAGAGAAAAGAGTATAGGATAGCGAAGAAAAAATTCTGTTGGGGTGGACAAGGTGGATGCATATATAGTAGAGAGGGGTGGAAGGGAGGAGAAAGTGGGGGAGGTGGGATAACGTGTTCGGTGGAGAACAGGTGAATGAAGGGAGACTCGAGTTGGTCCGGAGTTCCGGAGATGGGCGCTCATACGTAAACTGGATGGTCGGCTTTCTTCTCAGTTTCGCCTACTTGTCAGGTCGGGTCGGGTAGGTTTTTTCTCTTAAAAACTTGAAACAGCTTTTTTGATAGTGGGTCAAACTACCAGCTCGAGCTGTTCTGAATTCTGTGTCTGTTGTCAAACAGAACGTTCAAGAGCTTTTCGGGGTCAAATTGGCAGGGGAGTTGTGTGCTAGTGCGTGGTTCGGGTGGGCATGCCAAATTGAAATTTCAACTCAAAGTTATTTAGGAGGAATCAAATTTGAAGTTTCGTGTCTTGATGTCGGAAAAATACATACACTATCCGTAATAGTTAGCTGACTAGTTAAAAGGAAATCCATTGCATTGATCGATACAATTGAGTTCTCTGATAGATGTGAGAAAATGAACCACTACTACGGGTTACCTTGTTGCCCCTAAGCCATTTGATGAACTTTGCATTCAAAATCATTTATGAAGTCATTGCAAACAATATTATGAGCAACCTTGTTATCCTTTGGACCCATGTACATAATATAACATAACACAAAAATATTCAAAGAGAAACTTGAGCTCATCTACTCTTATATAGATATTCATAAGTGAGCTCATGACCCTTCCTTGTTGCTCAAAAAGACGACAGCTATGCATGGATACGTCTCCACAATGAACTTTTGAGATCCCAAATGAAGTGTAGGTCTATTACAATCATATTGGTTCTCCATCCTAAAAATAGTCCCTTTACTATACTCGGTTTTAACCAAAATACAATTCAATTTAATTGTGTTTTAAATTTTCAATGTGAACTTATTTGCATTTCAATCATTTTTGTATCCGATTTTGAAAATCCATCGAAATTTTCATTTCATTCGAATATTGCATTGTGGAGTGTTATCTTTTGTTTTATAATCATAGCATTGTCGCTCATATCTTGGCTAACCAGGCCCCTAGTATCAATCCCTAGTATCAATAGTGGACATGTGAAGTCGTGGAATTTGGAATCAAGTTAAAATAATTTATAATAGACAAGTCGGTTACAAGTTGAATAAAAAATTTAACTGGAATTGTCACTAAACCAATTGAACTTCTTATTCGTAATTATATAACATAGCATATGATCTAATATGCATGTGAGTTAAATTTTGCGACTAAAATGCATAAGGATGACACCCGTAAAATCTTGTAACTAAGTCACTAGAACCAAAGTTTGAACATTGGCTTCTTATTTGCTGGTCCAACATAAACTTCATAATCCATGTGAACCCCCTTTGCTTCTTAGGTGGTTGTGATAGTTATAGGAAATTCTGTGAGGAAGTTCTTCCTCCTCAAAATACCAATTGACGTTATTCAAAGCATTTTGACGTCGTAGAACTTTTACCACCTCAAGGACATCCATTAATGGTATGAAATTTATCTTATATCCACCTGCCATTAAAGGTTTCAAGCTTGATTGTAACGCCCAATGGGCTTGACAATGCCTCTTGATCTTGACAATATGCCACCAAGTGGTTTTTTTAGCTTCGATGAACACTCCAAGGATTGACCTTAAGCTAACTTCTCTTCTAAACCCTATTAACCATTTATCCCAACCTCAAAAGATATTAAAGAAAAACATACTTTGTCTGAGCCACTGAAACTAGTTCAAAGCAATTTCCTACACCAATCCAGCATAAACACCCCAGTAAACTTCTCATAATCTCACATCATGATTGCATTTTTCCTAGAGAAAAACCCCAGTTTACCTCATTCGTATGAAACTCTTACTTCTAAACCACCTAATCATATTTTCCACTACTCCAATTCACCATCCCAAGCTTAATCATCACCCTAGGATATCTTTCCACTCATTTATCCCATCCACACCCACCTAAATCTTCTCACTTTGCACCATTGTCTGCAACTACTCTATTTAGGAATCACCAAAAAAAACTAAATCACAGTGCTGGACATTGGAGATAGCTTCACAAGCCTCCTAGCAGCCTAAGTAGGAAAACATGCTAGAAAATTTGGGTAATTTCTAAAAAACCAATTTAGAAAATATTTAAGTTGAGATCAGTCCCTTTCTTCCCAAATTTGATTTCATTTTTGAACTTAGATAATTAAATGCCTGAATATAGGAGTAAAATTGACTATTGAATAAACTATAGTAAGTACATATGATAATATCTACCTAAAGTGAATTTCTCATGACTTTATACCTATTAAATCAATTATTATCAATTTAATGCTAATATGTCCATTAATATGAATTACCTTGGACTAGATCAATAAATAAAATAAAAATTTCATGTGTAAGAAAAATAATGGAAAATAGCAAGTACCCCATAGTAATACCTAAATTCCAAGAAAATATGCAAAATATTGATTCTCTTCTTGTGCTTAGTGGTCCATTAAATGTCTTCCATTATATCTTGGAGTGTTGTAGTAATAAAACAATAATGTTAAATTTATGATTTTAGGTATAATCCCTTGATAGAAAGATATAGAATTAAACTGAGTATATTATCTATTAAAATAACTTTATTGGTTCTTTAAGAGAGATAATAGGCAGTTGAACTTCTAATTGAGTATGTAATTGAATATTATATTCATGGGAATTCAATTCATTTCTTCCCTAATTTGATTTCATTTTTAAACTTACATAATTAAATAATTGCATATAGGAGTAAAATTGACTATTGAAAATAAATAAAATAAGTGCATATGATATATCTACCTAAAGTGAATTTCCCTTGATATTCTACCTAGTAGATTAATTATTTTCAATTTAATATGTCCTTTAATAAGAATTTCACTAGAATAGATTAATAGATTAAATAGATGATTCACGTGGAAGAACAATACTGGAAAATAGTAATACCCCATAATAATACTTAAGACTCTAAGAATATGAAATATTTATTTTTTACTTGTTGTGCTTAGTGGTCCAATAAATGTATTCCCTTATATCTTAGAGTGTTGTAGTAATTAAATAATAATCTAAAATTTATGCCTTTAAAGTACAATCCCACAAGAGAACGATATGGAATTAAATTGATTATCTTCTCTATAGAAATAACTATGATGGTTCTTTAAGAGACATAATTCAACAAATGAATTTCTAATTGAGATTTTGGTTGAATATTTTGTTCATGGGGAATTCAATTGGGCAATTAATTGAGAAGATGTTATAAAAATTTTGATTAAATGTTAAATTGTACTTAAGTATAGAAAAAGAATGTTTTCTATATGTGAACCTTCTACGTATCAGTCAAGAGCAGAATGAGCGTCTAACGAAAAATGTTACTAGAAAGGAACTTGAGGATGTTATTAATGATCTAGATGGAGATAAAAGTCCCGGTCCCGATGGCTTCAATGGGTTCTTCTATAAAAATGCTTGGAAAATTATCGGTGATGATATGTTCGAGGTTGTGAAGGAATTCTTTTCGAGTAGTAAGCTACTGAAGGAAGCGAATAGAACGTATATCACCCTCTTGCCTAAGGGTGATGATAATTCACTTATTGCTAATTGGAGACCCATTGCTCTATGCAATTTTTTTTATAAACTCATATCTAAGATTCTTGCTAACAGATTGCAGCTTTGTCTTCCCTCTGTTATTGATTCGAATCAATGTGCCTTCATTAAGGGGAGGAGTATCAAAGAGGCCACTCTTTTAACTAACGAAATCATTTGTGATGTTATAAAGAAGATTGGGAAGAACATGTGTATTCAAGCGGACATCTCTAAGGCCTATGATTCGGTCAAGTGGAAGTATCTTTTTCTGTGATGTACAAAATGGGCTTTTCTAGTAAGTGGATTAGATGGATTGAGGTCATTTTTAGGACTTCATCTTATCAGATTTTAGTGAATGGCGAAGCTACGAGAATGATTTCACCTATGAATGGTGTTAGACAGGGTGATCTTATTGCCCCGTATCTCTTTACCATCGCTATGCAGGGTCTTTCAGAGTTGATTAAGAATGATTCAAATTATACTCTGGTTTGGGCTTCTAAGAATGTGAGCTGTTCTCATATCATCTTTGCCGACGACTTAATGATGTTCTCTAAGGCTGATAAAGATATGGTTACTAATATGAAGTCTCTTTTTGATTGTTTTGAGTCTATGTCTGGCTTGTGCATTAACAAGAACAAGAGTATGATTCTCATGAAACCTGTGGAAGTTGCTGATGATATTTCTAATACGTTAAGTATCAAGATTGGGAGGTTAGAGGATGCTAAATACTTGGGGTTACCAATCTTCTCTGGTAAGTTGAACAAATCCCATTGTGATAAGCTGATTGATAAAGTCAGGAGACGTATGGAAGGCTGGAAGTCTAAAGTGTTGTCGTTTGCTGGGAGAGTTGAACTTGTTAAATCTACCCTTTCTTCTATGCACATGTACTAGGCTCTTTCTTTTCCCTTACCCTATTCCATCCTTGATGAGATTGATAGGATATGTCGAGACTTTATATGGGGAAAGACTGATAAGAAAAACAAAGTTCATCTTCTGAAATGGGATGTGGTTACTTTACCCAAAAGTGAAGGAGGGCTTGGTATTAGGAAATGTAAGGAGATTTCTGATGCCTGCCTTATGTTGAATTCTTGGGACTTAACTAGCAAAAAAAGATTCGTTATGGGTAAAGTGGATCCACGAGAAATACTTAAGAAAGGTCTCGTTTTGGGGGTATGGTGGATTCTTCAAATTTCTCCTGGATGTTTAATAGTCTTGTTCGCGTAAAGGAGAAACTTTTACGTTTTTTTGAAATCAAGATTGGTAATGGTAATAATGTGGATATATGGCATGACCCTTGGTTTAATGGGAAATATTTTTATGAAGTTGTGGATAAAAGTCTGTCTATTAGAGTTGGTATTCCGATTGGTGCCAAGTTGAATATGATTATTAAAGATGGTTACTGGAGCATTAAGGATTCAAGATGCACTGGTTATTTACTTGATGTGTTGAGCAATGTGTATATTGAAAAAGGGAAGGAGGATAATTTTTATCTTAAAGGACAAAAAGATGTCAAGCTGAGTTTTGTATGGAATCTCATTAGAGGTAGAGGAGAAGTGAAGAATATTTTTGTCTGGTTATGGGAAACGAAAGCTAGCATGAATGCTAAGATTCATACTTGGAAAGCTATGCACAATAAATTGTTAACTTCTTATTACTCTAGAAGGTTAGGGATTACCCTTCCTTCTATCTGTTATCTTTGTATGAACGGATATGAGGATACTTTTCATATCTGTTTTGGATGTATTTATGCTGTGGATATGTGGAACCTTGCTTTTAAGGATAAACTGATTGATATCATCCCTACTAATTGGGAGAGTGTGAGTAGGATGAAAAGCAAGAAGGAGGGTATCTCAATTCCTACTATTTTGTACCATGTTTGGGCTGAACGTAATAGGAGAGTTCATGAGAATTTTTATAAGAGTCCGATTATCCTGTGGAAGATCGTTGAATCTGATATTAAGCTGCTGCTTGAGTGAGAGGTTGGTTCTTGTTGGTTGAGTATTTTTCTATGTTTGTGCTGTGTGAGCCTTTATTTCTGAGATGGGGAGGTCCTCTTTTCCTCATTTTTTGGTGTTCTTGGATGTGGAGGTGACTGTGTGTTGGATGCTTTTTTCTATCTGTAGTGTTTTTGGTTCCCTGGTTCTTTTTTCTGGAAACATGAGCTGTGGGTTTTTTGGACGTAGTGAAGTTTCTGCTGGCTGTGGGCTTTTGTTGCTTCTCGTGCTGCTGGTTTACTGGGCTGCAGTGGATGTTTCCTTTTTGAAGTTTGGACCTGAGCTATGGAGGTTCTCTGGTTCCTTTTGGTGTGGGGTGTTTTGTTCCTAGTTATCTGTTTCTGGTGTTGGGTCATCTTTTCCTTGGTGGTTGGTGAAGGTCGAGCCCCCATCCTGGTTGGATGTTGACGCTCCCCTCTCCCATGTGTTGGTGATGTTTCTACTGTGGAGTGGTTAATGTTATCTCTTGATGTGGTTCTTTTCGTGGAATGAGTTTTGATCATTGATTCTTTTTGTGGCTGGATGAGGTGCTGATGGCTTTGAGTTTTGCTTCTGGCTGATTGTCTGCTCCTGGTCTAGCTGGTTTGGGTCGTGTTTTTTTCCACCTTTGAGGAGCTTCTGGTTGCTTGCTTTTTTCTGAAGATGTTCCCTGTCCGGAGGTTCTGAAGTTCTACTTTGAAGGTCATTTTTTGGATGAGCTTCTGGATCTTATTTCTGAAGATGTTCCCTGTCTGGAGGTTCTGAAGTTATGTTTTTTTTGTCGATTTTTTGGATGAGCTTCTGGAGCTTATTTCTGGAGTTGTTCCCCCCATTTTTTTTCTGGTGGTTGGTGATGGTCGAGTCCCCGTCCTTCGTGGATGTCGACGCTCCCCTCTCCCATGGTCCAGGTTGTTGCTTTGCTTCTTTTGTCTCATGTGCTTGTTCTGGATATTTTTTCTTGGAGGCAAAATTTATCTGATGTAGCTATTTTTGAAGGCTCTGAATCTATCTGTCTTGATGGCTCGGCTGTGATCTGTTGTATATATAGCCTTTTTCTTTGGTGAACTCTTGTTCAGTAGGTTAGTTTTTGTTTTAGCTATTTTTCTCTATGAGAAATAGCAAGCATTGTACAAACTCTTTTTTCAAAAATACAAAAAAAGCCCCACGCATTTTTTGACCGACCAAAAAACCTTGTACGTATCATAAATGGGTAAATGAGTGGATTAGATAGGTGATAGAGTATGTATACATGTAGAACAAATACAATGAATTCCATCACTAGTTAGAGAGGAGATTTAAGCATGATTTTCGATTGAGTGAACAAACATAAGTTGTCAACACTAGGTTGTTTATGTACCAACTTAGACCTAGGTTATCTTGAAATCATGTATTTGTTGTTATACTTTGTCTTATATCTTCTCTGCTAAGCTAATTTAAAGCCCTGATCAGATGATATGAATAACCACAACACTTAACTCTAATCGAATGATTATGAATATGTTCTGATAATTGATAGCCTTGGTTTGTATAGTAATCTAATCAACACATGGGAATGGATAGTAAACCCTATACTGATGGTCTTATGTTTTAATTAAGTATAACATCATTGAAAAGAAATGATTATGAACTTCTGAAATATACCTTGAATACATGCTTAACCTAAGATAAGATAATTCTTTAAGATAATGAGAAAAGAGAGAGAAGGATATATTTAATAACTATTCTAAAGTTTTGATATTTTGTTTCTTGATAACTTAGTGCCATTGATTGTGTTTTAATCTATTAAGGGAATGAAGTAAATTTGTACTTTTAAATTATGAGGCTTGACACCTGAAATAAAGTATGTGGCTTGTGTTTAGGATGAGATGGGACTGAAACTGGGTTGGGTTGACTTGAATAAGGCCAAGTTCAAGCAACCAATACATGTTCTTTGTTGAATCTTTTTGGGTTGTAGCAAGACACAAACCTGACCCAATTTAGATGAACTTGGGCCAATTTATGATAGACATGTCGGGTTGTGTCTTATTTGGATGAATCTTCATCTATTTTTTGATAAGTATAGAGGTGAACTAGGATGGGTTAGATAAACTTGGTATGTATTCACAAGGCATTCAAATCAATCTATTTCTCAAAGGCTATGAGGTAAGATTGTATGATATTTTTTAATTTAGATCATGAACTCTAGTTGGTCAAGTGTGCACCCGCTCGGGTTCATGAGCCAAGGTCCTATGATGTTGTCCTTATTTTTTTTCCTGGTTTTGATCATTGCAATGTGTTGTCCTATGACCTTAAGTCGGGTTTGTGAACACAACTTGGTAGAATTTTATATAGAAAGCTACATAAGTGAGTCATTTTGGTCTATATCTTCATTTCTCAGTCCATACTTTCTATTTTTCACAACTAGAGCTCTAGAGAGGCGTTCTAGTGACTCTTGTTGAATGAGACCAAAGCACAATCTTTCCTTGAAAATTCATTTATAATGTGCCAGATATTCCTCCCTCACCGCTGATGCAAAGTTAGTTTCAAATAGATTGATGTTCTTCCTTCTTTATCGTCTCCTTCGATTTGTTCTTGGAGAGAAACATTGATCTAAGCTCCAATCTTTTTTTCTTTTTTGCCTTTAAGAATGTTTATTAAGCCAAACGGGCCTGGTTATATGGTGTTTTGGGAGTGACATTCACCAAAAATAAGTGTTTCTTACCTAGAGATGTCATACTATGCTTAAAAGTGACATTTTTATGGATATTCTTATTTTATTCATATCCCCTTGTGCTATGGAGTTTTCATGTGAGATTTAACATGGTGTTTTATTTTTTATTTGAGAAAAGATATACATTCTTGGATGTGTAGTATGAACAAGGTGAAACCTAACTATGGTTGAATATGATGCATTGTTCTATATATGGACACTTGATGCATGATGTGAGGATTGTATAGCTTCTAGGGTTTCTTGTACTTGATCTTAGGTTTTAGTTCATCTTTATGCTTGATTTCTACCTTGGTTTCTTATAAAAAGTTGAGTAATTAGTTTTATGAATTAGGTTAAATATGTGTATGAGTGTGGTTTAGATTGTATCTCCAATTATATGTGACAATGTGAAATATATATGTGATATGATGATATATGGGTCTTTATATCCAATGTGAACATGCACGAGTACCAGGATGGACCTTATGTTGTAGGTTTACTTATGAGCCCTTACTAGTAGGTTTCCAGTTATGAGACCCTACTTGTTTGTATTTGTAGTCGACCACGACATGTCAGGATCCTATGCGAAACCATAATCCTAGGATCTTATATGATGAGCTAAGGGACTTCATACTAGCTAGTGGTCTGAGTAATACATCTCAAACTACCTAGGGTGTAAGAATAAAATAAGTGATCAGGTTATGTATCTATTTATCTATTTGATATCTTGGTGATTTGTTTGGATGCTTTTATTTCTCTTCCATGACTTTCAACTATTGCTATTTTTTCTTATATTGCATCCATTATTGTTTCGTATCTTGTGAACATGTTGTTTACCTTTTAGTCTACTTTTAGATAGTCAATAGTAGGCAAAGGTTGGTGATGGTATTTTGGTAGTGTCCTAGAGTCGTCCATGTCACTTGAGTCCTGGCAGGTGGTTTTATATCATTCTATATCAATGATTCAATTTTTTACTTGAATGAAATGTATATAAGTACTCATGTTATAAACCATGGAAGATAAATTTTTGTATACATATCTTGACAATGATCACTAAAAACAACATATACAATATCTTGCTGATGAATAGAAAGGGAGGCCATTTTATGTGCACTTTTTGAGATGTGGATGGAATTGTATATCATGCTTCACCTATCTTTTAGTTAATGATATTGATTAATGTTGATTAGAGGGTTTAAAGTAATCCTATTATATTGACGTTACATCACATTATGCTTGGTATTAAATCCTAGATTCCTATATTATATAGGAATAGAAGGTTGTCATGTATGTTCTTGTGTGTTGTCCATATCCAATCACCTCTTGTGGTTATGTATATATGGTTGAGCATCGTGAAGAGTATGCAAGTAGCTTCTTTACCATTAGAATATGGAGGATGATAGATGGCAAATGAGCCACGAGTACCTAAGGTGGGAACAACACATCCTATCATGCCTCCCCTAAGCCCTATAGTCCCAATTGATCTAGTTTTCTAGGATATGTTTGGTAAACCGATGGCAATTATAGCACACATGGCAGGTAAATTATTAGTTCCTCTGCCTAAGGTACCATCCCCATGGTCTATGGAAAGCCTTTGAGATGTTTAAGAGGGTTGGAACTGTGGAGTATGTTAGAACAACTAATCTAGAAAAAGTTGATATGTGATTGATAGAGTTGGAGAAGGACTTTCTAATCTTAAATGCAACATAGGAAGACAATATCAAGAATTCATCTACATGATGAAGGGTAATGTTGTCCATTTGTGGGCCATAGAGGAGGAGAATATGCATGAAGAGATTATTGCTTAGGCCAAATTAGTAAGGAATTAGAAGGTAGGTGCTTCCCTCAGTCATACTTAGAGGAAAAGATGAATGAGTTTGAGAATTTGAGATACACGACATGGTATGTAAATGGCTCAAAATACTAGTTTATGAGTTGTTGAGTTTTTTTTCCTTACTTAGATTCCATAGAAGATGATAAGATCATACGATTTGAAAAGGGTTTGAAAGTAGAATTTGATTGGTTGATGTCAACTTTGGAGATTGGTAAGAAGTTCTCATCATGTGTAGAGGTTGTTAGGAGGATTGAGAGTATGACAATGGTTTTTCATGATATATAGTTGAGAAAGCAGTCATCTCAATCCCAATGTAAACATTGGGGTAGTAATAAGAAGGTCAAGGTTTTCCCTGTCATAAAAGCTACATCAATATTATGCAACATAAGATTTGAGAGGACTTGTACATTATCAGTGGTCTCCTAGAAAGGAAAGTGACTAAGGTTTTCTGTGTTTAGGGTAAAAAACTCTAATTCTATGTCAGTGATAGTTCCCTTCTAGGTTGCAGTATGGGAGAATGTACAGGACCTACAACAACACTCACACGTATCTATGTTAATTTTAGACATGACAATACTAGTGTGGGCAATTTGGGCTTATGAAGAAGTCCTACCCACAATTGTATAATGGGTTACCCAACTGTAGAGGTAGAGCCAACAAGGGCCTCACATCATTATATTTATCTGAAAGAGTATGTAATGATATGATTTCATCCTAGCTAGCTAATCAAGGTTTACTTGGATGATTACATGCTTTACTAGGTTGATCCTAGTTTAATCTTTATTAATGATGGTAGTTTGTTATATATTTTGAACTTGATGAGAGATGCACATGCTTTGTTTAGAGTAATTATGGTTTGGGAAATGAAAATCCTAGTTGGCCAAATTGAGGTTCCTTCTTGTATAATAAAACCAAATTATGATAAGTAGTGCAGTAATCAATTTTTAATATTTATCATAATTTAGTTTTCTTTGACATTTTGCAATAACACTTATATTTGAGTTTACTATATAGTAAAATTCTAATTTTACTTAGCATTCTATATAGAGTGCAACATAGTAGTATGGTATTTTATTCTTAATTATTTAGTGGTAGAGTTAATTGAACTAAAATTCTAAAAGTAGCTTTGAAACTTCATTTCAAACAACATACTAAATTTTCATATTTTTTGGAGGTGTTTGATGGGTGAAAGATAACTTTCTCATTCAACTTTTATGATAGGAAAACTTCTACTAAAATAGAGAAAATATAATGTTGGACTTGTTTTTAATCATCCTGGGCACCTGATTTGATCTATATAAGAAACCTAAAACCCTAATAACTCCCATAATTCGTCATTCCTTCATAGAAATAAAATTCTAGAATTAGGGTTTAGGTGAGGAAATAAGTGGAGATGTTGATCTAGGGTTCTATTTTCTAAGGAGTGATGAAAGCAAGTAAGTTGATTTTATTATATGTTTTTTGATGGTGAATCTTCTCTCCTATGTATAAATCTCATCCTTACTCTGATTTAAATCAAAAGGATATCAAATCACCTTCTTTTCGCTTTCTTCTTCTCTAACATCTATTTGGATCCCTTTGGGATTTTGCCCCTTATAGATTTTTTTCACTTGAGGTAGGGTACATCTCGACACCTTGTGCACATGTTTTATGGATTAGTTGTCCCCTAGCTGATTGGCCAAACTAACAATTAGACTACTCTGTCGTTCTTTGATAAATGATTAAACAAATGGCACTTTAACCCTTGAAAGGAATGATATGATAATATTTAATCCTAATATATAAAGTTGATCATTTTGTTAAAAATAACCTTGCATATTATGATATCTTGAGCATGGAAAATCTTGCATAATTGATAGCTACACAACATTGTGAAATTACCATCTTGAATTGTGAACATGAAAAGCATTGATACTTGTGATCCTTATTTTGCAAACTAACTCCACCAAATATTCTACTCTTAAGAATTGATCTTATACTTGATTTGTACTTCATACCTACTTTTTGATTACTTAATATAAGAATATAGTACTAACAATTTCTAACCTATTTTCTTGGTTGGTCCATGTCGTGGATTATATATCCTTCTAGGATATGCATGGACAAATAAGCGATGGAATATTTAGAAAATATGTGCATGAATGTCCTCTTTTGAAGACTAGATAGGAACCATCTATATTTTCTTTAAGTGTAGTTCATATGTATAGGTTTTGTGACTTTGATTGTAAAGCATGAATGCATCTAGACTAGGTTATATGTATTCTGACTTGAATCATGTTGGGAAAAAATTGGTCCAAAAGATCGAGTTTTTATAGTGTGAAAATACACACATGTGATAAATGATGAATCAACTTCTTTTTAGGATGAGTAATATGATTAAGTAATAATTAAAATAATTAATGCATCTAGTTAGGTTCCATGGACACTATGAGTTTCCCCTTAGGGCCATACTAAGGAAATAAAATTAATCTCCCTATTGTAGTTAGAGGATTATGGGAGGGTTTTATAGAGTGTTGATCGAGACCTTAAAGGACCACCAAGATTTAGGAGGAGTCACATTGTGTGATTATTACCCTAAATCCTTACCTATAAAAGTCTATGTCTATAAAAAATTAGACCATGATGAAAAATATAGTGTGAAACATGTCATTTTTTCTTATATGTGATATTTTGTACTATTTTTCCTATCTCGTGTACTCAATATGTGGACTTGAGCCTCTTTAGGAAACCTTACAATAGACTACTATCTGTTGTAGTTATCTTAGGGTGGTCCACCAAACCTTAAGAGAATTGAGAATCATGTATGCCTACTTCTAATTGATGAGGTATGAGCACAATATTTTTAGGGAAAATGAACAAAAGATGACAAGTTGTGTAGCATATGAGTTGAATGTTTATTACATTCCTTTTACTTATACTTGATAAATTTATTCATCTTGAATATCTACAAATAAATTATTCTTCTAAAAAATATAATATGGTGTCTTATTCTTATCTAACTAGTATAAATTCTGATAATAAACTTTGACAACTAGTCTAAGGTGGATTTGATATCTATTCTTGTTTATGACTTGACTTTATTTTGTATATAAATGTCTATTTTTAATAGACATGTCTTATGTGGACTTAAGCTTTAGGACTATAGGATGTGTTCCTGGTCCGACTGGTGGGATGTCACAGAAATAATGTTATTATTTTTTAATGATATATGTGTATATTATTGATGTGTGACTTGTGTGATATAACTTTAGTTCTAAAATCAATTAGTATATGATGATCTATTACTATATATGCTCTCAAAAAATTGTTAAAATGTTGAAATTTGACTAAATGAATGCCTTTATTATTAATTAGATTATTTTTAGGAGCTAGATGTAATAATTTTTAGTATTATTTATTACTCTTTTCAAGGTTTGTAGTTCTTTTTAAGTTCAATAGACTTAACTTGATATTGTTGCATGCTACTTGGACAAGTAAGACATTTCTTCACTCGGGCTCCATATGAGTCCCATGAGGTTGTTTCACATGTTTTTAAGTTAAATGACATCCAATAGAGAGGTCAGGATAAATAATATATAAATATAATAATTTAGTATGGATTGTTTGTGTAGTTTTTCTTTCCTGGGATGGGTTGTATGTAGAGATTTTTTCTTTCTCGTACATGTAGTCAATATAAATTGAACTACATTTGAGTGGTAAGATATTTCTGTGGTTTAAAAGAAGTTGATCAAGACTTGTGATAACTAATCATGTACATTTTTCGATGTGGAATTTGTTTTTCTTGGGTTTTATGAAGAAAAGGAGAACTTTACTTGTGTTTCTTGTATGCAATTTTGATAGTGTTTGTCAAGAATCTTCTACTTGCTACTTAATTTGGGTTTAGGTACATGGTTTCTCTCTAATAGTTGGTATTTATGCTAATAAAAAGAGAGGTCTCCACAATGTGATACTAGATCTTAGTTAGATGAGTCTATAGGGTCAATAGGATCTAGGGCTATAAGATAGAAGGGATGTTGAACATAACCTGAATGATATGCATACTGACTAAAACTAATACTCATCTACTCCAGTCAAGTATCTGAGTACTGAGATATGCTAGTAATTCCTCTGGCTGCCCTAACCAAGAATGTGGATGAAGATAGTTTGTGAAGCATAATATGGCGCATGTCAACAATTAAACCAAAAATTAGAGAAATAGAAAAGAATAGATGACCAATTATGGAACCAAAGATAAGATGAAAATTGTGTATCAGAAAGATGAATGAATCTAAAGGATCATGAAAACTATTCTGAATGAATTTGAATCTAAGTATGAGTCTAAATTGTAAGAAAAAGTTGAGAACTAGGAATGACACTTTAACAAACTAATCTTCTTTATAAAAGGAAATGATGATAATAGAGGTTGAATTATATTATTGGTTCATGAGATACATAAACTGATCTAATATGGAATAAAAAAGAAGTTTTGAACCACGCCCTGGACAACATGTATAACTTTTTTTTGTAATGTAATGACTACAATACTATAAAAAGTATATGATGATAAGAGACAATATATGCATCTAACATCAGTAAATTCAGAATTTGGTGTGAATGATCCAATAAAAAATGATGTAATAAGGATGAAAAATTACTTGGAAATCATGTATAGAAGACATTGAGAGAGATTCTTGGGTTATATTTTATGATCTTATTTCACACCTTTTCTTCAATTTTGATACAAACCCCTAAAAGGAGGGTAAAAATTATAATGAGCCGAATTCATCTTAACTAGTTAGTTAGGCTTTGCTGGAATGATTACATTCTTTACTAGATTGATTATCAATTAAGCTTAAACAATGATGATATATAATATATGAAATGATGAAATTGATGATACATAATAAGGATGCTTTGGTTTTGAATAATTAGGGTTTGCAAGTGAAAACCCTAGTCGGATGAAATTAGGATCTTGACAGTATATGAAGATGAAAATTTGATCAAAACAGTGTATAGTAGGTGATTTTATTATGTTATCTATATATTGTATTATTTGAAATTAGGATATAGTTTGGATATCTCAAATATATATGTTAATGCAAAATATTAGATTTTTCTTCTTCTTTGAATATGTTTGTCAATCTAAATCTAAATCTTCTCCAACCACTATAGATTGCAATATACCAATGTATTTTTTCATACATTTTATAACTACAAATGAGATAAAATTTTAGATATATCTCTAAAAATCTATTCCATACAACTTGATAATTTTCATAACTTATAGATTTTTTTTCATTGACTACAAATAACAATCTCAGTCAACTTCTACGACGGGAAATTTTTGGTGAAATAAAATAAAATATGATGCAGTCATTATTTGCAATTTAACAAGCACATTACTTGATCATTCATTCCATTGTAATAAAATCTTAGAGAGAGAGGGATAATTAGAGTTTGAATGAGGAAAGAAGTTGAGATGTTGATCTAAGGTTTTATCTTATGAGGATTGATGAAAGCAAGTAAGTTTACCTTCTTTAGATATGTTTTAATGGTTAATCTTATATATTATGTCTAAATTTGATTATATCACTTATTTGAATAAAAATATCAAATCATCCTCTTTTCTCATTCTTTCTCTCCAATGCTCCTTTTTTAGGGTTCTTAAGTTGAAAAGAGTAAGAATTGAATCAAATCCTTAGGAGTTGATTAGATTTCTAACAATTCGGAATATGGGCAATGTATTTAAGGTAATTAGTGCATGAGGTGGGATTTATATCTTAATCTTAGTAATAAAGTTGAAAGTCAAATTCTATCTGAAAAAATAAACAAGAACCTTGCTTGTATTTACATGTGATTAGTTGGAAATTTAATGCTATTGGTTTGGATTATTCATAATTTACTTATATTGTTTAATTCCTAATCTATTGGTTGAAATTCTACAAAAAAAATCCTATGCATAGATAACAACGTTGTTTTATACTGATATAACTTAAGAATCAACGTAATGAGTGATATGCTCAAAATTTAGTGAACATGTACAGAATTGTGCTTGAGTTAAATAAGCTTGAGTTATTCAAATGTATTGTTGAGTCTTGCTGAAAGTTAATATGGCATGTATATGGGGTTCAATATTATAGCTTTATATGGAGGTATTCCTTGACTAGGTTTAATGTTGAGGGATTGACTCAAATGAGCAGATGAATCAATGAATACTTGTAAATAGTGGATGAATTGTATAGGAATAAAAACTAGGATTTTGATGTATTGTAAAGCTTTAATAAAACCATGTAGACCCTGATATATTTATTGAATAATAAGGCACTTGAGATGATGAATTAATATGAATGGAACTAAATATACCTCTTGAAAGCCCTCAAATTTAGTATTGGGATGAGTATGATAGATAAAGATCGAACTTGTATATAACTTTATAAATGAAGAAATACTCATCTGTAAGTATTATTCATTCAGTTGAAGGTGATACATCATCTTAATATTATCTAATCCTAATGAATATATTCTAGTATAACTTATAGAATAGCCAGTAAACCCCACATGAATACAACTCATTTATATAAGTCACATAATAATGAATTGAGAAGATGACTAGAGATTAAAGGTAAGAAAAGTAACACTAGTTGATTCTATTTCTTAAAGTGAGTAGTATTATTAGGAGTAGAAGGATTCCTTTTAAATACTAAAATACCATCAAACATCAAATGACATGGTCATGTAACTAAATGCAAGAAAAGAAATGGACAATGATGAACTCGATTGTGATGATAAGTAATGAGTGAAATATTAGTGAAATGAGTATGAGGAAGTCTTCATCAATTTACTTTTGGTTGACCTAAATTGAATTCTATATACTAAAATAGAGCTTAAAAGGATTTCAAGGAGAGAGAAACTTTATGCATTAAGTAACTTTAGAATGATCGATGCATATAGTTATATTGAGTGAGAAGTGAAAAAAGTTAATACTAGTGAATCTGAAATGGAGGGAAAATGAAGAAATTTATTATTTGAATCTAAGAACCAAACCCTAACCATAATATGATGAGTAAGAGATGGTAATAAAAAATTAAAGGTTTATGAATGTAGATGGTTGAATATTGATTGACTTATTGAGAAGAGAGTAAATCATGGTTGTTGACTGGTGTTGAAAAGAATTCAATATGGAATATTGACGATGAGTGTTATAATTTGATAATACTATATGGTTGAGTGTGTTTAAATGGGATAGACATGTGTTGTATGAGACAATTGATTTTTCAATAATGAATACGAAAATATTCTTATAGATTGATCCTTTTGTGGGTTCTAATGTCATCATGAATATATATACTAAAAAGCGTGAGATGAAATGAAATGGTGGCAAATGTGGTAGATTGAAATGGCTTATGATGATATTCTTTTGAGAAACCATGTTTAGGGTAAATACATGAGAGCGAGATTACCTCTGAGGCCGATAGCCCATGATGATGAATCATGTGAAATGATGTAATCTAAAAGGAACATGTATCTTGTATATCACATATTGTTGTGATTCTTGGTATAATGATTATCTTTCTTGTTAACCATATTTTGATTTATGTCATTCTAGCTGCTGAGAATACACACATGATAACTATGATTTAACTTATTTTAAGATGAGTAAGATGATTAAGTAACAATTAAATTATGAATGCATCTATTAAGGTGTTGTGAACACCATGGTTTTCTCTAGAGTTCCATATTGGTGAAATGAATGGATCACCTTATAGTAACCATAGGATTGTAAGAAGGATTTCTAGAGTGTGGATCGAGACCTTGAAGGTTGTCACCATGATATAGGAGTGAGTCACATGGTGTGATTCTTGCCATAAATCCTTTGTTGTGACATTCCGTGTCCATAAGGAATAGACCTTAATGACATGTAAACTGTGAAACATGAAATTTTTATATATGTGATATTTTGTTCAATTTGGTCCTATTTTTTGTACTTGAGATGAGGACATGATTCTCTTTAAGAAACCCCATAGTGGTCCTAGGTCTATTGTAACTATGTTAAGGTGGCTGAAGAAACCCTAAGATAATGACAATGAGTCATTGACAGAAATTGGGTGTGACGATTTAACAGGTTAGCTACAAGCCAAGTATTTTTATGTTAGTAAAATAAAAGATGAAAAGTGGTGTAGAATATGAGTTGAATGTTTGTTACATTCCTTTCATTAATACTTGATAAATTATTATTCTTGATTATATTTCTTATTTGTAGAAATCAATTATTCTTCTGTAAAACTTATTCTTTTCTTCCTAGTATAGAACCTGATTATAAACTTTGATAACTAATCTAAGGTGGATTTGATATCTACTATTTTTTATGACTTAACTTCCATTATTATTAGAATAATTATGTTAAGTAGACATATCTTATGTGGACTTCAGCTTCAAGACTGCATGATGTGTTCATGGTATGACTAATTAGATGTCATGAAAATGGCGTTATTATGTTGAATTATATGTGTCTCGAATATTAATGTGCATTTTGAAATATAAATTTAGCTCTAAAATTAATTAGCATTTGATGATCCAATATTAGATATGATCCCAAAATGATTAAAAAGTTGAGATTCACTAAGTGAATGTCTTTATGATTAATTATATTATTGTCATAATATATATGTACTAATTTATGGAATTATTTATTAGATTTTCTATATATGTAGGCTTCTTTTTAGTTCAATATACTTACCTTGGTACCAATGCATGATACTTGGTTGAGTAGGAAATTTCCACTCACTTAGGGATCTAAATCAGTCTCATGAGGTTGTTTCATATATTTTTAGGTACAATGACATCCATAAGAGAGGTTAGGAAAAATAAGATGTAGATAGAATAATTTAGTCTAGAATGTCCATATAGTCTTAAACTTTCTTGGGATAGGTTGTATGTAGAAATAGTTTCTATTTTTTTCGGGTTGGGGGAGGGTAAGCTAGAGATTATGTATGTGAATTTTTTGCAGTGATAATATATGTTTCTGGTTTAAAAAAGTTGAGCATGACTTGTGCTAACTGAGCATCAGGATATTCTGATGTGGAATTTGTTATTCTTGGGTTTTATGAAGAAAAGGAAAAATTTACATGTGTTTTTATATACTGTTTGATTGTGTTAGTCAATAATCATGTGTATTGCTTCTTGATCATGGTTTATATTTAGGATTTATCTCCAATGATTGGTATTTTATCTAATCAAAATAGAGGTCCTCACAAAGGTGATATGTAAAGACCTAATTTCATATTAACTAGCTAATTAGGATTTACTTGGATGATTATGTGCTTTACTAGGTTGATTCTGGTTTAATATAAATTAAGGATGGTAGTTTGTTATCATATTTTGAACTTATTGAGACAACTTGCTCATTCTTTGTTTTAGATAATTAGGATTTGAGAAATGAAAATCCTAGTTGGTTGAGTTGAGGCTCTGGCTTATATGAAAATTAAAAATGTAATTAGTATAGTAGTGTAGTAATTAATTTTTTAATATTTTATTTGTAGTTCATGTTGTTGAAAAATTTGGACATCCATTGTATAACTCATATATAAGTGTTCTTGCAAAATGTAATTTTTTTGGTTGTTTGTTGGGATTGTTGATCGGTCAAGTTTCCCCACTACAAAGTCAATCAAATATGCTATATGGAATGAACTATATCAGTATGCTATCCCATTTTTAATTATTTATTGGTACATTATTGTATCTTGGCAACACTATTTCACATAACATACATTTTTTTTAAATTGGATGAAATAAAAAAAGTGGTGTGTTGGTCGAGTTTCTTATCTAGATCAACTTGGCCAACCAACCAAGCTAAATAAATATAAAAGGTTGAAATTGAATTTTGGACTTGTTTTTAATTGTGACAAGCACCTAAATCCAACCATATCACTAACCTAACACCCTAGTATCTCTCATAATTCGTCATTCATCCTAGATATACAAAATTCGAGAGAGAGGAAGAGGATAATTTGGGTTTTGAATGAGAAAATTGTTGAAATTGTTAATTGGATTGTCAACCTCCAAAATCTTGCAAAATCATATAAGTTCATCAACCCTATATAGGTTTTCATGGTGAATATTCTCTCATATGTCTAAAATTATTCCCTCCTCTAACTTAGATAAAAAATTCAATCTCCCTCTTTTCTCTTTGTTTCTCTCCAATCTCCATTTCTACGATTTTTGAGTTGGATGGAGGAAGAAAAGGATTGATTGCTCAAAGTTTGATAGGGATTCCATGAGATTAGTTCATGTGTTACATTTTTTATATGCTTACCACATGATATGAGTCTTTGGTCCTGGTTCAAATATTTAAACATGTTGACTAAATAGATTATTGCTTGTATTTCTAAGTTGTTTGGTAATCCATTGGGAAAATGTTGGAACTTGGAACACCTTTTGTTTGAGATTCATTCTTAATGAATTATATTTGCTTACTTTATGATATGTGATCAATTTGTATCAAAACTCGAAGATAAAGGAATTATATTGTTCTATGCTAAATTTTTCTTAAACTGCCCCAAATAAAGAGGATGTTTGGAAACAGAATGGGCATGTATGAAATGTAGTTGATTAGAGCATGCATTTAATATTGTTCATTAATTGTATTACTGAATATTTAGTGAATCTATTGATGAATATGTATTAGGTTCAATATACTCACTACAATTGTTTTGATAGATATATCCCAATTTGGGGGTAGATGTTAAGGGATTGACTCAAGTGAATTAATGACATGATGTATGATGTGGTTAATGGATGATTACCAAAGGAAACTTGGATTTCCATATGTTGTGAATATCCTTAACATATCTTAGAGTTTTATTGAACAAAGTTGACTCCCTAAAAACCCTAAAATTCACTTTGGGCATATAAATGAAATATCAAGCCCTAATTTGTATATTATCCTAAAAATGTGAAGAGATGTTGAAATTTTGGTATAATTACTTCAATTTATGTGAAGAGGTCTTACTAATATGATCAAATTTAATGCATCTTTTATAGTATGGTTTATGAAATTATGAGTGAATCCCACATGAATGAAATTTTCCCTACAAGTTGCATAATAATGTTTTGAAATGATGACTAGAGATAATGAGTAATAAGAAGTAATCCTATCTATTATATTTTCTAAATTGATTAGTGTTATAAGGAACAAAAGATCATATTTAACTACCAAAATGCCATTAGAAGTCTGACATGGTACATGTATCTAAATACAAGGAAAGATATGGACTGGATTGTGATGATAAGTGATGGATGAAATATTAATATATGTGAATTAGGGAGAATTTTATATTATTTATATGAAATATACTTTTTTTTGTCTCAAATTGAACAAAAAATACACTAAATTGGACTATGAAGGATTTCGAGGAGAGAGGAAGTTTGTGCATAAATTATATTTAGAATGATCAACTCTTCTAGTTATATTGAGTGAAAAATGAATGAAGTTAAATGATCACTGTAAATGCATATACCTAAAAGAGTGAGATGAAATAAAATTATATGAAATATGATAGATTTAAAAGGTATATAATGATTTTAAACTTTATTAGGGTAAACAATTGAGAATGAGCATATGAGGATAATAAAGCACCAATGATAAATCATATACAATGAGGTGAGCACTAAAAAGAAATATATACATTGTAAATTATAGATTGTTTTGCTTCTTATTATGATGGTTGTCATTCTTTTTAACCCTAGTCTGATTTATGCCATTCTAGTTGGATTATAGTACACACACATGATAAATGATGAATTGAATTTTTTTTATAACAGGAAAGAAAATTAAGTAATAAGTGTAATGATGATTTCATCTAGTTAGGTGCACTTAACATTGTGAATTTATCTTGACGTCCATTTAGGAATATGAAACAAATATCCTTGTAGTAGTTAGATGATTATGAGAAAGATTTTTAGAGCGTTGTTTGACACCTTCAAGGTTATAACACCAAGATCTAGGAGTGAGTCACATGGCATGATTCTTGTCCTAAATCCTCTATTGTGAAAATATATGTCCATAAGAAATATATTATGATGAAATGTAAACTATGAAACATGAGAAATTTTCTAAAATGTGGTATTATGTTTTGGTTGTTCCTATATCATGTACACAAGATGATGACTTCAACCTCTTTAGGAAACCTTACAGTGGACCATGTTCTATTGTAGCTTTCTTTGGGTGACCAGCTGATCCCTAAAATTGTGATGGTGTAACATACCGAAACCCACCTTCCTTATCTTGAAATCTTGATTCCTATGAATTAGGAACCAAATGATATAATTCTTAGTTGAACCCCAAGCAAGGTATAAGATGTACCTTAACTTGAACATAAAAGGTATAATATATGTAATAATCAAGAGTTGGTTGTTTTAATTAGAAAGATAATATCACAAAATATCTTTAAAAAGGAATTTGAAATTAAAAAAATAGGTCTAAGTAAATGTGAGGGTTCGAGATATATAGTCAAGCATGATAATATAATCCTAAAACAAATATAATATCAATACACTATCCACCAATATTTATTTGGTAAATAAATATTCAACACACATCTTTTCACCTAATCCATTAGCCAGATTAATTAATAGTCTAAAAAAAAACAGTAGATCCTGAACCTCATGTTTTAGTTGGACTAAGATCCAAGTTTCAAATTAATTAAATGACCCTATATGCCTTGATTTCACTAAGGAAATAAACTATAACATAAACTCTACAATATCCATTAATATGATGAATGACTTCAAAAATGGAAACTAATGGTAAATTCAAATTCTACATGCCTTACTTAGCCTACCTATCAAATTACATTTTGTTTGGGAATTATTTTCTCCCCTAATTTGATAAGGAAAGAAAAGGAATATCACTTTATCCAAATTCTATTTAGCTAATGTTTCTCAGATCTATTGGACTTTCATGTCTATTTTCCTCACTTGCTAAACATGAACCCATTTTGGGGCGTTGGATTTGGAACACACAGTTATGTTTCTATCTTCGACCTTCTGCTTTCTACAATGTTAAGTGTGAATAGTAATCTAACTTATCCTATTTCCTTATTCATATATATATATATATATATATATATATATATGATATATTTTTGTGATTTTCTTCCCTTCATTTCCATCTTTTTTTTTGCTCCAAGTAAGCTTTGATTGGAGGGTTGCCATCATCTATAAGTGTCTAGCGACCCCTGTGCCATTGTCTCCTTGTTCTCATTGCACTCCATTTTTTTACACATCCTTGGATCATCAAATCTGTACAAAACCCTCTTAAAACCCCAAGGCAACTCCCTATAATATATTCTTTTCCATATCTCTCTCCCTTGATCAGATATTCCTACCCAACCTATTTATAGAGCCAACCATGACTCTAACATTGAGGTCATGATCTTCATACAAGCTGTGAATCACCAAGGATGCTTTACAAGAATTACCCAACGTTGTCACCATTATCAAATTCACCCTAGACTTAGGTAGATGAGTTTGCCTCTTTCCCTCTTTGTCTTTTATGTTTCTTCTCCTATTAGAAATGTTGAATCTCCCATCATTTCTTTCTTTATATGTTTTGATGAAATTTTTTGGTAGATGACTGAGGACTCATTGGTTTCATTGGTTTCAGTTGCTATCAATAATTTGTTGATCTCCAACCTTCTTCTTGTACCGACCATTGCATTAGGGTAACTTTGGCACCCCAGACATAACAAACCTCAAATTTGAGGTCTTTGTGTTCCAAAGGAAACAAGTAAGTGAACTATAATGATTCTGATTGACGTTAGATTGAGGTTCATTGACTTTGGTTTGTTGGTCTTCTGCTATATGTGCTACTCTTTAGGTAGTCATTTCACAAGGGTGGTTCTAATTTATAAGTTTTTCCTTATTTGTAATTCATGTTGTCACATGTTAACATTGGATTTCTAGTCTTTTCCCTACTAGTTTTATTGAATCGTGCTAGCATGCTAGTTGTACAAGTATTGTATACATATCACACATCAAACTTTTAATGCTTAATACAAGAATAACTCAGTATAACTGACAATGTATTTTATTGATTTAATTTATAAAATCAATCTCTCATAGATAATTTAAAACTAAGTACACGCAAGTCATAAAAATGAAATAAAATATGTTTTTAAATGTTGGATTTTTCTCTACACAGTCTGTGATTTTTATCACCTAATTACATATAATAAATATGTGTTTTCAAGGATTTTCTAACTGGCCAAAATTTATAAAAATGACATCCTATAATGTATAAGTTAAAAAAAGTAGAGTACATTATGGAATCAAGAAAGTATAGTCTACTTGGTGGATTGGTTTTGGTGACCTAAAATAATAATAATAATAAAATAATTTTTTTAGGATTTATGAATTTAACCAGAAGTTAACCTTATTTTCATGTATACCTTTAATAGGTGGCTTGTGAATTGATGTGGAACTAGGGTTGACCATGGATACATATAGACTTAATCTGAGATATGTTAAATTCCCCATGAGTCATATTCAACAATTATTCTCTAGTTTCTCTCTCTTGAACCTCTTTGAGGTATTAATATATTGGAATTCCTCTTTCATATTTTGATTTGTCTGTTTGGATCAAGTTTACTGAAATAAATCTTGTGATCTTCTTAATTTTCTTGATATGATTGTTGGACCATAATTTGTATCTTGTTCACCCAATTTTCATGTGGTAACCCCCATTTGAGGATCTAAACTAAATGAAACCCTAACTTTTAAGTGGTGGACTTTTATGATCTTATGATGCATCTTACTAGTAGAGATAATTGTATATTTGTGTATGGATCCTCTGAACCCACTTGATAACATTTTGATGTTCTCATCTCTTATTTGAGCTTGACTATTCTTTTATCTTGCCTTCCATATTGGCATGTGTGATTGACTAGTTATAACTAGAAGCGATGACTCCATATTTTAGGAATCGAGTTTTATTCCCCTACATATGACACTAGGCACTTGGCTTCATTCCCATTCCATGCACAAGGTTTAGTCCTCCTACAAATACTATATTTATTTGGCTTTGAGGTTTTAGTCCTCCTACAAATACTATATTTATTTGGCATTGAGGTTTTAGTCCTCCTATCACTTGGTATGGAATATATGGGTTCCTACCCTAATTTTTAGTATATGCTAGTCTATTTATTGCTCACCATGCAACTATTTATGTTTGTGATGTTAGTGATGTGACATTTATTAAAGCAAAAAAAATCTCTTACTATTCATCCTTTTTAAATGAAACACCTTTATATAGTCTTTATCCTTTTGATCATCCAATTGGACGTTTTGCTCTCTTTTTCTGTATATGGGAAGCCCTGAATAGTTATTTTTATCCTTTCTCTTATAATTGCTCAGTCTTTATTTTTGCATATACTGTCATTTTTATGTTGACAACATCCAATATGTCTTATTTTTTGGGGTATTCTTTTAACCCCTTATGTGAAGGACTTGACTTTTGGGAGATAGACTTGAAGTAGCTTAGACTTACCTCTGCGTAGTTTTTGTAGATATTACATTCATATAAACCCCAAAGTGGGATATTATTATGTAATCTTATAAATTGAAAATAGTCATGATATTTTATTTTGTTGATATACTTTGGTCCTTATGATATCCATTTCTTAAATATTAAATAATAATTATTCATCCACTGTGAAAAATTATGTGTGTTTGATATGGATGATGACTCCTATTTGATTTATTGAGGAGTGGATCCCCTCTTGGGTCTCATTCCTTGCAAGATGGTATCAGATCCAAGGCATTCAAAATTTGAGTATTTCAAATCTTATCTCCCTTAGGTTTCCTATCTATTTTTGTAAGTTCCTTGTAGGACCCTTACTCTATGTAAAAATCCTAGATGAGATGATGGAAGAAAGATATAGAATCATATGATGTGCAGATAATCATCTTGATGAGTAAACCCTAAGTGATGGGACCCATAAGATCATATCCTAATATGTAGGTTAGTTGTGACATATCTCTGTGGATGTTATGATATTTTCTTTAGGATAGAGTTGGTGAGATTATGCTAAATTAGTAGGTTGAGATATGGAAAATTGTGACTCCATTCATGAAATTGATTTTAATTCTATCTTTTTTTTGATATTGTATGGTATTCATCACAAATTCATTATACTACTATATGTACAAAGATTTTTTTGGATTTTATAATGGTTTTATGAGGTAAGTCAGAAAGCACAAGTATGTGAAGTCCTCAAAGAGAAACCCTAGAATTAGTTAGGATAGAAACTTCAACCTTAGTTTTGATAATGGAGTGATTAAAATATTGAGGTGGTTTGTACCAAAGATATAGCGGACCTCACCTATTTTTTACCTTTAGGTTGTGGAGGGTAGTACCTAGTATATCATTAGAGGCTTATGTGAACCTTAGGGTTCTTAAGTTAAAATCACAAGGACCTAAAACTCAAATCTAGGAGGATAAGATCAGCAAGTTGGAGGCATGACCTATGTATATCTCAAACACACACCTATGTTTGATCTAGTACCCTTATATTGGTGTTGTTTAATTTGACTTATTAGGTTAAACATTTTTAAGTGGTGAACAATAGCTATTTGTAATGTAAGCATGGTTAGATATCAAGGGTGATGTAAAGAGTGGGACTAGAGAGGGGATCAACTCTTCACTAAAAGTAGAAATAAAACCATCATTTTACAAGAATGGAGGAAAGGAGGTATGTCATTCATTTAAAAAATGGTATATATCACAGAGAAAGATAATGATTAAGCAATGGAAACAACACTATTACAAAGTTACATGATAATTCATCGACATTTGTTCCTCACCTTGAAAGGTGGTTTAGCAAAATGTAAAAGGGTGTACAACTAATAAATCTAATAACATGTAAGACCCAATGCAAAGGACAACACAAGCATTTAAGGCTATCCTCAAGTTTAAATTCTTGAACATGGTCTTCTTTAGTACTTGTCCTCTAATGTACCTACACATACATGGAAGGATAATGATCCAACCCTATTCTAGGGCTGTATCTTGTGTCATTTTGTACATTTATCACATTCAAATGTAATAGAATTACATGTTATTCCCCCTAATATGAATATCAATGCAATTTGTACTTATGGATGTTCTTTGCACTATTTTCAGGTATTTGGACCACAATGGATGGACAAATGTGATGGAGGGGCCCAAAGAAGGCCCCAAAGCTCCCCCAACCTACCCTAGTGGCCAAATAGTCATCACCAAGCAAGGACATCCGAAATTGACAAAGTTTGAAGCTCATCAGCCTGCTCAAGCCCTCACCACAGCCGTGGCCACTGCCCACGGCCGTAATGTTTATTGCCAAGGAGCAGCAACTCCAACAGGAGAAATGGCCAGAATCACCACGGGCATGTCCCTCGGCCACGACCGTGACAAGCCAGAGTCACCACGGCCGTGGCCACTGCCCACGGCCGTAATGTTTATTGCTAGAAATCAACAGGAGAATGTTCGCCAGATGCCACGCCTGTGGCCGCTCACCACGCCCGTGGCCCAGCCATTTCATCACGGCCGTGGCCCCTTGCCACGGTCGTATTGAGCCACTCCAGTCATTTCCAGTTTCCCTTCACCATAGCCGTACCACCTGACCACGGCCATGTTATATCGCACTGACCACGGCCGTGGCCCTTCACCACGGTCGTAGTGGCCCTCTTTCCAGCAGACTTTTCCACTGTTTTTCCTTTTATACCCCCACTCAACCCTAGCTCCTATATAAGCACTAGTTGCTTCTAGGGCTCGGGAGGGAGCACCTCCTAGCTGACCCTAGCTGCTTCCTTTGCCTCCATTACTCCCATCCACCTACTTCCTTACATTTACTCCCATTTCACCCACTTTCCACCCATTTCCACCATAGAAACCTAGTTTCTCTAGGTTTCTATCCATCCATCCCACCATTTCCATGATCTTGGGCACCATTGGAGGAGGAGGACCGTGGCTGGCAGCAAGGAGGTGAAGAGATCAAGCTCCATCAAGCATCCATGGCGTTTCCTACTCTCTTCCCCTTCTCCTTTGTTTAAGTTTTGATCATGTATAACTAAGCCCCCCTTGGGTGGGCTGTTTGGGGCAAAAATGTGATTGTGATACCATGTTGGGGGAATATAATTTATAATGAACATATTTCACTTTTATGATGACTGCCTCTGCTTACATCTCATTTCCCATTACTTGTGCATGTGATTGTTGTTTAATTACATTAATTGCTTGCTTTGTGGTGCTTGAAGACATTTGTCTCTAGGGTGTTGGTTTCTATGTAGCTATCATAGGATTGGCTCCTAGGGCCTTGATTGGGATCCCTAGCTAGCCCCCTATCTTCCTACATAATCACCTTCTTCCTACATGCAAATGTGAGTTCTAAGTGACTAGTATAAGTGTGATTAGTGCAATTGCCTAGGATTTCCTAAAGGCTGAGGTGGCTAGTGGCATGAGGTCAAATATCCTCATCTCTACTCCCATCCTTACCCTTGGTCCTCAATTGACTAATACCACTTATCCTAGAGACCTAGACTTGGTAAGTCCTATGAGAATTACACCTAGCCCTAGTTCTCCAACTAGTAGCATAGGGTACATCCTCATAGCACCCACCTTGTTGTTTGGTTTGGTAATCTAGAATGAAATATGCTAATTGCTTGTTATGGTGACATCCCCCAACTAATGTCAAGGTCACATTCCCAAACGGCCCACCTCCTTCATCTAATTGCTTAAAACCTTAATTGCCCTGTTTGCTTGTTAATGCTATTATAGTTCACTTGCTTTAGTTAATTTAGTTGATTGCCTAGTTTTGTTAGCTAGTGTTAATTTAGGTCTTCGATCTTGATTAGTGGTTAACTTAGGTTCTCAATTGCTAGTTGCTTGCTTATCCTAGTGTAGTTCGTTCTTGCTCTTGTTTAGATAGTTTGTTAACTTAGATTGCTAATTTAGTCTTTTGGTAACCTAGTTTTGTATTGCTTTTCCTTCTTGCTAACTTAGCTTAATCAACAACCAACCAACTTTTAAATCCTAAAAACCTTACTCTCCACAATAGGAATGTAGCTCACGCCATCTAACTCTAGAGCCCCCTCTATCTCCATGGTTCGACCCCACATCTTGCCCTTGATCTATACTACAACAGTACCCCGTACGCTTGCGGGCGAATTGTTTTAGTTTTAGTGATAGACACGATCTGGGACCATACAAATATCGAAAACAAGGATCCCATCATATCCCGTGCCTCCCGACCTTGTGGTTTGCACTTGTTGCAAGCCTCTAGCGGAAGCGCACCAAGCTTTCTGGCGCCATTGCCGGGGATAGAGGCACTCGGCCTAGTTAGATAGCGTAGCTTAGCCTTTCCTTTTGCCCTCATCATTGCTATTCTTTATTCTTTGTGTTACTCTTGCATATTGTTTCGCTAACTTGGCCCCTTATTGTTTGTTTGTGACTTGCGCATGTGACAGCTGTGCATGCGCAGTACGCGTTTGACTTGCACCGACTTGGTGGTTTACGACCCCGAGATTGGGAGAAGAAGACGTCAAGCGCGCCACAATCTATACCGAGGGGCCGAGATGGCCGATAACAACCCGCCACTGGAAGTTCCACCACCGCACTGCCCGCTTCATGAGTATTTCACGTCGGGGAACTACAATTCCCCCATCACCACGCTAGTTGATCAAATGCCCGGGCAACAGTTCTCCATCCCGCCAGCACTCTTGGGGCTTCTACCTACAGACTTCGGCATGGAGAACGAGAACCCCTACTACCACATAGACGCGTTCCTTGAAATGTGCTCTACCTTCCGCACGCCTGCCGCCACAGACGAATCGATTAGGAGGACGCTCTTTCCCTTCTCTCTCAAAGAGAAGGCCAAGGAGTGGTATGTTTCGAGGCCAGAGCTCGTCACATGGAATGAAGTAAAGAATGAGTTTCTCAAGAAGTTCTTCCCCATCGCCAAGTTATCCTACATGAGAAGATGCATCACATCGTTTGCCCAGAAAGACAACGAGCCCTTCCACGAGGCGCGAGAGTGGTTCCAGAAGCTGCTTCCACGAGCCCTTCCACGACTGCCCTCATCATGAGGTTCCTCTTTGGCAGCTAGTTCAGGCCTTCTACACCAGGCTTGAGGAGCAAAGCCAAAACAACTTCGATTCTTCTTGCGGGGGCACGTTCATGGCAAAGCCGCCTGAGGAATCATGGCCGCTGTTTGAGCATCTCGCCGAGAATTCACGCCACCGAGCTTCCACTAAAGGTGGACATTGCGGCCGGAACTACACCCCTCCCCCTTCTTCCGTGGCTCCCGTACGCAATTCCACCGACCCTGATATGATGAAAATGATGGCTGATATGATGCGAATGATGAAGAATCAAGTGGGTGGCTCTTCTAGCCAACCCGCAATGCTGTGGATACTGTAGACGAGGAAGTCAACGCTTTACATTCCTTTGGTGGCCGCAACAACCAGGGCCCAATGTCCCAATCCTACACCCCCGAGTGGAGGAACCACCCAAATTTCTCTTGGAAACAACATAACGAGGAAGGGCAAGGGCCGGGGCAGTCAAAGCCACGCTATAGCTCCAAGTTCGAGGACGAGGTACTAGGAAGGCTGAGAAGCCTGGATGAAGTAAAAAAAGACGTCAATGCACATGGGCAATCCATAAACCGTCTTGATTAGAGGTTGGACCAAATTTCTCTCTCTTTGGCTAGGAGGGAAGAAGGTAGACTTCCGTCTCAACCACTGCCAAATCCAAAGGTAGACTTCCGTCTCAACCACTGCCAAATCCAAACAATGATGGGGTTTTTCTAGGGAACACTTCGAGTGCTTATGTTCCACCATCTTACCAAGCCCCACCAAACCCCTATGCTCCTCCACCTCCTCAAGCGCCGCTCAATTATCAATATGCTCCACCTCCACCTCACACTTACCAACAACCACCTCCACAATATCATCCCCCACCACAACAACAACCGCAACCCCAATTCATCCTTCAAAATCCCAACTCCCCTCACCAAAGGGATCCACCACCCCAACAGCCACAACCACCTCCACAAGCTCCCTCTTCTACCACCCATGAGCATGTGAAGGTTGTGACTACATTGAGGAGTGGTAGGACTTTGGAGAGACCCCATGGTACAGTTGTTGGCAGAGATGACACTGAGGCAGAGCAAGTTGATACTGAGATGCAGATTGATGATACTACGATAAGAGGCAGTGTTGATACCGTGATGCCGAGCAGTGATACCGTGACGCCGAGTAGTGATACCGTGACGCTGAGCAGTGATACTGTGATTCCAGTGATACCGGTGGATGATACTGTTGATTTGGACCGATTGGGTTCCCAACTCCCTCCATATCCTGATGCACTCGAGGAGCCTTCTGCTGCAAAGAAAAAAGAAGAAGCATGCGGAAGATATTTTAGAGATCTTCAAGCAAGTGAAAATCAATGTACCTCTTATAGATGCAGTCAAGCAAATTCCGTCCTATGCAAAGTTCCTTAAAGAATTGTGCACCTTCAAAAGAAAGACAACAGGGAGGACGCCTAAGAAGATCAAGATCACTGAGCAAGTGAGCTCCATTCTCCAACACACCATCCCCCGGAAAAGAAAAGACCCCGGTGCTCCCATCATCTCATGCTACATCGGGGCACATCGCATATACCAGGCTCTTCTTGACTTGGGGTCTAGCGTAAACTTGATGCCGTATGATCTGTTTACTGAGCTCCAAATGGGGGGGTTGAGGCCGGCCCATTGCACATTACAGTTGGCCGACCGATCTGTGAAGACACCTAGAGGGCATGTGGATGATGTGCTGGTCCGTCTTGATGAGGATACTTCTGCCTTCTTCCTAGCCGATTTTATCATTCTTGATATGGAAAAGGAAGCTAGAAAGGTGCCAATCATCTTGGGGAGACCTTTCTTAGCCACAGCTGATGCCATGATCCATGTGAGAACTGGGACCATGTATGTTACATTCATGCACATGAAGATCAGGTTGAACATCTTCAAGTCTTCTACTACAGCTGAAGTGATAGGAGCCACCGAGGAAGATTGTTATTTGGTGGAATGCCTAGATGAGATTGTTGAAGAGTTCCTACCTGCGTGGATTGAGACTGCCACTCAAGGTATAGGTCTTGAACCAATTGTTGAGTTCCCTGATGATAATGATGAAGATGAGGAAGAGTGTGAGCTAGCCTTAGTGGCTGCAAGTCAGGACCTTCCTTCTATTTCTGCACCTTTGAAGAACTCCCTTGAAGCACCCCCCGTTCTTGAGTTGAAGAAACTTCCTGAAGGATTGAAGTACGCTTTCCTTGGCTCAAATGACACCCTCCCGATGATCATTTCCTCTATTCTCTCTTCTGAGCAAAAGATGCCTTGATGGAAGTCTTGAGGAAGAACATCCAAGCCATTAGATGGTCTATTGCTGACTTGAGAGGGATTGACCCCTCCATTTGTGTGCATCGGATATACTTAGAAGAAGATGCGAGACCGACCCGTCAAATGCAAAGAAGATTAAATCCAAAATTGAAGGACGTTGTAACTCAAGAGGTTGTTAAGTTGCTTGATGCAGGGATCATCTACCCCATTTCTGACAGTACGTGGGTGAGTCCCATCCAAGTTGTGCCCAAGAAGGGCGGGATTACAGTTGCAGAAAATGCCGATGGTGAGCTTATGCCGGTGAGAGAGCAATCAAAGTGGAGAATGTGCGTGGATTACCGGAAGCTCAACGAAAAGACAAAGAAGGACCACTACCCACTTCCGTTTCTTGATCAGATTCTAGAGAGATTGGTTGGGCAGAGCTTCTACTGTTTTCTTGATGGATACTCGGGATATTTTCAGATTGTTGTGCATCCGGCGGACCAGGAAAAGATGACATTCACTTGTCCAAGTGGTACATTTGCCTACCGGAGAATGCCATTTGGATTGTGCAATGCCCCTTCCACTTTCCAGAGATGTGTAACCTCGATCTTTGCTGACATGCTTGATTTGTCACTTGAGGGTTTCATGGATGATTTTTCAGTTTTCCGGAAGACCTTTGATGAGTGCCTGCTATATCTAGCTGCGGTTCTGGAAAGATGTGTGAAAGTTCGCTTAGTTCTAGCTTGGGAAAAAAGTCATTTCATGGTACCTGAGGGTATAGTTCTGGGACACCGAGTTTCGAAATATGGGATTGAAGTTGACAAGGCCAAGGTAGGCCTTATTTCTACACTCGACTTTCCTTCAACCGTAAGACATGTTCGATCTTTCTTGGGACATGCAGGCTTCTACCGGCGTTTTATCAAGGACTTTAGCAAAATCTCAAGACCACTCTGTCGATTACTTGAGAAAGATGTTGAATTTCAGTTTGATGACAAATGTGTTGAAGCCTTCAATCATCTAAAAGAGAGGCTTATTTCTGCTCCTATCATGCAGCCCCCAGATTTCTCTTTACCATTTGAAATCATGACGGATGCATCCGATATGGCGGTGGGGGCTGTGCTGGGTCAACGCATTGGCCGAATTCCTCATGCTATTTATTATGCAAGCAAAACATTAGATGATGCTCAAAGAAACTATACGACTACCGAGAAGGAGTTGCTTGCGGTGATCTTTGCTCTTGACAAGTTTTGGCCGTATCTCTTACAAAACAAAGTGACAATCTACATGGACCATTCTGCGTTGAAGTATCTCATGTCCAAGAAAGACTCAAAGCCAAGGTTGATCCGATGGATTTTGTTGCTCCAAGAATTTGACATAGAAATTGTGGATAAGAAAGGAATAGAAAATGGTGATGCAGATCATCTCTCCCACCTTGAGGGACCTTTTGATGTGACAAGTCCAATTAAAGAGACAATGCCACATGAACAAATCCTCTTAGTCTCATCTGTCCAAAAGCCATGGTACAAGCACATAGCGAATTTCCTAGCTAGTGGGAGGATACCGAGCATGTGGATAAGAGAGGAAAGCAAGAGATTGTTTGCTATGGTAAAGAACTACATTTGGGATGACCCTCACCTCTTTAAGTATTGCCCAAACCAACTCATTAGGAGGTGCATTCCGGAGATGGAGCAGCAAGAAGTTTTATCTATGTGTCATTTCAGAGTGTGTGGAGGCCATTTTGGAGGGAAACGCACGACCGCCAAAGCTCTTCAATGTGGATTCTACTGGCCGACATTGTTCAAAGACGCTCATGACTTTTGCAAGAGTTTCATCAAGTGCCAAAAAGTGGGCACTATCTCAAAGAGGGACATGATGCCTTTGTCACCTATCCTGGTGGTAGAAGTGTTTGATGTTTGGGGGATTGACTTTATGGGTCCTTTCCCTCCTTCTTTCGGGTATGTCTACATCTTGGTCGCCGTAGACTATGTATCAAAATGGATTGAGGATGTGGCAACAAGAACAAATGATCATAAGGTGGTGTGTGATTTCATGAAATCCAACATCTTTAGCCGTTTTGGTGTCCCAAGGGCTATGATTAGTGATGGCGGGAGTCATTTCATCCACCACACTTTTGAAGGGCTGCTAAAGAGACATGGAGTGAACCATCGTGTAGCTACTCCTTACCACCCTCAAATGAGTGGTCAAGTTGAGTTGACAAATCGGGAGATAAAGCTCATTTTGGAGAAGACGGTGCGACCGGACCGCAAGGATTGGTCACTTTGCCTCAATGAAGCTTTATGGGCATATAGGACTACATACAAAGCCCCGATTGGCACTACACCGTTCAAGCTTGTCTATGGTAAGAGTTGCCATTTGTCGGTTGAGATGCAGCATAAGGTATTGTGGGCCTTGAAGATGATGGACTTCGATGAAGAGAAAGTCGGAATGAAAAGAAAGTTCCAATTGCATGAGCTAGAAGAAATGCGGCATGAGGCATATGAAATGTCAAAGAGCTACAAGGAAAGAACCAAGTTTCTACATGACAAGATCATAAAGAAAGAATTTGAGCCCAGAAAATGGGTATGGCTATATAATTCAAGGATGAAGTTCTTTCCCGGAAAGCTTCGTTCTAGATGGGAAGGTCCTTACCTTGTCAAGAAGGTGTACTCATCCGGGGCAGTGATCATTTGTGCAAAAGAAGGAGCAAAGGAATTCGCTGTTAATGGGCAGAGGCTGAAATCTGTTGTTGAGGTTGGCCCGGACAAGGCCAATCAAGATTTTGATATTGTCATGCTTATAGAAGAAGAATCCGAGGAAGAAGAATGCTTGGACGAGGATGAGAAAGGGATTTACTACAAGGATCTTTTGAAGATTCCGAAAAAGTGAAAAAGTCCAACAATCAATAAGCCTGGCTGAAGGCATTAAATTTAGTGCTAGTGGCAGGCAACCCACGTGGTTTGAGATTCTCGAACCCTTCTTTTGATACTTTAGTTTTGTTTTACACAAATACACACACGCACACTTGTGCTTGATAGTTTTGTTTTTAGTTTTGATAAAATGACAGATGATACGCACTAAGTAGAGAAATATCGAAGAAAAAAATGAAATGCTGCTGAGTTGAGGCTGTCCGAGAGCCCAACACGGCCGTGGCACAAGGCCACGGCTGTAATGCTTATTGGTCGAAAGTTACAGGAGCCAACAGGAATTTTAGAGATTTGGCCCACGACCGTGGCAAACAAAGAGAAATACGACTGTGTCCTCCGGCCACGGCCGTGTTGAGGTCAGACGAGGCTCCTTCAATGACAACACGCCCGTGGGATGACGCCACGCCCGTTCTTTGATGGAAGTACCACGACCATGGCCGAACCGGGTTTAGCGAGATTCTATATAAACTCTCCAAACCACCCTTCCTCTTTTCTTATTCTTCCCCGCGCAGAGCACAGCCATGACGCCGCCAACACCACCGTGGGCACTCGTCCTCCACCTCCAACCCTCCAAAACACCCCCAATCACCCTCCTTTCTCCACCATACCTTCCCCCAGTCACCCTACTCCCTTTTCCACCACAAATACACCCCTAATCGAACCTCCTTCTCCACCTTCTTCTCAAAACCGCCCAGCCACATTCCCTACCTAGAACCTCCACAAAATCCCACTTTTCATCCACCAAACCCAAATTAAACCTCCCAATCACCTTCCTAACCTTCCTACCTCTCCATTCCACCCCCAATCCACTCCCATACCACTCCCTATTCATTTTGAAATTCCAACCTAAATCATGAAGAAGGCAGGGAAGATGGTGAAGAGTGGGGTGAAGGCAACCCTCAACGTCATCAATGGAGGGCGGCGTTCCAAAAATGCCTCCACCAATGTCACCACACCGTCCCACACACCATCTCCACTCACCTCCGCATCCCACTCATCCGACGGCATCCACCTCACCGACGAGACCTATGCGGGAGGAGAGGAAGAAGAAGAGGAGGAGTCCGAGGAGGCTACCCCCGATCAAATGGTTGATGAAGTGATACCAGAAGCTGCCCCGCGATCCCGGCGAACAAAAGTGGGGCCATCCACATCACGCCTATCCACATCCCGTGCGTAAGAGGGCCAAGATGAGCATTCACAGTCCGTGCGGCAATTGCAGCCCAAAGAGGAGCAACTGGCACAGTGGTACAATCTGGATACCACTTCAGGTTCGAAAACTTACACGCCGGCGGACGATGAAAATAGTGAAGATGAGGATATGGAACTTTCTATGGAGGATGATAATGTTCTGGCAAAGATGGAGGAGGAATGACTAAAAATCATGGGCAAGGTGCCCGAGGGAACTTCATATGGGAGGGGGCTGAGGCAAAGGCATATCTCTCACAAATACCCGGAGTTCTTGATGAGGAGAATAGTCGCCACGAGATATGGCAGTGAGAAGATACTTGATACCTTGGGCATCAAGGAGGCTGTAGAAGAGAGCTTGAAGACCGTGGGGCTGTGGCATGTCCTCTTCACGCCCCAAATATCATATGTCCAGATGACCAAGGAGTTCTTTGCTACGCTGGAAAAGACAAGAGTGAGAGGAAAATATGCTTTGAAGTTTGCCATCTTAGGCCATTTCTACACTCTCACATCGAAGGACTTGAACAACATTTTTGCGGCAAGTCCGGAGGAAGCCAAGGAACTTGATGATGGCTTGTTGGAAAAAGATTCAAAGTATGATTACGTGCTTTTCTGGAAACAAATGACAGGCAGAGATGGGTATTATGCAGGGAGGGTGAAGACTTCAGCTCTAAGCAACCCGCTCATCCGCTACACGCAAAAAGTCCTTGCTAATACCATCGTGGGAAGATATGACAATCAGGGCACGATCTCACAAAAAGAAATGTTTGTCCTGAAAGCCATGACAGAAAAGTAGCATGTCAACCTAGGAGTGCTACTTATTGACCATATGAAGTCCATACCCTACAAGAGCAAGACTCCATTTGTCATGGGAGGGCTGGTCACTTCAATTGCACTCGGGTTGGGCCATGATCTCTCTGGGCTCGAAGATGGTGGTCCTATAGATTATGTTGATATGGATTATCTCATCCGCTCACTCACCATCAAGAAGGATGGCAATAGGCTGATTTATCTCACTACCAGTCTGTCAGATCTCGAGCTGGAGCTCCCATACCACGCGGTACCTCTTCTATCCGTGTTGGGAATCTACTACAAGATGAGAGACAAAATAGCAAAATGGGAGAGAGATCACCCCAGAGAGACCTACGTCAGGGAAGCCGCTGCTGCACATGAAGAAATGGCAGAGTCAAATGTGCAGGGGCAGGAACAACCAGTTGAAGAACAAGAGCAACCCCGGCGAAGACGAAGGAGGGATGAGGGAACATCCCAGCTGCAGCAGCCCTCGAGCAACGCCTATGACATGTCACACATCCAGGCACAACTTGAGGATCTTTATCAGATACAGCAACAGGTGCAGCTTACCCAGCAGCACATGTGGCAAGACCAACAACAATTACACTACCAGGTCAACCACATGTACCACTACAACCACGCCCAGGCAGCAAGGAACCCCGAATGGGGTGAAGATTTCTGGGGTGGCATAGCAGAGTATCCAGCAGCCTACCCTCCACCCCAGGACGCATACTGGGGACAGTACTACCAGAACCAGCATACTCCGACAGGCACTGTCCCTCCTCCAGAACACCCCCAGGGGCCGAACCAGTCCTCGCAACAGCACTGACACTTCCCCTATCTACCCTAAGCTATAGTTTCATGCTGAGGACAACATGATTCAAAAGTTTGGGGTGGATAGGGCGGTACGCACCTCCCTTCTCTCTATCTAGTGATTTTTGTTCTACATCTTGCCATTTAGTTTAGTTTTCATTTTATTGCTTTTTCTATCATATCCATGCATGTCATGTAGTTTTCATTCTCATCATTTTTGCATAATTTTTCAAAATTTCAGCCATGCATTGCATCTCATGTAGGTTTTTGCTAATTTTTGCATGTTTTAGCTAGGATTTACTTACTTTTTACCTAAAATTGTGTTTGAATGTGATTTAGTGCAATTTGGCACCTTTTTGGCCAATTTTGCCCAGATTTGATGTTTCTTGTCCAAAAAGCATTTTTTGACTCAATCTTTACCATATTGAATGAAATTGCTTATCTTTGACAAATACAAGATGATTTGCTATGATGGAGTGCTATGTGGTATCAACGAGTGACTTCTTACATGCTCATCACCTCTCTTGGGAATGTGTTGGTTTGATTGAAGTATGATCCGAGCAAGCATAGAACGTTTAATGCTTGTGGAGTTACTTGATTGATATATGGATTTCATTTGGTTCATTCATGTGATGTGATATCTATGGTGAAGTGTCAGACTAGTTTTCATGCAGGAGACCTTATGGGGAAGATTATGCCAAGTGACCCCTCTTTGACCCGACTATTCTTCCACCATCTTCGTACCCCTCCGCCTCATAGAAAGATGCCAAAGTGCACATATTAGCCGTGGCCAACTCCAAAAGTTTGGGGTGGCCACATCTCTATCTCCTTCGCTTCACTCTATCCACCATATGCCCTATCTACACCAAGGGCAAAAAGAAAAAAAAAGAAAAGAGAAGCAAAAATAAAATAAAAGGATGCTCCTGTTTAAGAGCATTCAAATAAAGAAAAGAAGAGTGTGTAATAGCACTCCGAATCTTACAACAACCCTTTCTTCATTCTTTCATACCCATGGAGCTAGGAAACATTAAACCTAGCTCACTTTATCCCTTTCCGCAACCATGTGGGTCATTTGGCATAACTTGAAGCATAAGGTTGAACGCATGAAGGTGAAACAACACTCCTAGTCATCGGCGATTAACATCATCATGAAACGGTCTACCTGGAACCTTATGGATGAGATATTGATAACTTGTGCAATCCATGCATTATATGTGAAGTTCATGTGCTCTGTGCTCTCTTCATGGTTGGTTTGTGAAAGTAGAAGAGGAGGGAAGTGATTTGCATGTACCTAGTCACCATTGATCCCATTTAGCATTTGTCACCCATCATATTGCATTTGTCATATCTTTTGATTGTGGAAAATGGAAAAGAGATTGAGTTGGAGCATACTTGAGGACAAGTATGTTTCAAGTTTGGGGTGGTGATCCAACCCTATTCTAGGGCTGTATCTTGTGTCATTTTGTACATTTATCACATTCAAATGTAATAGAATTACATGTTATTCCCCCTAATATGAATATCAATGCAATTTGTGCTTATGTATGTTCTTTGCACTATTTTCAGGTATTTGGACCACAATGGATGGACGAATGTGATGGAGGGGCCCAAAGAAGGACCCAAAGCTCCCCCAACCTACCCTAGTGGCCAAATAGTCATCACCAAGCAAGGACATCCAAAATTGACAAAGTTTGAAGCTCATCAGCCTGCTCAAGCCCTCACCACGGCCGTGGCCACTGCCCACGGCCGTAATGTTTATTGCCAAGGAGCAACAACTCCAACAGGAGAAATGGCCAGAATCACCACAGGCATGGCCCTCAGCCACGACCGTGACAAGCCAGAGTCACCACGGCCATGGCCACTGCCCACGGCCGTAATGTTTATTGATAGAAATCAACAGGAGAATGTTCGCCAGATGCCACACTCGTGGCCCAGCCATTTCATCACGACCGTGGCCCCTTGCCACGGTCGTATTGAGCCACTCCAGTCATTTCCAGTTTCCCTTTACGATAGCCGTACCACCTGACCACGGCCATGTTATACCGCACTGACCACGGCCGTGGCCCTTCACCATGGTCGTGGTGGCCCTCTTTCCAGCAGACTTTTCCACTATTTTTCCTTTTATACCCCCACTCAACCCTAGCTCCTATATAAGCACTAGTTGCTTCTAGGGCTAGGGAGGGAGCACCTCCTAGCCGACCCTAGCTGCTTCCTTTGCCTCCATTACTCCCATCCACCTACTTCCTTGCATTTACTCCCATTTCCACCCACTTTCCACCCATTTCCACCATAGAAACCTAGTTTCTCTAGGTTTCTATCCATCCATCCCACCATTTCCATGCTCTTGGGCACCATTGGAGGAGGAGGACCGTGGCTGGCAGAAAGGAGGTGAAGAGATCAAGCTCCATCAAGCATCCATGGCGTTTCCTACTCTCTTCCCCTTCTCCTTTGTTTCAGTTTTGATCATGTATAGCTAAGCCCCCCTTGGGTGGGCTATTTGGGGCAAAAATGTGACTGTGATACCATGTTGGGGGAATATAATTTGTAATGAACATATTTCACTTCTATGATGACTGCCTCTGCTTACATCTCATTTCCCATTACTTGTGCATGTGATTGTTGTTTAATTACATTAATTTCTTGCTTTGTGGTGCTTGAAGACATTTGTCTCTAGGGTGTTGGTTTCTATGTAGCTATCATAGGATTGGCTCCTAGGGCCTTGATTGGGATCCCTAGCTAGCCCCCTATCTTCCTACATAATCACCTTCTTCCTACATGCAAATGTGAGTTCTAAGTGACTAGTATAAGTGTGATTAGTGCAATTTCCTAGGATTTCCTAAAGGCTGAGGTGGCTAGTGGCATGAGGTCAAATATCCTCATCTCTACTCCCATGCTTACCCTTGGTCCTCAATTGACTAATACCACTTATCCTAGAGACCTAGACTTGGTAAGTCCTATGAGAATTACACCTAGCCCTAGTTCTCCAACTAGTAGCATAGGGTACATCCTCATATCACCCACCTTGTTGTTTGGTTTGGTAATCTAGAATGAAATATGCTAATTGCTTGTTATGGTGACATCCCCCAACTAATGTCAAGGTCACATTCCCAAACGGCCCACCTCCTTCATCTAATTGCTTAAAACCTTAATTGCCCTGTTTGCTTGTTAATGCTATTATAGTTCACTTGCTTTAGTTAATTTAGTTGATTGCCTAGTTTTGTTAGCTAGTGTTAATTTAGGTCTTCGATCTTGATTAGTGGTTAACTTAGGTTCTCAATTGCTAGTTGCTTGCTTAGCCTAGTGTAGTTCATTCTTGCTCTTGTTTAGATAGTTTGTTAACTTAGATTGCTAATTTAGTCTTTTGGTAACCTAGTTTTGTATTGCTTTTCCTTCTTGCTCACTTAGCTTAATCAACAACCAACCAACTTTTAAACCCTAAAAACCTTACTCTCCACAATAGGAACGTAGCTCACGCCATCTAACTCTAGAGCCCCCTCTATCTCCGTGGTTCGACCCCGCATCTTGCCCTTGATCTATACTACAACAGTACCCCATACGCTTGCGGGCGAATTGTTTTAGTTTTAGTGATAGACACGATCTGGGACCATACAAATATCGAAAGCAAGGATCCCATCATCTCCCGTGCCTCCCGACCTCGTGGTTTGCACTTGTTTCAAGCCTCTAGTGGAAGCGCACCAGATAACATCACCCAAAAATAGGAAACAAAGGCATGTGTCAGTAAACACTGAGTATGTGCATATAAATAACATATAGGCATTATATTGGGTCACTAAAAAAGGGTATATACCATACAAAGAAAGATATACCAACATGTATCCAGTTTCAAATGAAATAATCAATAGAATGAGACATTAAAGAATAATAGGGCATCAAAATTGTCTTGCTATTGATCAATCCATAATTAAACAAATAAAACATTTGAATGCATACATGTATAGACCATATATCTAAAATACGTCTATAACACCATTGGACCACAACCTAAACAAATTAAGGGTGGAAATGCACACCCCGAGTAGAATACACGTTCCCTAATATATAAATGGTTGTGCCCATGCAACACTATTCTATATAATTAGTCTAACATCTAGCATGCATAAATGGAGAAGCGGGACAAATAATCCAGTCATATTTCAATTTCCCAAGTAGCAAGGCAAGTGGGGTCATAGACCATAGGTTCAATGAAACCAGATAAATAATGTGTGGGTTTAGGAATTTCCAAATGGAACAATAAGAAGAATCAAATAAGGGATAATTGCCCCATTTTAGGAAAATAGGAATTATAGTTGATTAAATGCCCAAACAAAAATAGGGATTTGCACATACCTAATCTTCACGACTAACCCTATTTCTAGGGGTGAAATTCACAATTTATCTTCTTGGACCTATAAGACTTTATACACACATTATTCCATGAATGAAAAATGATAAATGAGTATATATAAATCCATTATTTGTTACCTATTGTGGAATGAAGGCTGTCAAGCCATGTATTACCCATATATAGGGTGATTGTATATTAACTATTATCTATTAAATTACCTTTTTTTCTCAATTTGTGTGTGTCATCCTTGCACAAGGGCCATGCTAATCTGCTCTATATTGTTCCAATTTTATCAGATGTCTCTGAAGAGACTCTATTAAATTAACCTTACTGGGAATATGTAGGTTTTAATCCAACATACCTTTATGCATATATGCCATATAATTTACTTTAGTATCATATATGTACGTAGATACACTTATGAATCTACATCAAAGGATATGGAGTAACTTTGTATATAGAGGATCAAATACCTAGCTTATGAATATGAATAATGTTTTATGTTCTAATTGTCTTATAACTCTTATTTACTATATCCTTGCTGATAGGTATCCTAAAATTGGAAGTTCCATAACTTGTTATTTGCTTTTATTTATATACTAACACATATACATGTTAATACGAAGATAATAGTTGTTATGAATTAACTAATGTAATATGAAGTACAACTAGGGTTTATTTCTATTACATGTTGATAATCATATGAACCAATAGGTAAGAGATCCTTATTTACTTATTTTTTTTATTTCTAAAACAATGAGTAGTATTAGACTATGGATTCTTATACTGTAGATTTACTATTAAGAATACACTGGATATGACTTGTATATAGTTCCTATACCAGCTAATCCAATCAATTACAACTATGTTTATATCTATCATATTATCTTCCATTATCTTATCAATTGAATTCGTAATAGTATGAAAGTACATGAAGGAAAAAAGACTCACTAAATCCAATGCTATACTAAGCTTGGAGTATGCATTCTTGGGTTTGCGTCTAATGGAGGAATTTGACTTAGACTTCTTGTTTCACTTCCTTACACTGAATCAAATATGACTTAGAACGGAGGTGTGTTGGTCAAGTGTCCAAACTTCTCACAAGTCTACTATAGTGCTTGCTAAGAAACTGGAATCGGATGTCTGGTTGTAGGTATTTGCACCTATGATCTTAGACAACTGCAAATTTCTAAGGTCAATTAAGAAGAAGAGTAGGTCCTTCCACTTCAACTTATAATGGATCTTGAAACCTCATGGTGGCATGATAGAGAAGAAGCAAGCTGCATCAAGGTCATTGAGATTGGTTTGGGTTTGAACAATTTCTTTCCTGCCATGTTCTAGCAAAGTTTATAAAAAGGAGACGGGGTCTGTATAGACATTAAGAAGGGGGAGATGAGTAGGAAGGAGGTTGCCATGGCCATGGATCAAGGGACCATGAATCCTTTTTTTCTTCTAAGAATGGCTCTAGAAATCTAGATCCCTGACAGACGATGTAGGCAAGAAGTGAGATATTAAGCTTCACTGATGGGACATCTCAATTGGGTTGGAATGAGAAATTTATTTCTGATGGATGCACAATAAGGATAAACGAGGAGGCTCAAAACCAACAATAATGTTGTTTGTCACCCTGTATCATGAAGCGTCACTAGTTATTACTAGTAAATCTTATAACACTACATCTAAGGCATCAAAGGACACTAGCTTAGGTGAAGAGTATAAGGGGTGGCATGATTGTAGGAGTAAACTGCTGTCTGGTTGTGGTGCAATTGCATGTGTTGCAAGATGTTGTGATGGTGAGTAGGTGGTGAAGGGCTTGTTATGGAGGTGGCACGAGGAGTGGAGTGACTAGGTTTGTCCCTAGTGGTGGTGGTGGTCGTGTTATGAAGGAAGAAGGAAACATTATCCCTCAGAAGGGGGTCTATGTTAAAGATCTTATGGTGCCCTCTCCTTGCCATAATAAATGGCACTGGGAAGAAGAAGGCGAAAATGTGAAAGGAGAGTGGCAGATAAGGGAGACTAGGGTTTGGTTATGCTATGAAAGGATAAGAGAAAAAGATAAATCGAGGGGGAGGAAGAAATAGATAGAGAGGAGGAAGAGAAGCACGATCTACAACCAGAGTTTCAGTACAAGACTTGTATCCGGGGAAGAAGTGGATATGGATGCTACATGTAGAAAGGAAAATGATAAATGACACTAAAATGTAATTAGTGAGTGAAATGATGCATTGGATATAGAATTTTTCTCCAATGAAATGGGTGGGAAAACGAAACCTGATTGGCATGAAAATTGATACATAGGCTAAGTGAGATGCGAGGAATCCAATTTTGTCATCAATTATATATTCTGAAAATGTTCAATATAATATTTCATTAATGGTATGTTAAGCATTAATTAAATGTATTTACTCCTTATTAATCAATGGTGACACACTATTTCCTATTAACTCAATTTCTAATATCTTTTAATCCTATAAAATTATAGGGGGTCAAATTGGAGTTAAACATATCAATTGGTGTATTCATATATTGAATTCTATTATTACTTTATTTTGGCTGTCATCTTAGTATATCACATGTAAAGGATAATTCAACTACATTATGTTATTTGACTTTAGTTTATCATAATATACCTTAAATTAGGGAAAAAGGGTACTAAATATCAACATAATCACAAGGACCTAGAATAAGGGAGATTTTATCCATAAACCTAGATTTGGGTATGTTACAACACTCCACTCCTTTAAAAGGATTCCATATCTAAAATCTATGCATCTATGTCGAGGTAGACATACTAGGTTATGCTTCCCAACCCAATCATAGGTTTCTAGTTCACAAAATGTAGTGGATCATAATACCTCACTCCATATCACACTTATGGTCTAATCTTAAGGAAAAAACTATATCACCCCATGGATGGTTTGCATGATCCTTTTCATATATGACATTGATCTAGGAAAGTTACACCAAAATATAGAGTTGTCTTAAAGTATTGTATTCAATATTAAGGTGATTTCACTTTTTACTTATCATGATTGATATCACTTTCAAAAATTATCATGATATATATTTTTCACTTAGTAATATATCTTATGTTCAAAAATTTGGACAATGGAAGATAAATTTTAAACTTATGTTAATTATGTAAGTAGTGTTCATGGTGGTAAAATTTACAAGGCTTGCCCATAACCTTGGTTTGGTGGTAGATAAATAAATCTGACCTTAGTACTAGATATCACTTATGTATTACTTATTACAATCACTATTTACTCTAGTTATTCCTACATTAAGTTAAATTCCTAAAGGATAAAGCATCAATACTAGACCCCTTAAAGGTGATTAATGTATATCCTAACTAACAATCTAGAGGGACAACAAGGGTAGACCAACTAGGTCATTTATACCTAAAACTCCTTCTCACTCTCTACTTCACACTTAGGCCTAGGGTCCCAAGGCTAATCATGCTAGTTAGGGGATTATACACTAATGGATTTATCTACAACTCCAAATCGCTTGTGGTGGTGACTTGGTTCCAAAAGTCATCAACAAAATCTAAAAGCTTGTCATTTTGTACATATAATTTGATATAAAAAACAAGTTTGTTGATAAAAGCTTTGCAATAAAAACCCAAAATTGGGACCAAAATTGATTCGACAACCAACCCATCCACCCTTCATAACACAACACTTATACTATTATTCTATCATCACTTTATTCCACAAAAAGTGTGTACTTCTTCAAACACCTAAAAGGTCATACGACTGCATCTATAATATATTAGAATACGATGGGGAAAGGTTTCTTATTACACACAGTTCACTTCTATTAAACCCTAATAAAACATTACATCCACCATAACCCATTTTACCCCAATTATTGATTACCCTACATCATCTCGAGACTTGGTGAAGTCATATGATCATCCCATCAGTATAAAAGGAAGTTTTGGGGTTTTCCCATCACTTGCTAGTATGAACCATGGTTCCATCACAAGACAAGGTGAACTATATATCCAACCCACTCATTATCTAGATTATTAGCCAACCCAATCACACTATTGAGGCAGAGGTGATGAAATCTTAGGAATACCTATTGGACTTATCACTCTCATAAACCAACCCTCAAGTATGAGGAATAAAAAAATCAAAGAGTATGGCATCCATATTTTAGATAGATGTCTTTGGGCGCGGACACGCCAGGATACTCCATGTTGAAAGTAAAGAATGCCTAATCATAATAAAGCTAGTTCATATTATCACATAGTAATAAGGAAATCATCTTAACCCTGAAATTAACTCAGGATTTTGCATCTATCATTCATGCATGCTCAGTACCCAAAGTGGACGTATGGGAGGCATGCTAGGAAAATAACAAAGGAAATGGTTCTATGGTGAGAACCAGGGTTAATAGTAGATATGACTGTTCAAATGAACCTACACTTCATAATGATATATATAACATCCTAGATAACAAGAGATAGGAATCAAACACTACACGAGTTAGTTCCTATGTGGTGCCATTCCTACCTTCATAAAGAGGGTAGTGATGATTAGGTTACTCAGGACTGAGTCTCTACTACACAGGTAGTTTTGAAAGTGGAAGTGACCAACTTAGTTAGGGAATGAAACCCTAGTTGGTATTTGATGACTCAAGTATAGGCATATCAACAACAATATAGGGTTACATATTTACCTAACATGCGATAACTTGAAATAGTCAAGTCATCCACTACTTTGAATCTAATACCATACTGTAAAGAGTGGGACTCAAGAGGGAATCCAATCTTCACTAAAAGGAGAAATAAAACTATCCTATTCCAAGAATGGAGGAAAGGAGGTGTTTCATTCATTTCTCAAATGTTATATATTATAGATCAAGATAATGAATAAGCAGTGGAACCAACAATATTACACATTTTTTTTTGGTGAACCCAACTCATATATTGCTTATTTTGAAGCTTTTTGTGAATGTATAAGTAAGAATGTATCATATTAGGGAACAAAATCCACTATGAGTACTAACAAAAGCAGAGAAAAAGGAAAATAAACTGTACAATCTTTTTCAAAAGACCAAATTATCTGCTCATAAAAGGTCCAAATCGTTAAGGATGAGTTTCCAAAGCTGAGAAGCATCCCGTGAAAGTCCCCTATAAAATTTTGATCATTCATCTCCTTTCAAGTCTAATGGAAAACACAAAGGCAAATCAAATGAAACTTTCTTCCACTTAATCTACAAACATCCTCAACAAACTCAGGCTTATGAAAACTGAGATGATCACAGGTAAAACCCCAAATGTCCTTGGTATAAGCGCAATTAAAGAGAATATGAAACGTCTCATATTCACCTCTCTTACAAAGAAAAGACATAGATGTCATACTAATGCCAAGATGCTTAATGTAACAGGAAGCAAGGAGTCTATGGTGACCAATTTTCCAGCCCAAAATCCTAAAGTTGTAGGGACTCCTATGACTCCAAATCCATTGAAAGAAGGGAATCAACTCAGACTTAGGTTTAAGGTACTCCTAGATAGTTCTGAAATTCACTTCTGACCTTTCATCAAATAAGATATCATCACTACTATCCTTGGGTGGAGGAAGGGACTTGAGAAGATCAAATAATCTGTTATGAAGTTTCAAGTTATCAAAAGACCAATTGCCATTTCTAATAAGACAACTTACTTTAGCATCACTTGGAAAATCCAGTTGAATGACACTCTGCCGACCCAAAATGTCAATATGAAATTTGGCATTATGGACCCAAGGTTCATTCCAAATGGAAATACAACTACCATCACCTATGACAAAGACAATGAAATTTCTCAGACAACTACTCTCCGTGAGAATTCTTCTTAGAAACCAAGAGAAGGAATCGTTAATAGGTAAAGACCAAAAGGAATTCTTGTGTGAGTACCTTTCATGGATCCACTGGATCCAAATAATGTCTTTCTTCTTAGCTATGTTCCACCTTTTCAAAATACTAGAAGGCTTGTGTAAGGCTCCTAAACTTATTTAATGAGTTGAACAAGCTTAATTACCATAATTTAATGCTTAGTGCATCATTAAGTAGATTAAGTTGAATTAAGTACTCACTAATGCAATTAGTTCTTTGATCGAGTGTTACAATCATATTTGCATGATTTCTTACCTTGAGGTTGTAGAGGATCCCGTGTTTGGAATGTTACAAAAAGAATCAATCAAATTGGACATTTGAGTCAATAGTTATGACGTTTTGATGTTCCTTTGGACTTGGCTGCAATTTTTCCAGTATTTGGTTTTTATTTCCTTAAGTGGGTCGGCTACTTCTTCTTTATCCCTTTCTTCTTTCCCAATGGAACAACAACCACAAAGCGGCGCTCAGCAGGCCCGATCGGTTGCGACACAGGGGGAGCTAGGGTGGGCGTTTCTCAGCCCCTTACCCAATTTTGGTTGTGCCCACTCTTCCTCTACCCTTCCTCCTTCCTCCTTTCACCTTTCCCTTTCCCTAGCGGTGCCCAGCAACAGCTTGACCTGCTAGGGCGGCTGACCAGTTGCAGGTGCGGCGCCCAGCAACGCTGCGTCGACCAGCAGCAGCATCAGGAGCCAGCAACACATCGTGCCTTGTTCCTTCCACCTTCCCTCACCTTTCTTGCTTCAACCACCAAGGAACGGCGCCCAGTTGCGCCCTCATCTACCCAACATGTAAAAATGGCTGGCCGACCACCACAGGGGTAGCAGCAGCCTGATCGAGCAAGAAAGGGGGAGGGCGGAGTGGTTCTTGGCTCCTAAGGCTTCGAGCAAGCTAGGTCGTCTCCTACCTCGTTCAACTGCAACGCCCAACCACCATGAGCAACGCCCACCTAGCTAGGGGTGACACCCCCAACTAGATTAGCAGCAGCTGCTATTTGTAGCAGCGACGACGGCCCCTGGGCGTGAACAACAACAACCAATGATGATGTTAATCTCCATTTGTGAGGTCCTTGCTTGAATCCACAGCTTTAGCAATAAACGACGACCCAAAATAAGGGATTGTGTGTTGTGTACGTTTAGAAACCAGGGCTGTTCGGAGGTAGAAGACAACACAGTGAATGCCCGAAAACAGGCGTCTGGACACAATTCTAGTCGAATCCGGACGTTTCGAACCATGGTGAGTAAAATCTCACTCCCATTCACACGATTTAACTCGAATAATTGGACGTTTTGGTTAAAAGTAGTGTTATTCACAGATGTCAGTGTTTACCCGGGTTCCAGGCAGTGCCGACACTGCTTGACTCCTAATTTGCACGTTTAAATTATTAATGCCTACTCAACACTAATTAGTTGACTAATATGTGTGATGAGATTTAATGAAATTACACGACCGATCGAACCTAGTTTACTCGATTAAATGTCGAAATCAGTAGTGCACAACTAGAAAAATATTCCACAATAGAATTTGCTCTAAAGCTCTAAAATCCTACCTTTCTTACTCCTTATGTTTAGGATTTGCTCATTTGATGAAGAAAGGTGGTAGATGGATGAATTCATAGCTTATTCTTGGATTTCTTCTGTGTGTGGTTCCATCTTCTCATTAGAGGTAAGTTTTATAACTTGCTCCACATTTATTGCTTACCATAAGCTTTCTAGATCATGTTCTTGCTTGAAAATGATGATCCATGCACTAAAAAGCTATGCTTGACTTGGATTTCGATTTTTATAATGTTCCATGTTCTGATTTTAGTTATATATGAACCTGTGATCAGGTGTATGTTATTCCTAAGGTATAATGTGACTTGGATCAGCTTATTTTGACAACCTATGATGCTAAGCACCTATCAAACAACGGTCAATTTTAGGATTTAGAGCTGATTTCTTCTATAAACCATGACTCGACGATGGTACCATTGCAACAACCCTATGGTGTTGTATTCATAACAACTGATGGTCGTGATCAAGGCTGTCAAATGATGGTGACAACCTATGGTCACCCCTTAGGTCAGGTTTTGGACCAATTAGAAGTTTAATGATCAACCATTAAGTACCCTACTGATGATATCAATCAATGATGACATCAACTTAATATTTGATGCTGATTAATGAATATAGTGTTGATTTAATAACCTATAGTGATTTAATGATCACTAATGATGGTGGATGAGGTCTCTACAATCTATGGTGAGTTAATCATATAGTTTTATCATCAATTAAGCCTTAGACCAATGATTTCTTGGGCCACTTGATGCAATGGTCAGACCTATACTGTAATTGATGATTTTAGCATATGAACTTGACCCAATGGTCAAGATCTAATGTTTATTCTTCAAATAAAGTGGAATGATAGATAATGTAATATGTTGGTCCTAATAATGTGATTTATATGGTTTCCTTTATATGATCAACTTAAGGAGCTTACTTGTTGACAATGCATGGCTTGTTTTAAATGAACGTGTGGGTTTTACCCTACTCTTAATGGAACTTTTTGTGTTGTTAATCAAGGGATGTCTAGGGTTAGATGGTGACTCTTTCTAGAGCACAAATCAAGGACTTCATAGGTGGTTTATCCAAGATGTTTGCTTATGTAAACAACCAATAGTCTTACCTTTTAAACATCTAATGGTTCTGGGTGACATAGTGGTATGGTGATATGGGTTGAATGATGATGGAACAAATGGAGAGTTACCCTTAATAAGTTAGTCTTACCTATTCACTCGTATGAATAAAAGGGATGATAACCATATTGTGTTGATATGTAACCCTAATTAGGTATAGCTTGTTATACCTATCTTTAATATAACTAAATAATGGTAATTGGGTATGAATAGTCCTTGAATGACTAATACAACCATGGAGTACTCTATTATTGTTGAAACCCTAGTATGCTATAACTTGATGGTTACACCTTGATTTATGTGTGGGTTCATACTTGAGAAAAGTAGGGAATCTGATAGTGATGCTTCACCTTATGCATCCATGATCCAATGGGGATGTCGTGAGTTAGGATTTGGGTATGAGTGTTGATTAGTAACATTGATATAATTTATCATGTTAAACCTAACTCTAATGCAATTAGATAAAACGAGTATTCATGTTTAATACTCTTATATGAGGGAATGATGGTGGAATAACCTCCTTAACATGATCATAACCTTAATGTGTTAATTGGTGGTTATCATAGCCACATGGTCGATACTTTCGTATGCTAAACATGTGCATTATGAATATGATGAGTGTTAATCATATCTAGATTTCTTGCATGTTGATGTAATAAAGGAATGTTCTTAATGTTATTATAACCCTGCTATGATTGTTTATGAATACCACCTATCTCATAAATGCAATATTGTGCTGATCTGGTGTATTATATATAATTGATATTGTTGAGCCTTTCTATAAGGCATGCAAAGATAATGATGATCTTACAGGGAATAATATGATGGTCTTAACGACCTTTGGACATGGTTGAGCTCTGAATGAGGTGTAATCCTCTTATGTTGATAAGGGTTAATACCCTGTGATATTGTGAAAAGGATTTATATCTTGTGATAGCGTGATGACTAGTGTAGTATCATGAATGGCAAGTGAATATTACCATGTGATGATGAGATGAGAAATTATGTTTCATACATTTTATATCTTTTTAAGTTTTAATATTTATATGCTTGCTAGAAGTGAATTAGGGTTTGTATGTCCACTTGTTTGATGCAGCCTTAATTCACCCAATTGGCATAACTAATCAAGTGCAACTCTAATCATGTAGTGCCCTGTGTCATAGATCCATCTGAGTGTCAGCACTTGCCAGATGGTGAAACGAGTATTCCTAAGGGAAACTCAGAGCACATACTGATGAGTATGCAGGGTGCTTGTCATCCTGAATTCAAATGTTTAGGGAGGATGATTGCGGTCATACCTAGCCCTCAGTTTGAGAACGACTACGGTCGTGTCTCAGTGATTATATATGTGATGATATTGGAGGATAACTACGGTTGTACCTCAGATGGTAGGGTATGCGTACCCACCTCTTTCACTAGTGCCGTGACCTGTCCAAGGATGGACTAGGATGTTAGCAGCTTGACCTTTTGTGTCACTGTGGCAGACCCGTACTGACCGGGGCCGGAGAAGATCTTAGGAGTCTGGCTCTTCCTAGATCTTGTATGGCACTGATTTCGACTTAGTAGTGGTCAGTTGGATTTTGAGTGGTATCCTCAATTTCCTCAGGGTATAATAACAGATGTAATACAACCGTATAGCATATCTGTTTAGGGTTATACATGACACTTCACATTGGATGATAACCCTTGTTTGTTCTATTTACATAAAGATGATGCTTAGTGCAATTAAGAGATACTAATTCTACTTATGTTGTGGATCATAAGATGGTAAATGTGTACATACAATAGTCATGCTTAAGTTGGTTTCTATATTGCTACGGCTGATTATAATCATGATGCTAGATATCCCATGTTGTTAGTTATATTTAGCATGCTAGTCTTGCCTTTGTAACTAGAGATGCATATACTGCTAATCATGATTGTCTAGATAGTTGTGCTTATGTTGTTAGCTCTTCTTAGGATGTTGATATGTTCAACCAATTAGACATGATCATGTTGTTAGCTATGCTATGTTACTAGACTTGCTCATGATGCTAGAACTGCATATGCTACTGAACTGCTTATATTGTCAACAAGATAAAGGACGATAGTCTGGTTAATAATGATAGTTATTATCTTCTCCTTTATGTATTTTGTTAATCATCAATACTATTAATATTATTTGTTATATCTGATTAAACTTCTTAACTGTTTAATTACATAAAAATGTTGTAATCAATAAACATTGTTGATGGTTATATCTCTTGCTGGGACTGGGTCTCACCCTTGTGGTTCGCCACACTTTTTTTAGGTAACCGGAAGTGACAAAAAAAATATGTGGCAGCAAAGAGGAACTATAGTAATGTATATTTGAGAAAGTTGATTAGATGTCTAATGTGTCCTAGATTTGTCCATGTACTCTCAGGTCTGGGCGAGATAAAGTTTGTATATAATGTTTCAAATGAATCAGACTTTTGTTAGCATATTAATGCTTGTTTGTGTGGCATAGCATGGATAAAAGAAAGATGTCTGGATCCTTCAAACGTTTTTGAACGGGTGTTGATGTTGAAATTGGTTTTAATTTACCCATATTTTTGGGTATGTGATTAATTAGTGATTGATTGTGTTTTATGTTTTGAGTAATCTCGTTTAGCGTGACGAGGTCCCGACATCTTGATAACATCCCATATGTTCTTAATACCTAAACCACCTTCATGCTTAGGTTTCACGATATCACTCCACTTCACCAGATGAATAGGATTCATACTCTTAATTTTTCCCCAAATAAAGTTTCAACAAAGACACTCAATATCATCACAAATAGAATAGGGAAGATGAAAAGCAGAGGTCTAATATTGGAACATGACTGTAAGAGTAGATTGAACAAGTTCAACTCTACCCACCATGGAAAGATGACTAGCTTTCCAACCATCCAACCTTCCTTTGATTTTGTCCAGGAAAGGGATACAATGAACCTTGGTGAGTTACCAATCACTAGAAGAATACCAAGGTATTTATACGTAAGAGTCCCTTCATTGATACCCAAAATAGCACCCATTCTTTCTCTACTAACTCCTTGGACATCGGAGGCAACACTCTTCTTAGTATTAACCTCCAGACCAGTCGCAGAAAAAAGGTTATCAAGCACCCTCTTAATAGAAAACGTGCTTTGTTCATCTGTTTCAGAAAAGACCATAAGGTCGTCAACAAAAATCAAGTGTGACACAACAAAGTTAGATGAAGCTCTCAATGGTTTGAGCTTTCCCTTATTAACTTCCATGTCAAATAGAAGAGATACCACCTAAATCACTAAAACAAAAATATAAGGAGACATGGGATCACCCTATCAGACTCCATTTCTAGTCTTAAAAGCCTCAACAACCTCACCATTAATCAGAATTTCATAGGATATCCTGTTAAAAATCTTTTTTAACCAGATAATCCAACAGTGGAGGAAGTTCATTGGGTGAAGGATATGGAAAATAGCCTCCCAAGACATAGAGTCATAAGCCTAAGATATATCAATTTTGATACATAATTTAGGCTTTCCTCCTTTCTTGTTGTAATCATGAATGAGCTCATTGGAGAGAAGAACAACATCTTTAATCGATCAACCTTTCACAAAGGTACATTGATTACTACTGACAATACATGGTAGACCACCTTGAAACCTATTAGTTAAAAGTTTAGAAATGATCTTATAGAAAATATCACATAGAGAAATAGGTCTGAGGTTCTTGAGATCATTTGAAATCCTTGACTTTAGGGATGAGTGTAATGAAGGTATGGTTGGCTTCTTTGAGCAACCTGTTAGAGATGAAGAAACCAAGAATAACTTTGACAATATCAGAGCAGATAATACTTCAAAGAGACTTGAAAAACATACCATTAAACCCATCGGGTCCAGGACACTTATCAATGTTCAATATTTTTATTATATATAATTTCCTTCACAGAAAAGCATCTATCAAGTAACAAGTTATCAACATCATCAAGCCTTGGGAAAATAAGAGAATTCACAATATCCATATCAACCCTATGATTATTGTTGAAGATACTAGAATAAAACTCCACAATATGCTTTTTAATGACAACACTATATGTGTAGATAAAGCCATTAATAGTAAGAGCCCTAATGTGATTCATATTCCTTCCAACTTTAATTGAAGCATAGAAATTCTTTGAGTTATAATCTCCTTCCTTTTACCATATCACTTTGGACTTCTACCTAAGGAGAGACTCTTCATGAGCCCTTTCTAGAAACCCCTCTTTTCTTTTTGCACTCGCATCAAGCTGAACTCAGTATTGGCAGGATCAGAGTCTAACTTAGCCTAGGCTTTAAATGCTAAAAACTCTTTCCTTTTAGCTACATCAGTAAAATTACCCATAAAGGATTTGTTCCACTTTGACAACTCATACCTTAGTATTTTGAATCTTGAGTATACTTTGAAAATAGGAAACCTATAATCATCTATAGACCAACACCTTCTAATAATATCTTTAAACTCATCTTTTTCTACCCACACATTAATAAATTTGAATGGAGAGAACACCTTACCCCTCTCACCAATGTCAAGAGTTAAGATTTTATGGTTGTTGATGATACTAGAGTGCAAAATACCCTTGTAATCATAAAACTCAGACATAACCTTGTCATTCTAAATAACCCTATCAATGTAGGAAGTGACAAACTTATCCCCACATTGTTGATTGTCCCAAGAAAATAAAGGACCATTTAACTTGAGTTCAAAAAGTCCAATGTTAAGCATGGAATTGTTAAAATCCTCCATGGATTTCTTAGAAGGTGGATCCTTCCCCATTTTTTCATCCTCCTTTATGACATCATTAAAATCTCCAAGAATAACCCAAGGAAAGAACATACTAGAGTTAATGAGCTCAATACCATCCCACATACCCTATAAACATCAGGGTTATGTCTGTATACAACCGTAAGACAAAAACTTCTAGTGGATTGAGATACTTCAACATGAACATACTAATCAGATTCGTGAATCTTCCTCACAACACAATCACCCTCCTTCCATAGAATAACTACTCTTCCAAGGACATGAGAACTATGATTAGATACCCAGTTGAAATTAGGAAAAAAATCTAGTGACAAGCTTAAACATCTTCTTCTCTCTCATTTAGTCATGTTTAAAAGAACAATGTGGGGGGGGTTGAAATCCCTTATTTTGTCTCAGACTGTAGAGACCTTAAGGTTAAGTCCCCTTACATTACAAGAAAGGATATTGAGATTGAAACTAACCATTAGAACTAGTTGGAACTAGTACTTCACCGGTTTCGGACTCAACCCTTCTAGAAGATTCATCATTCACAATATTTAGGTTATCAAACTTATTAGATAGGGAATCCAGAGCTATGTTGTCAGACTCTTTTGAATTCTTCCTACCTTTTCCTTTAGGTTTCTTCCTCCTATTGCCTTTATAAACTACTTTAAATCCATCATCATCAGTTCCATGAGTAATAGCAATAGGAGGAGTGGACAAGTCCACAATAACCTCAACCATTCCTTACAAACTAGAACTATCCCCTTCAGAGATAGTCAAACCATTATCTTCAAAAGTATTATTAAGCACATGAAACTCTTCCTCCTCCTGGCTCTCTCCACACCTTCAGAGGTATATGTTTGAATAGATGATCCTAGTTTCTCAGATATTGTCTTAGTAGCCTCAGAGACAATTGAGGGAACTATGAGAATAGTCTTGTTAACCCATACCTTCTTTGTAGCAAGAACATGGCCTTTGACATTCTCTCTACAGTAAAAGTGACCAAATAAATTGCACACAACACTGGCCTTTGGTCTACATTCATATTCAAAAATAATAATGTGAGTGACACCCTTGTTGCTGAAAACCTCTAGCTCAGTCAAAAACTCAGAGGAAGCCGACATAAGAATATATAGTCTAGAAAATTCAAGATTCCTCAGTTCAAAAGTGGATCTATCAGTGCGAAGAGGATTCCCTAAGAATGAACCAATCCTAGAAAACATTTTCATGTCCCATAATTCATGAGGTAAGTTATGAACTCTAACCAAAATAGGCATGTCTGTCAACCTAAACCTCTTCAGGGAGTCTCCTGGATTCCATTCCATTAAGACCAAAGGTTTGCCTCTAATGAAGTAGATACCATTTTCCAAGATGTTCTCCGTATCTAACTCATTTGAGAATTTAATAAGAAAGAATCCCTACCCATGGTTCATGACTTCTAGCATACCTTTCAAGATCCAAATCTGAGATATGTACTTCTCCAGAGTAGGTAAGTGTGGTTTAAAGCCTACAATACACCTTGTGATGCATCATTTCCATCTTTCAACATTCTTCTCTGCTTCCTAACCTAGATAGATGAGCTTCTATCTTTGAATCTCAAAGTCAACCTTCTCTAAAGAGGTATGTAAATCCTTGGCTTCATCAAATCCTCCCATGACTTAGTATTATCAAAATGATTTGGATCTTTAGAAACTAGAGTTGAGTCGGAGCTAAGATCGAGATATAGGGAGGGGGATTCCCTACATCAAGCTGAGAACCACCACTACCATCAACCTTTCTGTCGCGCTGCCGATCATCACCAGAATCCATCTCCTCATAACCTTTAAAAGCTTGAGCAACACTATTACATAGTTACATGGTAATTGATTTATAATTGTTCCTCACCATCAAAAGGTGGTTTAGCAAAGTAAAAATGTGTACATATAATAATTTTAGTAACATGAATGTCCAGTTGCAAAGGGAAATGTGGCCATTCCAAGCTATACCCAAGCTCAAATTCTTGAATATGGTCTTGTTCAGTCCTTGTCCTCTAAGGTACCTACACCTACATGGAAGGCAGACATCACAAAGGAAATAGGAAACAAAGGCATGTATCAGCTACACTAAATATGTGCATATAAACAACATTTGTGAATTATATTTGGTTACTAGTATAAAAGGGGTATTCCCATGCAAAGAGAGGGCTATAAACATATAGGTATGTTCCAAAAGAAACAATTAAAAGAATGAAGCATAAAAGAGTAGCAGAACATCACAAAGTGTCTTTTCATTGATGAATCCATAATATCAGAAATAAAACAATTGCATGCATATATGAGATAGACCAGGCATCTAAAATAGGGCCATAACACCATTTTCAAATAAATAAGAGTGGAAATCAAAATCCCAAGTAGAATACACGTGCCCTAACATATAGGTAGTTTTGACTGTACACCATTACTCCAGATAAATAGTCTAACATCCAACATGCTTAAATTAAGAAGCAAGACAAATAATTCTATCATATTTCAATTTCTAAGTAGCAAGGAAAGTGGGGTCATAGGCCCTAGGTTCACTAAAATTAAATAAAAAATATATGAATTTTGGAATTTCCAAATGGAATAATAAGAAGAATCAAATAAGACATTATTTCCTCATTTTAGGAATTCAAGATTTATGTCAATTAAATGCCCAAAAATAAATATGGATTTATAAATACCTAATCTTCATGACTACCCTATTTCTAGGGGTTAACTTAACATTTTATCTTCTTTAACCTAGAAGTATTTTGTACACCCATTAGTCCATGAATACAAATCTTAAATGAGTATATTAAATCCATTATTGGTTATCTAATGTGGAGTTTGGGTAGTTAAAAGATGTAATGCATATATAGGGTGAGATAGTGTATTAGCTATTACTTATCAAATTACCCTTACTAGGAATATTTAAGTTTTAATCTGACATACCTTTATGTATAGTAGTCATATATTCTTACTTAAATCTCACATATATACATTGATACACTTATGAATGTACATGAAAGCAGATAGAGTAACTTTGTATATAGAGGACTAAATACCTAACTAATTAATATGAATAGTGTTTTATGTTCTGATTGTCCTACAACTCCTATTACTATTTCATTGTTGATAGGTATCCTAAAGTGGGAGTTTTATAACTTTTTATTTGATACTCTTAATATATGTACATGTATACATGTCAGTATGAATATAACAACCGATATGGATAACTAATATAATATACTAATACAACTATTATTTATTTCAATTACATATTGATAATCATCTAAACCAATAGTTCATAGATCCTTAATAAAAAAAATCTTTATAGATCCTTAATAATTTTTTTTTCTAAAACCATAAGTAGTATTAGACCAGGAATGTCTATATTACTGATTTACTATTCAGTGTACATAGGATATGAGTCATATATAGGTTATATACCAACTAATATAATCAATTATAAATATGTTTATATCTATCATATTATTTTCTGTTATCTTATCAAATGAGGTCTTAATAGTATGAAAGTACATGGAGGAAAATAAATTACACTATCCAACACTATACTAATCTTGATGGATAAGTTCTTGGGTTAAATCTTGATGGAGGGATTTTTCTTGGACTCACAGTTCCAATTCCATAGACTAAATTGAGGATGGTCCATCATTAAGATGTGTTGACCAAGTGTCTAAACATCTCCCAAGTCTACTGTAGTGCTTATCAAAAAACTAAAATTGGATGTTTGAATGTAGGTATTTGCACCTATGAACTTAGATAACTACAACATATTGAGGTCAATTAAGCAAAAGAGTATGTCTTTTACTATAACCATTAACAAATCTTAAAACCTTATGGAAATTTGATAGAGAAGAATCAAGATGCATCAGGGTCATGTAGGTTGCTTTTAGGTTAAATAGATGAGGTTCTTTTCCTTCTGCCATATGCAAAAGTTTAGAATAAGGAGGCAGGATAGTGTACACAGTACGAAGGATGGATATGAGTTGAAAGGCAAGAGCAATGGGTCTGGACTAGGGCATAATGAGTCCATCTTTTTTAGAACATCTTTAACAATCTCGATCCCTAATAGGAGATTCCAACAAGAAGTGAGATATTGAGCTTCATCAGATGGACATCACAAATGGGTTGGAAGATGGATTATACTTTTATCAGATGCCCAATAAGGATAACTTCTTGACGAGGATGTTGGATGTCAATAGTAACATTGTTTGCTGCCCTATATCCTAAAGCCGCACTAGTTACTGTGAGTAGATCTGGGAAACCTACATCCAAGGAAATGAAGGACACTAGCTTAGTTGAAGAGAATAAGGTGTGGCATGATTGCAAGAGTGAACTATGGTCTGGGTGGTGATGTATTTGCAGGTGTTGTAAGGTGTTGTGATGGTCAGTAGGTGGTGAAGGTCTTGTTATAAAGGTGGCAAGAGGAGTGGGGCGACTGGGTCTGTCCCTACTGGTGGTTGTGGTTGTGTTGGTGAAGGAAGATGACAATGTCAACCCTCACAAGGGTTTATGCATTAGGTATCTTGTGGGAGGTTCCCTCTCCTTTCCACAATGAACGACACTTGGAAGAAGAAGGACAAGAAGGTGAAAGGAGAGTGGTGGATAAGGGAGGATAGGGATTGGGTATCCAACAGAAGGAGAAGAGAGAAAGAGAATAGAGGGGGAGGAAGAAATAGAAGGAGAGGATGTAGTGAAGCATGGTCTGATTCCAAGGTTTCAATGTAGGACCCTTGTCCAATGAAGAAGAGGTATGCATACAATACATGTAGAAACGGAAATGGTAAATGACACTTAACTGAAATTAGTGAGTGAAAGGAACATTAAAGATTGAATTTTTTTTCTTTCGAATAAATGGGTCGCAAAATGAAGCCCATTGGCATGAAAGTTAATATATAGGCTATATTAGAATAGAGGAATCCGTTTTGGCATTGATAGTATTTTGTGATAATGCTCAATATTATATTTTATTGCTATTGATCATTTATTAAACATATTTACTCCTCCTAATTAATATATGTCGATAAACTACTTACTATTAGCTCACTTTGTTTTTATCTTTGTGTCTTATAAGATTCTATAGGGTCAAGTTGTAGTTAAGCATATTAATTGATATATTCATATATTGAAGTCTATTATTAGTTTAGTTTGGTTATGTCATCCTAACATCTCACATGTAAATGATATTTTAACTACATTATTTTACTTGACTTCAAATTATCATATTATACCTTTCGGGAAAAGGTACTATATATTAACATAAACATAAGGGGTCTATAATAAGGGAGGGTTTGTCCATAAACCTAGATATGAGTACGTTACAAACAAATTCTTTTAAATGGGTGCATTTTTTAATATAATGAAACTTTCCTTCCTTGTCCCTAAAATCTTAATTTGGGGGGGGGGGGTTTACGGTACCAAATAGTATAGATCTTAGTTTAACCCCAAACAAGGTATAGGATATACCCTGACTTGGATATAAAAGGGATAATATATGGAATAATGGAGAGCAATTTTTGATTGGAAAGATAATATCGCTAAATATCTTTATAAAAGACCTGGACTTTATAATAGGTGTCAGTGCATGTGAGAGTTCAAGATAAAAAAAATAATGTCAAGACATCATCAACCAATATTATTTGGTGTATAATATTGAAGACGACTATTTATCCCTAATCCATTAGATAACTTAATATATAGTCTCAAAAGGATAAAATAAAAATAGACTTAGAATCTTCACGTTTTAGTTGGCCTAGGATCCAAGTTTCTCATTATTTAAATAATCCTAGATGTTTTGATTTAATTAAGGAAAGAAAATATAAAATAAATTATAAAATATTAAGAATATAATGGAACGAATTCAAAAGTGAAAATTAATGGTAGATTTAGATTCTATATGCCTTATTTAGCCTATCTATCAAAATACATTTTGTTAGAGTATTACTTTCTCCCACAATTTGATAAATAAAAAAAGGAATATCAATTTAATATCACTTTATTCCAAATCAGATTTAGCTAAGGTTTCTCATAATTATCTGAATTGTACGCCCATTTTCCTTACTTGCTAAACACTGATCCATTCTAGTAAGTTGGAGTTGGATGGCATGGTGATATTCTATCTTCAACCTTCCACTTTTAGCCATGTTTTGTGTGAACACTAACCCAACTTCTACTCTTTGATTATTCACACATCTCTCTCTCTTTTATATCTTCTCGTGATTTGCTTCTTTTTGTCTCTGTCTACCTTTCCGCTCTGAGTAAGATTTTATTGGAGGGTCTTTGTCACATATAACTATCCAACAATTCATGTACCATCATCTACCATGTTCTCCTTCCCCTCTCCATTTTCTATCATCCTTGGTTTGTTAAACCTTTACAAATCCCTCCCAAAACCTCCATGCAACTCTGTTCAATATATTTTTCCTACTTACTCGCCCTCATTCACCCTATATCATATCTTCCCTACCCAACTTATCTACGATGTCAACCATGATCTGTCATTGAGGTTGGGGCCTTCATATGAGTCATCAATCACCTAGGACGCTTTGTGAGGATCACCTAAAGTTATTACCACCATCAATTTCACCCTAACCTCAGGTAGCTATGCTTACATCTTTCACTCTTTGTCTTTTATGTTTGGTTTCATATTAGCAATGTTGTATATCCCACCACTTATTTCATTGTCTCTATTGATGAAAAATTTCAATAGATGATTGCAGACTCGTTGGTTTCATTAATTTTATTTTTTTATCAATGTTTTGGTGATCTTCGACCTTCACCTTAGGGTTGCTTTGACATTCTAGGCATAACAAAACCTCAAATTGGAGGTCTATGTGTTCTTAAGGAAACAAGGAAATGAACTATAATGATTACAACTGACATTAGATTGATTTTTGTTGAATTTGGTTTACTTGTCTTCTTCTTTTTGTGCTACTCTTTAGGAAATTGTTTCTCAAGGGTGGTTGTGATTTTAGATTTTTCCTTCTTTGGATTTCATGTTGTCGAGTGTTGACATGGGATTCTCTCTACTTGTTTTTGTTTAGTTGTTCTAGGATGCTAGTTGTATAAGTATTGGTATACCCTGTCATGCAATAAGATTTTTATGCATGATACGAGGGCAACTCGGTAACAGACAATGTTTTTAGTTAACTGGTAAATCAATTTATCTTAAATAATTTGCAACTAAATATTGGCAAGTCACAAAAATGAAAAAATATGTTTTAGGAATTTTGGGTATTTCTCTACACTAATTTATGATTTTCATCACCTAAATTTTGTATAATAAATATGCAATTTTTAAGTAATTTTCAAATTGAGTGAATATTATAAAAAGCATATCTAGTAATTTATGAGTTATAAAGATAAAATAGTGTACATTATAAGTATAATCTACATGATGGATTCATTTTGATGACCTAAACAACAATCATAAAAAGACGTTTTAGGCCGACAAGGAGTGGCTCAAGTGGTCAAGCACGATGTCCCCTAACAAATGGACTTGGGTTTGAATCCCAGTTGCCACCTTGATTTACCACCCTCCAGGGCATTCGGCCTCCGCCACGGGCGTGGGAGGGGGGAATCTTTCTCTCTTAATCCCATAAAAAGACATTTTAGGCTCTATGAATTTAACTAGAAGTTGAACCTTATTTCACATATGCCTTTAATAGGTGGTTTGTGAACCTGGTGTGGAACTAGGGTTGACTTTGAACACATATAAACTTGATCTAAGGTATATTTCATTCCCCATGAGTCATATTGAGACATTACTCTCTTCTTTCTCTCTTAAACCTCTATGAGGTATTAGTATATTGGAATTCCTCTTTCATGTTTTGGTTGGTCTATATGGATCAAGTTTAATAAACAAAATCTTATGATCTTCTTAATTTGTTGGATATTCTTGTTCGACCCTAAGTTATATGTTTTTCATCCTATCTCCATGTGGTAACCCTAATTTGAGGATTTGAAATAAATTAAATCCTAAATTTCAAGTGGTGGTCTATTATGATTTTATGATGCATATTACTTGTGGAGATGGTTGGATATTTGTTTATGGGTCCTCTGACCCCACTTGAAAACATTTGGATGTTCTCATCCTTTATTTGAGCTCAAATTTATGTTATCTTTCCATCCCTTTTTGTGTGTGTAATTGACTAGTTATAAGTAGAAGTGATGACTCCATACTTTAGGCATGAGGTTTTATTTCCTTGCCACATATGACACTAGGCACTCGATAGATGAACCATGCCATGCATTGAGGTTTTAGTCCTCCCGTGGTAACTATATTTATTTGGTACTGGATTTTTAATCCTCCCAAAGGGTTCCTACCCTACTTTTTAGTATATACTAGTCTACTTATTACTCACCATGCAACTGCTTGTGTTTGTGATATTATTGATGTGACATTGGCTAAGGAAAGAATTTGTTGTACCATTTATTCTCTTTGACTGTAATACCTTATACAATCCTTATTATTTTGATGGTTTACTCTGATTTTTTTTGTATCTCTCTCTTGATTTGGGAAGACTTTAATAGTTATCTTTGTCCTTTCTTTTAATATGGTAAATCTTTATTATTGCACATACCGACATTTGTATGCTGACAACATCCACTATGTCTTCTTTTGTGGTATTCTTTCAACCCCTTAGGTGAATAGATTACTTTTAGGATATAGACTTAAAGTAGCTAAGACTTCCCTATTCTTAATTGTTTAAGATGTTACATTCATGTATTCCTTGTCTAGCTGGTGGGGTGTCACAAATACAATATTATTATTATTATTTTATTATTTATTGATTTAAAAGTTTAAATATTATGTTGTTATGTAACATATTGAAATGTAAGTAATTAATTAATCATTATTGAGTGACAATTAATAAAGTATATTCTTTCATATAAAAAAAGTTATGTGCTTGAATATGACATACAATAATTGACCAATTCAGTTTTGAATAATAATTTAATATTTAACATACATTTGGAGATATAAACTATTTAAACCTTTTAATTTACTTCTAAAATGACTATTTTTACCCTTATTGTAATAAAGTGTCTTAATGATCCTAAATACTCAAGTACCAATTTCTTTTGGTACATAATGTACAATATTCTCTTAACTGTCAATTCCATTATATCTCAAGCTATCCATTGTCACATCTCTAAGATTGATGGGAGTAACCTATTCCCTACTTTTTTTGTAGTCAAAATATTTATATATAACTAATAATGTAAGAAATAACTTAATTATATTTTCTTGAAAATCAAGATATTTAGATTTACAATCACTACAATTTATTGAACAAAGATAGTTATTAGCTCATGTGCTTTAACTATTGTTGTTATACTAGAGAGTGTTTAGTTTGTTATATTCTTTTAAAGCCATGAAATACTTAAACTTTCCATGTATCAGTTAATTGTCCAACCTAATCCAATTTCATTACTCCTAGCTCTAATCTATATCTTCTAAAGTTTAGTATCAAACATACTTCATTTTCTTATTTATTTAGTAGTTTGAAAATTCTACTAAAAATTTGTTCACATTTGCTCTTATGTTGAAATTTGAATAACTTGATGAGTTCAAGCCCAAACTTGTTGGAATTTTATTTCCCTTATTTAGAGAAAATTATTAGGACACAATTATTCAATATACAATAAAGTTTGAAAAATATATAAGTCAAGTTGCAATTATTGGATTTTAGATTGACTTATATTCAGTTTCATAATTTTGTAGAAAACTACCAAATTTAATAAATTATAATGATATAAACTATTAAATTATTTATATATTATCACCTAATATGAAGTTTAAGGGATATTCTACTAAATTATTTTTTGGACTTGTTATGCTTTTGAGATTAAAAATAGGATATCTCATTTTGAAAATTTGATGCTCTATAATTACCATTTTTTTAAATAATAGAACTTGATTTCTTTAATATCTTATAATATGACTCATATAGTAAACAAATAATTGATGAATTTTTGGAAATTCTTAAATTGTGCTTTTAGGGTTAAATAAAGAAAATGATATATTCAATACATTAGTCTTTTTTTGTCTTTACATAATAATAGAAAATAAAAGGAATATTTTACTATATCTTGACAACCCATTTGTTTATACTAGAAGTGTATTCAATATATTAATCTTTAATGTTGCTATTACACATCTTGTTAATTGGTTTCAAAATAGCTTTAATTTTCTAGTCCATTTGTTCTTGTAATGTAAAGAAATGTATTATAAAACCACAACCCTTTACTTTACTTGTATTTATATATTGAATACTAGTTTAAAGAAAATAAATACATAATGAATGTTTCTTCTTGCTTTCAATCATTTAAAAATGGTTGTCATTTAAATTTTGATTTCTCAATGTAATGAGATTAGATACATTCACCAAACAACATTGTGATATCTAATAAGATTGGAGAATAGCTTTTAAATATTATATAAGGAGTGTTTCATTTAATATTAATGTCACCGATGTTCCATTGATGTGTTCATATATATATATATATATATATATATATATATATATATATATAGAGAGAGAGAGAGAGAGAGAGAGAGAGAGAGAGAGAGAGATACACACACACATATATGTATATATATACACTTATATATATATATATGAGGAAAATCTATTGTTTCTCATAATTAGGGATGTAAATGGGAAGGGTATTACCCACTACCCATACCCTGTAGGGTAGGATAAGGGTAAGCATATTTTTTGCCGACTATCCATTTACCCTTTTCCTGCTTTACCCGCATTTTCAGATGGTAGGGTAAGGGAGAAGCTTTACCCTAACCACTTTACCCATTTTCCCACTAGTATAAGGTTCAATGTGTAACTTCAGACTCTGATATATGCATTATTGCTTACCAAAAACCCCAACATGCCACACCTTACTTTCTTAATTGTACTAACATGATTACCAAAACTTTAATAGCCAGTGGGTAGAATGAAACTACATTTTATAGTCATATATTTTAGAGAAAAATGGATTCATAAATAAGGATATTACATCTAAAATGGTTGGCCATGTCTTTATAAGAAATATCAAGTTAAATATTACTAATTTTTGTTGTATATCACAAAAAACCATTATAATTTCTATCAAAAACTAGTAATAAGAGTGTCTTGTGTTTGATGTAGGAATATCATATAAAATTCTTATTAAAAATATCTTATACTATCTTCATGTTCTTTTACACATTTCACCCTTACCCTACCCATTTACCTTGTAGGGAAAAGGGTGCGAGTAAGGGTATGGTAAAGGTTTTTAGGCAAAGGATAATTACCCTACCTGCTACCCGTAAATTTATATGGGTAAGCCTTTACCTTACCCTATCCTACCCATTTACATCCGTAGTCATAATTACAAGTGAAAATATCCTAGTTAGGTAATTTGAAACAATATTTTGGTGCCTTTTTCTAGTAGAAAAAGGTTTACAATGTCCTATTTGACGTTTACATTGCTACAAACCAATAAAATAGTATGATACATTTCTTACCTCATATTTAACATTAAAGAGTTAGATTATAATATTCTTTGATAATCGTGGTTGGTGACAAGCTATATCTTCAGGCGCATGCTAATAAATCCTTTCTAGAATAAAAATACATGTTCATAATTAATGAATTCATTTCCATTGATATTACATGCACTATATTTTTGGGCGTTCACCTAACATTATATATAGAGTATGTTAAATTAAGATAATTTTAAAATAACTTTGATAAATTTATGATGTATTTTAATATAATAACAAGCTTTGACCCTTTGTATTTCTTAGTTAGATATGATTGATCATTCATTTAATGCAATGCTTTGTTCCATATGTTATCTTATTTATCCTACTAAGAACTGGCCATTAACTCAAGGATATTATTTCTCTTTAGACTATCAATATGTTTTTGTAACTTATTCATCATTTTTAGCAATATCTAATTTTTCTTGATCTAAACTTGAAAGTAAGGAATCTCTTTCTCTAATGATGATATCATAATTTGAATGAGAATATAGAACATGTTGAGTTTGATAATTATTTATCTTAGCAAGAAATTCAACCTTTTCCTGAGAAAGAGGATTATTGTTGATTTCTAGAGCAAGAAGCTTGATGTTGTAATAATTAATAGATGATTTCAACGTATCTTTTTCAGACATAAGGCTTTCATTTTAAAAAGTAAGATCATTCACTTTAGCATACACATCATCATTAGTTTTTGTAAGCTTCTTCAATTTCCTTATACAATCAACATATTTATCGTGTAGTTCTTCAATACTTGTGACTAGATCTTCTTTAGATAAATCAAGATGACGTACCTTATTTTCTTCTTCATTGGTTGTTGCAATGAAACAACTCACCTTATCTTCTTTAGTCATGATACATTGTACTTCTTCTTCTCCACTCTCTCTATTGTCGCTTGACTCATCCTAAGTTGCTTCATAGGCTTTTCTTTCTTCCTGAGAGAGGATTTATTTCCCTTCTTGTGTGTAGGATACTTATTTTTTAAATGTCCCTTCTTTCCATATTCAAAGCACCTAAGGGAAGAAGAGGAAGAAACACTAGAATTTTTGTTAGATTTCAATCTTCTATATTACTTACCATTTATAATGAGTATATCCTCTTCATTGTCCTCCCCACTTGCCTCATCACTTTCTTGAGTGATGACTTGTTCTTTACTTGATGCTTTAAATGCCATGTCCTTCTTTCTTCCTTTTTGAATCTCAAACTCTAATATTTGTTCTTCTTCAAGGGTAACTTCATGAGTTTCTAGATTACCGATCAATTGCTCTATTTTGAATGTGGTAAGGTCATTGGCTTCTTCAATGGACGTCACCTTTAGATTGTACTTTGGAGGCAAGGATCTAAGAATCTTGGAAACTTGATCTTCCTCACTTGTATACTCACCCAAGGCATTCAAGCTATTAACAATAGAAGAAAACCTTGTTGGTATTGTATGCCCAGAGAGCCAATCATAAGATGATTACAATGAGGCATATGATACTTGATTTGATAATAATAAAGGTAATTCCATCTATTATGCTTGTCTCACTCATGAGATGATGACACATACATGATAGATGTCTAAAGAATGATGTGACTCGATGACATATGTATTTAGGTTGAGGACCTGAACAATGAGATCATATGTATGATAAGAGTACATATGTTCTTGACATGTCCCTAGTCGGATAATATTATGGAAGAAAAATAGACAATAGTAATACATAAGACTAGAGTGTATGTTGACTAATGATAGAGTCTCATTAGTCATGATATATGATATCAAGTCAAGCTCACATATATATGTCAGAGAATAGTATATCGGACAGACCCACCGTGAGAGTGATTCATGGATACCATGGAATGGTAGTCACAATTGTCTCTCGTAGTGATAGTAGTGATAGTGGTTCTTAGACCTGCAATCACTACACTAGTCACATGTCCTCGGGTACACTTTGACATCATCAAATGCATTCCTAAAACATTGGTGTTATAAAGGTGATGGTTGGGTGACTTTGACACATGGGGATAGATTGTGAGTGATAGAGATGGGATTTGTCCCTCCTACAAGGAGTATGATATCTAGGGCCCCTTGATAAGTGAGATTGAGAATTGTATGGCCATACTCATCTAATTCAATATATGATATGTGAACTCACATGCATCTCAGACAATCTACTTTGGGTCAAGGAACATGGATTGAATGTTGAAGAGGATGATGTTCCATGCCTCAAGTACAATCCATATGTCAGTGATAAAGGAACTATACGATCACAGTAACACTAACTATAGATTGTAGGTTGAAGTGGTTCTCCAAATTTCTGAGTTACTTGGGTAGAAATGATGAGTTGCTAGATTCCACTCATTGATTGTAATGTCATAAGTTGTTATGAACATTCACTATCAATGTAAATTGGAACATGTAGGGTCACACACTTAGGATACCCCTGGAAGAGGATATTATCCATGAATGATGTTTATATTGATACTAAAGGTGTTTATGTACTCAATTAAACATACAATTGACTGAATGGACTCAGAACTATCAAGTTCAAGTGTTGAACTAGCTGGTTAGAGTGTCAGGTCAATTGGAGACTGCATTGGCAATGTCAGGACTGCCAACCGATCGGTTCACCCTTGTGAGTCAATCGGCTAGTGTGAGCCAACTGACTGGTTCACTTGGTGAAACAGGCAGCTCACAGTCCTGGCAATTGAGGATATTGGGATTTGTCTAGTTGGAGGAAAACTTTCACGTTTCACTTGTTCAATTCAAATAGAATAAGGATTAATCTTTGTATTAATTGGAAACAATTGAGGAAAGTCAATTGCAGGCAAGTATGGGAAGTTCACAGGGTGAACCGATCGACTCACACTCCCAACCTACCAGTTCACTTGTGAACCGATCAATTCACCTACTGCAGTGTAAGTTATTCATGGAATTTTCGGATCCTTCTACTCCCAAACAGTCTAGGAACCTGACCCTGCCCTCTACTATAAATAGAGGGGTATTGGGGGATTCTCAGAACATCAATTGCTCTACAAAGTTGTTGTTCTCTCTGGTTCTAGTAACCGAGAGAGCCTGAGCAAGTGCTACCTGACTAGGGAGGCATGGTGAGGGAAAGACAACTGTAGAAAAGCAGTCTGAGTTCGGGAGAGCAGGTTGGTACTAATATACCAACGGGAGGGTCGTCTCCTTCCTGCCAGTTCTTCTAGGATGCCACGAGTTCCAGGAGGTCCGTGTGGACTATCTGCAAAGGCGGGAGATATCTGTCGCTCAAGAGGACATGTCATCTGTAGTCTGTGGTGGAGGCCAGAAGCTATGGCAAAGACCAGGAGCTGCATAGATACCATCCAAGACATGGCATTGAAGACCACACATGGTTGTGAGGTATTGTCGTTGGGCAAGCCCCAGGACCAGGTATATCTCGCTAAAACCATCCTTCCCATTACATACTCATTGATGCGATCTCCTATTATGGGTTAATGGCCAGTAAATTTTTGTTTCCACTACCTACTCTGAGGCCATAAAATCCAACAGTGGTATCAGAGCCACGTCAACGTACTGTGTTTTAGGATAAACTGATATGATTAGACTTTGGTTTTATCATCATTTATTTATTGCATATGATGCAAATATTTAAAATGACTAATGTGCATATCCTACGAAATAGAACATGCGACCACAAACTAATATACCTATATGATATGGTATATATACAATTGATATGTGTCACCCTAAAACAGTTTTCATGGTGGATGTGTAGCATGATTATGGCTTATAAACCCTATGTGTTCTTGGTTGGTTATGGTTATTTACATCTCAGTTTGCATACCGAGCCTCTACCTTCTATTCCACATGTAACTTGAGATAACTCGAGATCCTTTCTCTTCTAACTTTGCTCCCCTCGAATGTAACTTGAGGTTTCCCAAATATTATGTAAAAGTAGGATAGTTTATTTTCTGTTACATTGAAGAAGAAGACGTTCAAAACTAGATGATTCGACTGCCTGGAGTACCGAGGAGGATTTCAAAGGAGTCAAATCGACTGGCTAATGGCCCAACCTCTTGTTGGATGTGTCCAAACATCAGAGGCCAGACCGACCAACCAACCAGCCAGGAGGCGAGCCAATCGTGTCATAGGATGAGCCGATCAACCCGGAATGGTTCAAGCACAAAGATCTTCATCAACAATAGGTTGCATATTATGTAGACCTTAGATGGCTGTAATTCCTTGTGGCTTAAGGAATTATAATAGGATGGCCATAATCATCTCTTTATCACTTTGCATGTTTTCTTTTAGGATATAGCATGTATATGATACATACTATATATGTGTGGTGATTGGATATGTATATGTATATAAATATCAAACCCCTCAAATATAAATATTAAGTTTAAGATGCCTTCTAAAAGTAGCACAAATGAAAAGCTTGATCGACTAAATGTGGGTACGCCTTCGTGTGGTGCACCGTCTATCTCGTAGAAGTGTGATAGTGGGTATGTGGGTCTGCCTTCACAGGGTGTGCATACTCATTGTGTTGGCTTCTGGGAATAGACTTAACAAGGTGATCTTAATAGGATTAAGCACCTTGAGGCATGCAGATGTTCATGACAAAGAGTTATGCATAACATCTATCAAGAGTTGCATATGATGCAATTGGTAAAAGTTGCCTACATGAAAGAATCTAGTTGTGGGTGACAACCCTTGCTGGTCCATAACTTAGAGGAAGTCAAGATCTTGCTCACTAGAAAGTTGTACGCTACAATCTTTCGAATTGATACATGAGAGTTATCAATTTGATCAAAATAGTGGGAATAATAATTAATTAAAGGCCTAATTAATATCGTCAAATTTATCAAATCATACAAATCAAAATTGTTTTGAAAAGTTACAAAAATTCTTTTGTAGAATCCAAATAAAAAACATAATACATTATCATTGCGATCAGTTCATAAGAAGGATAAACTTCAAATCTGGTTTGGGACCTTTGAGAAGTGTTCTCAATGGTGAGTGTAAACTCTAAAGTCCTTGAAAGACCAGAGCCAGTTGAACCACTCCAAATGTGCCTAAGGCTAAAATTGGATGCTTACTTGAAGTATGCCAATGATGCCTAAGACATCAAGAACCTTATGCTGAGCTATATGAACTATGAGTTGCATAAACAGCTTGAAGCATGGACATTCTTGAGATGTTTATACATCTTAAGAATCATGTAAAGTGTGAAAGGTATAATGTCTTCAAAGAGATGTTTGAGTATAATCAGACAGATGAAGATCAAGTATAATCTCATATGCTCAATATGATTGTGCATATAGATTAACTATGATTTTTGATAGGTCAAGAGCTGACAAAACATATAATTATACAAATCATTGTGTGAATCATATAGCCAGTTTATCAAATGTTGAGAAACTTGGCCAAACCACTGTCTGAAGTGCTTGGCATGTTGATGCCAAATCATGAATGAAGAAAGGACAAAACCCATGACAATGATCGGTAGAGTGAAATCCATAGACCAAAGCAATGTAAAGAAGGGTTTTGAAGCCAATCTTAGGTCCAAGTCTTCATCACTCAAGATATGGAGAGGGGTAAGTAGGAAAGGGAAATAACCTCTTTATAGAGGATCTCGGGAACATGATAGAGATAGCGATCTCTACTTCAGGACCTGAGAGGAAGTAAGCTAGAAACTATGCGTAGTAAGAGTTTCTAGAATTATAGTTACATTATGACATTCTTGGGCATGTAATAGAATTAGTGAATTGCTATTATATACCTACCATCAATGAAAAACATCATACATCTTGTATGGGCAAGAGTGTTATGGATTGATGTTTCATTTTAAAGATATGATCTTTGATGATAATGCCTATGTCTCACTAACTATACTTGATAGTTAAAGATACAAATGTGTGTGACACATGTAATGAATGACATGATAACTTAAACGTGAATGCCTATTGCATAGTCATCTGTAGTGCATAAATGAGAATTGCATTTCTAGAAATCCATATGATGGTTATCTATGTTGGATAAATTAGACATTATTATAATCCATTTGTTTTGATGATGACAAACATTTCTTTCTTGTGGTTTTAACTTGCTATTTGAGTGTTTCAGGGACAAGCATATAAGGTGGTGGATAGCGAAGACTTGGAAGATCAATTTGCTAAAATTGCTTTATTTTCATGATTGTAATCAATGTAAAAACTTGTACAAGTTTATAATGTACAAGTACTTAGATGTCATGTAAATCAAGTGTTTAGATCTTCCTATCCACTCATAACACTTAGATAGGTCATACATCAATATAGTATCACAACTGCACATTGATACACACTTAGTAAATGAATACATTGAATCAGGGTTATTCTCAATCGACAAAAACTTCGACCGAGACACTCTCGGTCGACAAAGTCCTCGACCGAGAATATAATCTCCTAGCCATTAGACTGAGTTAGAAAAGTGGTTGGGAGTTTTAATCGAATATTACAATATATTGAATCAAACTCTCACTTGGTCGACAAATTCCTCGACCGAGAGACTCTCGGTCGACAAACTTCTCGACCGAGAAAGGTTCTGGACTGCACTTTTCAGCATTAAACAACTAGCCATTGCAATGTAATTGGTGGACACATAATGGCTAGTTGAGCACTAAGAACACTCTAGAAGGTGTCTAGAATGTCCCCAAGCATTAGCAAACCACTCCTATAAATAGGACAAGCTATAGGACACCCAAGGCATCACTTGTGCATACAATTACACTTGAGATTCATTCTTTGTGAGCAACAAGCTGAGCTATACTTGCAATCTATTTTATTGAGCTCTACATTAGTGTCCTATTGCTCAGTATCTCCTAGCCACCACCCTACCACGTTCATTCACAGTGGATAGGAGATCAATACGTTTGATATAGGATCAAAGCGCTGTACTCAATTGGTAACATTGTTTCTTTCTTCCAATCTTGTTCTTTCTATTGTATTTTGTTCTCCTTTGCTACTCCTAGGTTGGAGGCTGCGGAAAGGAGGTTGTAGGAGCTTCTTCAGTGGTAAAGGTAGCTCGGTGTGACTTTGGACTACTTCTAGAAGGTCTCAACGGGAAGCTACTTCAAGGAGGAAGGCTACTTCAAGGGGGAGCTTGAAGTTACTTCAAGTGAAGGCTGCTTCAAGGTTGGTCAGACGACTTCGGGGTGAAGGATGTCCAAAGGGTTGTGAAGGTAGTTGTATCTTATGTAACATCCTTGCGAGGTAATAAAATACAATTGCTTTCAAAATCCCAATTGGAAACAATCGGGTAGTGGGCTGACTCCCTTAGTATTTGCTAAGTGTGGAACCACTCTAAACGCCTTGTCTCCTTCTCCAATATTTTTGTGGTTGTTGAATTAATTTTAAAAATAACATAAAACCCTATTCACTCCCCTCTAGTGTTTTTTAATTGGTATCAGAGCATGCTTCAAGGATCTCTAATCGAGTCTTGAATAAGATGGGTGATGGGGTACTAAAAAACCTCAACTTGGAAGGAACACTTGTAGCTCGACCTCCACCATTTGATGGCACCAACTACAACTATTAGAAGAGGAGGATGCAATTCTACTTTCAAGGGATCAGCTGGGATCTCTAGAGAATGGTTTCAAATGCCTACACTCTTCCTTAAATGGAGTATGCTACACGAGATACTAACACGGTAAAATTAGCCCAATTAAATGCAAAAGCTGTAAGTATCCTTTATTGTTCAATTTCCATAGGTGAGTTTAATAGAATATCAAATTGTGAAACTACATACGAAATATGACATAGAATTTCTATAACTTATGAAGGAACTGTTCAAGTTAAGAACTCCAAAATTGGTATGCTTAAATAAAAGTTTGAACAGTTTTGTATGTAACCTAATGAGTCTATTAGTGAAATGTATGCAAAGTTTTCTTCTTTTGTTAATGGTTTGAATTCATTAGGTAAAGCCATTAGTGAAGAGGATCAAGTGTCTAAAATTCTTAGGCCTCTTCCTCCTGAGTACAAGCCTAAGGTGACTGCAATTGAAGAAGCCAATGGCCTCACTCGACCGAGGATGGAACAACTCATTGGCAACTTAGAAGCACATGAGGCAACCTTGGAGGAAGAAGAAAGATTGACGGCTGAACACAAAAATGAGAAAAGAAAAGACATTGCATTCAAAGCATCAACCAAGATTAGTCATGACACAAGTGAAGAAGATAGTGAAGAAGAAACTCTCATTGTAAATGGTAAGCAATATAGAAGTTTTAAAACTAATAAAACTTCTAGTGTTTCTTCTTCCAGGTGCTTTGAATGTGGCAAAAAGGGACACTTAAAAGGTGATTGTCCTAAACTTATGAAGGGAAAGAAATTATCTCAAAAGAAGAAAGAAAAAGCCTACAAAGATGCATGGGATGATTCAAGTGATGATAGTCAAGATGGAGAAGAAGAAGTAGAGTGCCTAATTGCTACAACAAATGAAGAAGAAGATGAGGTAAGCATTTTTCATTTATCTAAAGAAGAGTTGGTTGCTAGCATTGAGGAATTACATGATAAATATATTGATTGTAAAAAGATACTAAAAAGAGTTATTAAAACTAATGAGGATTTGTATGCTCAATTAAATGATCTTACTTCTGAAAAGAAAAGTATTATCTCTGAAAATTCTTCCTTGAAATCATCTTTTAATGACTGCAATACAAAGTTGATTACTCTTGAAACAAACTATGATTTTCTTTCTCAAGAAAAGGTTGAATTCCTTACAAAACTAAATAATTTTCAGACTCAACCTATCCTATGTATTCATCTAGATTATGATGTTATTGTTAAAGAAAGAGATGCTTTATCATCTAATCTAGATCAAGCAAAGTTAGATATAAAAAAGAAAATGGATGAGGTTGCTAAGTTACAAAAAGAAGTTAGTGGCTTGACAAAAAATGGCATTCTTGATAAGATCCTAAAGAATTCTTCTGGTTATAGTGGAAGAAGAGGTTTAGGATATGTTCCAAAAAAAACTCTTATCAACATAAACCTAGGAGAATTCAAGCAGCCAAGACCAAGATCATATTTGTACCCAAGAACACAACTCAAAATCTTAGAAAGAGAAATGACATTGACTCCATTTGTTGTCACTATTGCTTGCGTCTTGGACATTATTCCTTTTCATGTCCTTACAAGAAAAATGATGAGTTGGTATGGGTTCCAAGAACCCCAAACTAAATAAATATGAATACAATTAAGTTGAGATATGACCAAAGACTTTAATTTAACTATCTTCATATCCTATCTCAACTTAACATAAAGGTACAACAAATGAACCAAAGTGATTTAATCCATAACTTGAATAAACATATTTCTGAAAGAATTTACAGACATTCTCTCGGTCGATAAATAATTTGACCGAAAGTAAGTCAGTCGAAACACTATTTGACCAACCAAAGCTCTGTATTGGACCTGAAATAACTGGAAAATTAGTAAAACACTCGGTCGAAATACAGTTCAACCGAGAGATCCTTCGGTCAAAAATTTGTGGACCGAATCTAAAGCTGGAACAACCTGTAAGAATTTGCAAAAATAGTAACTTATTCGGTCGAAATAAACTTCGAATGAGATAAATTCGATCGAAAAATTATTGGACCAAATTTTAACTGATAAAATTGGAGATACAACGACATTCTTGGTCGAAAAATACCTCGACCAAAAATAAATTGGTCGAAAAAGAATTCAACCGATCAAGGGTTTGGAAAACATGTTCAACAACAATGAAAAATTGATTTAATTGAGAATGAATCACAATTCTTGGAGACCATCTTTTAAATCAAGACATATTGATCTTTTGCATCATGATTTGTTGAATGAAGGTATATTTTGATTATGGATATGACATTCTTATTAAACATATTGCAAAACTACTATATGAAAATTGATATTGGACATGCTTTCTTCATTGATTGAAGATTCATATTTTTAAAAATGTTTATTAAGCATGTTCCTTTTCATGGTTTGCTTTAAATTTGAAAATTGATGAACCAGATTGCCTTGATTATATACTTTGTCTATCTTAAATCTAAAAAGCATTTGATTTGAGAAAACTTATTCAAAGAAATTATGGATATGCTTTAACAGTGTTTCATATTCCACATAGTTTGTCTAAAATAATCTCTGGTCTATATCTATATATAAACCATGTGCTTAGGAATTTTATTGAAACTTATGAAAGTGAATGGATTGCTATTATCATCAAAATGATTATAGCGATTCATCTCATTGCATATATAGATGATGCTATAAAATTGAAAATGCCATTATTGCATTAAGGTAAATCTCTATAGCACAAATGCATCTTGACATACTAGTTAATGATTATCTTGTGCTTAACTTATGGAAAAGGATATCATCTTTGTGATGCATGAATATTTTCACTATGGACTTTAAGTTTTATGTTTTGCATATAAAATCTTCTATGAAGAAAAAGGCAAGCAAGATTATTTGATTTTAATATCTTGCTTAGAACAAGAATATTAATGTTTTATCTAATTATTTGTTCTAAGAGCAAAAATGTTACAAGTCATATGAATTTGCTTCATGTCATTAAATACTATAAGAATCAAACCTGTTTTTAAGGTACAAAATTTTCTATACATAAAGGCTTTATATTCAATTGAATGGATCATTATGAATGCTTAAACTGGAAATCTACAGAAATTGCCTCTCGGACGAAATCAAATTTGACCGAGGGGTGCCCAGGTTGAAGTCAAGGTCGACCTAAAATAAGCTTGACAAAATGCTTAATTGTAAATCATTTCTTTGCACTCAATCTTAGAATATTGATCTGAAACTCATTCATCATATTGAAAACAAGATTTTAGTGCAAAGTTCTCATAAAATTTTATCTCAAACTATAATGATTATAATGACCATAGAATTCTTAAATTATCTTGATTATAAGATTAAGGGGGAGTTCACAAAACTTTGTAAACATTATGACAATCTTGATCAAATCAAACTTTAAAAACTAGCTATGACCTTAGGATTATTAAATTATCTTGATCTAAAATGGACTCTCTATATCAATATGGGCTTAACATCCCTCATTATTGATTATAGATAGATTTTTAGATCTTACTATGCTATAAAGAAAATCTCATATCATTTTCAGGGCTTACCATCCCTTATAAAAATGGATGAGAAATCAATACATGTATCCATCATGAGCCTAAATGGATCTCATATCATTTTCAGGGCTTAACATCCCTTGTAAAATGGATGATAAATCAATACATATGTCCATCATGAGCCTAAATGGATCTCATATCATTTCAGGGCTTAACATCCCTTGTAAATGATTGAGAAATCAAAATACATATGCCATGAACCTAAAAGGATCTCATATCATTTCAAGGCTTAACATCCTTTACAAATGATTGAGAAATAAATTGTGGCTAAATTTGACATAAAAATAAGTGGTTTGCATTAAATTGTATTGTATACCCTTACTTTAAAATTGAGCATCAAATTATCAAATTAAGGGGGAGAATTAACAGTCATACTTAATGTTTAGCTTGGTTATCTTTTTGAAATGACAAAGGGGGAGAAATAATATAAAATCAATAACATATAGTAAAATGAGTTTCATAATCTCTAGTCTAGCAACACACGTGCATTCACAAACAAGAGAATGGTTGCAAAAGGTAAAATTTAGGTATGAAACTCATATGATTTATATTGCCTTGATTTATATTTTTGAAATGTTTTGTCATCTTCAAAAAGGGGGAGATTGTTGGCTAAATTGGACATTATTATAATCCCTTTGTTTTGATGATGACAAACATTTCTTTCTTGTGGTTTTAACTTACTATTTGAGTGTTTCAGGGACAAGCATATAAGGTGGTGGATAGTGAAGACTTGGAAGATCAATTTACTAAAATTGCTTTATTTTCATGATTGTAATCAATGTAAAAACTTATACAAGTTTATAATGTACAAGTACTTAGATATCATGTAAATTAAGCATTTAAACTTCCTATCCACTCACAACACTTAGATAGGTCATCCCTCAAGATAGTATCACAACTGCACATTGATACACACACTTAGTAAATGAATACATTGAATCAGGGTTATTCTCGGTTGGCAAAAACTTCAACCGAGACACTCTCGGTCGACAAAGTCCTCAACCGAGAATAGACCCTCCTAGCCGTTAGAATGAGTTAGAAAAGTGGTTGGGAGTTGGAATTGAATGTTACAATATATTGACTCAGACTCCCACTCGGTCGACAAATTCCTCGACCGAGAGACTCTCGGTCGACAAACTTCTCGACCGAGAAAGGTTTTGGACTGCACTTTTCATCATTAAACAACTAGCCATTGCAATGTAATTAGTGGACACATAATGTCTAGTTGAGCACTAAGAATACCCTAAAAGGTGTCTAGAACATCCCCAAGCATTAGCAAACCACTCCTATAAATAGGAAAAGCTATAGGACACCCAAGGCATCACTTGTGCATACAATTACACTTGAGATTCATTCTTTGTGAGCAACAAGCTGAGCTATACTTGCAGTCTGTTTCATTGAGCTCTACATTAGTGTCCTATAGCTTAGTATCTCCTAGCCACCACCCTACCACGTTCATCCACAGTGGATAGGAGATCAATACTCTTGATATAGGATCAAAGTGTTGTACTCAATTGGTAACATTGTTTCTTTCTTCCAATCTTGTTCCTTCTATTGTATTTTGTTCTCCCTTGCTACTCCTAGGTTGGAGGCTGCAGAAAGGAGGTTGTAGGAGATTCTTTGGTGGGGAAGGTAGTTTGGCGTGGATTTGGACTACTTCTAGAAGGTCTCAACGAGAAGCTACTTCAAGGAGGAAGGCTACTTCAAGGGGGAGCTTGAAGTTACTTCAAGTGAAGGCTGCTTCAAGGTTGGTGAGATGACTTCGGGGTGAAGGCTGTCTAAAGGGTTGTGAAGGTAGTTGTATCTTATGTAACATCCTTGTGAGGTAATAAAATACAATTTCTTTCAAAATCCCAATTGGAAACAATCGGGTAGTGTATTGACTCCCTTAGTATTTGCTAAGGGTTGAACCACTCTAAATGCCTTGTCTCCTTCTCCAATATTTTTGTGGTTGTTGAATTAATTTTAAAAATATCATAAAACCCTATTCAGCCCGCTATAGTGTTTTTCAATCTAGACTCATTTTAGTTATTGAATCAATAGAGACATGCTAATATCATTTATTATGAAATATGACAAAGGTTATTTACAAGAAGTAGTGGGAGGATGATTATTCTATTAAGGATTATACATATTGATGTATATAGACCTTTTAGAATAAATGCTAAAGGTAATCACTAGTACGTCAATGTATTTACTAATGACCTCAGTATGTATTTAGTGAAATACAAACATGAATCACTTGAAGTGTTCAAGAAGATCAGAATGAAGTACATAATTATCTTAGTATAAGTATTAAATTTTGGTATGATTGATTTGGAGATACTTTGAACCAAGAGTTTGAGAACCTTCTGTAAGATCATGATAATATATCATGATGGACTCCACCTGAAACACAATGATAGTGTATCATGAGAAGTTTATCAAAAAGAAGGAATCACACCTTGATAAGTTAGAGTGTGGTTACTAGATAAAACTTCAAATTTCCTTTTGGGCACATGCTTTACACTGGGAATAAAGAGAATCACAAAATGTTGTGGAATCTCAAAATTCCTTAAGTAACACACAGAACTCATGGTTCTGTTAGAACACACATTGAGCTTGAATGATATATGATATCTTTTGGATAAGAAGGCGGTGAGTTGATCATATGATGAGTCAACAATCTACTTAGAAGCTAATGAGAGCCAGAAACTGAGATATGGCTTGAAGCCATGAAATCTAAGATGGACTCCATGCACATCAACAAAGTATGACCTTGTTTGATCCACCTAAAGGGGTAAAACCCATAGGGTACTTTTGGGTCTTCTAGAAGAAGACTGACATGGAGGGTAATTTGGTTGAAAAAGAGTTTCTAAGAAGTTCAAAGTGTTGAACATGATGAGAATTTTCAGTAGTTACCAAGGATAAATTCATCAAGATAATTCTTGCTATTGTAGATTAATATGACTATGATATTTGGCATATGGATGTTAAAACCACATTCCTTAAATGGAATATTGTGCATGATGTGTACGTGACATAGCCTAAAAGTTTTATAAATCCAATAATGCAAATAAAGTCCATAAAGTTGCACAAATCAATCTTTGGATTGAAGTGGGCACATCAGAACTGAGATCTTCTATTTGACAAGATAGTCAAAGAGCTTGACTAGAGTCAAAATGAAGATGTAATGTGTGATTACAAGAATTTAGTGGTAGCATATATATATTCCACATATTGATGGGGAGTATCATCCTTATACTACAAAATCTAGCAACAAAGTACATTCTAAAAAGTTTTTAAATAAGCATCCTATGTGATAGAAGTCAAGATCTATAGAGATATATCAAGAGGGATTCTTGTCCTAGGAAAGATAACATACTTTGGCTAGATGCTGAATGAGTACAACATGGTGAGAGAGAACTTGTCCATGTTCCATGGAGTTAGTCTCTTAGGAGCCGAGTGTCCCAATTCTTATGAAGAATAAGGAACACATGGATAGATTTCATATGCATTCACAATTGGATATATGATGTATGAACTCATCTCATTATTTTGTATGTATTGGACATGACAAGAAGATATGAAATCATCATCTTGTATGACAAGATGATATAAATATCCAGTTATCTCATATGTATTGGACATGACAAATGGATATATGTTGAACTCCAGTAAGAGTTACTAGAATACCATGAAAGGCATCTTTAAGTACTTGTGAAGTACTAAAAGGATTATCTCTTTAGCTATGGTAATAAGGAAGAGTTGGGTGTAAAGAGTTACATTGATGCAAGCTTTTGAAATGACAAAATTGTGTTTGACCTTGGAATTGTTAGTTGGAAATGTTCCAACATAAAACAATTAATTAATTATACAATAAGATGCCGAGAGTCGTAGTGTTATGAACACTGTAAAGGATACTGTATGCATCTAGAAGTTCATATGGATGAATTTATGGGATATTCCGACCATTGGTGTCTCAGTAGTAATATTGTGACAACAATGGAGCTACTGGTTAGGCAAATGAATTTGAAATAGCATACTACGACACTTCCATCTCAAACGAGTTGTCGTACAGAAGGGGGATGTGAAACATGCAATATACTGACTTAAAGCAAATGTTGCTTACCCGTTATAAAAGCACTTGTGCAGCAGAAACATGATGGACATGCTAAGATCACTTGGAATATGATTCATGGGTTATTGGCTCTAAGTGCAAGTGGGATGTTGTTGGTATTGTATGCCCAGAGAGCCAATCATAAGATGATTACAATAAGGCATATGATACTTGATTTAATAATGATAAAGGTAATTCCATCTATTATGTTTGTATCACTCATGAGATGATGAAACATACATGATAGATGTCTAAAGAATGATGTGACTCAATGACATATGTCTTCAGGTTGAGGACCTGAACAATGAGATCATATGTATGATAAGCATACATACGTTCTTGACATGTCCCTAGTCAGATATTACTGTGGAAGCAAAATAGACAACAATAATACATAATACTAGAGTGTGTGTTGACTGATGATAGAGTCCAATTAGTCATGATATATGATATCAATTCAAGCACACATATATATGTTAGAGAACAATATATAGGACAGACCCACTGTGAGAGTGATACATGGATACTATAAGGCCCCTGAACTTACTTAATGAGTTGAATAAGATTAATTACCATAATTTAATGCCTATAACCCTAATATAACCTTGTTATATGCTTTGAAATCATAAGACAAGATTAAGTTTCAAATTTGGTCCAATTTGGACACTGTTTGAGCAAGTTATGCAATTTTATGTACATTTTGGACTTTTCTACAATTTACCCAATTGAGGGAATTTCTTTACAATTTTTTACATACATTATGTTCCTTATTTGTTATCTTATCATTACTAAGTATTTTGAGCCATGAGGATCCTACTTGAGCCATTGTTTGAAGGTGTTTTCCTCAAGGGTATTTTAGGGTTTACCCCTTCATGGATGAGCTACTTTTAGTAGCTATCTACTAATGAATTATTTGATTGGCTTGGAAATTTGACAAAGGAGAGCTAAGAAGGTCTATATGTATGGTGGGGGATCTTCTTGTGTGTGCACTTGTATATTCTTAATAATTTAAGGCCATGGACACTTGGATATATACTAGAACTTCAACTTTTTCTTTATCTTAAAGTTTCATATACTTATCCCTAAGCACCCAAACAAGCCATTTTCTCTCCACTACTTCCTTCCTTCTACCAACCTCATTCTCCCTCTATGCTTCTGAAAATTTCCTGTCCAAGGAAGAAGAAAGTGGGGATCTTCTTAGAAAAAGAATCTAGGGTTGCAATTGACTTCCTTTAGGGGTTCCTAAAGCTCCTTTCTAGTGATCTTGATCTAAAAGTGTAAGTATTACCTTATTTCCTCCATTTATTTCTTTCTCTTCTTCCTCCTATATCTCTCCAGGTTGGAACCCTACTGTTCCATGGTGAAAGTGGCTCTAGAGCTCAAAAATCTATCCTTCTTATTTCTTTTTCTAAGGTTTTGCTTCTTTGTGGAGAGAAGTGCCTATTTGGCCAAGTTCAGATCCAAATATAGGGATTTATTTCCTTATTTGCCTAAGATTATTGCTATTTGAGATCTGACCTACTCTATAGAGGTGAGTTATATAACATTATTCACTTATATTTCTTGCTAGAAGCTTGTTAGTTCATGTTTATGCTTTAATGTGATGATCTAAGCATAAAGAAACCATGCTTGTTCAGGGTTACGATTTTTTTGGGTGTTCCATGTTCTGTTCCAGTTCTATATGAACTTGTAAACATGTGTACAACCTTTCTAAGGTATAATATGATCTTGGATATGTTTATAGAAACAATCTATGGTTCTAAGTACAAACCAATTGATGGTTCAAATTAGGGTTTTCAAGCTATTTCCTTCCCTATCACACAACCGATGGTCATACCATTCAACAACCACTGGTGTTGCTATCTTGGAAACTGATGTTCATGATCAAGGGTATCCAATTTTATGGTGACAACCTATGGTCACCCCCTTAGGTCAGGTTTTGGCTCAATTAAAAGTTTAATTACCATCCACTAAGTATTCTAATGATGCTATCAATCCATGATGACATTAGCTTAATATTTGATGGTGTTAAATGAATGTATTACTGATTTAACAACCAATGGGGACCTAATGATCACAATTAATGGTGGATCTGGTCATCACCATATATTATGAGTTAAGAATGTAATTGTAGATTTGACTAACCTTAAACTGACGGGTCTTTGGTTCAATTGAGCTAATGATTAGACCTATGCTTCAATTGACAACCTTGAATAATGAACCTGATCCAATGAATAATATTGGATGCTTAAACATCCAATGAATTATAATGAATCCTACAGTATTATATTTGGGTCCTAGTGATGATAATTCGATGGTTCAATACCATTAATATGTAGTCTTACCTTTGTCATCATATAGTTTTATTTGATAAATCACTATAATAAGTGGATGTGTAACTCCCATGTGATCTAGCTTGTTATACCTAACCTTAATGTAATTATATGATGATTGATTAGTTATAATCAGACCTCTTGAATGATTAATGTGACAATGTATTACACTCTTCTTGTGTTGAAACCACAATGCAGTACTATTTGAATATCATAGTGCCTTGCCATGATAATATCTATGGACACATATGTGATAATGATCTTTTGAGCCTTGTTTAAGGCATGGAATGATGATGATGATAACCTTACTATGAATAATGTGATGGTCTTAATGACCTTTGGGCATGTTTAAAGACATGATTGAAGTGAAATCCTCTTCACATTCCAATAAGGGTTAAAACCTGGAACTTGTGATAAGATATTGGTATCTTGTAATAGTATGATGATAAGTGTGGTCCATTAATTTGCAATGAATGATAGCATGCGGTAATGTGATTAAAATGTATATCTCAAAGGTTTTATATCTTTTGAAGTTGTTATACATATACTCTTGTTAGAAAAGAATTAGGGTTTGAATGTCCACTTGTATGATAAAGCCTTAATGCATTCAATTGGCAGTAATAATCAAGGTAACCTTAATCATGTAGAACCATGTGTCGTAGAGACATCTTCAATGTCAGAACTTACTGGATGGTGAAACGAGTATTCCTAAGGGAAAATTAGAACACGTGCTATTGAGTATGTGGGGGTGGCAAGTTGAGGATATATTCTTATCATCCACAAATGCATGTTATGGAGGATGGCTATGGTCATACCTTTGGCATTTGATGTGATTGAGGATAGCTGTGGTTGTACCTCAGATTAGAGGGTTTTGTATACCCTAGTTTCTAGTGTCGTAACTTGTACCAATTACAGACTAGTTGTTATCAATTAACTATATGTCATTGTTGGCAGTTTGCCTGGTATGTCATTGCAGTTTACTCGTACTGACCAAGGGGAAGAGATCTTAGGATATTGGCACTCCTAGATCTTATAAAGAACTAAATAGCACTTCACAGTGGTCAATTGGACTTTGAGTGGTACGACTCAAAATCCCCATGGCATAATAATAAAAGATATAATATCAACCATGTAGTATAATTTCTAGGGTTTAATACGTATCACATTGGTTGATTAAACTTCTCTTGTCTTTACACTACATAGTTCTTACATGATGCAGACTTATGAAAATTGTGTAATTCTACTTGATGCTACAACTTATTTGCTTAACTACTTAGTATGATTAAACTATTCAATCTGTTCATATTTCTTATTCATACCCTAACTGCTCAATGTATTTACTGTTAATTAATATGTTATAATCAATATATTTTGGAGAGAGTTATATCTCTCACTGGGACTGGGTCTCACCCGTGGGTCACCACATTTTTTTAGGTGGTCACGGGCAACAAGGTCGAGGTCACACTGTGGAAGAGAACCAACTTGGTGATCAATAGATTTAGAAGGTTGGTTAGTTGTAGATGTTAGTAGTAGAGTCCTAGTATCATCCTTGTACTCTTAGGTTCATGTATGGGATGTGTTTTCTAGATGATATACTCATATCGACATGATATTTTGGTAGTATGCCAATGTTTGTAAATATATGGCATGTACATGTGAAATATCTTTTGTATGCATGATGTGACTGAGGTCTTTGGACCCATTTGTAAATACTTGTTACAATATATGAGAATGGAATGATGGACCTTTATGTAAATGTTCTAGAATTTATTTACATTGTTGGAATTGTTTTTAATTATCCTGCATTTTTGACTATGTGATTAATTAGTAGTTGATCATGTTTTATGTTTCGAGTAACCTCATTTAGTGTGATGAGGTGTCATAGATACCATGGAATGGTATTCACAATCGTCTCTCATAGTGATAGTGGTGATAGTGGTTTTTAGACATGAAATCACTACACTCGTCACATGTCATTGGGTACACTTTTACATCATCAAACACATTCCTAAAACATGGGTGTTATAAAGGTGATGGTTGGGTGACTTTGACACATGGGGATAGACTGTGAGTGATAGAGATGGGATTTTTCCCTCCTACAAGGAGTATGATATCCAAGGCCCCTCAATAAGCGAGACTGAGAATTGTATGGCCATACTCATATGATTCAATATATGATATATGAACTCACATGCATCTTAGATAGTCTTCTCTAGGTCAAGGAACATGGATTGAATGTTGAAGAGGATGACGTTCCATGCTTTGTGATCAATCCAGATGTCAGTGACAAAGGAACTATACGATCACGGTAACACTAATCACAGATTGTAGGTTGAAGTTGTTCTCCAACTTTTTGAGTTACTTGGATAGCAATGATGAGTTACTAGATTCTGCTCATTGCTTGTGATGTCATAAGTTTCTATGAACATTCACTGCCAACGTTAATTGGAACATGTAGGGTCACACACATAGAATGCCCCTGGAAGATGGGATTTTCTATGAATGATGTTTAGATTGATACTAAAGGTGTTTCAGTACTCAATTAAACATACAATTGACTGACTGGACTCAAAACTATCAAGTTCAAGTGTTGAACTAGCTGGTTAGAGAGTCAGGTCGATTGGAGACTACATTGGCAATGTCAGTACTTCCAACCGATCAGTTCACCCTTGTGAGCCGATCGACTAGTGTGAGCCAACCAATCGGTTCACTTGGTGAAACGGGTGGTTCATAGTCCTACCAATTGAGGATATTGGGATTTGTCCAGTTGGAAGAAAACTTTCACATTTCACTTGTTCAATTTGATTAGAATAAGGATCAATCTTTGCATTAATTGGAAACAATTGAGGAAAGTCAATTGTAGGAAAGTCTGGGAAGTGAAACGACCAGTTCACTGGGTAAACCAATCGGCTCACAATCCCAACCGACAGGTTCACTTATGAACCGATCAGTTCGCCTGCTATAGTGTAAGTTATTCATGGAATTTCTGGATCCTTCTACTCTCCAACAGACTGGGAACCTGACCCTGCCCTCTACTATAAATAGAGGGGTACTAAGGGCTTCTCAGAACACACAACGCAGAACATTAGTTTCTCTACAAAGTTTTTGTTCTCTCTGGTTCTGGTAATCAAGAGAGCCCGAGCAAGTGCTACCCAACTAGGGAGGCACAACGAGGGAAAGACAACTGTATAAAAGTAGTCTGAGTTTAGGAGAGCAGGTTGGTGATAGTACACCAATGAGAGGGTCGTCTCCTTCCTGCTAGTTCTTCTAGAATGACAGGAGTTCGAGGTGGTTCGTGTGGACTATCTATAGAGGCAGAAGATGTCTGTCTCTCAGGAGGACATGCCATCTATAGTCTGTGGTGGAGTCCAGAGTCCATGGTGAAGACCAGGAGTTGCACAGACACTGTCCAATACATGGTGTTGAAGACCACACATGGCTATGAGGTATTGTCGTTGGGCAAGTTCCATGACCAGGTATATCTCGCTAAAACCATCATTCCCATTACATAGTCATTGATACGATCTCCTGTTATGGGTTAATGACCAGTAAATTTTTGTTTCCTCTTCCTACTCTGAGGCCATAAAACCCAACAAACCTTGCATAGATTTCATTTATAGACTCATTAGGTTGCATACGGAATTGTTCAAACTTTTGTTTAAGCATGTTAATCTTGGTATTCTTAACTTGAGTTGTACCTTCATGTGTAATTGAAAGTTTATGTCATATTTCATAAGCAGTTTCACATGAGGATATCCTATTAAACTCACCAACAAAATTAGAACAATATAAAATGCTTACGCTTTTGCATTCAATTGAACTTGCTTTACCATTTTGGGATTCCATGTTGCAAACTCCATTCTAGGAAGCTCATAGGGCAAGGACACCATCCTCCAAAGATCCAAGTTGATCCCTTGGAAGTAGAATTGCATCCTTCTTTTCCAATAAGTATAGTTTCTTCCATCAAAAGGTGATGCTTGACTCACATAAGTTCCTTCAAGGTTGAGGTTGTGAAGTACACCATCCCCCATTCAAGACCGATTAAGGCTCCTTGAATATGTACTCTAATACCAATTGAAAGATCTCTAGGTGGGGTGAATAGAGATTTTAGTACTTTAAAATGCAATTAAAATCTTAAAACTAAGAAGGAGGAGGAAATAAGGAAGACACTTCAATTTAGAGTGGTTACAAACTTTGAATCAAAAGTTTTTAGTCCACTACCCAATTGTTTCTAATTGGAAATTTGAAATTGATTTATTTTATTTACCTTGCAAGGATGTTACAACAAAATACAATCACCTTCTACACCCTTGAAGTAGCCTCAACCTCCTTGAAGCAACCTTCTTGAAGTTACTTTAAGTCCTTGGAGAAGCCTTCAAAACCTTGAAGTAGCTCCACCACCTTGAGAAAGCCTTCACCTAGAAGTAGCTTCAACCTCCTTTGAAACAACCTTCTTGAAGTAACCTTGGAGCAACCTTCACTACCTTGAAGTAGCTTCACCTCCTTGATATAGCCTTCTCATAAAAGTATCTCCAACCTCCTTTGAAGTATCCTTCTTGAACTAACCTCAAGCAACCTCACTTAGACAACCTCCTACACTTGTAGTCAAGGAGAAAAAATACAGTATAAAAGAAATAGATTGGAAGAAAGAGAATACTTAACCAATGAAGTACAACACTTTGATACTATATCAAGCTTATAGATCTCCTACCCATTTAATATGGACATGGATATATGTGGTGTATTAGATATTGTAGCTATAGGACACAACTTTAGAGTACAAGGAAGAAGATAGAAAGTGAATCCCAACTTTGTTTCTCTCTAGAGTGAATGTCCAAGTGTAGCTTATGTGTTTTGAGTTTCCTAAGGCCTCCCTTATTTATAGGAATGATTTGTAAGTGATTAGGCACATTTTAGGGAGTCTCTAGAGTGTTCTTACTACTTAACTATCCATTAGGTAGAAAGTAGTTGGCTACAAATGGCTAAATTGTTCAAGTTTGGAAGAACAATCCAAAACCCAATCCGGTCGATAAATTAGTCGACCAACCATGTCTCGGAGGAGCATTTCTTTGACCAAGCCTGGTTGAATGCAAGTGTATACCAACATCTATTTTCCAACTCCCAACTCTCAACTACTTGGTCTAACAGTCATATACTTTGGACCGAGGTGGAGTCAATTGACCATATTCTCAACTGAAAATGACTTTGGAGAACAAATGTGTAAGTTTTTGACCAATGCTCTAAAATATCGACTGAGGTGGTTCTCCTTCGCCAATAAATTTGACGAAGGGTGTCTCGGTTGACTAGTTTCTCGACCGGCGAGTGTTACTGTATCAGGTTTTTGAACCACCTATCAAATATTTGTTTTAATGAAGGATAATGACTCTAATCTCTAGGGGGATCCTAACTAAGGGTTATGAGTGGATAGAGAAGATCTAATGCCTAATTTATATGATATCTAAGTACTTGTACATTATATACTTGTACAAGTATTTACATTGAGTACAATCATGAAAATATTAATATTTAAGCATATTGATCTTCAATTAATATTTAAGCGCATTGATCTTCAATTATCCACTAAGTATGATCTCCTCATTTTATTGAACCCTAAAATACTCAAGTATCACGTTAGATCCACAAGAATGAAATATTTATCATCATCAAACCATGGGTATGCTAATGTCCAATTTAGCCAACAATTTGCACACGATCCTTGGTCTTAGTCCCTAAAGTGAGGGTATGGGCTTAGTTTCACACACTCCTTGACCATAGTCTCTACATTAGGGTATATGGCCATGGTTACACGTGCTCCTAGGGTTTTAGTTCCTGAATAGGTATTCTAGTGGTGCAACTATTGGTTTTCATATTTTTAGATGTTACTGATTTAGTTTTTCAATTTTATATTACTTGTTCTATATTTGTACATTGTTGAATTATTATTTATAATATGTTATTACTGACTAATTCAACATCTCTTGAAATGCCTCATAATCAAAATTTACTTGTATCTTGATTTTATATTACATTCTATTTGCTCCCATTAAAGTTTTACTCCTCACATCTTGTTCCTTCCTCAATTTTACTCCTTGATGCCCAAACAAACATTGTAAAACATACTAACATTTGCTGACCTCTCCCTATTTCTTGTTTATCTTAGATGTATTCTTATACTCATTTAAAGATGATTTCCATACTATATATTTGCATGATGGACCTAAAGGTATAATACCCTCTTTAGTCTGAATTGGAACTTAGACCGAGACAATTAGGATGTTTTCCTCTCCATGTTTTCCTAGATTTTTTTTAATCATATATCTTGCAAATGCCATATACTTGATACAACATTTATTGATGTTACAAGTACTATTTATGATTGTTGATGGATTTATATGATACATTGTTTGTCTTTTGATGCATAACACTCTAAACCCTTAGAAGAAAAATATTATTATAATTAAATTAATCCCCTAAATAAACAAAAAGCTAAAAAAATAAATAGTGGAATTTTAGTTCTTTATTGCATTAATGTAAAGTTGGGGACCTTGAAAACCCCATATTTACAAGTTGGAATCAGAGCCATTGCATTCTGCACATCGGACTATCTCAATGCATAGTTTATGCTGTCATTTTGAATTTCTATTTCTAGATGTTCAACAAGATGGTCTTTTAATAATGAATGTTGTGTGACTGTTTCTAATAGAATTACATCTTTAGACCTCACGGTTTGTATTTATCTTCCTATATGATGTTTGAGAATCAATATGTTGACTAAAAAGTCATTAAGAGAATTCTAGGTCAACTAGTCTCTACCTATATTTATCTCTCCTCCTATAGTTTATATATTTATAGTTGTCTTCCAATAAGCCTTCCTTTGAGAGAACGATCTGGGTTTTGTTCCCTTTAACTCACACTTAGTTGATTCCTTTGTGGATATACATAACCTTAGTTTTAGGCTGCAAACCAAATATCTACGCAGATCCTTAATGATTGTATCCTACATCAGAGAACTCTAATATAGATGTCATGACCCATGATGTGATTGAAGAAATTTTAAGCATGAGTTTCTTACTCCTCGATGCCTCACCTTAAGAATCCTAATGTTTTCAATAAGAAAGATAAACCAATGAGAATCTATAGATATCACCACATTTTGAATCAGATGATCTTTTTTCTCATGTTAAAGTGGACCCAAAAAAGGTAGAGGTAGGTATCAACTAGAAGGACACCCTAAAATCCCTTTGAGGTGGGGAGTTTTTGAGAAATTTATACATGACTCTAAAATATATCTCTCCTTCCAAAAAATACAATTTACAAAGATATGAAGTTTGTCTGGTCATTTCATTGTGAAGAACAATTTCATGAATTCAACAACAAGCCTACCTATAAATCTATATAGCCTTACAAGATGAAAAAAACTACATAATATACAATAATGTGCCCATACAAAGCTTCTGTAGTGTTCTTTTGCAATAATTCAACACATATTCATGACTATTGAAGTTGGGAATAAACAATCATGGAATTATTATGCCTCTTAGTAGTTAAATTCATTATTTAGTACACAATAGACTCCTCCATGTCACTGTAAATATTCCATAAAATTGTCCCTCTACGCATAAGGTGAAGTTATCCCCTTGATACATATAAGATAGTGAGTTGAAGATTGGACGATATAAAATTGGTTTGAATAAATGAAGTGTCATATTGTGAAAAGTTCAATGACTTTGGTTATTGCATTTATTTGGATCCATTTTTATTTTACCTCGAAGAGTTCTTGTCATAAAAGTTTATTTTCTTATATAGTTATATGTAAACAAAATATTGGTTTATATCAAAGCTTTTCAAACCAAGCCATAACTTTTCACATGCATCAATTGAAGTAGTAACCCTAATTGATGTGGACCCTGGGCTTTGAATGATCTTAATCACAAACACTTATGAATGAGTAGCAATGTGACAATGGATGGTAAAAGGACCATTCAATGTATGGAAGTCTTAATAGTCTACCCATCTATATTTGACTCATGATGATTATCTTAGGGATAGAGTGTCACAACATATTAGAATATGAAGATGTACTAATAATGATGACTAACAGAAATGTTAGAATAGAAATTGTAGTACATGTTTGAGAATGCCTCCTTCAATATATATTAGGTAGGTAGTTTAAATTAATTAGATTGATTGAGAATATAGGTCTTAAATAAGAAAATCACGGTTCCAATCGAGTTGAATATACAAAATGGCCTAAAGAAACCCTAAATTAAATGCCACTATGTTACTCCCTAAATAGCATGACAAATGAATCATTCTAAGAGAAAAGCATTGGGTAAAACATTCATGAATAAGCATTTCCAAAACCAAGGCGTACATTTTCAAATATTAGAGTATATATTCCCAATGGATAACCCTTGCAAAAAAATTCTAGAATGCTACATGATGTCACTAGTAATGTTGTTAATGGAAATCTACTATGATTTCATAGTTTTTGGAATAGTAAAATAGTTTTGACGTTGTAGGTGATGTTACCTAATTGTTATTTAAATCATAAATATAGTTTGTTTAGTTTACATAATACAATATTTGTTTAAGTATAACTCACAAACAACATGTGTGCCTCTACATTCAGTGGATTGTAATATAAGTTTTAAAAAATAAACTATTTTGAGTAATACCTAGTAAAATGTGAGTATTGGTTATATGGATGTGTAATCTAGAGGACATAATCTTTTTAATTGGGTAGGTATCGTAATTGACTAAAGTTTTGAGTAATTAAATAACCCTTATTGAGTCACAAACTGATAGTGATGTGCTCGAGTATGGTAAATAATAAGTGACCAACTTAATTTTATATAATAATTTAACATTTAATATATATTTTAAAAAAAATTGGTCGGCGAAAAAACTTTGTTGCTATTGATTCCAAAAATTTACGTACAAACATAAGCACACCCCCTAACCCTCAAGAGAGGATTACCAAAGCAAACAAAAGAAACAAAGGTCTTGTATACAAGACCCAAAAGAAAGAGAGATACAGAAAGAAAGACAACATAGGAGTCTTTATACAGAAAATGTACTCCACCCAAACAAAAAAGGAGCTCCACTCTCAATATTCACACCCACAAATTGTGAAGACTTTATAGTTGGAAATATATATTTAAAATTTCAAATAGTTTAAACCTTTAATTTACATCTGAAATAAATTTTGTACTCCTAGTCTAATAAAATGTCTTTATTATCCTAAATCCCTATCACACTAATTTGAATAGGTAACATAAAGTATAATATGCTCACTCCTCAATTTTGATAGTCAAAACATTCATAGATAATAAATAAATAAAACGAATTATAGTTTTATTATAATTCATTATGTTTAATTTATAAGTAACTACAATTTATTGAAAACAAAAATATAACTAATACCTCATATAATTTATATTATTCTTATATTAGAGAGTGTTCAAACCACTCTATTATTTTGGAGCCACAAAATGCTTAAATATTCCTTATACTAACTATGATTTAAACTAATCCAAATAATAATTTAATAAACTAATTTAGTACTTCTAGGTATATTATATCATCTTCCAGATCTTAACATCAAATAGACTTCATTTACCTATTCATTTAGTTCTTTGAAATTTCTAGTGAAAATTTATTCTTAACAAATTCTTCTCATATTTGATGTGCGTGATATGACATCGAAAAATTTACTAGGGGTGGAGTCCATAGAGTTTACCCAAACACGTACAATAATCACCACCTACAAGCAGACAAGTCTTATTGTAGTACAATTCAGAATCAAACCCAAAGGACAACATATTTAAGAAATAATATGATCAAAGTAACCATGCAAGAACTAGTATTTAACACAAGATTTAGATTTGATTATTAACTAAAGTTACAAATAATAAAGGATGAATTAAGGGATTGATAAATCAATGGAATGGAAACACTAGGGTGGAATGGGTTTCACAACCACTACCTATCATTCACTCTCTCAATGTACATCATAGTAAGCATGAACATATATGTTGAGGCCAGGAAAATCCCATTTGGATTAAAACTTAGACATATATCTCTCTAAGCTCATTGTCACGTTATCTAAAGATCATACATCTATCACCTCCAAAAACACATATACAATATTATCATTAAGGGTTTAACTAGAAACAATCAGTATCCTAGATCTTGGGTTCAAAGTTTTCTATATCTAGGACCATGACAAACATGTAAACATGTTTGTTAGACAATCACACAAGCATAAAACAATTGATTCAAAACATATAATGGTCCATACAAAAAATAGATGCATATACAAGAGTAAAATCAGGTAGTGAGGATACTCCCCACACCCTAGCAACATGACTACCCACTCATGGTAACAATAACCAGAACAACAACAATAGACAAGAAGAAAGTCATCATCACAATAGAATAGGAAAGAGGACCCATGATGTGTGTATGTTTGTCTTCAAGATCTGCAGTGATGGGAATCGATGTAACAACAAATCTACCCGTGGACATTTGTCATAAGTGGACCTTGGGAAACTTTCTTGCTTATTTAGGTGCTAGCATCATTGTCACAAAAGAGAGCATGTTGATGATGGTGGAGGTTATCAACCGATAGAAGAAGGTGCAATATAACATGCATGTGTCAAGAACTGGCCCTCAGAATCTTGGCAATGATGGAGGTAGAATCCCTTTAATCAACTGATGGATGAAGGTTTTGTAGGTTGAAAGTCAAGAGTGTAAATGGTATCCTAACAACATCAATGGTGGATCCCATTTCTTTAGGTCTTCATCTTTTATTTATAGGCACATGGTAGGGCTTGGGACCCTGCCAAGCACCATGGAAGTAAAGAGTCGATCGCGGTGTGAAGACAACAAAGGTTTTATGATATGTAGTAATGCCAGTGGCAGGTGAGGGGTCTCATGACATTCAGTGGATCCATCAGTAGGTGAACAATCACAGAACAATGATAGGAAGGCAAAGCAGATGACCCATTGGAAGGCGAGAAGAATGAGAAGAACTGCCTTTAGAGGGCAATAGAACACAACCATGTAATGTGGACGATGAAATTCCATCCAAAGGTTGTGTAGGGGAACCTTCAATTGATGATGTAGAATGTCCATCTGTTTGAAAGTGTAGAAAAACCTTCTAAAAGAAATGCAAGGTGTCCATTAGAAGCCGCATGCGAGGGTCCCATCAGAAGGTGTGCTGGAGAACCATCGGAAGGCTAGGTGTGGAGGTACCTTCAATCTTCAAATGTAGGTCGGCCATCAATAGGAGACCAATGGGTTTTGTTTTGTAGTCAATTGAAGGAAAGACCGTGCAAGTCAAACCCATTCGGGGGTTATTAGCTTAAGATTGAAGGCATGTGTTGATGGTGCATGAACCAAGTGAATCATCAACCGATGGAAGTATAGATTTATGAAAACTAATGGCTCAGTAGGTGTATGCAATCCAATGGTTCCAATTTACTGATGAAGGGACATATCATTGAAAATATGGTCCATTTAGTCAAAAGTTTCTGGGACCACCACCTCCTACAGTCCAACCAGGAAATGAAGCTCAAACCTGCCATATAAACTAAGAATGCCATTTAAAGCATTATAAATTACCATAATATTAAGGAAATCTAAATGCAAGCTAGTTCTAAGTTGAGATGATGGACATGAATGCAAAACTAGGTTGTAAATATAACTAAAAATAGGATGAATATTCATTCATCAATATTGAAATTTGAATATTAAATGAGTTGAAGCCCAAATTTGTTGGATTTTATGTTCTCTTCTTTTGAGAAAATAATTAGGGAACAACATTCAGTATCACAATAAAGTTTAAAATATTTATAGTTCAGTTGCAATAACTAGGTTTTAGATTTACATATATTCAATAACATGATTGAAGAAATTACTAAATTCAAGAAAATATAATAATAGAAACTAAAAATTGTTTGTATCTTACTACACCTAAGATGGAGTTATGAGGGGTGTTTTACTAGATTATTTTTATGGATTTGTGATGTTTTTAAATTAAAAATAAGATATATCAGTTTGAACAATTGATACTCCATAATTACCATTTTTCCAATTAAGAACTTGACTTCTTAGACATCATATAATATCATTCATATAGTAAATAAATAGTTACCACATTTTGGGGAATTATTGATGTTTTCTCCAAAAGTTAAATAAAGAAAATAATAAATTCAATACATTAGTCTTTAATGTTGCCTTTACATAATTATATAAAATACAAGTGAACCATTCACATTGTTACAAACCAAATTAGGTAATTTGGAATAGCAATTTGGTACCTCCTTTTTTAGTTAAAAAAGGTTTATAATATCCTATACAACCATTCACATTGTTACAAATCAATAAAATACTATGATACATTTCTTACCACACGTTTAATATTAAATAATCAAACGATTACATTATTTGATAACCATGGTTGGTGACAAGATATATCTTGAGGCATAAGATAATAACTCCTTTAGTGAATGAAAATGTATGATGATAATCAATGAATGCATTCCATTAATATTACATGCACTATTCTTTTTTACCGTTCACCTACTATTGTATGTAAAGTATGTTAAATTAGAAATAGTTTTTAGAAAACTTATGATATAATGATTTTTTATTGCAATGATGCACTAAAAATAACAATATGCTCTGACTCTTTATTTGTATTACTTAAATATGATTGATCACTATGTTAATGAAATACTTTCCTCAATATGTTATGTCACTTCTCATACTAATATATGGCCATAAACTCTTTTGTTTCTCTAATTAAGTACAATTGTTGATCCCTCACATCAACCAACCAATATGCTAAATTTAGTCAAGTTATTTTTGCATCGTACTTCAAAATAGATGATTTTCCAACTATATTACTCATCACACTAGTCACCACCATTACTACCTCACATAATGTTATAGTTATGAATATCATTCAATCATTCTTGACCTTTTATGGTACACCCTACTACTCCTATACTGGTAGAATATAACTCTGTCATTTATATATATTTTTGAATCATATCCAATCATCATCAATTTTCTAGAAAGATTTTTTTCTCACAAGAAATAGTTTTTTTCTAGTAAAACACTTACAATGAAATTTACGTGAGTAACTTCTATATTTTTTCATCATAAGGAAATGAGGCTACAAACCCTCTAAATTTAGTCATAGCCACACACATGGGAACAATAGTGTGTTATAGATCTAGTGGACATAAGTACTTTGCTAGAGTTAGAGCATGAACGTGCAAGTATGTGATTATCACTTGAGATATTTGGCCATACATCTCCTTTTGATACTCCTTTTCTCTTGCACTCTTATTTAGTGAGGCATAATCTTATAGTTGTTTTAAACCAAGTAATCTTTTATAAATATCTTACATGTTCATATTACATTCTTGATATTATTGAATCCTTATTTGTGTTATGACTTATTTATTGCTTGCTATACTCTATTTTCCAAGCAATAATAACACTCATCTTGTATAGTGTAACATATGAATGGGGTGTATGGCCTTAGTTGCACATACTCCTTGGGCTTAGTCCCTAAATTTGGGGGTGTATGGCCTTGGTTGCAAAAATCATTGAGAATAGTCTCTATATCATGGTCATATGGCCTTGGTTACACATGCTCCTTGGATTTTAGTCCCTAAATAGGTAGTATGTGGTGGTGCAACTATCACTTTACATATTTTAGAGAATAATAATTGAGTTTTCAAGTTAGATTGATTTTCCTATATTTGTACATTGCTACATTACTATTTATAGAAAGTGAAATGATTGACTGATTCAACATCTCTTGAAATGCCTCATTCTCAAAATTTTCTTGTATCTTAATTTATGTTGCATTTTATATGCTCCTATAGAAGTTGTATTCTTTACATCTTGTTCCTTCCTCATTTTACTCCTTTATTTCCAAGCAACCATTATATCACATACCAACAATTGGTGATGTCTCTCAATTTCTTATTTATCTCGAGTATATTCATGTATCTAGTTTAGGATGAGTCCAAGACTATATATATGCATGCTGGACTTGGAGGTAGAATTTCTTGGATATTTTGACTAAGAACTTATATATAGACAGTCATGTGTTGTCCTTTACAAGTTTCTATGGATCTTTGCAACCATATATCATCTAAACATCATGTATTTTATACATCATATATTGATGTTGCCAAATATTATTTGTGATTTTTGATGGATTTTATAAGATACCACATCTATCCTACTTTTACATAATGCTATGGATCCCCTAGGAGCAATTTATAAATATATTTAAATTAATTCCCTAAATCAACAAAATTTGAAAAATAAATAGTGGGATTACAGTGATTTATTGCATTAACATAAAGTTGGGGACCTTGAAAACCCTGTCTTTACATATTACCTATACAACATGGTTACAACTTTAAATAAATAGAAATTGATTATTTGTTCATAGGTATGCTCATAATGGAATTTAAAATGGTTGGATTTGAGTAATGAATGCTTCTATTATTAATTATATTATTCTCATAAATTGAATTTACTAAATGCTAGAAACATATGTTATACTTTTCAATTTAGAAAAGTTTCTTTATAGTTTGATACTGATGCATGTTACTTGGATGAGTGGGAATTTTCCACTCACAAAGACTCTTTATTAGTCTCATGAGGTTGTTTCATAAATGTTAGGTATGATGACATTGTGTGGAGAGGTTGTGACAAAGAAGATGTAAATAGAACAATTTAGTACAAAAATTCCCCTATAGTCTCTCTTTCTCAAAATGTATTGTATATCAAAATTATCTTTTGTCATGTACCTATTATCTGATGCAAACTGAATTGCCTATGAGTAATAATATCAGGTTTTAGTTTTAGAAGAGATGAATCAAATTTATGATAAATGGGCATGCAGATCATTTAATGTGGTATTGGTTTATGAAGTTTTACGAGAAAGGAAAAATTAATATGTGTTTCTTATAGACTATACTAGTTGTCTTTGTAGAGAATCTAGTGTTTTGATTCTTAACATGGGTTTAGATTTAGGGTTTCTATCTAATGATTGGCATTTATGCTTGATCAAAAGAGAGGTATCCATAGAGTACATGGCCAAACATCACATGATGGGTCATCAGGACCAATAGGGAGAACTTAGGGTCATGGACGACAATAAGCAATAACTAGATTTTATGGTATCACTTAGCATTAAGGAGTCGTAAACCATGGATCATGATATTTCAGATGGAATATTTTCACTCTGACTTATTTGCTTCGTTTTATGTGTCTTTGTTGACCTAAGTGTGACATACTTATTTATCACCATATAGGTCATTTTCCTTTGTAGCTTGCATGTTAGAAGTAGATCTGATCAGATTTGTTGGAAACCACTTTGGTTGGTTCTTCTATTTTTTAAGAGATGTGGTCATCTTGTATCCTATGTTTCTCAAGAATTTTGATTGAAGTGGATATCATGCCACTTTACATGCATGGATTTGATGTAAACTTAGGGATGGATAGCTTAGAGAAGTATAATCTTGTTTGGACTATTTTTCCAAGGCTAAAAAGTTTAGGGATGGTGACGTCTTTGATCTTTACAAGGATATATGAAGATACTCCCTATATGTATAGTGCTATTAGGGTTAAGTAGAGAGGTGCTGAGGAAAGGTTGTCCAACTTTCTTAGTACATGTTGTAGATATGAATGTGAAGATTCCTAGGATAGAGGAGATATTTGTGGTGTGGGATTTTGAGGATGTGTTTCCTAATGCATTTCTAGGTGTCCCATATTCTAAGGATATTGATTTTGAGAGTAACCTATCTAGTGATGGACTACTTAGAGAAGTATAAGGTTGATTTGGGATATGAATCCAAGTTTGCAAGGTTTAGGGATGGTGATATCTCTTGCTATTTACAAAGATTAATGAAGATCCTTCCTATGTGTCTGGTGTTGAAAGCTATAATAGAGAGATGTTGAGAAAGGGTTGTGCAACTTTATTAATACATCTCGTAAATACCATGCTAGAGAGTCCTAGGACAGAAGAGATTTTTGTGGTGTAGAGTTTGAGGATGTGTTTTTTTGATGAGTTTCCAAGTTCCCATATCCTAAGGAGATTGATTTTGAGAGCAACCTATCGCCTAGTACACAACCAATGAAAAAAAACCATATAAGATGGAAGGGTGCAAGATGAAGGACTTAAATTCACAACTTTAAGAGTTTTTGGGGAAAAAGATTAGCTGGGATGGTGCCCTTGGGGTGCTATGGTGTTGTTTAGGAATAATAAGGATGGATCTATTTGATTGTGTATAGATAGAGTTGAAGACGATGACTACAAGGAGTGATACCCCATAGGGGATGCACTCCTTACTCAATTGAAAAAAGGAATAATCTGTGTGTGAAATACTAACATAATTTTTTTAATGGAAATATGATCAAATATATTCAAAAAGTTTGTTCAAATAACAACATTGATCAACATAATAACACTTCTACTATTACAATTTTGTAAGACTACATAATTGTACAGCCACAAGGGTCAATTTATGAGGCAAAAACTATAAAATCTAATATTGGATGTAGAGGGTATACCAACAAATTCAATTATGTGGCCCAATGGATATCTACTACTCATGTGCATATCCTATTAAACTTGCTCATCCTTTCAAAGTACTCTTTACCAAAGGAGTTGGAAGAAAACCTCACAAAAGAAAAAAGTTGAAATTTATCAGCAAAACAAGTATGTGCATACAATAGGACATTCGGGCAATGATAAGGGAATTAAAACCAAGTAACTCATAAGTCTCCTGATCAAGGAGAAATATGAGATCACCAAATGGATGTCAAAAGCAATTATCACAAAAAATGACTAATAGAAATATAGGCATAAATAAAATCTCATGATTACACTTGTTAGTTACTTGCATAACAAATATGAGAAAACATCTATGTGTTTTACATATGATAATAATAGAACAATATAAAACATCTAGGTAAGAAATACCACATATCCCATAAATATGGGATGAGAAAGAAAAGAAACAAATTTTCTCTATTACATGGGATGAGCAGGAAAAATACAAATTGGCTCTATAATATGGGGTATGCTAGACAAAATTACATCCTTTGTATAATACAAGCTGAGTAAGAGAAGAGGAACATCTTCTCTGAGTAGTACAAGATACACATTTATTATTTTAAAGTCATTTGTAGGAATCGTTGCCTCTTCACAATTATAAGGTGTGGGAATTTATCACATCTGCACAAAAACTGGCATGTCAATTTTTGTTAGTTAGTCACCACATGATGCATAATATGAGGACAAGTAGAATTCAATTATAAGAGATGCAAACATGCATAATATATCAAGTGGGGCTAGAGGAAAGTAAATGAAGATTCAACAATTCCAACTTCTTAATTAGAGAGAAAAGAATAACAAAAGGGATCTTTCAATAAGATTTACTAAAACAACTGCATATGGGAAACAATTTAGGGTATCATGTATGCTAAAGGAAATAGGGTTTCAAGTAAAAAAATATCATGGGATAAGAAATCAGGTGATTGACCAATCAAGAGTTAAAGAATGCAACATGCCTAAAATCTCATGTAGAAACAGATCCAAAGTCATACCCAAGGTTTAGTTTAGGATTAAAGATAACCTATTACAGAATTAAATAAAATTAGGGTTGATGTATATATTAAAAAACCTTATAGATCACCTTTTTATGTTAAATAGGTTAGGTCTTGAAACTTACATATTTAGGTAGATTATAATTTTTCATAAGTTTCTAACTTGTAAATTAGTTGCTATAAATTTTCTAAGATAATAATTTTATTGATTTATAAACAAAAGCACGTAGATCAATTATGGAATACCCTCACATATGATTTAAAATCATATAGGATGACAGGTGCAAATCATTACATGTCTCTCTCTAACAATCATGTGATCAAACCAAATGAAAAGGGTAAAAAGACAGAAAATGCCATGTATGTGTGACACATGATTAATTAATAAGAGGACAAAAGGGTCAAATGATAAAAATCGATGTTCTTCTTCATGTTGCAAAGAACTAAAACACATATTCATAAGCTTTGGATTCTCTACCAGAGTCCACTATGACACAAGACAAACTAGTGCTTGCATTGCCTCCCTCATATTGTTCCAGTCCCAATGGTCCTTGATTTGGGGTCCTTTGGTGGCCAAAGTGCCAGACACCCCTTACACCATGATAGGCTAGAGAGAACATCACCTAACACATAGGTAAGTACAAACTAAAAAAAAGGTCATGATGGGTTTTAGAAGTCCCATTTGAAGCTACATGTAAAGAAAATGGAGGGGGGAAAGGTCAAGATTGAGAAATCCAAATTCCAATTACACAACTATGAAAAACTTGATAAAAGAGGGTAAAGTAGTAGATAACTCAAGATGAGGAACTGATAGTGCAAAGGGGTTCTCGGGACTGGATAAGATTGTCTAGAAGTTTCTCTGGATGCCAAGAAGGCATGGAACAATCTACTATGCCCAATACTAGGTAGATGGGTATTGGATTTGGGGATGTGAATCGATTGAGGAGATGGTGTGGTTCAAACGAGTTGTATCACATTCATGGATAATTTTCAGAGTGGTATAAATAGGTATGAAGGTCTAGAGAGGTCGGGGGAGGTTATGGATATGGAAACAATCGTGACAACGGGAAGGGGTAGTAAGGGAGACACTTGGGATGAAGCCCTACCATATAATAGCTCAATCTTTTTGGTAGGTCATGATGAGTGTAAAGAGTAATTTGGGAACATGTGGTATCTGGTGAGAAGTAATATCAAATCAAGGAAGTCTTGGATCATGTAGTTGTTTTCGAGGTCAAGACATAGTTGAGTTTGAGGAGCAATGGGTAAGGGAGAAGAGTGCTCAGGTGTGAGATTGACTCAAATCCAATGATAAACATGGGGAAAGAAAAGCCATCATTACATCTAGTCTCATTGCAAAAAACTAGAGGTAAAACCACGTGACAAAAAAAAGACGATGAACTGTAGAAATGAAGTCATTTCTATTATATTTTAGACCTAAAATAATATCAATTCTTACCTAATTCATTTAGGTTAGCTAACAAACCCCAATTAAGATGAAAATTGACATAGACTATTATTAGCATGTATATCCAAATTTGTCATTACTTTCTTGTTCTAGAGTCACCTATACAGTTATCTAATAACTTAGAGGTTACTACTGTTATTGTTATGTGTATAATTATAACTAATGTTTTCTTCTAATAATTTGGTATTTAGTTTGGTTTCCTTTTATCTAGACATGAATCACTTTCCTTATTAGATATACCCAATTAAAGTCAATATTCCATTCAAACCCCCCTAGAGATTATCTATTAGGTGATTTATTGTATTATGCTTTATTGATAATATTATCATATTGGTCACCATATCTCTCAAACATTTAATGATTATAATTGTTTATGGATTTCCTACTCAAGAATTAATATTCCAATATTTTTTGCAACTATATCCATTATATTGCTCAAGATTCCTTGTATCCTCATTTAATTCTTTTGTCATTCAATAAAAAGAAAATTAATTATCCATTAATAAATAAATCAATTTTAGTCTTTTAGGTAGTTTTCCATCATTGTTTTTGATATGGAGACATTCCATCTTATTCTAAAACTCATAATTTAAACCAGATATATTTTTGAGGCATTGGCGTATGGTTATATTTACTTACATATGTGATTTCTATTTTAGAAATTGGTGGATTTATAACACATCATATATTATTTCATGTATTACTAATTAATGGAATACACTTTATTAGTTCATTTGTGTAACATACGTTTACATAAAGAGGGTTGGAGTTTAATATACAAAATTCCATTTTTTGAGATGTGGGAGCCACCCCCAAGGAGGAGTCACTTCGGTGACCCCACCCAATCACTGTAAGCCCCCGACCCTCCCTCAACTACTTGCACACCGGAGGGGTCATGTAAATCACACAGTGGGCTGGATAATTCATTTATGAGGCACACAACCTGGGTTTCAAACTCAAGTTCCTTCATTGGGGAGCCCAATCCTTTACCACCCGAGCTACACCTCACTGGAAAAATTCGAATTATTATTAATCCATTAATGCTACTCATCCAAGAACTATCATTATTATCATTATTTTAAGGTTTTATAGGATATACTTTACACCATGTTTGGGATTTTTTCTCTTGAACTAAGCTAAAAGACATCTAAATATCATGGAATTAGGGTTTCTAAAGACATGAGATTATGTTTCCATATATTACAAAATTCCACCCCTTAAAGAAGTTGTGAAATCTAGCCAAGCATTCACCCCTTAAAAAGGTTAAACACGAGATTCATGTTAAACAACTCCAAATACATAAGAGTTATACATATGCGTGTATATATATCCATCGTGTCAATGCATATATATGTATGTATATACATCCTTTAATTTTAATAACTAGTTGTGTTTATGATGTACACAGTCTTGCCTCTAGCTAGACAATCTTAACTAAGTATGTCTCAGTTATCATGTCACATAACATCCATGGAGTTCACTTTAGCTTCTAGTAAGCCACTAGGTACAATTCTCCACAACTTAATGGAGTAAAATAGGATATGTTCACTAAACCTAGGTGCAAGCCACATCTTCCTAGTCATCATCTATTTTCAAAACTAGGATTTTCGAGTTCTAATATAATTAGTTTTAGGGTTTCCATACCAAACTGCATACATTTCCTATTGACTTGGTTCAATAAACCATTGATAAGATCCATAAAATTTTCTTTGTATGTATAATAGTATAAGGAATTTTTTTGCAATAAAAATACACGACTTAAAACATGAGATAGATTCAAAATGAATTGTGAGAATCAAGCCACAAATATTCTACATTAACATCTCTTTATCCTACTACTTTATCATCCTTATCACTTTATTCCACCCTAAATTCATATCCAGTAACAACCACAAGGATAGTGGATATCTTATCCTAATTCAATGTGTATAGGCACATAGGGTCCAATTACACCAGGGTTAAATACTCAAAATTCTTATGGGCTTCATTAGATTCTATATCTTCTTCCATCCCCATATAGGTAGATTTAATGGTAATAATTTCATTAGAATTTTCAGATAGGGTAAGGGTCACATGGTTCTAACATAGTTATAGGAGATAAAGTTGAAATATTTAGAGAAGGGTCCGACTTGTCTCTAATACCATACTTTCAAGGAATAATATAGAAGAGAGGATAGACTCCTTACTAACCCCACGGACAAACACCAACATAAAATTTTCACATGAGACATGATCCAATATATTCAACTGTTATGTTCAAAATACCAAAATACAATTGAGGAAGAGTATTCAGACTATTTTGATTTTATAAGATTACATTATTGTACATCAACAAGTTTGAATACATAAGGAAAATGTTTTAATATCTGATCTTGGATGCAGTGGGTAAACCAACCACTTCAATTATATATCTCTATGAACATTAGCCACCCATGTGTGTATCCTATTCAACTTGGTCATCCTTCCAAAGTTCCTTTACCTAAGGGGTTGGAAGAAAAAGAAGAAAAGTGGGAATTTATCAACAAACATTGGTACGTGCATATAATAGGAAATTAGGAAATGATAATGGAACGAACAACAATTACTTATCAATTCTCTCAATCGAAGAGAGATATGTAGTCATCCTAATGGATGTCATAAAAAAATATCATAAAATAGTTACTAATCAAAATATGAGGCATGTATAAAAGTACATAATGAAACTTTACAACTGCTTGCAAAACAAACATAAGAAAATTTACATTTAATACTCGTAGAACAATATAAAACATGTTGGTTTGAGATAACACATCATCAAAATATGGAGTGGGCAGTAAAAGATATAGATCTTCTCTATATTTTGAGGCGGGCAAGAAAAATACACATCAACTATATGGATGAGTAGAAAAATATTGATTTTCTAAAATATGGGGTGAGAATGAAAAGATACACATATCCTATAAATAGGAAGTGACACATTTACTCTTTTAAATTCACCTGAAAGTATTATTATCTCTGCAAAATTATAAGGTACGGAAATTTATCACATACATGCAAAAGATCACATGACAAATTTTTTCCTTATGTCACCACATGATGCGTAATAAAAGTACAAATAAGTTCAATTCAAATGTGAGGGATGAAAAAATCCATAATATAGCAAGTGGGGCCAGAGAACCCATAAACAAAGATACAACAACTCAATACATGATGAGAGAGAGATACAAACAGAAGGGATCTTTTAATAAGATTTTCCAAAGAGACACATATGGGAATCAAATTAGGGTATTGTGTCTTATTAAATAAAATTAGGGTTTCAAGTTGACAAATAGATCAATAGAGAGGAAATTAGGATATTTCCCAATTAAGAATAAAACAATACAAAAATACACTAGATCCGGTCTGCACAAATCTAAAGTCAAACCCTAAGTCCACTTTAGGATTCAAGATCACTTATAAAATAGTTATATAAAATTAGGGTTAATTTTCATTATATTAAAAAACTTACAATTAATTTATTACAATTATTGAAACATGTATTAAAACCTACATACTTAGGTAGAGCATAATTTTATGATTCCTATGAGTATTTCTATGTAATTTACAAACTTGCAAATTAGTTTTATGAAATATATTAGGTAATACTTTTTACTAATTTATCAAAAAAATCTCAAAGAGAAATTATCAATATACTCTCCAGTATGATTTAAAATCATACATAACAACACGGGCATATCAGTACATGTCCCTCAATTAAGACAAAATGAAAAGGGCAAAAACACAAAAAAGCTATGTATGTGTGACACATGATTGATAAAAAAAATGAAAAAGGGTCAAACACCAAGAATTAATGTTCATCTCTGTATTGTGAAGAACGAAAACATAGATAAACAAACTTTGTATTCTCCAATGGTTTATATTACAACACAATACAAACTAACATTTCTATTCCCTCCCTCATGTTGTTCCATTCCCAATGAACCCATATTTGGGTTCATTCACTGGTCAGAGTGGATGACACTCCTTTTCCCATGATAGGCTACATTAAGTGTGACCTGACACACAGAGGGTAGGACATACTTAGAACCAATGATATGATGAGTTCAAGAAGGGTCATCCAAAGCTATATGTAAAGATAATACAGGGTAATAAGGTCAAGGTTGAGAAATCCAAATTCTAATCACACAATAGAAAAAACATGGTAAAAGTGGGAAAATTAGAAGATACCTCAAGAGGAGGAAGAGGTGGTGTAGAGGGGTTCCTTAGATGAGAGATTATTATCTATGAGTTTTTTCATGCGTCAAGAAGGCATGGAATCACCTGTTATTCCTAGAGTAGTTTGACATGATGATGGGGTTTGAAGATGGAGTTGTGAATGGATTGAGGATATGGAAGGGTTTGGGTGATTTGCTCATTTTTGAACTGGTACAAAATGGGTTGAAGGTCATGAGAGGCTTGGGGAGGTCATGGATATGGAAAATAGAGCAGTGAACGGAATAAAGGAGTGGTTTAGGAGCCACAGACAATGAAGCGCTACCATATTAAGGTTTAATATTATAGATAGGTCATGAAGAGTGCAAAGAGAAACTCAGGAACCTATGGTATTTGGTGAGAATTTAAATCAAGAATGAGGAAGTCTTGTATCCTATAACTTTTTCAAGAGAAAGAGTTAGGTGAGAGGGATGAGAAATTGGCAGGAGACAAGAGATCCTAGCTAAAAGATGGACCCAAACTTGGATAAAATGTGGACAGAAAAACCACCATACAACCTAGTCTCATGGAAAAAATAGAGATAAAATTGTGTGATTGTGAAAAATATGAGAAACTATAGAAATTAAATCACATTAATTAAATTTTTGATCTAAAACTATATTAATTTATAAATCCGTTATTCCAATTAGTGTGTTTCCCAACATTATTGTTGATATGGAGATGTTTCTCAATAGTATTAAAGTCATAATTTGAGTTAGATATATTATTGTGGTAGTGGTATATTATTATTTATTTATAATGATAAAATATATTGTATTTATTTACATTGGATTTTAGTTTTATGAAATTGGTGGATTTAGACATGTAATATATTAAAAATTTATTGATTACACTTCATTAGTTCATTTATGAAACAAATTTTTACATCAAATGAGTTAGGATTTATATGAAAAATGTCAAATTAATATTTATTATTACAATACTCATCTGATCACTACTCAAATTATCATTCTGTTGAGATTTTGTAAAGTATGTGTTGACACCCCCATTTTCACTCACTTAGCAAAAATTCACAATTAATGTCGATCCTCTGGCTTTTGTTCCACATCCTACACCAACTTCCACATATACCTTTTCCCCCATAATTTTCCATATTTTTTGCCTATATAAATCACCCCTTTTTGCCCACTTTCACCCAGTTCATGATCTTCTACAAAAAAACCTTCTTTCAAACCGAAAGTGCAATTGTTGTTCAATTCTTTCTTAAACATGATATTCTTCACAAATTGTTCAATTGCATTATCTGAATAGAATATTTTATTTTTTCAACTGCTTTCCTAGAAAAAACTAAGAGATAACTCTGACTTGTCGTTCTATGCAAATTTTCTCTACTTTTCGTTAGAATATTCCTAAAATTACTAGGAAATGAGATTTCCTTTTTCTTCATTCGGGGATACCAGACTGAATAGATCTGTATGCCACATGCCATGTGGCATATCATCTAGATATGTGTGCCATGTATGGAACATCAGTGCGATCTCCCACATCTTCTTGAAGGTTCTGACCAAAATCCCAAACCCTAGAACCTTGACTATAAATAGACCACCATCCCACCATTTTCCATGCACGGCTTGTATCTCTTGAAGCGAGAGGGATGACTACATTTCTTTTTACTTTTTCACTTTGTCTGTGATCACAAGATCCTTCTTTTGATAGCATTTTCTTTGCTAGATTTGTAGAATTGTCAACTGCTTTAACTGATGTTCTTAACTATGGAATCTGCTATCTATATCTATCTTATCTATAACTGTTGCACTTGACCTAATGCACTCCTACATCTGATCCATCACTTGCTATAATGGAAAGAAGGCCACAAACATCTTCAACCCCAAAAGCCTACCCACAACAAAAATCAAAATTCATCTTGTTTTCATATTTTTCTTTAATTTAACCATCCTAAATTGCTCAATTTCTTTGTAACTAGACAGTTTCTAATACTTATTTACTGGGTGATATGGGGGTTCTAATCATTTCTTACTCATAACTAGATTGTCAGATCTGAATCTCTAGTTTTGGTTTCATTTTACGTTTACTTATCCAACATGGATAATCGCTCAATTTACATTGTGCCTCACATAGTCTATATTTTTTCTCATTTTTCATAAAAATGTGGTGGCAACTCCAAATTTTTTTATGTGACATTTCACTATAGAAAAGGGTAGAGCTTTATTCTGTGATAATCTCTTTTTTTCAGCCCCTTTTTGGGTAGGGTACGATAAACTGGAGACTCTATTGGGAAGGCCAAGTCAATCTGAGTTAAACTACCAGTGTTCTGTTTCAAGGATTGAGCATTTAAAGATTGTTCTTTTTTTTTGTCTGCCAGTTTTCTATTTTCAACTGGGAATAGGGTGGTGGATCACACTATTCCACCCACTCTAGGTGCATAGATCAATGTAATCCACCATCCCTGGCCCCCTTTTTTTTTTCTTTTATTGCTTTTAGGGGTTCCCGATGTTGATCGTATTTTATCATTTTGGACACCTCTTCCCCCTACCTATCATGGTTTCAGTCTTGCTTCCTGTCTAGGGTTTTGTTTTTTCTTCCCAAAAAATAAAGGATAGATAGCAGGTGTTAGTTAGAAATAAAATTTGATCTTTCCTAGAAACACACTTTTATTATTCTTTATATGTATATCCATGACTATCATGAATCATGGGCTTGATTTCAAAATGGCTAAAATCCATCACATGCACTCCATCCTACAAACCCACATGTCATGGAATGGGTGCCAACCTCATGTTGGATTCCAGGAAATGATACAAGATTCCTGTAAAGATACCAACACAAGGTTAATCTATATGTCTAAAGGCCTTTAAAACATCCCAATATCCTAGCACTCATAACTAATTATGGCCGCTATATTTATGAGGTGTATTGGAGCAATACCTTTATTCATTGAACCTCAGATACCCCTCAATGAGTGCCATCTACCCATAAAGAAAATAAGGGCCAACCCCTCCTATACAATTCATGCTTGAGTGAAGACATAACAAAGATCTAAGATCATGGGCTAAAAGGGGGGATCTCTGCTTCCTGTGCATATGTCCTATCTTCACTATTGAAATATTATGGAGATTTTTGCTATCCCTTTTCTTGTGTAGATTTCAAAGCAATCTTTTTCAAAGATTAACAATCTCAAACTCAGATTTCAAACAATCTTTTTCAAAGATTAACAATCTCAAACACAAATTTTAAACAATCTTTTTTAAGAATAATAATATCAAAATTAAACTCAAAACAACTTTTTTCAAAGATTAATAACTCCAAAAAAAATTCAAATTTCAATACAATCTTTTTCATAAGATCAACATGCTTAAATACAAATTGTAAGCAATCTTTTTCAAAGATTAACAACTCAAACATGTTTTTAACAAACTCCAAAAGGACATATGTCCCTAAAACTTGGGTGAATAGGGGGTTCCTCTACATTATGTAAGACATCATTCTCCAATGTCGGGTCTACCCCACAATGGTCTTTAGATTATGACCTTAAACTAATGCTACTTCAACTTTCAAATCCTTTTGGGTGGACCATGACCTAAAACTGGCCCAATCATACACTTCATCTTGCTAAACAGGATTACATCCTAAAACTAGACCACAACCCTTTGTTGAACACCATGAAAAGGAGAGGCCAAGTCGAGTCTTCCTCCATACATACTACTTTTCACAAGAACTCTCCAGAGAAGCTCCTCGAGCTAGGAGGAAGAGACATTGTCATGGATGATGCCAAGGGTTTTAGTTTGGTAACCATGTTGGATGAGGATGCCTTGGGGGAAGATAAGTGATTGGTTAACCACAATCACTGGATCGGAAAGGGTCACCTTAATCTTCATTAACCCCTCAAAGCCCCACCTTCCATCCTACTTTGAATGATTCTTTTGGAGCATTTGTCAAAGGAACAATACACCTGTCATCTTTTCCTTTCCACCATGGCATTGGAAAGTATGACTTATACAAGAGTGGATATGTTACCTCATATATCCCAATCCAGGAGGATGAACAATCACCCAAAAAATATAATAAGAAAGAGCTACAAGTGCCTTTCACCGTGAGAAGATAATAAGAAATTTGGGGGCATCCCTTTCATGATCCCCCCAACGAGGAAGCATTTTCAATTTCTTGTCTAACTTAATATGTGTAGAGGAACCCAACCCAAAGCATATAGTACTTTCTTACGATGTTACACCCTACTTTTGAATCCCACTAGTGTTCATTTCAAGACGTCACAGGAGCAGCTAGGAGCAAGGTCCTCACTTGGACTTGCTAATGATTAATCTGGATGACTGGTAGCAGCGGTATGGATTGTCAATCTGATCAAACCTCCAAGGGGGAGGCCATCCACAACAAGCAAGACAAGACATAAGAGGTAAAGAAATGTAAGAAAGCTGCCTCCATGCTGGGAGCCGCAACCAATCAAGAAGAAAATCTCTTTGAGCAACCCTATGACATGCTTTTTTTGCCTCCATCAAGCTCAAAATATAAAGGAGGGTGGCACTACCTAGGATTCACTGGATAAGGAGCTATACCTACTGAGTAATCCACTCCATTCTTCCCATATGATATTTGGGGCTCTCACCCGCCTTTGCCAGAAATCATTCCAGTCAGGGCTCTATTAGAGCCCACCATTTGTGAACATTGGGTCAATTCTAATATCTCAGGAGGCACTAATGACCTTCTTACATCATAAGGGAGAAGATGAAGCAAAGAAGAAACAAAATGAGGCTACAACCACATAGAAATAACTACAAGAGGCCAAACAGAACAACACCAACACAAAGTTTCAAATGTAATATCTGAATGGCTGAGGATCAGTCCCCATCTTGTAGTCCATGTATCCACCATCCCACTCCTGGTAGAAATTGTACGTAAGGGGAGGGTATGGATTCCCACCACCCACACATATGGAGACACAAATGACAATCAAACCTCCAATTATATTTATAATAGTTGCACGTCAAGAAGCTATGGAACAAGAACTCGCTACTATAGATCCCCCATTGCTCAAGATCATGTAAAAGATCAAATTGCTAGAAGGGAAGATGGATAGGGGAAGACATCCAATGACTTCTGCCACTTTCTAGATGTGAATATTCCTAACAATTTTCAATATGCTAAATGCCATGAGTACTCTATAAATGGGGATCCCATGGCCCCATCAAGGCATATAGCTCAGATATGGTGGGAGTCTAGAATGATGAAAAAGTACTAATACACTATTTTGCACAAACCTTAACCGGTCCCACACTACCGTAGTACAACAAACATGACATGACATCCATCACTACATGGGCCAATATGGCTGAGAAGTTCATTGATCATTATTTTTGGAATCTAGACTAGGTCCTGACCAAGGAGGACTAGGAATCATTATAGCAAAAGATAGATGAAAGCTTCTCTGAGTTCATTAGATGGTGGAGGGAGATTTTTTCTCAACTAAAATTCAAGCCTATAGATAAGCAGTCTTTGTACATGGTGATTTGAGCTGCCATGCTAGCACACACTACCCTCTTATCCTTACAAAGGTACAATACCTTCCCGGAGCTCAAACAAGTGGATGTATGGATCAATAATTTAATCAAGAAAAGGATCTATAAAAAATAGACCTCACCTTCCAACCATTTTCCACCTCCTCGATGAATAATTAGAAGGACAAGTGGGAGAAGGAAGGGATGCGAGATGCTACACTTGGAGCCGTATGAGTCTCCGCTGGGATGGGAAAGTGACAACCGCTAGCTATATAGGTCTTGTCAGCACAAACATCAACATCACAAATTGCTCATGCTCTAGTTTCTCAACTGCAACAGGCTCACGTGAGCCACCCAATTATCAAGACTAGTACATTCCCCTACAATAGGCGTGGTTGTCAAACAACTATTATGGGTACACACCACTGCCTTTTAAACTGGCGATGCAATAGATAGCCGCAAGAACTCATCTGATAGTGAGTAATCTAACATCTCATGTCAAGCCAACAACTATCACTTCAACAACTGAGGAACCTCCCAAACAAAAGAGGAAGTTCACACTCTTGCGAGCTTCCCTCAGCATAATCTGACCAAACATCAAACACCTACTCAAGTTTCCATCCATAAGGGATCCACCAAATCCCTTACCAAAAAGCTACAACACCAATGCATTTTGTTACTACCATAGAGTGAAGGGGCACAAGATATATTAATGCATCATGCTCAAAAACACCTTGCAATATCTCATAGATGTTAGAGAAGTCTAAAAAATCTCTTTAGAAGAGGCACCTTTGTCCTCCAACATAGTGGTTGTGTTTTCATCCTGTGAGGAATCACTTCATAGACTCGTTCTTTCACCAGAACAAGTAGTCAAAAATTGGTCCCAAAGTGCTCAGATTGTCTCCTTGGTCCATGAATAGAAGTTAGTGATTTTAATCAACCTCAAGAAGTTGCGTAGCATATTTAGTGTGCACTAGGGGTAGAAAGTAAAACCAATAATCATACTAGGGGCCCGTGAGAGGCAGAAGGCATAACTGATCGATGTACCTATGAAGTGTCCAATGCTAAAGGTGCATAAGGTTTGGGTCCTAAAGGAAGCAATCCCTCCAGATTCTCACCCTAAAGTCATAGTATCATCCATAATGAATTCAACAATCACAAAAAAGGGAGATCAATGCTCGTACCCACTAGAGGTACCACTGTCACTCAATAAGGGCAAAGGGAAGGTTACTACTTACATAGGAATCCCTAATAGCATCATAGTAGAGGGGCTTGACAAGGTATCCATTCCATCCATGGTTACTTATAAGGTATCACCGAAACCTATGATTTTCAAGTAGATAGATACAAACATAATCCAGTTCATTAGTGAACCATAAGGGGAAGTATCACTGGAAGAAGTGATGCGGAACTCCCCAGTACATCGAGACACAATCATGGGATACTAAAAGGATCTATGACTCCAAAGATGTATGGCTAGAAATCTTGCAGACACCATTAAATTGGTCACAACACCAAATCTAATCTCATTATCTTAGGACGGGATGAGGAAATCACAACATGCCCTTATTGATCACTGCAATATACAACAACCTCAAGATGACCTTGTGCATCATTAACAACAATGCATGTAAGACCCCTAACCTATTTTAATGCTTAAAAATGCTTGTTTTATTTAATTGGGTTCTTATTTTCCTTTTTAAATATTATTTTATGTTTTGACATCAATTGACAAAGTCAATTTTCAAATTTGGTCCAAATCGGACTTCGTTTGCTCAAGTTTTGCAATTTTATGTACTTTTGTGGACTTGTCTGCAATTTTCCCTTTTCTAGGGACATACCTATAGTTTTAGCATATGAATATTTTTCTACATAGTATTCTTATTTTAATACTTTTGAACCTTGTTTCATAAAGGTGCCAACCTTTGATGTTAGTGTCGTGTGAAAGTGAAGGTATTTGCACCTTTGAGATCCATTGTGCTTCTAGCTAGAAATCTAAGTATATGGATAAAGAACCCTTCTTTCTTTTCTCTTTTTCTCTAGATACACTTTTTTTGAACATATGAGCTTTCTTGAGATTTGAAGTATAAATCTTGGGCTTTCCCTTCTCTTATTTGTGACTCCCTGCTCTGTGGACATTTTTCTTCACCCTTGGGGTGAGTTATATAATTTTTAATACATTTCTTGCCCACTCGTAACATGCTCTATGTAAATCTTGTTCTAGAAAACCCATAACATGATAAATGATAGCCTTTTGTCTAATGTTTGAAATGGAAATGATGATAACATGAGTTTTTAAGCCTTTCTTAGACCTTATAAACATTTTTATTATATAAAATGAGCTTTTCATTGAACATGCAAGGACTGAAATTCAAAATATAGGTGTGGTGATTGCTAAAAATGTCATAAATGTGTTGTTTTGGTACCCAATGCACATAAATCAGATCCTCACATTAATCTTTGATGTATAGTAGTTAATGCATGGTGGTTATAATATGTTTATCTAATGTTATGGTTCTGAAATTATAATTGAACAAAAACATAGTACTAAAAGTAGCTCATCCATGTTAGGATTCTAACATATAAATGCCTAGTTCTTGTAAATAACATATTTGTTATTTGATTGAGTTCTATGTTGGAATTTTGGGTGATCTTTCCTATTATTCGTTAGGCTCTCTGCCAAATTTTGGAGGATAATGATGTTCCTTTAGGAAGTTATTATTATTTTTGTCTAATTGATATTTTGGGCTATTATGTGTCTTAGTTTGAGGTTTAGACCTCTATATGGACAAGGGTTTAAATATACCATGATGGAATAATATAGAACATGTTTCATATGTTTTTAATATCTTCTGAAGTTGCAATCTACAATTTATTTTACAAGAACTATTTAGGAGCTTGCATTTAACTTGATTGAAGTAGTCAAAATACTTAACTAGCATAATTAATCAAGTGTAACCTTAATTATATAGTTTTCTGAGACCATAGAGATAGATTAGTGTTAGAACTTTCTGGATTGTGAAATGAGTAATCCCAAGAGGAGCTCAAAGTCATATATTGTTGAGTATATGAAGCTGCAAGGAAGGTATATCCCTGTCATCCTGAGTACAATGTTTTAGAGACTTGTTGAGGAAGTGTCTTGGATTTGATATGATTGAGAGCGATTGTGTTCATAACTCAGATATGAGGGTCTATACCCTAGTTTCTGGTGTTGTAGTTGGTGTACCCAGGATGGATTAGGCTAATTTGAATAGTTGGGTCGATGTGCAACTATATTTTTTACTCGTACCGACTGAGGGGAAGAGGTCTTTAGGATTCCAGACATCCTAGATCTTATACGAGGCTGATTGGGACTTCACAACGGTTATCTAGTAGTTTGAGTAGTAAACCTCAAACTACCCAGGACTTTTAAAAAATATTAACTTATTCGTGTAGTAAACTTGTTAGGGTTTCTTTGGCTAATTACAATGGATGATAATTATTGCCTTATTTCTCTTGATAATGTCATATGTGATTCACATATTTCATATGTAATTACATGTACCTAGTATTTCAACTATGCTCTCTCATTATATATACACTACTTAGTATTTCTAATCGATTATATTATCAACCTTAACTAGTTAATACCATAATCTTCTTGCAAGAAATAGATGTTACTAGAGGTTATATCATATTGTTGGGGCATGGGTCTCACCTAATGGATTTCCACACCTTTTTGGTGATTAACAATGTGATCAGACTCATGGTGGTGAGGAGGCCCAGTTTGGAGATCTATAAAGCTTGAGAGGTTGGTGTTGTTCTATTTAGAGTTCTAGATTCGTCCATGTATTCTAAGGTTTGGGAAGAGTTTTTGTATATGATGTATATTGACTCAAGATTTTGATTGTATGTCACGGGAAATGTAAATTTTGTAAGTATTTGGACAACAACTTTGTGTACAGGTTATGACTAAGGCCACTAATCTCATGTAAACTTACGTGGTAAGAAAACATATGTCAAGTTGGACCTTTATGGAAATGTTTCTTATGAAATGTTTGAATTTTTTTATTAAGTTTTAGTTTTGTACCATTTTGGTAATATGGTTAATTAATTTTGAGCCACTACTTTGATATTGAATAATCTCGTTTGGCATGGCGGTTGCCACATTTGGTGGTATCAGAGCTTTAGGTTTGTTGAGTCTATAAGGACATAGGACTTAGGATGTTGTGTATGTTCTTATGTATCTGGCATATCTAACCATAGTTTATGGTTGGGAAGAGCATGCTGAGAGTATTTATCTAGAGCCTGGAGGTGGTGGTGGAAGATGAGTATAAGTAGGAAGAGTACCCAAGATGGATCTAGAAAAACCATTCTTGCATCCTTTTGACCCTATGACCATAGATGATCTATCTTTTTAGTGTGTTTTTGGATAGCTAATGATGATGATCATGGATCTAGCAGACAAAACGCCTACACCTCAACCAAGGGTACCTACCATGGTCCTGAAAAGACCTCTGAGAGACTGAAGCATGTGGCATCTACAAGTATGCAAGCACATCTAACTTGGCAGATGCAGATATATGGTTGATAGAGTTAGAGAAGGCATTTATGATCTTGAATATCTCCAAGGAGGACAAGGTGAAGAATGCAATCTACCTTCTTAAAGGTAGCATTAGCCATTGGTGAGCCATAGAGGAAGAGAAGAGACCAGGCAGGCGGTCAGTTGGGAGGAGTTCTGGCAGGAGTTTGTCAATTTTTATTTCCTCAAAACATACTTGGATGAGAAGAGGGCTTAGTTTGAGTGGTTGCACCAAGGTTCCTGGTATATGGATGACTATGAGGTGATGTTTTTAGAATTACTGAGGTTTTGTCCTCACATGATGGTAATAGAGAAGGAGAGGATTAGAAGGTTTGCAAAGAGTTTGAACACCAAGTTGGCAAGGATAAAATCTACCATGGAGTCCCGAGAGAAGTTTTCCACCTTTGTGGTTTGTGACAAGGATAGAGAGGAAAATGGTGGAACAACGAGAAGCTAATGTAAGAAAGAGGTCAGACTTATTTCAGGGACAACACTCTGGAAATTTCAAGAAGTAAAGGTTTTATACCCTACAATATCAATAGTCACAACAGAGGTTGGCAGTTGTTGAACCAAGAACTTTTATACAGTCATAGTGGTCTCCTAGAAAGGTGAAAGGTTGTACTTTTCTACTAGTTGGGGTGAACATTTTTGGGCCGTGTCTATGATAGGGTTGTCTAGGCCGTAGTATGATACAAGGACATGCTTCAAGTGTGGCCAGGATGGGTATGTGAGATGGTCTTGCCCCATGAAGAATTAAGAGGTTGTACAACAAGCAAGGTAAAGCCAACATGGTTCACAACAGGAACAATATAGTAGCAGTAGAAACGGAGGTCATGGAGAGACATCACATGCAGAGTCTTCAAAACTAGCTAGTAGAGGTCGAGGGAAAAAACTTATTATTCTTACATTCTATGCCATGAGATAGCTAGAAATAGAGGTTAACCCGTGGTTCGTGATAGGTTATATGAAACTTTTTCATTATGACTTATCTCCTTCAAGCTTGGTATTTGTTTCAGTTGACCCGGGTGCGACACACTCATTTATCACCAGAGAGGTGATAAATGTTGTAACTTTCCTATTTGTAGTAGAATTGATGATTTGTTGTTAGAAACCCCTTTGGTTGGTTCCTCCATGTTGTAGGAGGTGTGTCCATCTTGCATTCTTTCTTTCTCTGGATGCAACATTCAAGTAGATCTCATGCTACTTCATATGCATGGATTTGATTTGATACTAGGGATGGATACCTTGGATAAATACAAGGTTGTTTTGGACTGTGGTTCCAAAGTTGTAATGTTATCTATTGGTGATGTCTCTTGGACCTTCCAAGGAGATAGGAATGTTCTTCCAACATGTCTTATGTGGCAGTGATAGTAGAGAAGTTGATGAGACAATGACGCGAAACTTTTTTGTCTCATGTGGTTGATACCAGGGAGAAGAGTCCTAGTATAAGGGAAGTACATGTGGTGTGTGAGTTTGATAATGTTTTACCAGATGAGTTTCCTGGTGTTCCACCCCTAGAGAGATTGATTTTCAAATCAATCTAGTTCTTGGTATGCAAACCCATAGGACAAGCACCCTATAGGATGGCACCAACCGAGACGAAGGAGTTGAAGAAGTAGTTGTAGGAGTTGTTGGAGATCAGTTTCATACGACCGATCACATCCCCTTAGGGTGCTCTCATGTTGTTTGTGAAGAATAAGGATGGTTCAATGATGATTTTCATAGACTACCAACAATTGAACAAGGTCACATTGAAGAATAAGTATTCATTGCTGAGGATAGATGATTTGTTTGACCAGTTGAATGGTGCTATAATGTTTTCCAAGATAGATCTAAGGTCAGGGTATCATCAGTTAAGGATCAAGGCATATGACATGCCAAAGACTGCTTTTAGGACTATGCATGGTCATTATGAGTTCATCGTTATGCAATTTTGTCTAGCCAATGCATTGACAACATTTATGGATCTTATGAATATGGTGTTCAAGATGTACTTTGATCATTTTGTGGTAGTATTCATAGATGACATCTTGATATACTCCAGGGACAGTCGACAACATGTGAAACATCTTTGTCATATGTTGGAGCTATCAAGACAGCGTAGGCTATATGCTAAGTCAGTAAGTGCGGGTTTTGGCTGACTAAGGTATCCTTTCTTGGTCATGTCACCTCTACAAAAGGTGTTTGTGTAGACCCTAAGAAGGTGGAGTTGGTGTTGGGGTGGTAACAACCCAAGACACTGACTGAGGCTTGAAGTTTTCTAGGTTTAGTTGGTTACTACAGAAGATTCATTAAGAACATTAGTACACTAGCTCCACCTTTGACTAAGCTAACTAGGAAGGGCATTCATTTTGTTTGGGATGACATAATCAATGTTCTTTCTAGTTGTTAAAGGAGAAGTTTATCGAGTGCTCCAGTCTTAGTGTTGCCAGAGCCTAGGGAAGGCTACTGTAACGACCCCGCCTCCTGGTAACCCCCAATTAAGGGAGACCAAGAGGTCAGAGCCATTATCCCAATAAACAGGATCAAAGGTTCGACAAATAATCAATAATAATTATAAAAATCTACCAAACTATACTGAAAGCTGGAAAAAAATAAAACTTTGCATACCTGTTAAAAACTTTGGATATCTAACTTCTATCCACAACTTGAATCTATTCTATCTAATCCTCCTTGCACTTTAATTCTTATTTTCACAATATGTCACTTTATTGTTTGTCCTTTTCAATGTTGTACCTAAAATGTCGACAAACAAAACGTCGGTCAACATATATGAATATGCCAGTATGTGGGAACAATCAAAATTTCACACATAGGGCTAACAACCTATTTATCACAATCAAGTTAATTAACAATTCAATTTACATTTTCAATGTGTCCAACTCCACCGCTTTTGCCCTAACCCTAGAATGCCCTCTTTAGGGTTTCTATTTTGCCATTGACTTAAGGCCACCTTCTCCATTCTGATCTTGGTGCCTAGGGTCACCTCTCATGGTGCCCATTAGTCACACAATATAGGCCACCTTCTCTATCCTGAGCTTGGTGCCTGGGGTCACCACTCATGGTGCCCATGGGTCTTCCCTCTTGGGCTTGACCTCATTGCATCTTACATCGGGGTGGCATGTAGGTGCGAGAATACACACTATATCATAATTGTGATAATCATAGTGTCTTTATAATTTGCACATATGAACATCCAAATAGATAGGTTGCATTCAATTCGATTAAACACCCGAGAAATCTTCGTGAAACTAAAGCGGTTAACCATAAATAACCACGTACCTGTCAGGAAGATTTGAGACAGAATAATCCAATCAATGTAAGAAATCCAATATGCAAACAAGCACACAAAGAGATATTGAAATATGCATATAATTTCCTATCATAAATCATGCCATTAAGATCTATCAATCCTAGCTTGCTACCTAGGGTTTCTAGTCCACTTTTAGGGTTTCCATTGTAATTAGGTTTTTTCTTGTACTTTCATCATGGCAAACCCTAGTTAGGAAAAATTGCTCTTAAACCCTAATGATTCTTACCTATTTTGTTGAACAGGCTTAGGATCATCTTCCAACATCATAGTATCACATACATCAAATTAAAAGTGATATTTTTCTCTTTTACCCTAAATTAGGGTTTCTAAGTGCTTAATCATTCTTATTTGGTGTAAAACCATAAATCATGCAAGAAACATCTAGATCAAGTTCAAGTTCGTTATTAACTAACCAACAGGTTGCAAATACTCAATTTCAATAATTAAGTAACACGAACTCAACCAATATGCTCAAATAGGGTTTCTCAATCTAATACATATGCACTTTTCATTAGATTAACACGCTTTTGCAAATGGGAACAATTTTAGGTTCTCAAACCAATTCTATTGTGTTCCTCGTATTTTTCTAAGCAACTTTCATACATTAACTTTATTCATCAGAGCTTCCTAGCAATAGTTATGATTTTTGCAAAGTAATTCATTTTCTTGATTTATTCGTTAATTCTAGAAAAACAATGGCCGCTCGATCCATGATCCCGTGGACCATGCAGGATCCAACGACCTAGGATACGTGCGCCTAACTTATGATCCTAAGTTACAAAGGACATATTTGTCCTTACCTGGATTGAAGGCACGGAGGGGAAGATTGGTAATTCTCCGGTCCGTTGTCTTCCTCCTCGGGCCAACCCAGTAGCACGCCTGTGGGTCAACCATGATGTTGACTTCGAGCTCTCGACCACCAGCATGCAAACCAACAGGTCCAGAAGCTCCGCCTTCACCACGCAGACTTGCCTAGGGGGTCAATTTCTCTTCCACATTGTGCCTTCACTGCCAACTAGTTGTCGGTGCTCTGATGAGGTCGACATGTCATAGAGGGGGAAGGTCAGGTCTGATTCTCGAATTGATTGCACAGGCAGACTCGTCGTTGCTCTCTAAACACGTCAGGGTAGGTTTTACGGGTGCGGGTATCCCTGAGCACTCTCCCCTATATATAGGGTCGGCGACAGTGTCTGGTGATTTGGGGACTTCTTGTCTCGTCAACGAAACCACCCACAAATCGGGTTGAATGGCTTCAGAACAACCTCCTGAAGCTAATGGAGTTCTTCTCGCTCCAAGATCCCCTTTCCTCTTCTATAAATCCTTCGATCAAGGATCTCCCAGGTGGACTCTGCGCAAGCAGTTCCCGCGAGACTAGGATTCACTCCCAGGTGTTGGATCACTGATCCAATGGTTGCGCTTAACTCGAAATTCAAGAAAATCGGGATTTAATTCCCAATATAATCGTGACACATGATTATTATGCAATTAATGTCCACACTTTAGGATAATTTGTAAATTGCATAACTTGGAAACTGTGCATTGTTTTTCAACCAAATTTTGAGGGCTTCTCTCTCTTGCCTTGATCTACACGCATGCCAAGTTTGAGTCCTAAATTCTAAAAGAAAAGGAATTTTTCTTCAAAGGCAAGTTACTCTTTAATCAAACTCATTTAATGGTTATTTCCCCTTTCTTAAACTTTTATTTTCTTGATTTTGATTCCTTTTTCCATTAGAAACCATGTGGACACAAAATCTTATCCAATATGGATCCATTATCCATATATCCACATATTTCTTGTAATATCATTGCTATCTCATATCTCCTTCTTAATAAAGCAACATTTAATTGATCGTGTTGCATTATCTTTGCAACTTGGACTCCTTGGAACCCAAGGAACCCTAAAGGCATGAAATCCACCTTTGGAGGATATTACCTAGCCTTCTAGAGGCTTCTACCTTTTTCTCTTCTCCCTTTCTTAATATATATTCTTTTATTAACTGAATTTCTTTACCTCTTTTATTTTCTTTTTCTTGTTATTGGGCCCAATAGCCAATAAGGCCCACAAAGTAACTAACAAGGCTATTGTAAACGAAATTCATTTATTCAAATCAAACCATACCATTTTTTTCATATATATATATATATTAAGAGAAATTGCATTTCTCACGAAAAGAACCCAAAATTGGGGTTGTAACATCCCTTCCCTCTTATAGGAATTTTGCCCTCAAAATTCCATAAAACATACAAACAAGCAGGATAAGACTTCCTCATGTCCATCATGGCTCCCATGTGGCTTTACCCTCTCCATGGTGCTTTGCAAGAACCTTCATCATCTCATATTCTTACATTTGAGCTCTCTCTCACCTTGGTATCTCATACCCTCATAGGTGACTCAGGACATTTCAACTTCTCTCAAAGCTAAATAGGTTCATGGCTCAACACATGGCTTTGGTACCTCACACAGTGCTCTAGATCGGACTCATGGAACACATCATACAACATGTTATCCAGAGGGGTAAGGCTACACACAAGCATCTCCACCAATCCATCTCAAATGGACCCATGTATCGGGGACTCAACTTTCTCAATTATAGCTTAGAGGGGTCAGATTATCGTATCACATATTCTCCCACAGTGAACTGCATGTCAGTATGCTTTGTATCAACTCACGACTCATGTCGCCCCTGGGCTTTCTAAGCCATCGCATGATCAAAGCGACTTCATCTGCACACACCATGGCCTTTCTAACCTTCATAAGGTCTTTCCACCGACATCATCTTCATGAAGCGGTGACTGACACAACCTCCCTTACAGAAATTTTTACATCTCAATAAAGGCTATGGTGGTTAACATCACATCTTTCATAGGACAAAATTGTCTCCATGTATCAGCCTGAACGAGCACACATGCTCTCATCATACCCTCTAGTCTGGATCATACTAACCATCAATTAGGGGTGATAAGTTGTACTAACACTGAGTTCTACATGTATCTACTTCCACCTCATGGAAGTGAATCTTTAGGTCATACTCAAGAACCTTTGAAGCAGCATCATGGTGTAGTTGAACCATCTCTCTTACATGTAGTTCAACTGGATCTGTCTCCTGACAGAGTTCTCTCTTTCTCTTAGATTATGTCATCTAGGTAAGGCGATCTACCATAACCCATGTTGCATCTTGACTTTTGTCGGTCCATGGGAGACTTACCACAAAATCCATAGTGATGAACTCCCATTCCCTCTCAGAGACTCTTTATCCTCTATATCAACTCACTGGGTTACTGGTGTTCGTCCTTCACCTCATGGCATGCATGGCAACAAGCCACATGAAACTCTGTATACCTTTTCATCTTAGGAATCCAACGTACTACTGTAACTTACTATCTTAGTAGTACCACGGTGTATGATGAACTTAAAATCATGATCTCATGTATTTCATGATTTCTCAAGGTTGATTCCTCAGAAACCCTAAAACACTCTAGTCATGGGTTTCATCACCTTCTTTTCCAAAGAAGTGCATCTGCGATTCTACAACCATTCTTCTATCATAACAAGCCCTAGGCTGGCTAACCAAGCAACTATTAACTCGATCAACAAATCTCGTTATATTTGAGTGTTAGCCAAACATATCTCACAAACTTAGGGTTCACCTAGCCATCTCTTCCATCCTTTCCACTAGCTAAACTAGGCAGCTACATCTCAATAAGAGCACCCATTACCACCTTTCATATTTATATTCTAGGTAACAGTGAAGACATAGACCTCCATGTATTCCACTTATCATTTCATCTCGGACTTTGGGTCTATCTTTATCAAGAAAACTCATAGCTCATCTTCTTGGTTATTAAACTCAACCTTGTATAACTCATAAATTCCATACAGGTCATGATAAAAATGTCCTTATAAGATGACTACCTTAGTTCTCTTGGTGTTTGTAAACCATCCACACATCGTACACTCCACAAGGGTATGCTATTATCTCTATTATCATACATCATAACAAGATTTCCACTTACATCATCTTTATCCTTGGTGTATGGCATGCATATTGCACTATCTCTCACTCCCATAACAAGAGGAAATAAGCATTTGGCATCCGTCCAAACACAAAGTTCTTCCCATTCCAAGAGTAGAGATGGTGCATCCTACATTGCCTGTACACCTTCCAATCTAAGTTGAAACGTGCATCACATATCTCCTCATCATAAACATCTTGATATCAAGGTTACTTCTGTGGAAAACTGGTCTCCAACCCACTTGGGTTGCCACACAATCCTTAGTCATATCCTCTAGGTCTGTAGGGTGCCAACACTTTTGGGGTCATCCCTCTTCCCTTATGCATCCAGAGAGTGCCCTCCTCATTTGCCCTTTGGGTCTCATGAGTTCATGAAGCTGATCAATCTCCTAACCCATGGCCCTCAAACAATGATAGATGTTACCTCTTGACCCTATGGTCATGTGCAACTAAGGAATTAGGCAACTCCTACTCCCATCGGTCTCATCCCTACTTGACCCTAGGATAGACTTAGGATTCTAACTTGAAACCTTTCCCAAGTCTCCATCATCTCTCTCAGTATTCATGGTCTGACTTAAATCCTTTCATAGGGATCATGGCGACCTACCAGCCTCAGTCAGGCCCCATCCACATGCACTTAGAGATGATTATCTATGGACATATAGGTTCATTCTCATACTATGTACTCTCCACTTAGATTCTCAAGACTCTATGAGATCTCTTTGGGTTACCTCAACCCAAAAAAAGCTGGTATATACCCTACGAAAGGGTCCCTCTCCCCAGATGAGAGGAAACTATCTCTTGATAGTAGCAAAGGTCACAAACGTCCTTATGTCCAGGGTTTACATCCACATGAGCATGTTTAACCCTAGCAAGCTACTAAGGCACGTAGCTAACCAACAGACCACCTACTAAACCATGCTAGATCTCCATGGTAGGTCCTACTTGTTCTCATTCCTTAAAATTGGACCAACTTCACACAAGTCCATGTCACCAACCTATACATGAGGGGTTAAACATAGACCTTAGTCTCAGGGATCTCCTAAACATGAGGAGTACCATGCTCGAATCTATAGAAACTCAAATCTCATCATGAGCATCAAGTGCACCAGGTACTACTACTTCCCCTCTTATAGGTCTAGGAACCCTAGGTTCACTTTTATGCATCAACTGTCTAACTACATGCTCAACCTTCTAACAAAGAACCAAGCATGTACGAGGTGCATCATGCACGTCCTATAATCCTTCCACTTGAACAACACCTCAGAGTCGAGTCCTCCTCAAGGACAACCAACTAGGTATAAGGCCTCACGACTTGTTACTATGCCTCCTCAGGGTCTAAGGAACTCTTCTTCCTATCCCTAGAAGGTAAGCACCTATATCATCTGCACATAGGTACAAGCAGCCTCATCCTTCTTCTAGGGTTTGGTTCCTCTAAAGGCAACTAAGAAACCACAAGGATCATGCATGAGGCAACCACAACCATCCACTTAGGTCGTAACATACTCAACTTCTCAAGGTTCCTCCTATCCCGGAGTCTAATCTTCCAACCTTCTTGCTCGGGTCTTGCTCTCTTTCTCTCTAGAGATAACCCTACAAACAACCTTAATACTAGAGGTTCTCTCTCTAAGAAGGTGGATCAGGCTCACATGTATACCCCTACATGGGTGAAACCAACATTCGCTCAAGATCATCCATAGCTCTTTATGCTTATCTCATAAGCTATCCAATATTCCCTTCTGGCCTGGGTTTTAACCTACTGCCAACACTACTGACGTACTCTAGGTGCATACTCTTCCATGCTCATATCATCCCATAGGGTTTCTATATGGTCATCACTAACCTCATCACTGAAGGAGTTATCCTTCACCCTAACATGCACAACCCTTTCCAGGTTGGATCGCCCAAAAGGCACTAGGTCAACCAACCTCACATAGCTCATACTTCACATAGGTATCTAAAACCAAAAGCATGTCAACCCACACACATGGTTGACCATGACATCTAACTCATCATGCAATCTCTCTCTCTAACCGCCACTTAGGGTTAGGGTTAGCATCTTCCTCAGAGGATGTGCCAGGTCTTTACTTTTAATGGAGGTTTCTGCCTCTAAGACCAACTCTCTATTCATCCTCCCGACAAGAAGGTCTAACTTCAGGTCTCTCCTGAGGGCATGACAACACATGTCATAAAACCTAAGCATGCAACTAATCTTTAGTTTACACTTAAACTATTAAGCTTATGTCCATGACATCTTGTTTACATGCTTTTCGTTAAATTTGGTGGATGATTCCTTAATCTTATCATACATACCCTTACTTCAAGAGGGTGAGTAAGAGAGAGAGAAAACCCTAAACCTTGGAATCTTAATTGAATTAGGGTTGAGAAGGGACAAAAATAGATGAGAGAGTCCTAAAGGTGTCTTATTTCAAGTCAAAACCTCAGACATTGGCCAGGAAGTCACACTGCATCTGGGAGTCCTTGTCACTGACTAGTGGGGAGGAGGAAAATCTTGCCAGCCCCCGAACCGTGATCCTTTTCTAGACACCTCTATCTTTCGTAAAATCCTCTAATAACTCCCTCAGGTTCTACATAGTTTGTAAAATTTAATAATTACTAAAGATTAAATGAGGAACCAATGCTCTGATATCAAATGTAATGACCCCGCCTCCCGGTAACCCTCAATTAAGGGAGACTAAGAGGTCAGAGCCGTTATCCCAATAAAAAGGATCAAAGGTTCAAAAAATAATCAATAATAATTATAAAATTCTACCAAACTATACTGAAAACTGGAACAAAATAAAACTTTGCATACCTTTTAAAACTTTGGATATCTAACTTCTATCCATAACTTGAATCTATTCTATCTAATCCTCCTTGCACTTTAATTCTTATTTTCACAATATGTCACTTTACTATTTGTCCTCTTCAATGTTGTACCTAAAATGCCAAAAAACAAACCACTGTTCAGCATATATGAATATGCTGGTATGTGGGGACAATCAAAATTTCACACATAGGGCTAACAACCTATTTATCACAATCAAGTTAATTAACAATTCAATTTACATTTTCAATGCGTCAAACTCCACTGCTTTTGCCCTAACCCTGGAATGCCCTCTTTAGGGTTTCTATTTTGCCATTGACTTAAGGCCACCTTCTCCATCCTGAGATTGGTTCCTGGGATCACCCCTCATGGTGCCCATTAGTCATGCAATATAGGCCACCTTCTCTATCCTGAGCTTGGTGCCTAGGGTCACCACTCATGGTGCCCATGGATCTTCCCTCTTGGGCTTGACCTCATTGCATCTTACATCAGGATGGCATGTAGGTGTGAGAATACACACTATATCATAATTGTGATAATCATAGTGTCTTTATAATTTGCACATATGAACATCCAAATAGATAGGTTGCATTCAATTCGATTAAACACCCGAGAAATCTCCGTGAAACTAAAGCGGTTAACCATAAATAACCACATACCTTTTAGATAGATTTGAGATAGAATAATCCAATCAATGTAAGAAATCCAATAGGCAAGCAAGCACACAAAGAGATCATGAAATATGCATATAATTTCCTATCATAAATCATGCCATCAAGATCTATCAAACCTAGCTTTCTGCCTAGGGTTTCTAGTCCACTTTTAGGGTTTCCATTGCAATTAGGGTTTTTCTTGTACTTTCATCATGGGAAACCCTAGTTAGGCAAAATTTCTCTTAAACCCTAATGATTCTAACCTATTTTGTTTAACAGGCTTAGGATCATCTTCCAACATCATAGTATCACATACATCAAATTAAAAGTGATATTTTTCTCTTTTACCCTAAATTAGGGTTTCTAAGTGCTTAATCATTCTTATTTGATGTAAAACCCTAAATCATGAAAGAAACAACTAGATCAGGCTCAAGTTCTTTATTAACTAACCAACAGGTTGCAAATACTCAATTTCAATAATTAAGTAACATGAACTCAACCAATATGCTCAAATAGGGTTTCTTAATCTAATACTAATGCACTTTTCATTAGATTAACACACTTTTGCAAAAGGGAACAATTTCAGGTTCTCAAACCAATTCTATTGTGTTCCTCATATTTTTCTAAGAAACTTTCATATATTAACTTTATTCATCAGAGCTTCTAGCAATAGTTATGATTTTTGCAAAGTAATTCATTTTCCCGATTTATTCATTAATTCTAGAAAAACAATGGCTGCTCGATCCATGGTCCCCCGGACCACGTAGGATCCACGCGCCTAACTTACGATCCTAAGTTACAAAGGACATATTTGTCCTTATCTGGATTGAAGACATGGAGGGGAAGATCGGTAATTCTTCGGTCCGTCGTCTTCCTCCTCGGGCCAACCTAGCAGCGCGCCTATGGGTCAACCACAACGTTGACTTCAAGATCTCGACCACCAGCATGCAAACGAACAGGCCCGGAAGCTCCGCCTTCACCACGCATACTTGCCTAGGGGGTCAATTTCTCTTCTATGTTGCGCCTTCACTGCCAACTATTCGTCGGTGCTTTGATGAGGTCGACATGTCACAGAGGGGGAAGGTCAGGGTTGATTCTCAAATTGATCGCACAGGCGGACTCATCGTTGCTCTCCGAACACGCCAAGGTAGGTTTTATAGGTGCGGGTACCCCTGAGCACTCTCCCCTATATATAGTGTTATGACCCACTCCATGATTAACTAATAAATACCTCGAATTACGTGAAACATATCAATTAGTGTTGAGTATCAAATTAAATATCATGGATAATCAAAATAAGTTAATATGTGAATCAATAGTTGAGTTTGAATCACCTGAGGCGACTAATGATAACAATGATGATCGTTAGGTTAATTAAGTTGAGTTGAGAACTCACTTATGCTAATGATGTTTGAACAAATAACAAAACTCTCTTAAGCTTAAATCCTAGCCCTGAGATTGTGGAGGATTCAGAGATTGAACCGATGCCAGAGAAAACATTTGAATCCGACCTTCAGGTCATGAGTTATGAGTTTTTGGAGCTTTGAGGGACTAGATTGTAATTTTGGATAGTTGGTGGGCAAATTGCATTTAGCCCCCTAGCCCTTTCTCGCTTATCTTCCTTTTTCAGCGATCGGTTACAGGAACCGACTAAACACCCCGATAGAATAGGAGCAGGAGGCCACACCTAGGGCTGGAGTGGCGTTTTGGGCGAGAGGAAGAAAGGCGATGGCTTGGGCCCTTTAGCTTCAAATCCCCGGCGCCCTACTTCTCTTCTTCTTCTTCTTCCTCATTCTCTTCCTTCCCTTATTCTTTCCCCACCCTGGCAGGTGCCCGACCTGCAGCAGCAATGGCCGGTAGCTAGCTGCTTTGGCCTCGATAGAGGCTGTTTTAGCCCGGCCAGCACCACCAAATGAAGTGCTTGACTCCGACCTTCAGTCCTTAGAAGAAATCTGCAGCTCCCAACTGCGTTTAAGCACCCAACCACCACTAACGGCACCCCAAGCTGCTGGGCGGCGCCCCGAGCAGCAGCAGCTGCGTTTGCAGTCAGTAGTCACCGTGGGTATAAGGCAGCACCACAAAACGACGCTTTGGGTTCGTCCTTGAGGTCCAGACAACAAACCAACAACCCTAGTTCTTGATTCGGCTTTAGTCGAATTCATCTTCAATAAGTGTAAGATATTGTTCCATTGCAACAGGTTTACTTTAGATTTCAGTATGTACACCGATCGGCCGAGTTGCATATGATTCGGCTGAGTTTCTTTATTAGATTAACAAACAACATTTTGATCGGCCGAATTGGGTGTGATTCGGCCGAGTTTCCCTTTATAGGAAATCAATCAGGGTTTGGATCGGCCGAGTTGCGGGTGGATCGGCCGAGTTGTCAGCCGATCGGCCGAGTTCCCAGTTTGGTCGACCGAGTTCCAGAAGAGTGAGTAGTAGTTCATTTAGTAATCATTAATTAACTCAATTTAAATGTTTAATTGCTTCTGTATCAGTTAGTATAACTTCTAAAAAGTGTAGTACATAAAATTAGAGTATGTTAGTTTCATTGGAATTTGAAATACTTAATATGCTTAGTGAAAATGATGAAATTTCCTGTATTATAGTTGCAATGTATTTGCTGATTTAAAAATAGCTGTTTAGCATCGAAAGTGGATAAATGATACTGAATCATGTTTAATGATGATAAAGGATGTATATTTGCTCCATGTGTTATTCAGATTTGTGCAATATGCATGAAATGTGATATTCCTGTTTAAATGCTTATTTAAGAATTTAATATGCATGAAATGTGATATTCCTGTTTAAATGTCTATTTGTTAATTAGTTAATAGACCTAGGTTCCCTAACACCGTAGAACCCCTAAAAGAAGGTCTGTTTCTTAGGGGTGAAACTCGTGTTGCAACATCATCCGTGCTTGTGTCACAGACAAACGAGGAACGAGAGGCAATGTCTAACAACAATCGTGCGTGTGTCACGATGGCACTGGGAAAAAGAAAACTTGGTTATCTAACACCATTCGTGCTTGTGTCACGAAGGTAACCCTGTGAGACCCTCCGCCGGTGTACTCAGGTTAAAGGAGGAGTCTGGAGCACACGTGGTTGTGCATTGAGGCCGTAGAGCCTATGTTTCTGGCCGGAGAGCCAGGGGTCCTGTAGCAGAGCAGGGCTGGCGTGAGACTTAGCATTTCCCGGGTGTGTCACTAAGTCTTGTACGGTGGGATCGTAGCATGAACTTGCTGCGGATCTTTATATGCATAGTACACTGCATATGATTAGGGCAGAATAATATGAATAAGTAATCATGTAGGATCACAGTAAATTTATATAACTGTTTATTTACCTGAATTATCTGTTGATGCTTAGAAATGTGAATATTATCTGTATATCTGTTATGTTATTAGAACTGCCTTGCTTACTTCTACATTTATGTTTAATTTCAATTTATAAACCTGATGAGTTGTTTAGTGATAGCTAAGTGAAATGCTATTCACTGAGCGAGTAGGCTCATACCTCTACTCAAAACATTTTCAGGTCATCATCAGCAGCAGGAAATCTGAAGGATCGTTTCATCCTAACGCCTAGTCTGTAGAAGGAATATGTAGTTAGTAGTTAGAGGTCTCTTAGTCCTTTCCCCTCGATCTGTGGGACAAGGTGTGTGTGTGAGAGAGAGAGAGAATGTGTATAGATGTAAATTAACTGTTATGCTTTATTTTATGTCAAACAATGTAAAATGTTGTAGACTCTGTTTATATTGCTAGTCACTTAATAAAGATGCTTCCACAATTTGTTTAGTTTCATTGTACAGCATAAATCAGATTTTCCTATTAATGTCTTTAAAATGTTTGAAAAAGTGAAGAGTGGTTGGCTTATGTGTAAATCCCATCCTGTCGCGTCCTAATCTCATGGTTTGTGGTTAGTGTGAGATTGGGGCATGACAATTTTGGTATCAGAGCTTTGGTTTGAGTACATAGTTACTCAAGGTCAGGGGACGATAAGAGACCAATAGGATTAAGGTTTAGGTGTCTTTCTTCTATCTGTAATTTTCTAACAGGAAGTGTTCTGTTATATTATTGCAGATAGCAGGGAGAGGATGTGGTCACGAGAATCAAGTAATGAGCTTAAGATGAGTCGTTAAGAATCATTAGGGTCAAAAGATAAGGTTATAAGTAAGACGAATAATGAATGATGTGTTTTAGCTCTGGAAGGTCTGAGTGTTTAGATACCCTGGCCAGGTGTCTGAATACTTAGACTGACCAGTATCAAGCTACTCTGTCTGTTCTTCTCTGGATGCCCTGGCCAGGTATGCAGAGGAAGGATAGGCTAGAGAGAAAACCCTAGAAATCTTAGGGTTAAGAAATCAGATTTTAATAAAGGAATAAGAGATTACATATAAGATGTGATTCAACTCTTGTCTATCATTGTTTATTTGATTTAAAGATTACTAGAAATGCTTTTATATGCATGAAATGAAATTTTCAGTTTGTAAAGTAAACATGATTCTTTTATATTGTTGTGTCATGAAGTGAATTGTTTAATGTTTGTTTTCTTTGTATTAAAGTAGACCTGAAATTATGTATATATGAGTTTGCCCTAAGTGGATATTCTTTCCACATGTTTCAGATTAATAGGGGTTGATTAATCCCGAGTAGCTCTTGGCTTCAGGACTACAGGTTCGGCCTGGTCCGGCTGGCAGGATGCGTTACTGGGATCTAATGACTCCTATTAACAGTAAAATAAGAATAGACTCTGGATGATTTAGACCCGTAATATAGTGAGAATGTATATATACTAGAATGTTTTAACTAATATAAGAAGTCTAAATGTTCTTTAATCTTGAGAATTAGGGTTTGAGAAGCATAGACTCTAATCGGCCCAAAATAGGGTTTTGATGATACATAAATACAAATTTGATAAGTAAAGTGTCTCAGTAAATGATTTTTAGTATTTTATGTGTAACTCTGATTTGGCTAAAATTGGGATATGAGTTGGATATATATAATGTGAGCAACATTTGGAAAATATCAGAATTTTTGAAGAATATTCTAACCTGTTTATCGGCCGAGTTTCAAACTCGACCGATCACATTTTCTGAATGATATAGTAGTGTGGTAATTGAATTTTATCTTTTTATTGGTATATCCAATTGATCTAAAATTTTAACTGTGCTTGAAAAATACAATTTTAGACACTCTGTAAAATTGGCGTAATTTTTGGATGACTTTTGATCTCTACAGTGAGGGTGTCGGACGAGTTTGTAACTCAGCCGAACCTGCTGCAGACTGCAATATAGCAGTGCACTGTTTCATTTTTAATTAATTATTAGTAACTTAAAATGATCTGAAATTTTTACTGGAGGTCTGAAACTTCATTAGTAATAACATATAAAATTTACAGAATTTTTGGAGCTTCTGTTAGCTGTTTAATAAACGAATTACAGAAACTATTATGAAAACTGAATTTTCAGCCAATATAATTAAAGTTGAGTGTTGGGTTAATATGCTATTGACCCAAGCAACTCAAATTGATCTATATGATCGACCACACACACACACAATAATTCTATGTTACTGATATGGACCAAAACCCTAGAATGATTAAAGTTGTAGTGGTTTAAGAGATATCACTAGTGATGTAACCTTGAATACTAGTAACTTTGTAAAATAAGACCTTGAGATTTGTTCTATGAAAAGTAAACTGGCTGTGATAGTGATCTAGGGTTTTGAGATAGATAATCTGAACGGTACATGAGCAACATGTAATGAATTAGAGAAAAGAGTAAAACATAAACCTAAAATGTAATTATAAGAAAGTAGCATAGAAAGCAGAGTATTACCCGATATATGATATGAAGATAGCTGATGAAGTTCATGTTTTTAAGACATGGCGTCACTATCTTTATGATGTGACAATAGATTATCACCCTGGTAAAGAGAATGTGGTGACTGATGCTTTCAGCAGAATGTCAAGTTCAACAGCTAATACATTCTCTATGACAGGTTTCAATAGAGACCTGTTAGTAGAAATGTGGGAGTTGGACTTAGACTTAGGGATGTCAGCACAGAGTAGTTTGATTGCGCAGATGCAAGTCAAGCCTACTTCTTATGATCAAATCAAGGAACTACAAAAGGGTGATAGTGAATTAAGCCAGACCATGCATGACCTGATAGGAGGAAAAGAGACTAGAGTTTAAGTTTTTAGATGATAAGATGTTGTATTAGCATGACTTGTTGTGTGTACCTCGAGATAGAGTAAAATTCTTTTAAGGGGAAAAGGCTGAAAGAAAAGATTCTTATGGAAGTCTATGTATTGATGTATGCTATGCTTTCAGGAAACACTAAGATGTATATGAATCCCAAGAAGTTGAAATGGATGGTCAGATATGCAGAAGGATGTAGCTAAGTATGTGGTTAAAAGTAGTGTATACCAGTAGGTTAAGGTTGAACCCTAGAAATCTATAGCTACCTTGCAATCTTTTTCTATGCCTGAATGGGAGTGGGAATTTATCACAATGGGTTTTGTGGTAAGATTACCCAGGACACCTAGAGGTTGTGACTCGATATGAATAATTGTGGATAGACTAATTTAGTCTGCTCACTTTCTTCATATTAAGTCGACCTTTGATGTCTCGAGACTTGACTAAGGTATACATGGATAAAATAATTAGGTTACTTGGTAATCCAGTTTCAATCATATCATATTGAGTTTAAAAATACACAACTGATAATGGTACGGTTTGAGTAGAAACCCAGAAAATACAGATTTGGTAAATCATTAGATGCATGATTTCAAGCTAGCAAGACAACATTAAAATATGTAAATAAATCTAATTGCATGCTTCCTGTTATGTTAATGTGTGTGACCTGACATTTTACATGAATTGGCACATTTCTCTAAGATATTAATAGAAATTCTCAAGTACTATTAAATATTGGTGATATGATACGTAAATAACTCTTAATTGAGTTATGTGGTGCATAAACCAGGAATTTGGTTAATATGCACGTACATCGAGAAATTTCAGATAATTGATAAATATTACAGATGGTTTCTTATTAGTGGAGAAAATTACTTTTATTGGTGTCATAGGATGTTCAATTACATGAAATTTAGTATGTATGTGCCAAAATTGATTTGAGTTTGGAATATTTATGAATTTTTAATCTGTCTGCATGCTTGATATAAAAAATACTCAGTAATTACAATGATTTTGAATATACTGCTCTGCCAGTTCCAGAATGATACCGTATTGTGATTTGAATTACAATCAAACAGATGAGATAATGGAAACCCTAAGAGTAGGGTGTTGCCATGTGATTAGTGAATGAGATAACCCTAAGAGTAGGATGTTGACATGTGATGAATGAACAAGGCAAATGAAACCCTAAGGATAGGGTGTACGATGAATCAAGTATTTTAATATCAATTCTCAGTATGATATGTAGTGATGTTAACAGTTAAATTGCATGATTTAATTTTAGTACCAAGTTGACATGCATTCTGTTTATTTAAGAATTTAAAATGTTTGTCTGCATGAATAGTATGATAATTTCTCAGTAGTTATCATAAATTGAGATACTGTTATAACGGTTCTGGAAAGACAATGTTTTGTGGGTTGATCTGGAATCAGATCAGATGTGTCCTAGGTTAAGGGACCTATACAGATGGTTGATCAGAGGATTAAGAAACTCACGAATTGTGAGGTACCATTAGTGATGGTTTTGTGGAGAAATCTTAACCTAGAGGGAGCTACGTAGGAATACGAGTCAGAAATGAGTAACGCGTTTCCTTTCTCTTTTAGGAATTTTGGGACGAAATTCTTTTAAGGGGAAAAGGTTGTTATGACCCACTCCATGATTAACTAATAAATACCTCGAATTACGTGAAACATCTCAATTAGTGTTGAGTATCAAATTAAATATCATGGATAATCAAAATAAGTTAATATGTGAATTAATAGTTGAGTTTGAATCACCTGAGGCGACTAATGATAACAATGATGATCGTTAGGTTAATTAAGTTGAGTTGAGAACTCACTTATGCTAATGATGTTTGAACAAATAACAAAACTCTCTTAAGCTTAAATCCTAGCCCTGAGATTGTGGAGGATTCAGAGATTGAACCGATGCCAGAGAAAACATTTGAATCCGACCTTCAGGTCATGAGTTATGAGTTTTTGGAGCTTTGAGGGACTAGATTGTAATTTTGGATAGTTGGTGGGCAAATTGCATTTCGCCCCCTAGCCCTTTCTCGCTTATCTTCCTTCTTCAGCGATCGGTTACAGGAACCGACTAAACACCCCGATAGAACAGGAGCAGGAGGCCACACCTAGGGCTGGAGTGGCGTTTTGGGCGAGAGGAAGAAGGGCGATGGCTTGGGCCCTTTAGCTTCAAATCCCCGGCGCCCTACTTCTCTTCTTCTTCTTCTTCCTCGTTCTCTTCCTTCCCTTATTCTTTCCCCACCCTGGCAGGTGCCCGACCTGCAGCAGCAATGGCCGGTAGCTAGATGCTTTGGCCTCGACAGAGGCTGTTTTAGCCCGGCCAGCACCACCAAATGAAGTGCTTGACTCCGACCTTCAGTCCTTAGAAGAAATCTGCAGCTCCCAACTGCGTTTAAGCACCCAGCCACCACTAACGGCGCCCCAAGCTGCTGGGCGGCGCCCCGAGCAGCAGCAGCTGCGTTTGCAGTCAGTAGTCACCGTGGGTATAAGGCAGCACCACAAAACGACGCTTTGGGTTCGTCCTTGAGGTCCAGACAACAAACCAACAACCCTAGTTCTTGATTCGGCTTTAGTCGAATTCATCTTCAATAAGTGTAAGATATTGTTCCATTGCAACAGGTTTACTTTAGATTTCAGTATGTACACCGATCGGCCGAGTTGCATATGATTCGGCTGAGTTTCTTTATTAGATTAACAAACAGCATTTTGATCGGCCGAATTGGGTGTGATTCGGCCGAGTTTCCCTTTATAGGAAATCAATCAGGGTTTGGATCGGCCGAGTTGCGGGTGGATCGGCCGAGTTGTCAGCCGATCGGCCGAGTTCCCAGTTTGGTCGGCTGAGTTCCAGAAGAGTGAGTAGTAGTTCATTTAGTAATCATTAATTAACTCAATTTAAATGTTTAATTGCTTCTGTATCAGTTAGTATAACTTCTAAACAGTGTAGTACATAAAATTAGAGTATGTTAGTTTCATTGGAATTTGAAATACTTAATATGCTTAGTGAAAATGATGAAATTTCCTGTATTATAGTTGCAATGTATTTGCTGATTTAAAAATAGCTGTTTAGCATCGAAAGTGGATAAATGATACTGAATCATGTTTAATGATGATAAAGGATGTATATTTGCTCCATGTGTTATTCAGATTTGTGCAATATGCATGAAATGTGATATTCCTGTTTAAATGCTTATTTAAGAATTTAATATGCATGAAATGTGATATTCCTGTTTAAATGTCTATTTGTTAATTAGTTAATAGACCTAGGTGCCCTAACACCGTAGAACCCCTAAAAGAAGGTCTGTTTCTTAGGGGTGAAACTCGTGTTGCAACATCATCCGTGCTTGTGTCACAGACAAACGAGGAAAGAGAGGCAGTGTCTAACAACAATCGTGCGTGTGTCACGATGGCACTGGGAAAAAGAAAACTTGGTTATCTAACACCATTCGTGCTTGTGTCACGAAGGTAACCCTGTGAGACCCTCCGCCGGTGTACTCAGGTTAAAGGAGGAGTCTGGAGCACACGTGGTTGTGCATTGAGGCCGTAGAGCCTATGTTTCTAGCCGGAGAGCCAGGGGTCCTGTAGCAGAGCATGGCTGGCGTGAGACTTAGCATTTCCCGGGTGTGTCGCTAAGTCTTGTACGGTGGGATCGTAGCATGAACTTGCTGCGGATCTTTATATGCATAGTACACTGCATATGATTAGGGCATAATAATATGAATAAGTAATCATGTAGGATCACAGTAAATTTATATAACTGTTTATTTACCTGAATTATATGTTGATGCTTAAAAATGTGAATATTATCTGTATATCTGTTATGTTATTAGAACTGCCTTGCTTAGTTCTGCATTTATGTTTAATTTCAATTTATAAACATGATGAGTTGTTTAGTGATAGCTAAGTGAAATGCTATTCACTGAGTGAGTAGGCTCATACCTCTACTCAAAACATTTTCAGGTCATCATCAGCAGCAGGAAATCTGAAGGATCGTTTCATCCTAACGCCTAGTCTGTAGAAGGAATATGTAGTTAGTAGTTAGAGGTCTCTTAGTCCTTTCCCCTCGATCTGTGGGACAAGGTGTGAGAGAGAGAGAATGTGTATGGATGTAAATTAACTGTTATGCTTTATTTTATGTCAAACAATGTAAAATGCTGTAGACTCTGTTTATATTGCTAGTCACTTAATAAAGATGCTTCCGCAGTTTGTTTAGTTTCATTGTACAGCATAAATCAGATTTTCCTATTAATGTCTTTAAAATGTTTGAAAAAGTGAAGAGTGGTTGGCTTATGTGTAAATCCCATCCTGTCGCGTCCTAATCTCGTGGTTTGTGGTTAGTGTGAGATTGGGGTGTGACATATAGGTTCGGCGGCAGTGTCCGGTGATTTGGGGACTTCCTGGCTTGTCAACAAAACCACCCACAAATCCAGTTGAATGGCTTCAGAACAGCCTCCTGAAGCTAATGGAGTTCTTCTCGCTCCAAGATCCCCTTTCATGTTTTAGAAATCCTCCGATCAAGGATCTCGCAGGTGGACTCTGCGCAAGCAGTCCCCGCAAGATTGGGATTCACTCCCAGCCGTTGGATCACCGATCCAATAGTTGCGCTTAACCCAAAAATAAAGAAAATCAGGATTCATTTCCCAATATAAGCGTGACACATGATTATTATGCAATTAATGTCCACACTTTAGGATAATTTGTAAATTGTATAACTCGAAAACCGTGCATTGTTTTTCAACCAAATTTTGAGGGATTCTCTCTCTTGCTTTGATCTACACGCATGCCAATTTGAATCCTAAATTCTAAAAGAAAAGGACTTTTTCTTCAAAGGCAAGTTACTCTTTAATAAACTCATTTAATGGTTATTTCCTCTTTCTTAAACTTTTATTTTTTTTATTTTGATTCCTTTTTCCATTAGAAACCATGTGGACACAAAATCTTATCCAAGATGGATCCATTATCCATATATCCACATATTTCTTGTAATATCATTGTTATCTCATATTTCCTTCTTAATAAAGCAATATTTAATTGATCTTGTTGCATTATCTTTGCAACTTAGACTCCTTGGAACCCAAGGAACCCTAAAGGAACGAAATTCACCTTTAGAGGATATTATCTAGCCTTCTAGAGGCTTCTATCTTTTTTTCTTCTCCCTTTCTTAATATATATTCTTTTATTAACTGAATTTCTTTTCCTTTTTATTTTCTTTTTCTTGTTATTGGGCCCAATAACCAATAAGGCCCACAAAGAAACTAACAAGGCGATTATAAACGAAATTCATTTATTCATATCAAACCATACCATTATTTCTTCATATATCTATATTAAGAGAAATTGCATTTCTTACCAAAAGAACCCAAAATTGGGGTTGTAACAGCTACATCATTTTTTGTGATGCTTCAAAGAATGGGTTGGGATGTATGTTGATGCAAGACAAGAACGAGATTTCTTTTGCTTCTCGAAAACTTAAGAAGCATGAGGAGAACTACACAACTCATGTCTTGGAGTTAATAGTTGTCATCTTTCTTTCAAGATTTGGAGACACTATCTGGTATGGGGAGAAGTGTCAAATCTTCACAGATCACAAGAATCTTCAGTATATCTTCTCAAAGTAGGAGTTGATCATGAGGCAGAGAAGACAGATGGATCTGATCAAGGACTATAATTATACAAAATACTATCATCTAGGAAAGGTGAATGTAGTGGTTGATGCATTGAGCAAAAAGTCATCTTCATCAACATCTATAAATAAAGTACAGTTGTAATACATGGTGTGTCATAAGAAAGACATGTTAGTGTCTCTTAGGCATATGAAAGTACAATTGGAGGTCTTCTTGTTAGTAGGTTTGTTGGCATAATTACATGTTAAGTCAACATTGATACATCAAATTAGAGATGCTTAGAAGGGTGATACTATGACACAAAACATTAGATTAGAGTTTGGTTGTGAGAATCATGGCGGATTTCATGAGTTCTCAACGTGCGGGATGCATCCTGACAGTACAAAAATATATCATAATTTGAATGATTTGTATTGGTCTCTAGATTTGAAGAGATATGTGGCAAAGTTTGTGGCCAAATGTCTATTGTGCCAATAGGTCGAGGCATAACATCAGAAGCCTTCAAGAACATTGCAGCCTTTTCCAATCATGCAGTGAAAAGGGATCATATAACCATGGACTTTGGGGTTGATATTCCTCGGACAACCAAAGTCATGATTTTATTTGGGTGATTGTTGATTAGTTGACAAAGTCAAGTCAATGTCTATCAGTTAAGACTACCTACACGATAGAGAAGTTGGCACAAATATATTATGATGAGATAGTATGTTGGCATGGCATACCAACTAGAATAGAATTAGATATAGGTCCTTAGTTTTGAAGTAGATTTTGGGAGTGTCTACATACAACCTTGGGGACACATCTAAGATTCAATACTGCCTTCCACCCATAGATAGATGGCCAGTCAGAAAGGACCATTTGGATATTAGAAGATCTTTTGAGAGCATGTGTGCTTTAGTTTCTTGGGAGTTGGGATATTCACCTGAGTTTGATTGAGTTTTCCTACAACTATATCTACTAGAGAAGTACAGACATGCACTATATGAGGCTCTATATGGAAGGCATTGTTGATCACCTCTTTGTTGGTACAAGACATGAGTATCACTTGCTGGGTCTTGAGTTGGTTCAGCAAACCATAGAGAAGATAAGGGTGATCCAACAACAATTGAAGGTGGAATAAGACAGGCACATATCATATGCAAACAATCTACATAGAGTTGGAAGGGTGTTCTGAGGTTTGGAAATAAGCGTAATGTGATAGAGTGAGTTTTTACATATATATTATTTTGTTCCTCTCTCTTGCAATTTTAATTGTTCCAATTATGCCCTCAATCATCTCTCTCACTAATTTGATTAAATGGATCATCAATTTCACTTAAGACCATTCGTAATGGTACATAAAGTCAATAATACAAGTATAATGACATTTAGTCAATTGACCTAGTCAATAACCAAAATTTGACTACAATCTTGCACCATAGCTACATCATAGCATTATAAATCTATGCCTAAAATCTCATTAAAATTGGACGTACCAATCATGAGTTATTCACAATTGAATATTAGGTCTTTTTAAATTATCTATTAACACCTATGACCTAAGTTTCCTTTCTATTTTGATCTTAATGTGTCACGCAGCCTTGCTGCTGGCTTGGGCGCGGCTCATTTAAAAAGAGGGGTAATCCCCACCATCGGATCGGCCGATCATAGAACTCGTAAGATCCGACGACTGCCAAGTCATCTCCAACCTCCGAAAGACTCGGTCCCCGCCAGGCAGCTGAACCTACGACTCCTCCAATGGCCCTCGCGCTCGAACCCTACCTCCTCCTCACGAGATCTTTGGAGGACTAACTCCTCTCCTCAAACCGAACTCAACCATCCTCACCACGTCACCCATCTCCCTCGGATCAGGTAGAACACCCCCCACTCTCGCGCCTCTCACTGGCGGTGACGCATGGTTTAGGGCTTAGCCCTCTACTCCACCCCAGGTCTATAAAAGACCCCCAAAAGCTTCCCTGACCTCCCTTTTATCTTTCCACACCATCAATTCCATAGGGACTTGCCCCCTTTTCCCTGACCTCAAGCACCTCCAACTCACCTGACTTCGACCTCGCCCTCCCTCCAGTGGTCCTCTCCGCTCAATTGAACATAACCACACCATCTAAGGATCTCGGCGAGACGACCGACACCTTCGGTTGGAGCCGCGAAGGTCCAGGAGCCTGGGTCGACTAGCCGCCGCAGCTGAGCTCCAAAGCTCCACCGCCGGCGAGGTTGGGACCATCTCGGAGCCATGGGAAGATCGCCACAGCATCAGTAGACTGCCACGAACCTATTGACTCCCTCAATCCAACCCGAGGGCAGGTAACTCTCAACTTCCCTCTCCGACCTGTGCTAGCCTGTTTTGAACGAAATACGATGCCTAGACCATCTTTTCCGACGAGCCCGACCTCCCCACAACCGCCATGAGTCTGCGAACTCAGCCTGATAGACGGAGTAGCCCAGCTCACCCCCTGGAACCACATCCCACATTGATCGATCTCTCCCCTGTTGCCTCGCTGTAGCCATGGCGCGAGCAACAATCAAAGGGGTGACCTTCCCCTTTTACCCTTGCCCGGTCACGATGCATAGGTGACCCTCAGGGGCACTTTTGACCTTTCACTTATTAGCCTGACCGTCCTAAACGAGCACTTGCTCGTGGGTCAGTGAGAGGGTCCAGTTGGTCGGATCCCTCGCATGATCCGCGAGGCAGAGCTCGCAAGTCTTTTTTTTTATTTTGTTTAATTTCTTTAAAATTTCCTGATTGGTCAGAACTTATAAAAACCCTAGAAAATGGTAGGATTATCAGAAAATATTGAATAAATATACCATTTTCATCAAAAAAATCTAATCTATTTAAATAAAATGATTCCAGGACCTAGATCGATTCCTTCTCTGAAAATATGGCCTACATACCTAATGACCCCTTAATATTTATATATTATGAACAATGGTCATTATTGTTTTCCTTTCTGCCTTGGGAATAGATTAAACCCTAATTAGGGTTCTAAACACCATGTTATCCGAAATCATATCCAAGAAGGATAGTTGATCCAACAATGATGAAAAACCCTAATTTCGAGATTCCACTCTTCATAATGTATACCTTATACAATTTTATGTCATACAATTAATTGTCTTGAATGAATTTGATTAACCCTGACCTTAGAACCAACCCTGATATCTCGAATCACATGTATCAAAAAAATGATTCTCCAAATGACCTAAACCATAATAAGAAACCCTAATGTGGAATAATGATAATCCATGGTAACTTTAGGTTTTGTTTATATTTTAGGGTGATCTACTATCTTTCTTATAACATAGGACTTGTGGAATCCAGATCTGAGAATTAGAGGTACTTGGATATAATTATATGACTAGTTTTGCTGGATGTTAAGTATATGTAATTGTTTGCATGAAATTGATATACATTGATGGATGTGGATATATGATTAATTGATGATTTACGACCTTGAACATGAAAGAACATAATTGAATATAAGTGAAATGTAGTTACTAGTGGTGCTCATTAATCTCCCTATTAGAGAGGGAAAGTATTAATGTTGACTAGCACCTCCGTAATGGTACAAGGTACACAGGGAGATCCCTAATGGTACAAGGTACGCAGGGATAGGGCCCAATATTTATGTTTGTGCTAAGTCCACCATAGTAATGCATATTCATTCTAAATAAGGATAATAACTTGGGATTTCTTGATTTTCTGCCTCTAAATAATGTTTTCATTCTTTTCTCCAATTTTGAGTATTTTATATACCAGCATAGTATAGCTTTTAATTCCACGTACCAACTTTGTTGATGTTTTTGTTTCTCGTATTTTCTAGGTACAAGGAACAATTGATAATAGATGAAGCACTCTAAAGTACTTGAAGTGTAACGACCGATTCGGGAAAACAAGATTAACTAATGCGGAAGAGTTCATTAAGCAGCGGATTACTGAAAATCACTAAAAATTAAAACTTTTTGCAAAGAGATCCACACATTGGAAATATTTTTCTTCAAGAGCCAAAGTATAACATTTACATTCTGTTTCAAAGATACATATCATGCATCATCTCTTTCTGAGAATTACAAGCATCAACTGTCTTGTCAAGTTAAACATAGGCAGTATAAAAATCTCGAGACACTGAGCCAAAATCTCGAAATTACTAACTAATACTCCGAGGACCTGAGAGTACAGATACGACACATATGACTCTATCTACATCTATAAAAGACATAACAGCCAGTGTCTCCACCTGAGACTTCACTACTGTCCCTGCTACTGTTGTTGCTGTCCTTCCCTTACTGAAGGGTTTATGTCTCCTTGTCCGCGACCACCTAAAAATGTAGTTCCCACGGGGGTGAGACAATTATAAAAATTGCCCCAGTGAGAAATATAACTCTCTTCCAGTAACATTATTATTGCAACTTAAGAAGATAAATATGAATGGAAGAATCATATTTATATAGAAACAGATATTTTAATGTCTAATAGATTAGAACATTATTCTATATCAGAAGCATTGCAACTATAACTTGATAGAATTAACATGTCACTTAACCTTTAATGAATATGAAGAACATGTATAAGATCTACACACTACAGAATCACTACCACTGCATTAACTCTCTTCAGGCTTAGATCATAATTCTAAAGCCTGACATTATCATTGTGGAGTCATGGCCTGTAGCCATACTCTTTTCACAAAATGTTGGGATCTTAATCCCTCAATTCAACACTGGGAACTCTCATCCCTTCACAATTTCAATACCATAATCATGTGATTCTGGGTATTCAAACCCTTAGCTCATCATCTGAACATTGTTACCACATTCTCAGGTAACTAACACCTTTAGGTCATCTGACCAAAATAAGTATGATACTTGCTTCACAAGCATCCATCATGGCACTTGAGGCCCATAACTCTTTTGCTACCTCTTACCTGGCAACAAGGTATATTATGGCACCCAAGGCCCAATAAACAAATTCAAATTAATAACGCATCATAGCTTATACCTGGCTATGCCCATCATCTCATGATACCTGCATGGTAGCACATATGATAGCAACACATCAATTATCTATCAATACCATGCAAAACAAATATATCATTAATTCAAGGGTATCACCCTTAATCCTTTACCAGGATTAGGATTTCCATCACACATCTCATGTATCATTCATCCAATTATATTGGATTTATAACATAACAGGGTATACCAGTATTTGGGGTGTTGGATATGATATCTATCATATCTTGATGTATCACTTCCCTCAACACCGTTATCTTATTTGAGTTCATATACTTAGCTTGTATTAGGGTATTACCCATCCTAATACTTATGCATCAGTTCATCACATTCAACATGTAAAGTAGTGATCATTAGTCACTCACTTGGAATATACAGCCATTGCCAATACTATGGATTCATCCATAAGTCAGGAATTAACAAAAAGACCATGTTAGGTCCTTTTCAAAACAACTCTAAGTCAAGCATAGAGTACCACAACCGTGCAACCAAAAACGGCCGTGCAAAGGGAAGCCACCATGGCCGTGCAGCCTTACACGGTCGTGCTACAGGAGTTCACCTCATGAATCATATTCAAGTATGAATTCTATTCTTTCATTAGGGATTAGGGTTTCACATACCATATCCCTTCTTTAAAATAGATATTTCATATAACATCACCCTTTATTAGGGTTTCATATCACTTTGCCCATAATTAGGGTTTACTAATCATTTCCAATTAGGGTTTTTCATGAAATCACTCTCAATTAGGGTTTCACATGGATGCACCCTCATTTAGGGTTTCACATGGATACTTTCTCAACTAGGGTTTCACATGGATACACCCTCAACTATGGATTTACATGGATACACCCTCAACTATGATTTGAGTTCAATAACCCTGTCAATTAGGGTTTATGTTCATGTTTAGGGTTTCATGATCTCTTTACTTAAGGATCACAACCCTTAATCACCACATGAATCATATTCATGTATGAATTCATGATATCAACTTCTCAACTTGATTAGGTCATATCACCCTTCAGTTGAGTACATACAACTATGATTAACATAGTGTATCAAGTCATTGATCCTATAAGCAATTAGGGATTCATCCCTTAATTGGCACTAATCACTTAGGTACTATTATGGTTTCAACCTTTTTACCTTCATTGATTATCATTACTAATCATCATTGGATCAATGGATCATTCATTATCTTTATTCTCAAGAGATTCAATCACATTGAACCTCCATAACATAAGGTATCCAATTGAATTAGGGTTTTCAATGTTGATTCCTTCAATCATTGAATTCTTGGAACCAATCATCAATTAGACCTATACTCATACTTCAATTAAGTTTAATAGGTCAACCTTCAACTGATTTGACCCTCAATTGACCCTCAATTGGTCATCAATTAGGGTTTGATTCAATTGAATTAGGGTTTGGAATCGATGATTCAACAACACTAATAAATGTAAGATTAGTTACTTTGAAACCATTGAACCATCAACCAAATTGGGTATGACCTGACCCCAAAAGGTCTTGAGGTCGTTTGGATGACCTCAAAACGGTCTTGAGACCGTTTTACCATCATATCACTCAAATCCAAGCCATCCAATTAAGGTTTGGATCATTGGATTGATCACTAAAACAACAATTGATTACACTTCGACTTAGTGACATTGGATCTTCAATTGCTTAACCATACTCAACCCTAGACCTCCAAACGGTCTTGGGTGACCCCCAAACGGTCTTGAGACCGTTTGGATGAGCTCCAAACGGTCTTGAGACCGTTTGTCTCATCCAAACCTTGGATTCTAATGAAAAATCATCAAGGTTTGGTCTATTGAGTCGATCAACAAAACAACAATTAATTGCAAAGTGATTTGGTACCTTTGGACCTTCAATTGGTCAAATATACTTATCCCCAGACCTCCAAACGGTCTTGGGTGATTCCCAAACGGTCTTGAGACCGTTTGGGTGATCCCCAAACGGTTTTGAAACCATTTGCCCAAAAAGGTCAAGTTAATCAGATTGAAAATCAGCACTTAATTCAATTATGTTTCCTTAATTGATTAGCCTTCAACTCACGATTCCTTTGGCGTTAATCCCTAATATTTGATGAGTCATTAACAAACATCATTAGGAACAGTAATCCCAAACGTTCAATTCTTGGTCAACCATCTAAAATGGTTTTGAAACTGTTTTCCCAAAAAGGTCAAGTTAATCAGATTGAAAATCAGCACTTAATTTAATTCGATTGCCTAATTGATTAGCCTTCAACTCTCGATTCCTTGGGAGTTAATCCCTCAAATTTGGTGGGTTATGATCCTACATAATTAGGAACAAAATTCCCAAACGGTCAACGTTTGGTCAACCATTTCAAACGGTTTCAAACCGTTTGCCCTTAAATGGTTTGCTAAAACCGCATAACCAATCAAATTAAAACGATTTGGAGTAGCTATCAAAACCGTTTGGCTTGGTAATTTTCTTTGGATAAGCATCTAGGATGATGTAATCATCACCTTCCTTCGTTAAACCAAGAACAACAACCGTTCTTGATGGAAATTGCAGCAAAGAAACAAAAGTGTATCAAATTGAAGAAAACAATCAACAAAGCATAGAGAATTGATGCAATAGAAATGATTATGGGTTTAAGTTATAAAACCCGCCTCCAATTGAGATCCAAAGCTCCAAGCTCACGACATCAATGGTGGATGAAGCTTTTGCAACTCCCCCTTAGGCTCGTGCTCAAGATTTTGGTTGTAAAAGTTGGCTAGGGTTGAAGAGAAGATCGAAATAAGAAGAAATCAATGATTTATTTTCGATTTCCACCATGGAATCAAGGAGAACGAAGGTCAAGGGCTTAACAACAGGTTGGGGGTCGTCCTCCTGCTCCTCCCTAGCTCCTTGGTCGGTTTTGCAAGCAAGGGAAAGAAAGAAATCCGAAAAAGCCTTTGTTTTGGCTTTGTAAGGGTACTTTTATAAGGAAATTGATGAGAGAGAAGATACTTTATAAAAGTCTTTTAATTCCAAAATGTTTGCCACCACTTCCCCCTTGGTTTCTTGCATGCAAGGGCATCTCTATCCCCACCGAACTCCCTTCCATTATCCATGAATTAAGGGAAAAGAAATTAAGCACCTTAACCCTGATAATAAGAATATCCATATTTGAGTGGAAATTCTTTTTCTTATAATAATAGTGAGTGGAATTTCACCTCCTTAGGATATGCTCGTTCCTTTGCAAGGCTTTATGCTTATCCACACACATATGAATCCAACCATTTTAATTTTGGTTGAAGGCCCTTTAATTAATACATTCATTTTTTCCCTAAATTGGATTAGGGTTTCACTTAAGATTAAATCTTGATTATTTTAATATCAAGATTCTCTCTCCTCCAACTTAATTCAAATGGGATGCCCCTCTCATTTTATTTGCTCTACATGATGCCAAGAAACATTAAGGACCTTATTGAAGTGGTAATTTGCATTTTGAACCCTAGGTTTTGGGTAAATTGCACATTATACCAAAACTAGGTTTTAATGCACAAGGACTGCTTTACAGGCTTAATCTTGGTGCCCAAGCTTGTGAAAACCATACCACTACATCATCTTCATTCTTATGATGTATCCACATCAGAGGAACATCTTATCATGCAACATTTGCAATTTAACCCCTCAACTTGGGTAATTTTCACTTTAGTTTAAAATTAACAAAACAATGTTTCAACATTGTTCAAACAGGACCAAAATTGAAACATAAGTTTCTCATGAGACCTAATTACTTTTCCCAAGATAAGACTAAGCATCTACTCAATCTTATTAGGCAAAACATCTAGGGTTACAATATAACCCAGGTCAGGGATGTTACAAATTATCCCCCCTTATAAGGATTTCGTCCTCGAAATCTCAGGAAAAATGAGGGACATATTATTCATTAATCATGCCCTCAAGTCTCTACATATCATCTTAATGTTATGGAGATACCATAGATTTATAATTCACACAAAGTTCCTTTCATTAATTCCACCTTATCACTGTTTATATTTATGCAGAGCATAAACCTCTAACATATGATGTCCATATTATTGACAGGAAAAAGCATAAAAGAATATACTTCAGTCATCACTCAAAAATATATACCAAAAGAGAAACATATATCTAACAGAGATAATTTACTCAGCAATCCTTTATTCATTTAGGAAAGTTCACTTAGCAAACTCTATGTTGGGAATGTTCACATAGCTTTTCCTTTTTAGTTGGGAATGTTCACATAGCTTTTCCTTTTGGTTGGGAATGTTCACATAGCTTTTCCTTTTTAGTTGGGAATGTTCACATAGATTTTCCTTTTGGTTGGGAATGTTCACATAGCTTTTCCTTTTTGTTGGGAATGTTCACATAGCTTTTCCTTTTAGTTGAGAATGTTCACATAGCTCTTCTTTTTGGTTGGGAATGTTCACATAGCTTTTCCTTTTTGTTGGGAATGTTCACATAGCTTTTCCTTTTAGTTGAGAATGTTCACATAGCTCTTCTTTTTGGTTGGGAATGTTCACATAGCTTTTCCTTTTGGTTGGGAATGTTCACATAGCTTTTCCTTTTTGTTGGGAATGTTCACATAGTTTTTCCTTTTAGTTGAGAATGTTCACATAGCTCTTCTTTTTGGTTGGGAATGTTCACATAGATTTTCCTTTTTGGTTTCATTATACTCTCTAGATTGTTTTAGTATGACTACTTGATCAGAGTAATAAAAAAGATAACAATCTAAGAGTTTCATACTTTCCTTATCTTCAATAATCATATACCTGGCCAGGGTATATAAGTATTGAGATTAGGTAGTATGCACTTTACTTACTATCATATTTCTCACTTTTCATATCATTATACACACATGATTTTCCATTCTTGAATTTTTCTTTAGACATCACTTCTAAATCTCATCTTTCAACACACAGATAAGGAAAATTATAAAGCATTTTAAGGAATACTGAGTAAGATATAAGTTCTCATATCCTTTGTGTCCCCATAGGACTAGTCAAAGGAAGTTCAAAAACAACTACTTTCATATCTTTAACACATAGAATCATGAAATGAAGTATCAGGGTGAATATACTTTATTTAAGTATCACCTCTCAAGGTCACCTACCACATTAGGTTGATTTCAACACATAGTGTCCAATTATCTCATGTTGCTGCTTTTGCCTTTACTTAGTGGCTACTGCCCTGGTGTACTAGGCATTTATTGCACTGGTAACACCAAAAACTTTGGCTTTTCAGAACAACTAGGCAATTGTCTCTAAAATTATAGAGTCCTTACCTTAAGTCTCAGCTTATGGCCCCTCTTTGGGCACTACCATCACAGATGTACTGTTTGTCCAAACTTATGGCAGAGTCTGCTTTCTTGCCATTTATTAATCTTTCCCATATTTCCACTGCTCTAACATAACCATGTCACTTAGGAATCCCTTCAAAGCCCAAAGTTTCTGCATTAAGGACTGGTGATCTAGGTTGTAATACCAGTATCCAGTCTTCTATATGCATTACAGTTGTCCTATCCTGCCCTTCAAGGGCATAACATAGGATTCTCTATCCTGATTAGATCAAGATGGAAATTCTCAAGTACTTGTTCTCCTCTTGCCTGGTCCCATGCACCCTCTCCTGGTGCAACAACATTGCCCTTAGCAATGTGTTCCTTGTGTTCTGTAGTCATTTTCAAGTTCTTCTTCTCCTATGTGAGCAGAAGATACTATCAAATAAACTGGAAGACACTTAGAACAGACTCTACAACCTTAGTCCTATGTCTCTGTAGACTCAGTGAACCTAGAGCTCTGATACCACTAAATGTAACGACCGATTCGTGAAAACAAGATTAACTAATGCGGAAGCATTCATTAAGCAGCGGATTACTGAAAATCACTAAAAATTAAAACTTTTTGCAAAGAGATCCACACATTGGAAATCTTTTTCTTCAAGAGCCAAAGTATAACATTTACATTCTGTTTCAAAGATACATATCATGCATCATCTCTTTCTGAGAATTACAAGCATCAACTGTATTGTCAAGTTAAACATAGGCAGTATAAAAATATCGAGACACTGAGCCAAAATATCGAAATCACTAACTACTACTCCGAGGACTTGAGAGTACAGAGACGACACATAGGACTCTATCTTCATCTATACAAGACATAACAACCAGTGTCTCCACCTGAGACTTCACTGATATCCCTGCTGTTGTTGTTGTTGTCCTTCCCTTACTGAAGGGTTTATGTCTCCTTGTCCACGACCACCTAAAAATGTAGTTCCCACGGGGGTGAGACAATTATAAAAATTGCCCCAGTGAGAGATATAACTCTCCTCTAGTAACATTATTATTGCAACTTAAGAAGATAAATATGAATGGAAGAATCATATTTATATAGCAGCAGATATTTTAATGTCTAATTGATTAGAACATTATTCTATATCAGAAGCATTGCAACTATAACTTGATAGAATTAACATGTCACTTAACCTTTAATGAATATGAAGAACATGTACAACATCTACACACTACATAATCACTACCACTGCATTAACTCTCTTCAGGCTTAGATCATAATTCTAAAGCCTGACATTATCATTGTGGAGTCATGGCCTGTAGCCATACTCTTTTCACAAAATGTTGGGATCTTAATCCCTCAATTCAACACTGGGAACTCTCATCCCTTCACAATTTCAATACCATAATCATGTGATTCTGGGTATTCAAACCCTTAGCTCATCATCTGAACATTGTTACCACATTCTCAGGTAACTAACACCTTTAGGTCATCTGACCAAAATAAGTATGATACTTGCTTCACAAGCATCCATCATGGCACTTGAGGCCCATAACTCTCTTGCTACCTCTTACCTGGCAACAAGGTATATTATGTCACCCAAGGACAAAGAAACAAATTCAAATTAATAACGCATCATAGCTTATACCTGGATATGCCCATCATCTCATGATACCTGCATGGTAGCACATATGATAGCAACACATCAATTATCTATCAACACCATGCAAAACAAATATATCATTAATTCAAGGGTATCACCCTTAATCCTTTACCAGGATTAGGATTTCCATCACACATCTCATGTATCATTCATCCAATTATATTGGATTTATAACATAACAGGGTATACCAGTATTTGGGGTGTTGGATATGATATCTATCATATCTTGATGTATCACTTCCCTCAACACCATTATCTTATTTGAGTTCATATACTTAGCTTGTATTAGGGTATTACCCATCCTAATACTTTATGCATCAGTTCATCACATTCATCATGTAAAGTAGTGATCATTAGTCACTCACTTGGAATTTACAACCATTCCCAATACTATGGATTCATCTATAAGTCAGGAATTAACAAAAAGACCATGTTAGGTCCTTTTCAAAACAACTCTAAGTCAAGCATAGAGTACCACGGCCGTGCAACCAAAAACGGCTGTGCAAAGGGAAGCCACCACGACCGTGCAGCCTTACACGGTTGTGCTACAAGAGTTCACCTCATGAATCATATTCAAGTATGAATTCTATTCTTTCATTAGGGATTAGGGTTTCACAAACCATCTCTCTTCTTTAGAATAGAGATTGCATATAGTATCACCCTTTATTAGGGTTTCATATCACTTTGCCCATAATTAAGGTTTACTAATCATTTCCAATTAGGGTTTTTCATGAAATCACTCTCAATTAGGGTTTCACATGGATGCACCCTCATTTAGGGTTTCACATGGATACTCCCTCAACTAGGGTTTCACATGGATACACCCTCAACTATGGATTTACATGGATACACCCTCAACTATGATTTGAGTTCAATAACCCTGTCAGTTAGGGTTTATGTTCATGTTTAGGGTTTCATGATCTCTTTACTTAAGGATCACAACCCTTAATCACCACATGAATCATATTCATGTATGAATTCATGCTATCAACTTCTCAACTTGATTAGGTCATATCACCCTTCAGTTGAGTACATACAACTATGATTAACATAGTGTATCAAGTCATTGATCCTATAAGCAATTAGGGTTTCATCCCTTAATTGGCACTAATCACTTAGGTACTATTAGGGTTTCAACCTTTTTACCTTCATTGATTATCATTACTAATCATCATTGGATGAATGGATCATTCATTATCTTTATTCTCAAGAGGTTCAATCACATTGAACCTCCATTACATAAGGTATCCAATTGAATTAGGGTTTTCAATGTTGATTCCTTCAATCATTGAATTCTTGGAACCAATCATCAATTGGACCTATACTCATACTTCAATTAAGTTTAATAGGTCAACCTTCAACTGATTTGACCCTCAATTGACCCTCAATTGGTCATCAATTAGGGTTTGATTCAATTGAATTAGGGTTTGGAATCGATGATTCAACAACACTAATCAATGTAAGATTAGTTACTTTGAAACCATTGAACCATCAACCAAATTGGGTATGACCTGACCCCAAAAGGTCTTTAGGTCGTTTGGATGACCTCCAAACGGTCTTGAGACCGTTTGCCCATCATATCACTCAAATCCAAGCCATCCAATTAAGGTTTGGATCATTGGATTGATCACTAAAACAACAATTGATTACACTTCGACTTAGTGACATTGGATCTTTAATTGATTAACCATACTCAACCCTAGACCTCCAAACGGTCTTGGGTGACCCCCAAACGGTCTTGAGACCGTTTGTATGAGCTCCTAACGGTCTTGAGACTGTTTGGCTCATCCAAACCTTGGATTCTAATGAAAAATCATCAAGGTTTGGTCTATTGAGTCGATCAACAAAACAGAAATTAATTGCAAAGTGATTTGGTACCTTTGGACCTTCAATTGGTCAACTATACTTATCCCCAGACCTCCAAATGGTCTTGGGTGATTCCCAAACGGTCTTGAGACCGTTTGGGTGATCCCCAAACGGTTTTGAAACCGTTTGGACTAATCAACCCAAAATCTCTAATTAACTCATTGGAATTAATCCATCAAATTTGGTGAGTAATTAACCAACATAATTAGGAATAGTAATCCCAAACGTTCAATGCTTGGTCAACCATATCAAACGGTTTTGAAACCATTTTCACAAAAAGGTCAAGTTAATCAGATTGAAAATCAGCACTTAATTCAATTAGGTTTCCTTAATTGATTAGCCTTCAACTCACGATTCCTTTGGAGTTAATCCCTAATATTTGATGAGTCATTAACCAACATCATTAGAAACAGTAATCCCAAACGGTCAACGCTTGCTCAACCATCTAAAACGGTTTTGAAATCGTTTTCCCAAAAAGGTCAAGTTAATCAGATTGAAAATCAGCACTTAATTTAATTTGATTGCCTAATTGATTAGCCTTCAACTCTCGATTCCTTGGGAGTTAATACCTCAAATTTGGTGGGCTATTAGCCTACATAATTAGGAACAAAATTCCCAAACGGTAAATGCTTGGTCAACCATTTCAAATGGTTTTGAAACCATTTTCCCTTAAACAGTTTGCTGAAACCGCATAACCAATCAAATTAAAACGATTTGGAGTAGCTATCAAAACCGTTTGTCTTGGTACTTTTCTTCGGATAAGCATATAGGATGATGTCATCATCACCTTTCTTCGTTAAACCAAGAACAGCAACCGTTCTTGATGGAAATTGCAGAAAAGAAACAAAAGTGTATCAAATTGAAGAAAACAATCAACAAAGCATAGAGAATTGATGCAATAGCAATGATTATGGGTTTAAGTTATAAAACCTGCCTCCAATTGAGCTCCAAAGCTCCAATATCACGACATAAATGGTGGATGAAGCTTTTGCAACTCCATCTTAGGCTCGTCCTCAAGCTTTTGGTTGTAAAAGTTGGCTAGGGTTGAAGAGAAGATCGAAATAAGAAGAAATCAATGATTTATTTTCGATTTCCACCATGGAATCAAGGAGAAAGAAGGTCAAGGGCTTACCAACAGGTTGGGGGTCGTCCTCCTGCTCCTCCCTATCTCCTTGGTCGGTTTTGCAAGCAAGGGAAAGAAATAAATCCGAAAAAGCCTTTGTTTTGGCTTGGAAAGGGTACTTTTATAAGGAAATTGATGAGAGAGAAGATACTTTATAAAAGTCTTTTAATTCCAAAATTGTTGCCACCACTTCCCCCTTGGTTTCTTTCATGCAAGGGCATCTCTATCCCCACCAAACTCCCTTACATTATCCATGAATTAAGGGAAAAGAAATTAAGCACCTTAACCCTTATAATAAGAATATCCATATTTGAGTGGAAATTCTTTTTCTTATAAAAATGGTGAGTGGAATTTCACCTCCTTAGGATATGATCGTGCCTTTGCAAGGATTTAGGATTATCCACACACATATGAATACAACCATTTTAATTTTGGTTGAAGGCCCTTTAATTAATACATTCATTTTTGCCCTAAATTGGATTAGGGTTTCACTTAAGATTAAATCTTGATTATTTTAATATCAAGATTCTCTCTCCTCCAACTTAATTCAAATGGGATGCCCCTCTCATTTTATTTGCTCTAAATTATTCCAAGAAACATTAAGAACCTTATTGAAGTGGTAATTTGCATTTTGAACCCTAGGTTTTGGGTAAATTGCACATTATACCAAAACTAGGTTTTAATGCACAAGGACTGCTTTACAAGCTTAATCTTGGTGCCCAAGCTTGTGAAAACTATACCACTACCTCATATTCATTCTTATGATATCTACACATCATAGGAACATCTTATCATGCAACATTTGCAATTTAACCCCTCAACTTGGGTAATTTTCACTTTAGTCCAAAATTAACAAAACAATGTTTCAAAATTGTTCAAACAGGACCAAAATTGAAACATAAGTTTCTCATGAGCCCTAATTACTTTTCCCAAGATAAGATTAAGCATCTACTCAATATTATTAGGCAAAACATCTAGGGTTAGAATATAACCCAGGTCAGGGATGTTACATGAAGCCACTAAATAAAGATCATGGAGGATACGAGATAGATTTCCACTACTCATCATGTTCTTTTCAGTTAGCTAGTATTTATTCTTCTAGAAGATGTAATAGGATACTATAGATCCTATGTAATAATCGCATCCTTTTCATAGACTTATTCTTCCCCTTTTCTCAAGTATTAATGTGTATGATTGTATCTTTTATCAATGAATGAATTGTTGTGTGGCTATTACTGATGATGTGGACAAAACCTTGGTGTATCTCTGATTTTAGATGACTATCTTGATTTCCTATATTTTCCCTTTTGACATTCATAGATATGAGTGCACGCATATCTGTGCATGTCACTAAGGAACGTATATGGAAATTGGGATCGTCACAGTTGGTATCAGAGCCAATGTTCACACATCATAGTCACATGACTTTCATTCACCCTATTATGAGTCTAGGGTAGTCCTTGAGTTAGGGATATGAAGGGTTGAGGTGACTAGGATAGCATCTACCTAAGGTCTGGCTAAAGTCTCTGAGCCACTTTGCTTGGCAATCACGAGGCTACCTATAAGGCAGTGTGAGTCTACCTGCCCGATATCCTAAATGTCCCTTACTTCTTGGGCATACCTTAAATTAGGATCCTTCTCATATATAGAAATTCCCTCTCATCTTTTCTCTAGGAATATTTTCCCTCTTATCTCAAATTTTTGAAAATTGTTCTTCCCTTCATCTTTATGATATAAGATTAGGAAAGAGTCTCTCTATTTAGAAAGTCTTAAGGACCGACCAATAAGGACTTTTAAGGTATCCTCCATAAATTGAAACATCAAGAACATTAATAAATGATATAAGAGAATAATGAAATGACATAATGATAATGACAAATATAATTGTTGAGTAATAAATCTAATATATCCCAATTAATTTCAGGATGCCTCCTAAGACTCGCAGCTCAGGGGAATCGTCCTATAAGAAAAGAAAAGAACCTGAAACCTCTGAAGTACCTGATCCCGATGTTGCGACCAAGGAAAGGTGGGAGGAACAGAAGAAAATCCTTCTAGATTTCATGGAAACCCTCTCCATAAAAGGAACCCCCGAATCTAGCTCATCTAGGAAGAAAGAAGTAACGGTGATAGATTTTATTAAGCTAAACCTTGATTCCTTTAGGGGAGAGGATCATCATGAGGTCATGGACAAGGCTGAAGTCTGGATTTTGACCATAGAGAATGGTTTTCATACCCTAGAAGTACCCAATGAGAAGAAGGTAAAGTTCGCCACCCATATGCTTAAGGGAGGGGCAAAAATCTGGTGGGAGAACTATGGCGGGAATAGGGGTGAGGAAATAGATGACATGGAGTGGGAAGCCTTCAAAAGCCTCTTCACGGATCGTTTTATGCCCATAGCTGAGAGGAAGAGGAAGGAGAAGATGTACATGGAGTTAAGGCAGGGTAGTCTTTCAGTAGCTGATTACACCCAGAAGTTTAGGCTTCTGGAGCGTTATGCACCCATCAGGACTGAAGACCATCTTACTGAACACTATGTTGACTGCCTTTCCGCCCACCTAAAAACCCTAGTCATAGCCTCTCATCCTATAAGCATAGATGAAGCCCTAGATATGGCCCTCAAGCGGGAGAGAGAGCAGTGCATGCAAAAACCTTCCAGCATGGGATACTTAGGGTTAACCACAACTGAAGAGGACAAGTCTAGAAAGTTCCATCCTGGCCATAACAATAAGAGATCAGGGAAACGAGGAGGTTTAGGAAAGGGAGGACAGAAAAGCTATCAGAATCAGCCGAGGACGAATCATCCCAAGTGCAAGACTTGTGGACGTTTCCATGGTGGAGTATGCCGCCACACCAAGCCAGTCTGCTATAACTGCAAGAAGGAGGGTCATTTTGTCACCAAGTGCCCCACTCCCTCCATTTTTGGCAATCCTGTAGGTGGTGCTCCTCAGCCTCAGGGACACCGCAATGGCAGGGTATTCGCAGTAAATGCAGAAGAGGTCAAGGCAAACCCAAACCAGCTCTGTGAAGGTAACCTAATTTCTTTATAATTCAATATCTTTTTTCAAGCCTGCAATTATTCATAATTTGATTACCTTATGTAGGCACTGTATTATTAAATGGTCATCCTGTTAAGGCTTTATTTGACTCTGGGTCTACAAATACTTTTATTTCTTGAACTCTGGCATCCATATTAAATCTTCACATAAGGGATTTGGGATATATTCTGGACGTGTCTACTCCGAGTGGCAAAATACTCACAACTCTATAGAAAACCAATGAACTCTCTCTTAAATATGAAAATCATGATATGCCCTTTGAATTCATTCTCTTAACTATGGAAGACTTTGATGTTATACTTGGTATGGACTGGATATACACATACCATGCTCACATTGATTGTAGAAACAAGATGGTGGTCCTCTCTCAACCTCATTCTTATCCTGTGAAAATCCCTAGGGGAAGCGGATTCTGTAATAATATTGTAATATCCTCTCTTAAAGCTAAAAAGCTCATTTCGAAGGGATGTAAAGTCATCCTCGCATTAGTCTCAAAGACCAGTCCTAGCAGCGGGCCTGTAGAAAGTCTGGAGGTGGTACGTGACTTCCCTGATGTTTTTCCGAAGGAGCTTCCTGGGCTGCCTCCAAATAGAGACATCGAGTTCTCCATAGATCTTTTTCCTGGAACCACTCCGATTTCTAGGGCACCATATAGGATGGATCCTGCTGAGCTTATGGAGTTTAAGAAACAGTTGCAAGAACTTATCGACAAAGGTTTCATTCGTCCTAGTGTTTCCTCCTGGGGAGCTCCTATTCTTTTTGTTAAAAAGAAAGATGGTTCTATGCGTATGTGTATTGACTACCGTCTGTTGAACCAAGCTACTATTAAAAACAAGTATCCCCTTCCTCGTATTGATGACCTTTTTTATCAGCTTCGTACTGCTAAAGTATTCTCAAAGATTGATCTCTGTTCTGGATACCATCAACTTAAAATCAAGGATTCTGATATTCCAAAAACTGCTTTTCGAACCCGTTATGGGCATTACGAATTTTTGGTGATGCCATTCGGGTTGACCAACACACCAGGTGTATTTATGAATCTAATGAACAAAGTCTTCCAACCTTACCTTGATGAGTTCGTGGTCGTCTTCATTGATGATATCTTGATCTATACTGATTCTATGGAAAAACACCGTGAACACTTGCGATCAGTTCTTGACATTCTTCGAACCCAGAAGTTTTATGGCAAACTTTCAAAATGTGAATTCTGGATTGATAAGGTTATGTTTCTTGGACATGTCATTTCTGGAGGTAGTATATCTGTTGATCCCGCCAAAGTCTCTACTGTACTTGATTGGCAACCTCCTCGTAATCCTTCTGAAATTCGGAGTTTCCTGGGTCTGGCCGAATAATATCGACGTTTTATCCCAAATTTCTCCAAAGTTGCACTTCCTCTAACCAAACTTACTCGGAAGGACGAGCACTTCATCTGGTCAGCCACTTGTGAGTCCAGTTTTCAGGAGTTAAAGCAGAAATTGACGTCGGCTCCTGTTCTCGTTCTACCCTCTGGCAATGAAGGGTTTGTCATATTCACTGATGCTTCGAGGAATGGGTTAGGGTGTGTCCTGTAATAGAATGGTAAGGTAGTGGCCTTTGCATCTATACATATAAAACCCAATGAACTTAATTAGCCCACCCATGATTTGGAATTAGATGCAATCATTCATGCCCTCAAAATCTGGAGGCACTACCTGTACGGGGCAACTTTTGACATCTTCACCAATCACAAAAGCCTGAAGTACATCCTGACTCAGAAGGACTTGAATCTGCGTCAACACCGATGGATCGAATACCTAAAGGACTACGATTTCACTATTGCCTATCATCCGGGTAAGGCAAATGTAGTTGCTAATGCCCTTAGCAGAAAAAGGGCAGTGTGTGCATCTCTTTCTATCCCTGAATGGAGGAACATGGAGGATCTAGTGGTTTGGAAGCCGCAATTTCTGTCTGATCGTGTGCATGTTAATAACATTTCCATCACGTCCAACTTGCATCTCGAACTTCTTGAGGCACAAAAGGCTAGTCCCAGTCTTGCAGAGCTCTCTTCTCTCATGTCGAAGCCGCAAACACATCTGTCTGTGGGTATTGATAGTGGTCTTCATTATAAGAATCGCATGTGGGTTCCTGAGCAGTCAACAATAAAGACATCAATCCTAAATGAGGCACATGGGTCCAAGTACACAGTTCATCCAGGCACAACAAAGATGTACAAAGACATACAACGTCAGTTTTGGTGGAGAGGCATGAAACATGATATTGCCGATTACGTGTCCAGGTGTTTGACATGCCAAAGGATCAAGGCCGAACATCAGAGACCAGGCGGTCTACTACAACCCCTTGAGATTCCAGAATGGAAATGGGAACACATCACCATGGATTTCGTGGTAGGGTTACCCAGAACCAGGAAGGGATACGACACTGCATGGGTCATAGTGGATCGTCTCACCAAATCAGCTCATTTTCTCCCTGTGAAGACTACTGCAAGGGTTTCTGAGTTGGCCGACCTCTACATACGAGAGATTGTACGTCTGCATGGAGTCGCAGCGTCTATTGTCTCAGACAGGGACCCAAAGTTCACATCAAAGCTGTGGAATTAGGTTCAATAGGAATTGGGCACCAAGTTGAACTTCAGTACAGCCTACCATATGCAAATACACGGGCAGTCAGAGTGTACAGTGCAGATTCTAGAGGATCTTCTACGAGCTTGTGTTCTCGATTGGGAAGGCTCGTGGGACTATTACTTGCCTTTAGCTGAGTTTTCCTATAATAATAGTTATCAAGTAAGCATTGGGATGCCTCCCTATGAAGCTCTTTATGGCCGACCATGCAGATCACCTTTACACTGGGACAATGTCGGAGAGCGTACCCTGATGAAATCTGAGGAGATGCAGTTGTATTCTGATAAGGTTGCACTGATTAGGCAGAGAATGAAGTGGGCACATGATAGACAGAAGTCTTATGCAGATGCTCACCATCAAGAACGTCAGTTCAAGGAAGGTGACCATGTATTTCTGAAGATCCGACCTATTCGAGCTTTGGCTAAGAACAAAGGAAAGCTCAGTCCTCATTATGTTGGACCCTTCGAGATTCTTGAAAGGGTTGGTGAATGTGCCTATCATCTTGCTTTGCCACCTCAGTATAGTGCCATGCATAATGTGTTTCATGTATCCAATCTGAAGCCCCATGTCAAGGATTCCAGTCATATCTTGAATTATGAGCCTCTTGAATTGAAGGATGATCTGTCATATGCTGAGCCCCCAGTCAGAATTCTCAACTTCAAGTCAAAGGAGCTTCGCAGTAATCATCATATCAAAATGGTGAAAGTTCTCTGGAGCCACCATGATGAAACGGATGCCACCTGGGAGCTAAAGACCGAGGTTGAGAAGAAGTATCCATATCTTTTTCAAGCTGCTTGAGTTTTGGGGACAAAATTCTTCAAAAAGGAGGGGAGAATGTGATAGAGTGAGTTTTTACATATATAATATTTAGTTCCTCTCTCTTACAATTTTAATTGTTCCAATTATGCCCTCAATCATCTCTCTCACTAATTTGATTAAATGGATCATCAATTTCACTTAAGACCATCCATAATGGTACATAAAGTCAATAATACAAGTATTATGACATTTAGTCAATTGACCTAGTGAATAACCAAAATTTGACTCCAATCTTGCACCATAGCTACATCATAGCATTATAAAGCTATGCCTAAAATCTCATTAAAATTGGACGTACCAATCATGAGTTATTCACAATTGAATATTAGGTATTTTTAAATTATCTATTAACACATATGACCTAAGTTTCCTTTCTATTTTGATCTTAATGTGTCACGCAGCCTTGCTGCTGGCTTGGGCATGGCTCATTTAAAAAGAGGAGTAATCCCCACCATCGTATCGGCCGATCATAGAACCCGCAAGATCCGACGACTGCCAAGTCGTCTCCAACCTCTGAAAGACTCGGTCCCCGCCAGGTAGCTGAACCTGTGACTCCTCCAACGGCCCTCGCGCCCGAACCCTACCTCCTCCTCGTGAGATCTTTGGAGGACTAACTCCTCTCCTCAAACCGAACTCAACCATCCTCACCACGTCACCCATATCCCTCGGATCAGGGAGAACAACCCCCCCCCCCCCCCCCGCGCTCTCACGCCTCTCACTGGCGGTGACGCATGGTTTAGGGCTTAGCCCTCTACTCCACCCCAGGTCTATAAAAGACCCCCAAAAGCTTCCCTGACCTCCCTTTTATCTTTCCGCACCATCAATTCCACCGGGACTTGCCCCCTTTTCCCTGACCTCAAGCACCTCCAACTCACCTGACTTCGACCTCGCCCTCCCTCCAGTGGTCCTCTCTGCTCAATTGAACACAACCACACCATCTAAGGATCTCGGCGAGACGACCGACACCTTCGGTTGGAGCCGCGAAGGTCCAGGAGCCTGGGTCGACTAGCCGCCGCAGCTGAGCTCCAAAGATCCACCGCCGGCGAGGTTTGGACCATCTCGAAGCCACGGGAAGATTGCCACAGCATCAGTAGACTGCCGCGAACCTGTTGACTCCCTCAATCCAACCCGAGGGCAGGTAACTCTCAACTTCCCTCTCCAACCTGTGCTAGCCTGTTTTGAATGGAATACGATGTCTAGACCATCTTTTTCGATGAGCCCAACCTCCCCACAACCGCCATGAGTCTGCAAACTCAGCCTGATAGACGGTGTAGCCCAGCTCACCCCCTGGAACCACATCCCACATTGATCGATCTCTCCCCTTTTGCCTCGCTGTAGCCATGGCGCGAGCAACAATCAAAGGGGTGACCTTCCCCTTTTACCCTTGCCCGGTCACGATGCATAGGTGACCCTCAGGGGCACTTTTGACCTTTCACTTGTTAGCCTGACCGTCTTGAACGAGCACTTGCTCACGGGTCAGTGAGAGGGTCCGGTTGGTTGGATCCCTCGCATGATCCGTGAGGCAGAGCTCACAAGTCTTTTTTTTATTTTGTTTAATTTCTTTAAAATTTCCTGATTGGTCAGAACTTATAAAAACCCTAGAAAATGGTAGGATTATCAGAAAATATCGAATAAATATACCATTTTCATCAGAAAAATCTAATATATTTAAATAAAATGATTCCAGGACCTAGATCCGATTCCTTCTCTAAAAATATGGCCTACATACCTAATGACCCCTTAATATTTATATATTATGAACAATGGTCATTATTGTTTTCCTTTCTGCCTTGGGAATAGATTAAACCCTAATTAGGGTTCTAAACACCATGTTATCCGAAATCATATCCATAAAGGATAGTTGATCCAACAATGATGAAAAACCCTAATTTTGAGATTCCACTCTTCATAATGTATACCTTATACAATTTTATGTCATACAATTAATTGTCTTGAATGACTTTGATTAACCCTGACCTTAGAGCCAACCCTGATCTCTCGAATCACATGTATCATAAAAATGATTCTCCAAATGACCTCAACCCTAATAAGAAACCCTAATGTGGAATAATGAGAATCCATGGTAACTTTAGGTTTTGTTTATATTTCAGGGTGATCTACTATCTTTCTTATAACATAGGACTTGTGGAATCCAGATATGAGAATTAGAGGTATGTGGATATAATTATATGACTAGTTTTGCTGGATGTTAAGTATATGTAATTGTTTGCATGAAATTGATATACATTGATGGATGTGGATATATGATTAATTGATGATTTACCGCCTTGAACATGAAATAACATAATTGAATATAAGTGAAATGTAGTTACTAGTGGTGCTCATTAATCTCCCTATTAGAGAGGGAAAGTATTAATGTTGACTAGAACCTCCCTAATGGTACAAGGTACGCAGGGAGATCCCTAATGGTACAAGGTACGCAGGGATAGGGCCCAATATTTATGTTTGTGCTAAGTACACCATAGTAATGCATATTCATTCTAAATAAGGATAATAACTTGGGATTTCCTGATTTTATGCCTCTAAATAATGTTTTCATTCTTTTCTCCAATTTTGAGTATTTTATATACCAACATAGTATAGCTTTTAATTCCACGTACCAACTTTGTTGATGTTTTTGTTTCTCGTATTTTCTAGGTACAAGGAACAATTGATAATAGATGAAGCACTCTAAAGTACTTGAAGCCACTAAATAAAGATCATGGAGGATACGAGATAGATTTCGACTACTCATCATGTTCTTTTCAGTTAGCTAGTCTTTATTCTTCTAGAAGATGTAATAGGATACTATAGATCCTATGTAATAATCGCATTTCCTTTTCATAGACTTATTCTTCCCCTTTTCTCAAGTATTAATGTGTATGACTGTATCTTTTATCAATGAATGAATTGTTGTGTGGCTATTACTGATGATGTGGACAAAACCTTGGCTTATCTATGATTTTAGATGACTATCTTGATTTCCTATATTTTCCCTTTTGACATTCATAGATATGAGTGCACGCATATCTGTGCATGTCACTAAGGAACGTATATGGTGTAGGGTTTTAGGGGAGACAGAGAAGGCAGCGGAAACAAAAATTTCTCCCCCAACCCATACCGAGGAAATGCGTCAACGTCTATATAATAGGAAAGGATGGTTTGTGGAATCATACCTTGTCCCGAGGCTTGCTCGGCGACAATACCTCGCAAAATGCGTGGTCTTCAACTCCGGACTTCGACGGTGTCTGTGCAGCTCCTGGTCGCCCGGGACTGACAACTCCTACCCGAACTGGACTGTCAGATGACAGTTGTCCTCCTAAGCGGCAGTGTCCTCCCGCCTCTATAGTAGTCCAAACGGACCACCTGGAACTCCACACTCCTTGTCCCACAAGGAAGTGGATGGAGTCGCACCCTCCTGTTGACGTACTAGTCGCCAACACGCTCTCCTGCCTCCTGTTGCAACTGTAGTTGTCCTTCCCTTGCTGCACCTCCCTTTTGCGGGAAGCACTTGCTCGGGCTCTCTCACGGTTACCAAAACCAGAGAGAACGACAACTTGCAGAGCAACTGGTTGCACTGAGCTGTACTTTGAGAAGCCCCCAATACCCCTATATATATAGGAGAGTCATGGGACAGGGTTCTCCATCCCGGGCAATGCGGGACTAATGCAGGAGTAGAAGGGTTCGAGAATTTTCCACAAAAAGCAACCGGTTCTCAACTTGAAATGATCGGTTCACAACTGAACCGATCGGTTCGGCCATTGAGCCGATCGGTTGGACCTGAGCCGATCGTTTGGGGCACTCCAACCGATCGGTTGGTGCCCTGAACTGATCGGTTCATGGTCCTAATCTGGCTCAAAAAGACTTTTCTTGTTTCTTTCCCAATTGGTATCGAATACCAATATTATTCCCAATCGAATTGGGCAATTTGAAACTAAAGGAAAATTCTTGCCGACATGACTTTTCCCAACTGATCCGTTGCACCAGTTGAGCCGATCGGTTCAACCCTTGAACCGGTCATTTCAACCTGGGCATGAGCCGATCGGCCTGGACACTCCAGCCGACCGGTTCAACAACCTCAGCCGACCGGTTCATCACATGAACCAATCGGTTGGGAGCATAGGTTGGGCAAAATCAGTCAATTGCGATTTCAATCAATCCGATACTCCAATCAATGCATCCAACACCTTGAACCATACGATATTGAGCTATCGACTGATTGAGTGTTTAATTGAACTACTAAACTCCTTTAGTAATCAATCTAAACATTGCTTTGTGGACAAAACTCCTCTTCCAGGTTAGATCCTATGTGTGTGACCCTGCAGGTCCATTTCACGTTGGCAGTGAAAGTCCATAACACTTATGACTTCACAAGCAAAGAGCGGTGCCTAGTCACACATCAGTGCTACCCAAGTGAAAGTAGAAAGTTGGAGAACAACTTTCATCCTACAATCTGTGAATGGTGTTACAGCGAATGTATAATTCCTTTGTCACTGATATCCCGAATGAACTCGAGGCATGGAACAATCATCCTGTCAACGTTCATTCACTTCCTTGATCTCAGAGTAGACTGGAAGAGATATGTATGACATCAGTATCATATACTGATTCACACATGAGTGCACGCCTTTCTCAATCCTACTCATCAAGTGGCCATGGATATCAAACTCCCTCAGGAGGGACAAATCCCATATCTATCACTCACCCCTCAAAAGCCCCATGTGTCAAAGCCACCCAATCATCACCTTTATAACAACCCATGTTTCAGGACTGCGTTTGATGATGTCAAAGTGTGCCCAACGACATGTGTTGAGTGCAGTGATTTCAGGTCTAAGAATCACACTCACCACCATCACTGTGAGTACTGACTGTGACTACCATCTCATGGTTCCATGTGTCAAACTCACGGTGGGTCTGTCCGGTACCTAGTTCTCTAACAAGTACCTATGTGTTTGGTTTGATATCTCTATATCATGACTAATGAGATTCTATCATCAACCGACACCACAATCTAGTCTTGTGTGTCATTGCTGTCTATCTACCTTCCATAATGACATCCGACTAGGGACATAACAAGAATGTACAAACTCTTAGCATCCGTATGATCTCATCGTTCAGGTCATGAACCTGAAGGCATACGTCATTGAGTATTGTCATTCTCTAGACATTCAATCTGTTCTATCACTATCTCATATGACTGAACCAGAAAGAATTGGAAGCTCGCCTTTTATGTTTATCAAATCAATCTTAATGTATCCCACCAATTATCACATGATTGGCTCTCAGGGCATACATACCAACAGACTCCCACTTGCACTACGAGCCAATCACCCATGAATCATATTCATAGTGATCTTCAAACATGTCCCACATGTTACTGTGCTGTAGTGCCAACATAGTGAGTAATGGCAACACCTTGCCAAAGTCTGTATAAATTGCATGTCTCTCATCTCTTCACTGTACGTCACACGTATGAGATGGAGTTGTCGTAATATGCGATCTTGTATTCCATTTGCTAACCTTTAGCCACATTGCATGATCAAGGATTCCAGACTTGTCATCAATGAGTGGAATATAAGTTCATCTCATGAAATTTCAGATCCATATAGTATCCACTGCTGTTCACTAACACATAGATACTCGGCATTTCCCTTTTAAATGGCTTTATTGGAACACTTCCAATTATCAACAAACATTCACTTTTATACATCTCATGTATATATATTGTGATTAATTTTCTGTCCTTTCGGAAGTTCGCATCAATGTAACTCTTTACATTGAACTCTTCTCCATAGAACTAGTGCTTCACAAGCACTTATCAAGTTCTCATGGTATTCCAGTAACACTTACTGGAAGCAGACAAACATCCACTCGTCATGTCACACATACGAGTTATCAGGATGAGCACATCATATTGCCATGTCCTACATACAAGATGATGAATGCATTTTATTCTTCCCATGTCATACATGCAAGATAATGGGATGATTACATACATGATAGATCCATATCTATTCTTAGTGTTCCCATTATTCATAAGAATTGGACACTTGGCCTTGGGATACTAATATCCATGTAACATGGACAAGTTTTCTCCCACTGAATCTGTGCATACTGAACACTTCAGTACAAATTGCCAATGTATGGTTTCTCTTTCAGGTCAAGAGATTTTTGAGAACTATCTCTATAGATCTCTATTCCTATCACATAGGAAACATCTCTATCTTCCTTAAAGATAATTTCCACTTTTGGATTTCCATTCTAGAACAATTCCATTTCACATCAATATGTGGAATGTGAATACGCTCCCACTAAATCACAGATCACTTCTTTATCTTTGACATATCAGTCAAACCCTTTGACTATATTATCAAAATAAAGATCCAATTTTGAGTTGCTTGTACTCAATCAATCACATTGATTAGTCCATTGTAACTTATAGACTTCATTTTCATTAGTGGATTCATAAACCTTATAGGTTGTGTCACGTACACATCCTGGTTTTATTCCTCATAGGAATGCAGTTTTAGTATCCATATGCCAAATGTCTTAGTCATTAAGTTGCAATCAACAAGCATCATCCTTCTCAAAATGTTATCCATGTGTCTTAACACTTAAGACTCATTTGCACTTATGGATATAATCCAATGAGTGCTACCATCAAGGTCATACCTTATGGTTCACATGGATGTCATTTAGGATGTAAAGGTCATAAACCATAACTCAAGATTCGGTTCCTCATATTCATCTTGATAGTTGACTCATCACATGAACAACTCATCACATAGATAATTGAGGTGTATTTGTTAAAGATATAAGAACTCACAACCATTGTGATTCTTAATTTCTTTTATTAGTATGGGGTATTCTTTTATTAAGAAGAATTCAGTTATTTGATAATCATTCTCTAACTCCTTAGAGTATGATTCCTTCTTGATTTAGACATCACCATGCCTTAATCATGAGTTCACTATGATACACTATCATAATCACTCATAAGGATCTCAAACATTTGGTCCAAGTATTTCATTCATTGATCTCATCAAGAATTAATACTTTACCAAATTTGTACTTCATTTATGATAATCTTGAACATTTCAAGACATTCATATTGGTATTTCTCTAAACACCATTTGAAGTATTAGCATTTATTCCAATAGGTATGTAAATACATCACATGTATTATACCTAATAGGATAATCACTCTTCCACTTCTTTAGTGAAGATTGATTAATCATGTCCAAGATATTCATGTCCCTTACTGGTTCTCTAACCAAAAGAGTCTAGTTTTATCCATCACATGGAAACTAGAAATGAATTTCTCATGATTAATGCTAATTAAATTGTTTGAGTTATCTATAACTTTTAGGTATCGTCTTATCTTATGAATATCAAATATCACAAGATAAATAAGGCATTGCCACAAAGATCACATCTTTATAAATTGAAACATCTCTTTATTAATTGCTATCATTGTCATACAATATGCAAAAATAAAGTGTTTCTATCTATTGGCAAGTATGAAATAGCAGTTCATAACTGTATTACATGCCTTATTGGCTGAAAATAAACTAAAGTATTCCTATCTATAAAGGCAACACTTGCCCCAAGTAAGAATGCTTTACACTTTACATCTTGATATCATATATCTCAAAAGTGTTACAAGTTTACTTTCATGACACCTTTAAGTAGAGGTTTCAGTCGCCTCCTTCTTCTTTTGTTCTTCCAAGTAGAGAGGACAATTCCTTTTCCAATGTCCTGGCTTTTGACAATGGTGGCAATTTCCTTTCTTGGTCATGCCTCCCTTGGCCTTGAGAGCTGAAGATGGCTTGGACTCCTGGCTAGCTTCAGAACCTTTCTTAGCTTTGCCCTTGCCCTTGCGCTTGGACTTGCCTTTCTTGCTCGTGATCACCATCACAGACTTAGGCTTGTCCTTCTTCATCTGTAACTCGGCTGTCCTCAACATGCCCAACAACTCTGACAGTGGCCTATCAAAGTTGTTCATGTTGTAGTTCATCACAAACTGACTGTAAGATTCTGGCAACGATTGCAGTATCACGTCAGTAGCCAACTCTTGGCTTAGTGGAAATCCCAGTCTCTGCAGGTTCTCCACATACCCAATCATCTTGAGTGTGTGAGGACCAATTGGATCTCCTTCTGTCATGACGCACTTGAAAAACGCCCTAGAAAAATTGTACCTCTCTTGCCGTGCCTGATCTTCATACATGTTCCTGAGATGCAGAATCATCTCTATGACACCCATGTTCTCATGTTGCCTCTGCAACTCATGGTTCATTGAACATAGCATCAAGCACTTTGCATCAATGGCATCATCAGAATGCTTCTTGTAAGCATCCCTTTCTGTCCTTGGTGCATTAGGAGCGGGTTCCTCTGGAATTGGAGTATCCAGGACATAGAGCTTACGCTCTTGAGTGAGAACAATTATCAATGTCCGATACCAGTCGTGGAAGTTTGTCCCATTTATCTTGTCCTTGTCAAGGACCGATCGCAAAGAAAAGTTGTTGTTGTTTGTTGCCATTTGAACTACAAAAAGGAAAATGTGCAATTTTAGTCCAAAACTCATTTTTGACTTATTTGATTGATTTGAAAATTTGACGATATAATTAGGCCTTTAATTAATTATCGCTCCCACTATTTTACTTCAAATTGATAGCCCTCACCATTAATTCGGAAGATTGCAGCGTACAACCTTCTAGTGGGCAAGATCCTGAAATCCTCTAAGCCATGGACCAGCTAGGGCTGTCACCCACAACATAGATCTCTCAGGTAGGCAACTTTTGCCAATTGCATCATATGCAACTCTTGATAAGATGTCATATACAACTCTTTGCAATGATCATCTCCATGCCTCAAGGTACTAGATCCCATCTAGATCACCTTGTTAAGTTCGACCCAAAGCAAACACGATGAATATGCACCCTGCTAGGGAAGACCCACACATTCATCCTTCACGCTTCCACGAGATAGACGGTGCACCACGCTAGGGCGTGCCCACACTTGGTCGATCAAGCTTTTCACGTGTGTCGCATTTGGAAGGCATCTAAAACTTAATATTTTAATGAGGGATTTGGTTTTATATACATATACATATCCAATCACCACAATACATAGTACGTATCATATACATGCTATATCCCACAGAAAACATGCACATACGATAAAAAGCGATGATTATGGCCATCCTAATGTGATTCCTCAAGCCAAGAGGAATCACGGTCATCTAGGTCTACATCACATGCAACCTGTACAAGATGAACTCTGTGCCTTGCCATCCGAGTAGATCAACTCATCACATGAATGATCTTTACTCTTCAGCCGGTCGTCTGGGTGCCACCAGCCGATCGGTTGGCTCCTCCAACCGATCGGTTCGCCTGGTCGTCGTGCATCTCATCATGTCCGCCACCCGCTCGTCTCGCTCCTCGAACCGGTCATCAACCGATCGGTTCACTCCTTGAATCGACCGTCTGGAAGGTCAACCGATCGGTTCACTCCTTGAACCGACCGTCTGAGCAGTCGTCTTGATGTCCGACGGTCTTTGACATAACAGGAAATAAAATCCTATTCTATTTATTACATTTCTTTAAAAAGGAAACCCCGAGTTACATTTGGGGGGAGCAAAGGTAGGAAAGAATCTCGAATTATTTCGAGTTACATCGGGAATAAGAGAGGGAAGATCGGTGCGCAGACCGAGATGCAAGCAACCACAAACAACCACACACAGATAGGGGTTTATAGGCCATAATCACGCTACACACATCCACCACAAAACTCGTTTAAGGGCGACGCGTATCGAGTGCATTAATAATACATATCATATATGTAATTTGGGATTTGTGGATTTAGGATTGGACATGCATAAAGCCAATATTATTCGCATCGCATGCAATAAATAAAGGCGACAAAGCAAAATCGATCATATCGATATTCCTAAAATATATAGCAGTTGACGTGGCTCTGATACCACTGTAGGGTTTTAGGGGAGACAGAGAAGGCAGCGGAAACAAAAATTTCTCCCCCAACCCATACCGAGGAAACGCGTCAACGTCTATATAATAGGAAAGGATGGTTTGTGGAATCATACCTTGTCCTGAGGCTTGCTCGGGGACAATACCTCGCGCAATGCACGGTCTTCAACTCCGGACTTCGACGGTGTCTGTGCAGCTCCTGGTCGCACCGGGACTGACAACTCCTACTCGAACCAGACTGTCGGATGACAGTTGTCCTCCTAAGCGGCAGTGTCCTCCCGCCTCTGTAGTAGTCCACACGGACCACCTGGAACTCCACACTCCTTGTCCCACAAGGAAGTGGAAGGAGTCGCACCCTCCTGTTGACGTACTAGTCGCCAACACGCTCTCCTGCCTCCTGTTGCAACTGTAGTTGTCCTTCCCTTATTGCACCTCCCTTTTGCGGGAAGCACTTGCTCGGGCTCTCTCACGGTTACCAAAACCAGAGAGAACGACAACTTGCAGAGCAACTGGTTGCACTGAGCTGTACTTTGAGAAGCCCCCAATACCCCTATATATATAGGAGAGTCATGGGACAGGGTTCTCCATCCCGGGCAATGCGGGACTAATGCAGGAGTAGAAGGGTTCGAGAATTTTCCACAAAAAGCAACCGGTTCGCAACTTGAAATGATCGGTTCACAACGGAACCGATCGGTTCGGCCATTGAGCCGATCGGTTGGACCTGAGCCGATCGTTTGGGGCACTCCAACCGATCGGTTGGTGCCCTGAACCGATCGGTTCATGGTCCTAATCCGGCTCAAAAAGACTTTCCTTGTTTCTTTCCCAATTGGTATCGAATACCAATATTATTCCCAATCGAATTGGGCAATTTGAAACTAAAGGAAAATTCTTTCCGACATGACTTTTCCCAACTGATCCGTTGCACCAGTTGAGCCGATCGGTTCAACCCTTGAACCGGTCATTTCAACCTGGGCATGAGCCAATCGGCCTGGACACTCCAACCGACCGGTTCAGCAACCTCAGCCGACCGGTTCATCACATGAACTGATCGGTTGGGAGCACAGGTTGGGAAAAATCAGTCAATTGCGATTTCAATCAATCCGATACTCCAATCAATGCGTCCAACACCTTGAACCATACGATATTGAGCTATCGACTGATTGAGTGTTTAATTGAACTACTAAACTCCTTTAGTAATCAATCTAAACATTGCTTTGTGGACAAAACTCCTCTTCCAGGTTAGATCCTATGTGTGTGACCCTGTAGGTCCAATTCACGTTGGCAGTGAAAGTCCATAACACTTATGACTTCACAAGCAAAGAGCGGTGCCTAGTCACACATCAGTGCTACCCAAGTGAAAGTAGAAAGTTGGAGAACAACTTTCATCCTACAATCCGTGAATGGTGTTACAGCGAATGTATAATTCCTTTGTCACTGATATCCTGAATGAACTCGAGGCATGGAACAGTCATCCTGTCAACGTTCATTCACTTCCTTGATCTCAGAGTAGACTGGAAGAGATATGTATGACATCAGTATCATATACTGATTCACACATGCGTGCACACCTTTCTCAATCCTACTCATCAAGTGGCCATGGATATCAAACTCCCTCAAGAGGGACAAATCCCATATCTATCACTCACCCCTCAAAAGCCCCATGTGTCAAAGCCACCCAATCATCACCTTTATAACAACCCATGTTTCATGACTGCGTTTGATGATGTCAAAGTGTGCCCAACGACATGTGTTGAGTGCAGTGATTTCAGGTCTAAGAATCACACTCACCACCATCACTGTGAGTACTGACTGTGGCTACCATCTCATGGTTCCATGTGTCAAACTCACGGTGGGTCTGTCCGGTACCTTGTTCTCTAACAAGTACCTATGTGTTTGGTTTGATATCTCTATATCTTGACTAATGAGATTTTGTCATTAACCAACACCACAATCTAGTCTTGTGTGTCATTTCTGTCTATCTACCTTCCACAATGACATCCGACTAGGGACATAACAAGAATGTACAAACTCTTAGCATCCGTATGATCTCATCGTTCAGGTCATGAACCTGAAGGCATACGTCATGGAGTACTGTCATTCTCTAGACATTCAATCTGTTCTATCACTATCTCATATGACTGAACTAGAAAGAATTGGAAGCTCGCATTTTATGTTTATCAAATCAATCTTAATGTATCCCACCAATTATCACATGATTGGCTCTCAGGGCATACATACCAACATATGGAAATTGGGGTCATCACACGTAAGTTGGCTCCTAGCTTCATGGGACCGCACCCTATCATCGCCTGAGTTGGGAAGGTGGCTTATAAGATGGAGGTGCCACCAAAGTTGCATAGGTTGCATGACATGCTCCATGTTTTGATGTTGAGGAAGTGTCACCCAGATACAGATCAACCAATACAACTAGTAGAGGTGGAGTTGGATGAGTATGTTTCATATGTTGAAGGTTCAGATTTGGTCTTAGATAAATGTGTGTAGAAGCTGAGGAAGAAGGACATAGCCTTAGTAAAGGCGTGTAACATCACTTTGGTATAGAAGAAGCCATGTGGGAGTTAGAGGATGAAATGTATAGAAAGTACCCATCCTTGTTTGCATATGATTTCAGGGGCGATATCCTTGTTAGGGGTTTATGGTTGTAAGACCCCTGACCTAGTTTAATACATAAATATGACTGTTTGATTTAATTGGGTGCTTTGTTTCCTTTCTAAAAATTAGTCTATGTCTTGATATCAATTTATAAATCTATGTTTCAAATTTGGGCCAAATCGGATATTGTTTGCTCAAGTTTTGCAATTTTATGTACTTTTGCGGACCTAGCTACAGTTTTCCCTTTTACACGGACATAATTGCAATTTTGATAAATTAATATTTTTCTACATATTATTTATTAAAATCTGGTAACATTTGTCTTAATTTAATTCTTTTGAACCTTGTTGCACAAAAGCATGCACCAACCCTTGACAAGTTCTGTGTGTGAAAGTGAAGGTAGTTGCACCTTCCAATGCTTGCTAGGGTTCTAACAAACCGATGGTTCATTGTGGTGTGACAAATGATGTTTGTTTTGGGTGCTCAACAATTGGTGGTTGTCCTAGATGCACAACAACTGATTTTTGTTCTAGGTGCTCAACATTCGATGTTTGTCTTGGGTGCACAACAACTAATGGTTGTTCTGGGTGTGACAATTGATGGTTGTTCTAGGCGTGAAACAACCGATGGTTGTTTTATGCAATCAACAATCAATGGTATTTCTACACCTTCATGAACCAAAGGTTTTCCTAGATGCCTATAAATTGTTGGAAATTCTAGTTGTGCAAATCAAAGGGGAACCTGACCTTTGACCGATGGAAAAGCAATTTTCAACCTTTGACTTCCTTTTTCTTTCTTCCAAGATAAATTACCCCTCCCCACTTCCTTCAAATGAAATTTTCACCAAGTTCTTGCTGTTGGGAGATTATCATAGGCCATCAATTGACAAAAGATAAGTTCCATGAGGTCGAAGTTTTGTGAGATCGTGGTATCCTGTGGGTGCAAGCTTCAGATCTTTCTCTCGAAGGACCATTTTCTTGCCTAGTTCCTTGCTTTGTACACGTAAGACCTTCTCCCCTAACCTCTTTTTCTTGTTTTTACCTTATTCTCTTCTTCATAATGTTCGAGATCCATTGTGCTTCTATCTGGGAAGTCAAGCATATGGATGAAGAATCCTCTTTTTTTTTCTCTTTTGCTCTAGATACACCCCGTTCTTGAAGATAGGAGCTTTCTTTGAGCTTTTGGAGTAGGAAGATTCAATTTTCCCTTCTTTTCTTCATGAATCCTTTCTATTTGGACGTTTTTATTCAGCCTTGAGGTGAGTTATATAACTTTTAATATGTTTCTAGCCTACTCATAGCATGCTCTATATAAATCTTGTTCTAGAAAACCTGTAAATGAGAAAAGATGGCCTTTTGTATACTATTTGACATGAAAATGATCATAATATGACTTATTAAGCCTTTCTTTGACCTTATGAACGTTTTCTTATGTAAAATTAACTTTCTTTGAACATGCAAGGTCTGAAATACAAAATATAGGTGTAATGATTCCTAAAAATGTAATATATGCATTGTATTGGTACTCGAAGCATAGAATTCCGACCCACCATTAAACATTATTATATAGTGGTTAACAAATGGTGGTTATAATGCTTTTATCTAAAGCTATGGTGTTGAAATAACAATTGGACAAAAACATAGTACTGAAAGTAGCTCATCCATATTAGGATTTGAACATATAAATGCATAGTTCTTCGAAATACCATAACTTTTACATAGAATTGACTTCTATGCTGAAATTTTGGGTGTTATCTTGCCTATGATTTTCTAGTATCTTTGTAGATTTTGGAGGATGATGATGTTCCTATGAGAAGTTATTACTATTTCTGTCTAAATTGAATTTTAAGCTATTATATGCCCTTGTTTGAGGTTTAGGCCTCTATATGGCCAAGGGTGGTTGAATATACCATGATGGAATAACACATAACATGTTGTATATGTTTTATATCTTCTAAATTACAAGCTACAATTTATTTTACATGAATTACTTAGGACCTTATATGTAACTTGATTGAAGCAGTCCAAATACTTAAATGGCATAATTAATCAAGTGTAGCTTAATCATGTAGTGTCTTGAGACCGTAGAGCAATTTTAGTGTCTGAACTTGCTTGATAGTGAAATGAGTTATCACAAAAGGAGCTCAGAGTCATATAATGATGAGTATATGTAGGTGTAAATAGGGTATACCCCTGTCATCCCAATTCTAAGGTTTTAGAGAGTGGTCGAGGCCATGTCTTAGCTTTAATATGATTGAGAGTGGTTGTGGTTGTAACATATATTTGAGGGTCTATACCCTAGTTTCTGGTGCAATGGCCAGTGTACCGAGCATGGACCATGCTATTTTTAGTAGTTGGACCAATGTTCCACTATGGTTGTTGCTCATACTAACTGAGGGAAGATGTCCTTAGGATTGATTTTCACAAATCATATCACATTTTCATGTCACTTTAGTTGCACATTTCACTCTATTTAGGCACATTTCTACTCCAATTCATCCTAAGATGCTTGTTTATGGTTGAGCTTACTCATGTCATTATTGGAATTGTAGGTACTACATATTTCTTGGTAGAGAATTCATTCCTAGCCCCATTTCTCTTCTCCTTTCATTCCCAAAGCCAAAAAGAGAAGATTACTGAAGCGAGGAGCGTTTTCACTTGGACGGAGGTCTCCATCTGTTCTTCACTCCCATGGATCCATTTGTTATTCCTCTCTCTTTTCTCATGTTTATTTCAATGATTCATCATTTGTGATTGTATTTGTGAGAACCTATTTCACTAAATGAGATTACTCAAAATATAAAACACAATCAATCACCAATTAACCACATACCCAAAAATATGGGTAAATTAAAACCAATTTCAACATTAGCACCCGCTCATAAACATTTACATAAGAGCCCAACATCTTTATTATATCCATACTATGCCAAGAATTTGATACAAATTGTTCTATCACCTTAGCTACAACATATATGCATAGGAGAACAATATTTGTATATGCCACACAACAAACATTAACATGCTAACAAAATTTGGATTCATTTGAAACACCATATATAAAATTTTCCTTCCCAGACTTGAGAGTACATGGATGACTCTAGGAAACACTAGACATCTAATCAACTTTCTTAAAGATTCATTACTATAGCTCCTCTTTGCTGCCACATGTTTGTTTTTGTCACTTCTGATTACCTAGAAAAAATGTGGCAAACCACAAAGGTGAGACCCATGTCCCGGAAAGAGATATCCAACAATGTTTATTGATTCCAACATTTTTAATTAATGAGAAAGTTTAAGAAATTTAATCATATATAAAAAAATAAGATCAACAACACTAATGATTAACAAAAAACATAAAGGAGCATATAATAACTATCTTCATGAGCTAAACTATTCTCATATCCCTATTAATAGTATAAGGAGTCTAGCAACATGAGTATCTCTAACATCATGAATAAATCTAGTATCATATGCATAGCTAACAACATCAACATGTCTAATAGGATGAATATATCAACATGATAAGAAGAGCTAACAACATAAGCACAACTATCTGGATAAGCATGATTAGCAATATATGAATCTCTAGTTACAAAGGCATGGATATCATGCTAAACATAACTAACAACATGAGATATCTAGCATCATGACTATAATCAGCAGTAGCAATATAGTTATCAACACAAGCATAGCTACTGTATGTACACATCTACAATCTTAAGCATATCCACAACCTAAGTATATCTACTATCTCTTAATTGCACTAAGCATCATCTTATGTAACGACAACAAACAAGGGTTGTCATCCAATGTGAAACGTCGTGTATAATCCTAAACAAATATGCTACATGACTGTATTACATCTTTTATTACACCCTGGGGAGTTTGAGTCATATCACTGAAAGTCCAACTGACCACCGCTTGGTCGCAATCAGTTCCATATAGGATCTAGGAAGAGCTAGACTCCAAGATCTTCTCCATACTCGGTCAGTACGAGTATGCACCACAATGACATATAGTCAAACTACAAAACAATGACATATAGTCCTATAACTAGCCCACCTTAGTACAGGTCACGGTGCTAGCATCTAGGGTATTCAAACCCAATCACTAATGTACAACTGCAGTTGTCCTCTAATCACCTCATGTTATAATCACTGAGACCCGACCAAAGTCGTTCTCAAAAAGCGGTCTAGGTATGACCGCAACCATCCTCCCAAAACACTTGGTGTCAGGATGACAAGCACCCTGCATACTCAATAGTATGCACTCCGAGTTTCCCTTAGGAATACTTGTTTCACCATCCAACAAGTTCTGACACTGAACATGGTTCTATGGCACATGGCACTACATGATTAGAGTTTCACTTGATTAGTTATCTCCAAGTGGGTGAATCAAGGCTACATCAAACAAGTGGACATACAAACCCTAATTCACTTCTAACAAATATTGCTATATAACAATTTCAGAAGATATAAAACATATGAGACATATTGTTCATCATCTCATCATTACATGATGCTATTCACTTGTTATTCATGAGATTGCACTTCTCATAATACTATCACATGATATAAATCCTTTTCACAATATCACAGGGTATCAACCCTTATCAACACAAGAGGAATACACCTCATTTAGGGCTCAACCATGCCCAAAGGTCATTAAGACCATCATACCATTCCCTATAAGATCATCATTATCATCCCATGCCTTATAGAAAGGCTCAACAACATCACGTACATATAATACACTAGATCAACATAATATTGCATTAATGAGATAGGAGATATTCATAAACCATCATAGAAGGGTTATATTAGCATCAAGAATATTCCTTCATTACATCAACATGCAAGGAATCTAGATATGTTTAACCCTCATCATATTCATAATGCACATGTTTAGCATAAGAAAGTATCAACCATGTGGCTATGATAACCATCAATTAACACATTCAGGTTATGATCATATTAAGGAGGTTATTTCACCATCATGCCATCATAAAAGAAGGTTAAACATGAATACTCATATTTATGAATTTGCATTAGAGTTAGGTTCAACAAGATAAATTATATTAATGTTATTAATCAACACTCATACCCAAACAATAACTCACGTCATCCCCATTGGATCATGTATGCATAAGGTGAAGCATCACCATCACATTCCATACTATTCTCAAGTATGAACCCACACATAAATCAAGGTATAACCATCAGGTTATATCATACTAGGGTTGTAACAACAATAAGAGAGTAATCCATGATTGTATTAGTCATTCAAGGACTAATCATACCCAATTACCATCATTTAGTTATATTAAAGCTAGGTATAACAAGCTATACCTCATTAGGGTTACCCATTAATTCATTATGGTGATTATAAATCATAATCATATGAGGGAAAAGGTAAGACTACAAGTTTAAGGCATTGAACCATCAAATTCTCATCATTAGAATCATAACATTACACTACACGCTTCACCCAAAACAATGGGAATATTGAGGCATCAACTTCTAACCATTAAATGTTGAAAGGTAAAGACATTGGTCACTTACATAAGTAAACACCTTGAATGAATCATCTATGATGTTATTGAGTTGTGATCTATAAAAGTCACCATTTAACCCTAGACATCTTTTGATTAACAACAATAAGGGTTCTGTTGAGAGTAGGGTAAAACCCACAATCAACTGTTCATTTAAAACAAGCCATCCATTGTCAACAAGTAAGATTCTTAAGTTGATCATATAAAGGAAACCATATAAATCACATTATTAGGACCAACATATTACATTAGCCATCATTCCAATTTATTGGAGGAATAAACATTAGATCTTGACCATTGGGTCACGTTCATATGTCAACCATCAATTACAGTATAGGTCTGACCATTGCATCCAGTGACCCAACAAACCATTGGTCTAAGGTTTAATTGATTCTACAACTATATGATTCACTAACCATAGATTTTGGAGACCTGATCCACCATCATTAATGACCATTAAGTCACCATATGTTGTCAGATCAACACTATATTCATGAATCAACATCAAATATCAAACTAATATCACCATTGATTGATATCATCATTAGGGTACTTAGTTGTTAATCACTAGGATTCTAATTAGGCCAACACCTGAAATAAGGGGTGAATGTAAGTTGAAACCCTTGGTTACCACCATCAGATTTCATGAAGACAACACCATTGGTTGTTGCAACAGTACCACCATCGAGTCATGTGTTTATAGAAGTGATCAGCTTTAAATACTAAAATTGACCATTGGTTGATAGGTGCTTAGCACCATAGGCTGTCAAACCAACCTGATCCAAGTCATATTATACCTTAGGAATAATGTACACATGATTATAGGTTCATCTAGAACTGAAATTAGGACAGAGAACATTATAAAAATCAAAATCCAAGTTAAGCATAACTTTTTAGTGCATGGATTATCATTTAAAAGCAAGAACATGAGCTAGCAAGCTTATGGTAAGCAATAAACGTGGAGCAAGTTATCAAACTTGCCTATAATTAGAAGATAAAATCCAAAATTGAAGAAAACATGAGCAGGTAGGGTAGAAAATCCAAGCATAAGTTGTGAACTCATCCATCTAGCACCTTTCTTCATCCAATGAGCAAACGCTAAGCATGAGGATCAAGAAAGGTAGGGTTTTAGTACTTTAGAGCAATTTATACCATGGAACAGCAAGGTTCCAACCTGGAGGAAGGTCTAAGTAAGGAGAAGAGCAAGAGAAATAGAGAAAAAAGGATGAAAACAACTTTCCTTGGTCAAAATCTCTAGAAGATGACCTTGGAAACCCTAGGTAGGGCTAGATGGATCTCTATGAGACCTTCTTCTCCAAAAAAGAGGTTGTTTTCTACCTTAGAGTAGTTGCTTCCGCAGAAAAACAGAGTGGAGTTGTTTCTCTAGGTTATAGGAAAGAGAAATCAAGTAAAGTTTCGTACTTGGGCAAGGAAGAGGTAAATATAGCCCATGGATAAGGATGGAAGCAAGCATGAGGTGTAAAAGTAGCTTCCCCACGTGTCCATTGCCTTAAACTATTAAGAATATACAAGAACAGACAAGAAACTCCCCTACCATCCATATAGACCTGATTATCTCTCCTTTTTCGAATTTCCAAGCCAATCAAACAATTCATTAGTTGATAGCTACTAAAGGTAGCTCATCCATGAAGGGGTAAACCCTAAAATACCCTTGGAGAAAACACCTTCAAACCAAGGTTTAAACAGGATCCCCATGGCTCAAAAAGATCAATAATGATAAGATAACATCTAATAAACATAATTCATGCGACAAATTGCAAATAAAACCTCTCCATTGGGTAAATTGCAGAAAAGTTCAAAATGTGCATAAAGTTGCATAACTTGCACAAACAATGTCCAAATTGGACCAAACTTGAAACTTAAGCTTGTCTTATGATTAAAAAGCATATAACAAGGTTATATTAAGGTTTTAAAAATTCAGTTATGATAATTAAGCTTGTTCAACACTTTAAGCAAGGTTAGGGGTCTCACAATATTCTCTAACCATGAGTGAGTAAACTCCATTTCTTGGATGTGGGAGAGTAGCACCCACATCATAATTGAATGTGACTCAAATTTCATATCTAATATTAGTTAAATATTCTTTTTCAAAATGAATTATGGTGTGTGTTTCCTCGTATGCATGAATCATTGTCATGTTTACATGTTTTATGCCTCTTATTATTTCTGGGAAGACATATTAGGAGCTAAGGAATAATCATTTTGATAGCACATACTTGATAATGGGAATGGCTTGGATTGGCTTAAGGTTTAGGTTGTAGTTCAAATCTGGATATATGCATGGGAATTCCATATGAGGGTAGAACTATCTTATATCGTCAGGAGATGTATCAGATGTTATCAACCTACCTTAGGAGATTAATTAATGTTGTTGGAATTTGTAGTTCTTGTTGAGTTATGATGTGGATGTGAAATACCATATCCAAGATCCTCATAATCTGATTTCAATATTTCTCCAAGTGACTTGTGTTTTTGCATTTCTTTTATTTATTTTAAGAATGAAATTGTTCCAAACCAACCCTTTTAATTAAAACAATTTAGATAGTTGAAAGTTAGTAATTTTGCACCTAACTAGTCATGCTCCTCATGGTTCAACCTCAACTACAATTGATCTCATATACTTGTGGGTCATTGACGAGTTGAGAAAATTAATTATTTACAACTCATTTGTCTTTGGAAATCAACAAGGATTCCAGACATCCTAGATATTATACGTGGTTGATTGCAACTTCACAATGGTCAGGTATAGTTTATGTGGTACACCTCAAACTATCCAGAGCTTAATAATAATAGTAACTCAGCTATGTTGTAAACTTGTTAGCATTTTGGAGAATTACATTGATTGATAATTACTGCCTTGTTTCTCTTGATAATGTCCTATGTGATTCATATCTTTATATGTATAATTACATGTATCTACAATTCAAACTATGCTTTCTCATTATCTATACACTACTTAGTCTTTCTAATTAGTTGTAATATATACCATAACTGGTTTAATAACATAATATGCATGTAAACAATATATGTTATTAGTGGTTTATATCATATCACCGAGACATGGGTCTCACCTCGTCGGTTTCCACACCTTTTGAGGTGATAATCAATGTGGTTAATCTCATGATGGTGAGGAGGCCCAATTTGGAGACTCTAGAGCTCGAGAAGTTGGTGTTGTTTGGTGTAGATTTCTAGTGTCATCCCTTTACTCTCGAGACTAGGGATGATTTTTTGTATATGATGTATATCAACTTGAGATTTTGATTGTATGTCATGAGAAATTTAAATATTATAAATATTTGGACAAAAGCTTTTGTAGACAGGTTGTGGATGAGGCCATTGATCCCATGTGAAATTACCTGGTAAGAGAATTTGGACCTTTGTGTAAATGTTTGTCTTGAAATGTTTGGAAAATTTTATTCACTTTTAATTATACACCATTTTGGTAATATGGTTAATCAGTGTTGAACCACTATTTTGTTTTTGACTATTCTCATTTGGAATGACAAGTTGCCATAGTGAATGTCTCAATGTGTGTTCCTTAAAGACACTAATCATCCTAGGGAAGGATCCCTCCGACCTCCAATCAACCCTTTAACAGAGTAATCAAGGACGCACTGGGAGAAATCAGATTGGAGCTTCAATTTGGACCATGGACGTTCATGGTCCCATTCGTCATCATGGAGCTGAGTTCCCCCTTCAACCTCCTCCTAGGGAGTCCATGGATGCATCAAAATTAGGTAATCCCTTCATCACTACATCAGAAGTTAAAGTACCGATTAGGCCATGCCATCATCATAGTTTAGGCCAACAATCCTGGTACAATAGCATGCATCAAAGAAGATGATTTCCTTCTTCTCTTTATGATGCTTCACATTGCCAACCTCAGTTGGTTGCCTAGCATAGGATGATACTTCATCAGCCCTACAACCCCATACTTTTTGCATAATGGCTACAAAGATGAATATCCATCAATCTAGAGTACTGGGTACCCGACGACAGGGACACATAGACATCATACATGTTACTATGGACAAAAAAGAGTGTGCCTTGAGTTTGATGGCCCATCCTACACATGACCTCAGTTCACCAGGTGGATGTCATATTGGAATCTAGTAGGGTTGTTTTCCACTACGAGGTACTTCACCCAAAGAGGTTATGTAATGACCACATTTGTGCTTAATTGGTAAACTAGGGTTTACCTGAATGATTACATGCTTGATTAGATTGAACATCATTTAGACTTGATTAATGATAGTATATCAATTGTGATTTTTCAAACCTAATAAGAAACTCTAACTATGATTTTAGTTTGAAGAAATAGGGTTTGAGAAATGTAAACCCTAATCGGCAAAAAATTAGGGTTTTGATAGTACATGAATATGGAATTTGATCAGGATAGCAGTGTGGTTAATTATTTTTCATATTTTCTACAAATTTTTATTTAATTGAATTTTTGATATGATATGGATATCTCAATCATGCATATTGGAGAAAAATTTCAGAATATTTGAGTGTTCTTTGAATGTGGTTCTCGGTCGATCTATACTTTGACCAAAATGCTGACAAAGTGCTTTTTAACAGTGCAGTGTTTTATTTTTAATTATTTATTGGTAACTCCAAATGATCTTAAATTTTAAATTGGGATATGAAACTTAATAATAAACAACATTTAAAATTTTCATAATTTTTGTATGCGTTTAGACCTTATCAGTAGATGAATTACAGTAATATTTTTATGACAGAAAATTCAGCTGTAATAAGAGAAAGTATAGTGAGGGGTCAATGTACAATTGACCCAAGCAGCTCAATTGCTCTATATGGTCAACCTAACACACAAGGAGCTCTCATAATTCGTGATTCAATCTAGAGAAATGAAATCCTAGAGAGAGAGAGGGAGAGTTAGGGTTTGAGAGGAGAAAGTGATGGAGTTGTTGACCTAGGGTTTTACAGTCCAAAGAATGATGAAATCATGTAAGTTTAGCTTCTTTGGATATAGTTTCATGGTGAATCTTCTCTCATATGTCAAGATTTTGAAATCATGGTAAGTTTAGCTTCTTTCTAGGGTTTCTGAGCTGAAAGGAAGAAGAATCAGGTGAATTACTAGGGTTTTAATTTGGATTCAAGATTTTCAGATATGGGATACGTTTTAAAGGTGTTTTCACACCTTAGGGTGAGTGGGAACTTCCTTTAAACAATATATTGCACGAAAATTGGTTAAATCATCCATAATCTTTAATTTCTTAGTAAGCGACTAAAAATCCTGAATTGTGTGTTTGATCTAAGTTGTTGCAAAATGATATGAAATGGATTCTTCCTCTATTTGGATGTATTTCAGATGATAAAATCATATTAGAAATGTATACAATACATCCTAGTGAGAATTCCCTAAGTATTTGCACAGGTTATAAGAGTAAACTAAAATATAGGGAATTTGTCTATGACTGAAATTGTTGTAAAATTAAATAGAGAATTTTTTTTATCTGGATCCCCTTGGTTATGAATGATTGTTTATCTAAATTCATAGTACATATATGTCATATACTATCTTGGATTTCATTTAAGGTGAATAGTGTTTGTTTGATATCTTAGTAAAGAGGGTGAAACCCTAGATGAGAGAAAATTTGGATATTTGCGAATAGATATTGTGAAACCCATTTGAACGGATTTTCTTGACATGATAGACTTTATTTATTCAATTTTATTATTGATGCATGTTATCTCAGTGAATGGCATGGAAACCCAAATTCATCTCAGTTCCAAGGTTTCATACATATATTGATTTTATATGATTTGTTGATAATAGTCTTTATTCAGTGAATGTTTATGTCGCATGAAATCCTTATGAGAGCCATGTGATAAGTGAATGAGGTAAATGAAACCCTAAGGATAGGGTGTTCAATGAATCAAGAATTTTGATATCAATGTTCTCAGTGTGAGATTGGTGATGCACAACTCAAGATTTGGGTTGAGGTGCACGTTTTCCAAGAAAGTACAAATAATTTACAAGTGCAAATGAGAATTACTCGTATGTCAAGTAATTAACTCTTATCAGTGTATTAAGAAGTTCAATTGCATGATTCTAGTATATAAAGTATCAAGTGGACATGTATTCTGTTATTTAAGAATTTTAGTCTGCTTGCAGGTATAAAATGTTGATTTCTCAGTATGTTACAGTGTTTTGAGTATATTGCTCTGCCAAGTTTAGAATGATATACATGTTGTGTTATAAACATAAAATAAATAGACATGGTACCATAGAGATACCAGAGTCAAGTATAATTAAGGGAAAAGATACAATATAGTAAGAGCTTTCCAAGAATAATAAAACAATACACTTAAGAGCCCTAAACACCGTAGATTCCCTATGAGAGGTCTGCGCTGTAGGGATGAAATGACTTAACCCTGGAAGTGTCTAGTATACAGGGGTCACAACATACTAACAGGTGGTACAGGGGATGAAGCCCTAGTGGAAGTCTCCTTAAAATACAGAATGTAGTGTCGAACATCAACCAGAGATCTTGGTGGCACTAGAGTACAGTAAAGCCAATAGGTGGCTTGACTCTCCACCTGTGTGCTCAAGTTAGAGGAGGAGTCCAGTTTTTATGACATAATAGGTGTGCCGAGGACAGAGAGCCATTTTCCTATTGCAGATCAGCGACATAGTCAGGCTTAGCATTCCTGGGTGTGCTAGCTAAGTCTTGTACGGTGAGATCGTAGTTCGCTATGAGTCTTCATATGTAGAGTACATTGCATATGATCAGGGCATAAGATAAAATATGATAATATAAGTTTAAAAGAGTTTCTTATAAGTAAGAAAGGCTAAGAAAGATTCGAGTACAGTTTCCCAACAATTATTCTTTGTATGTTTCTGAATTATTAGTTCTCTTTGAAATTAATCAAGCATGCTCATATATTGATTTACTCTTGTTGATATCTAGAGTATTTTGCCATATTTATGATTGTAAATGATCAATCTCTTTAAAGCTTACTGCTGCTATAATTGATACCAGTTGCTCAAAAGTATATCTGTAATTATATTATTGCTTTAGACTATTTCTTTAAAGTACTCATTCACTGAGCGAGTAGGCTCACCCCTCTACTCACAATTTTTAGGGAAACCACATGGACTTGAAGAAGGTCAAAGCATCATATACCACATGAGTTAAGTATGAGATTATTTAAGTTCATTCGGTCCCTATCACTCTAGGTCCTAGTATAGATGTGAGAGTGTTGTAAGTGATGTTTTGTATCTTTGTTTTCTTAATAAGAGAGAATGTATGTTATTATCATGTCATATGTATCGAAGAATGAATGTATGGATGTGTATCATTTATGTTGAACTCATATTAGAGTAATCAAGGTTTAATTCTATTGTAAAGTCTGTTTATGTGGTACAATGTGAGAAAACAAAGAGTTTGAAAAAGAAGAAAAAGTTAACGGTGATCTTTGTATTATGATAAATCCTCAGTTTATGCCCTAATCTCATGATTAATGGAAATTGTGAGATCGAGGTGTAACAACTTGGTATCAGATCTTAGGTTGATTTGTTAGGGACCATTAAGTTAGTTAGTTAGAGTCATAAGTGTGGCAGATAGGAGATGTTATGATGTTAGCTCTGGGGATTTGAGTATTTGGATATCTTGGTCTGGTATCTGAGTACTTGGATCAACGAGTATCAAGCTACTATGTCTATTCTTTCATGTATACCCTGACCAGGTATACAGTGGAAGGATGGTCTAGATAGGAACCCTAGAAATATTAGGGTTAGAAATAAGATAAATAACATGAATTAAGAGCATAAATATAAAATGAGATAGAACTTTCATTTCATATTGTTGTTTTATTGGAGATGAATAGAAAAGCTCTTATATGTTTGAATTCAGATATTGAGTATTTTGAAATGTATATGGGTCTTTAAGATTTGTTGTACACTATGCAGTTGTAGCATTTATTGATTACATTCTTTGTATCAAGTAGATTAGAAATGATCTTTGAATGAGCTTTCTTAATTGGATAAGTTTTCATCCACACATTTGAGATGAATAGGAGTTGAGTAATCCTGAGTAGCTCTTGGCTTCAGGACTACAAGTTCGACCTATTCTGGATGGCAGGATGCATTACTGGGATCTAATGACTCCTATTAGTAACATAACAAGAGTAAATTTTGGATAGATTGATCCAAATTCTAGTATGAATGTATATACTCTAAGATTTTGAAGTATGAGGGAAAGACTGTGATAACTAAGAATTAGTTGGAACTGATATCTGAGATCCAACTTTGGGGTCTCATATGAGAAACCCTTAATTGGGAATAAAGGAACACGACATAAGGTTCAGATTAAGTTTAATTATTAGTATTATATGAACTCTAAATATGAAATATGGAAAAGATATGAGAAAAAGTATGTAAGGGGCCAAATAGTAAGAATCAATCATGAGGAATGGATTATATAACTGAGTACAATGTTTTTATGTACTCCAAAGCAAAGAGAAAATAGAAGAAAGGAGTTAAGTATACAATAAGTACATAGAAGTGAAGAGTCTTCAGAAGAGTTAAAGTGAAGAGAACTAGATGAGCATGTAAATCATAAAACTAGGATAAGAAACTTAGTTGAAACAAAGAGAAATGTTGGAAATAATGAGCTTGATTAAGGAATTAGGGTTATGATATAATTGAGATCATGGAATGTATACCTTTATTAAAAAGTTTAATACATTCATCCTTACTACATTTGGATTCTAAGTCTCTATAGAACAACAAACTAGTTTCTAAAAGAAGAACAAAAGTGTAGCTAAATAAATGAATAAGTCATACAAAGGTAAACTATATTCAGGAAGGAAAAACTTGATTGAAAGAGAAACTATGTTTCACCCATGCATGAGCCATTTGATTTAAAATGAAGGATATGTAATGTATTAAACATGAGGTGATACTTGTAAAGAGATTATTGATTTAGAATTTCAACTTCACATTAGTAGAAGGATAAAAGGAAATATATGCAACATGGTATACATGATCATACACATTAAAGAAGCAACATGATCATAAGAGGAAACTAAAATTTAAAGATGACATGTGGAATAGTAGTATATGCTAAGGGGACTATGGAAAGTAAATAAGGGTTTGAAACATAATGGAGTAATATAGATTATAAAAGAAAGAGGTTGCGAGATTTAAGAAAGTGCTAATTAGTCAAGTATCCTTGTTGATAATTAATTAAACCTACATATGAGAAATGTATTAAGGGAATGTTTGAAGATAAGAATTATAAGTCTTAGAATCATATTATCTTTCATATCTTCCTTAATGAAAGCAATGTGGGATATGATGCATAACCACCATGGTAGAGACATCTAGTGAATGTAATAATGACACACAATATGATGATGAAACTATAGTGGGGTAAATTGAGAATGTAATCTATCTGAATAGGTCAAGTAAGAGAAAGAAAGTTCAATTGATAAGATAAGAAAGACCTTAGTAAAACTTGTGAGATCCAAAGTTTGAATTTCAATTTAAGGGAGAAAAGTCACATCACAATAACGTCATGATTCTGATAAGGACCAAAACCTAGAATGTTTTGTGTTGTAGTAGTTCAAGGGATGTCAATAGTGATTTGACCTTGAATACTAGCATCTCTATAAAACAAGATCATGAGATTTGCACTATGAGAAGTAAACTAGCACTGATAGTAATCCATGGTTTAAAGATAGCTAATCTGAACGGTAAATGAACAATATGGAAATGATTTAGAGCAAGGGGTAAGAAATAAATTTGAAATGTAACAAGTGTGTTTGAAACAAAAGAAGAAGTGAAATATGAGAAAAGTGTAATCTAAAACAAATTCTTGCCGTGATATCAAGAATGATGAATAATCTGTTCATACCTTGTATGTTTCAATTTTAGGGATGTTTAATTTACATGATTAAAATGAGAAGGATAAGTAGCAAAAAGTAAGTAGTAGTGAATGAGGAGAGAGATAAGAGATAACAATGGCTTTTAGTAATATGTGAATTTGTTTTTAGAAGTATAATTTGTTGAAGGTATATTAAGGGATGTAAATTGGTTCTATGTATGATTTCAGTGTACATGTCCAAGCAATATGTTAATTAAAGGTGTCTGATAGTTGTAGTCATTCATACCAGTAATCCATCTTAGTATTGTACAATTGTGGTATGGTGATATGGGTTGAATAATGATGGAACAAATGAAGGGTTACTCTGAATAAGGTAGTCTTACCTATTCACTCATATGAATAGAAGGGATGATAACCATATTGTATTGATATGTAACCCTAATGAGGTATAGCTTGTTATACCTAGCTTTAATATAACTAAATGAAGGTAATTGGGTATGAATAGTCCTTGAATGACTAATACAATCATGGAGTACTTTGTTACTGTTGTTGAAATCCTAGTATGATATAACCCGATGGTTACACCTTGAATTATGTGTGGGTTCATACTTGAGAATAATATGGAATGTGATGGTAATGCTTCACCTTATGCATCCATGATGCAATGGGGATGCCGTGAGTAGTATTGTACAATTGCTATTGAATCTAGTCTTCCAACTGAAGACTATTATGCTATTTGTATAGCACAATAGTAAAATTCAAAAGAACATGGTGAACTCTCTTTTGTGACTTAGAGGTAGTACATAACAATAGTACATATTGAACTGTATGAATTGAGATAGTTGGATCAGATTATCAATGTTGAGGTAACACCTTAAGAGTATGAAAATATTGAAATGGTTGTTTCTCTCTTTGTCCTATGATTGATTGTGGCATAGAGAATTTGTTTGTTATCATTGAGAACTATTTCAAACATGTTGTGATTAGAAAAGAAATGAAGGACTTAATGTTGAAAACTGCATTCAAGTATGAAATACAAAAAAATAATGATAAGTAATATTTCAGAAGTTTAAAATAAACTTTGAATATACTTTGTTTGTGTATTTATGTTTCAGGGATGAAACTTTTAAAGGGGGTGAGAATTGTAATGACCACATTTGTGCTTAATTGGTAAATAAGGGTTTACCTGAATGATTACATGCTTGATTAGATTGAACATCATTTAGACTTGATTAATGATAGTAGATCAATTGTGATGTTTCAAACCTAATAAGAATCTCTAACTATGATTTTAGTTTGAAGAAATAGGGTTTGAGAAATGTAAACCCAAACCGGCAAAAATTAGTGTTTTGATAGTACATGAATATGGAATTTGATTAGGATAACAGTGTCGTAAATAATTTTTCATATTTTCTACAAATTTTTATTTAATTGAATTTTGGATATGATATGGATAACTTAATCATTCATATTGGAGAAAAATTTCAGAATATTTGAGTGCTCTTTGAATGTGGTTCTCGGTCGAACTATACTTCGACCAAAATGGTGACATAGTGCTTTTCAGTAGTGTAGTGTTTTATTTTTAGTTATTTATTGGTAACTCCAAATGATCTAAAATTTTAACTGGAGATCTGAAACTCAATCATAAAAATATGTAAAATTTTCATAATTTTTAGATGCATTTAGACCTTATCAGTAGAAAAATTACAGTAATATTTTTATGACAGAAAATTCAGCTGAAATAAGAGAAAGTATAGTGAGGGGTCAATGTGCAATTGACCCAAGAAGCTCAATTGATCTATATGGTCAACCTAACACACAAGGAGCTCTCATAATTCATGATTCAATCTAGAGAAATGAAATCCTAGAGAGAGGGGGAGAGTTAGGGTTTGAGAGGAGAAAGTGATGGAGATGCTGACCTAGGGTTTTGCGGTCCGAGGAATGATGAAATCATGTAAGTTTAGCTTCTTTGGATATAGTTTCATGGTGAATCTTCTCTCAGATGTCATGATTTCATCCCTCCCCTATTTTGATTCGAAATCATATCAAATCAAGTCCTTTTCTCACTCGTTCACTCCTAATCTTCAATTCTAGGGTTTCTGAGTTGAAAGGAAGAAGAATTGGGTGAATTGCTAGGGTTTTGATTTGTATTTGAGATTTTCAGATATGGGATACGTTTGTAAGGTGTTTTCACACCTTAGGGTGAGTGGGAACTTCCTTTAAATAGTATATTGCATGAAAATCAGTTAAATCATCCATAATCTTTAATTGCTTAGTATGCGACTACAAACCCTGAATTGTGTGTTTGATCTAAGTTGTTACAAAATGATATAAAATGGATTCTTCCTCTGTTTGGATGAATTTTAGATGATAAAATCGTATTAGAAATTTATACAATACATACTAATAAGAATTCCCTAAGTATTCACAAAGGTTATAAGAGTAAACTAAAATAAGGAATTTGTCTATGACTGAAACTGTTGTATAATTAAACAGAGACATTTTTTATCTGGATCCCCTTGGTTATGAATGATTGTCTATCTAAATTCATAGTACATATATGTCAGATACTATATTGGATTTCATTTAAGGTGAATAGTGTTTGTTTGATATCTTAGTAAAGAGGGTGAAACCCTAGATGCGAGGAAAGTTGGATATTTGCAAATAGATATCGTGAAACCCATTTGAACGGATTTTCTTGACATGATAGAATTTATTTATTCAATTTTATTATTGATATATGTTATCTCAGTGAATGGCATGGAAACCCAAATTCAGCCCAGTTCCAAGGTTTCATGCATATATTGATTTTATATGATTTGTTGATAGTAGTCTTTATTCAGTGAATGTTTATGTCGCATGAAGTCCTTATGAGAGCCACGTGATAAGTGAATGAGGTAAATGAAACCCTAAGGATAGGGTGTTCAATGAATCAAGTATTTTGATATCAATGTTCTCAGTATGAGATGTGGTGATGCACAACTCAAGATTTGGGTTGAGGTGCACGTTTTCCAAGAAAGTACAAATAATTTACAGGTGCGAATGACGATTACTCATATGTCAAGTAATTTACTCTTATCAGTGTATTAAGAAGTTCAATTGCATGATTCTAGTATATAAAGTATCAAGTGGACATGCATTCTGTTATTTAAGAATTTTAGTCTTCCTGCATGTATAAAATGTTGATTTCTCAGTATATTATAGTGTTTTGAGTATATTGCTCTACCAAGTTTAGAATGATATACATGTTGTGTTATAAACTTCAAATAAATAGACATGGTACCATAGAGATACCGGAGTCAAGTATAATTAAGGGAAAAGATACAATATAGTAAGAGTTTTCCAAGAATAATAAAGTAATAGACTTAAGAGCCTTGAACACCGTAGATTCCCCATGAGAGGTCTGTGCCATAGGGATGAAATGAACTAACCCTAGTAGTGTCTAGTATATGGGGGTCGGTACGTACTAACAGGTGGTACGGGGGACAAAGCCCTAGTGGAAGTCTCCTTAAAATACATAATGTAGTGTCCAACATCAACCAGAGATCCTGGTGGCACTAGAGTATAGTAAAGCCAATAGGTGGCTTGACTCTCCACCTGTGTGCTCAAGTTAGAGGAGGAGTCCAGTTTTTACAACATAATAGGTGTGCCGAGGCCAGAGAGCCATTTTCCTATTGCAGACCAACGACGTAGTCAGGCTTAGCATTCCCGGGTGTGTCAGCTAAGTCTTGTACGGTGAGATTGTTGTTTGCTACGAGTCTTCATATGTAGAGTACACTGCATATGATCAGGGCATAAGCTAACATATGATAATATAAGTTTAAAAGAGTTTTTTATAAGTAAGAAAGGCTAAGAAATATTTGAGTACAGTTTTCTAGCAAATATTCTTTGTATGTTTCTGAATTATTAGTTCTCTTTGAAATTAATCAAGCATGCTCATATATTGATTTACTCTTGTTGATATCTAGAGTATTTTGCCATATTTATGATTGTAAATGATCAATCTCTTTAAAGCTTACTGCTGCTATGATTGATATCAGTTGCTCAAAAGTATATTTGTAATTATATCAGTGCTTAAGATTGTTTCTTTGAAATACTCATTCACTGAGCAAGTAGGCTCACCCCTCTACTCACAATTTTTAGGGAAACCACGTGGACTTGAAGAAGGTCAAAGCATCAGAGTAGATCTACCACATGAGTTAAGTATGAAATTAGTTAAGTTCAGTTGCTCCCTGTCACTCTAGGTCCTAGTATAGATGTGAGAGTGTTGTAAGTGATGTTTTGTATCTTTATTTTCTTAATAGGAGAGAATGTATCTGATTATCATGTCGTATGTACCTGAGAATGAATGTATGGATGTGTATCATTTATGTTGAGATCATATTAGAGTAATGAAGGTTTAATTCCCTTGTAAAGTTAGTTTATGTGGTTCAATGCGAGAAAACAAAGAGTTTGAAAAATAAGAAAAAGTTAAGGGTGATCTTTGTATTACGATAAATCCTCAGTTTATGCCCTAATATAATGATTAATGGAAATTGTGAGATCGGGGTGTAACTGGTTACCTTAGTAGCCTACTGATGACCTGAGATATAAGCCTTCGACTAGAGGAAGAGTGTTGACTCAGGGTATCATATTGGTGGGATCTCAGCCCTAAGCGTAAGGGTCCCCGCCCATATTTTCCTTGTACTGTAGAAATTACTAAATATCATTCAGATACAACCAAGTCAATTGTTCCCATGACATTGCCTTACTTCATGTAAGGGATCACTGCCAGCATCAGGGAGATTTCCCTGATAACCAATGAAGACCAAGGTATCCAGATAGCTTAGAATCATCTGAGAATAGAGTAATCCCTCCCAATGAGGACATGATCAATATGATGTTGATTCTTGCTATCAATAAACCATGCCCAGAGCTCTCAGACATTAGTAAAAGCATCACACATAATCAATATGACCACATTGGCTAGACAAAGATCATTGACCCAACACCATAAAGGGTGGAGGAGCTACCCAAACTAGATGACTACAATCCTCTCTAGGTCTGCCCTAGCTAGCCTAGGAAAGATGATGCCAAGATCATAGTCGTTAAAGTCATATAAGAAGGCTAAAACATCACACATGATGATTACAAAGATGCATACAACATGATCGAAGGATTGGGTGTCAATGCCTTCTTTAATTACAATGTTGTGGAGGAATGGCATACTCTCATTCATCCTATCTAGGAAGGAGAGGAATTCCATAATTGGTGTGTGGGTGACTGCAACATCCTGAGGGCTAGGTATCCTCTCACATCCAAAAAAATCCCAGTAGAAGAACGACACCCTGATGTGGTAGAGACCCAGAGTGGCTCTTTTGTCACAGCGTAACAAATCCCCTCTTGTCATCGAATATCAAAAAAAATTGCAAAATACACAAAAACCCAAATTATTAAAAAATCCAAAAAAATTGAAGATGAGAAAGTTCTCTGAGAGTTTTCCATCTACTTCAAAGAGGTGGCACATGTCTACAACAATGAAGTCACATCATTCAAAGATGTCGCTATCCCAAAATACAGGACAAAGGAGCATCAACCTTATCATATTGAAGATGATAATAACACAATCAACCTTGGATCATGTCTTGAGCCACACAAAATCAAATTTGGGGTACGTCTACCTCAACACATCAAAAACCAACTGATAGAGCTTCAAAGTCACTACATTGGCGTGTTTTACTGGAGCTGTGCCGACATGCCTGGGTTGGATGAATGAATCATTTTTTTCATTGACTACCCATCATCCCTGGGATTCACCACATCAAATAGAAGGCTAGGCAGCTACGACCTAAATGGAGCATCAAGATCATGGAGGAAGTTCAAAAGCAATACAATTTTAGTTTCCTAGAGTTGGTCAACTATCCTACATGGCTAGCCAACATTGTACAAGTTCTAAAGGAAGATAGAAAAGTACATATGTGTGTGGACTACCACAACCTCAACAAGTAATACCCCAAAAGATGACTTCCCACTTACCCACATAGACATTCTTGTTGACAATAGGGTCGGCCACACGTCGTTGAGTTTCATGGATAGATTCATTGACTACAATCAGATCAAGATGGCAAAAGAAGAAAAAGAAAAGGCCTCCTTCATAATGGAATGTGGAGTGTTCTACTATCGATTCATGCCTTTTGTCTCAAAAATGCTAGATCTACATATTAAAGGGTGACAGTTTTCCTCTTTCATGACATGATGAACAAAGAGGTGGAGGTATACATGGATGACATGCTTGCTAAATCTAAAAGTTCTAAATACCATCTCAAACGATATTTCAATGACAACAATGGTTGTCCCCATGTGTGAATCCTACAAAACTCACCTGTGGGGTTACATGTGGTAACCTACTGGGATATATCGTTAGCCAGAGAGGGATAAAAATAGATCATGGGAAAGCACGTGGAATTTGAGAAATGTCTTCCCTCAAAACTAAAATAGAGATACAAGTTCTGCTTGGGAATCTCTGATACATCAATCGCTTCATTGAAAAACTCACAACCACTGTGAGCCAGTATTCAAACTGTTAAAAAAGAACTTCACCACAAGATGGAACAAACAATGTGAGGTTGCACTCTAAAATCTTAAAGATTATCTTTCCAATCCTCCAATATTAAGGCCGACTCTGTCTGGCTATTCTATCACTCTGCTCCTATTTGTTTATAAGACATTGATGAGTGGAGTCTTGAGTCCGGAAACAACCAATGATGATCATGTCATCTACTACCTATCCAAGAAGTTCAACGACATAGACGCTCGTTACACTACAATTGAAAAGTATTTCCTGGCTTTGATCCAGGTGAAAAGAAAGTCGTGCCACTATCTAATGACATATCCTCTACAGATAATCATCAAGCACGATCCACTTTGATATTTATGTGATTGTCCAAAATAGACCAACTGATGTGCTAAATGGTTGGTGATGTTGTCAGAATTAGACATTACTCATCACCCTATGAAGGTGGTCAAAGCACAAGCCCTCACATATCAATTAGTTGATTCCCCAATTCTGGAAGAAGCTACTCATGATTACGAGTTCCCATACAAAGATATAGGGATGATCAACCCACCATGCATAGGGATCCCTCCATCTATTGACACATGGACAATATTCTTTGATGGGACCATGAACTGAAAGGGAGCCAAAATAGGTGTCGTCCTGCAAATCAGCTACTCATACCAAAATGACTATAATTTTATGCAACAAAAAGTGTCTAAATATGAATCTTGTATTCTAGGTCTCCAACTCTCTAGATAGAAAGGGGCACAACATGTACAGATATACAATGACTCCCTCTTGGTTATCTCCCAAGTCTAGACAATTAGAGAACACACCATCAGAATTTGGTACCATACCACGAGAACATGTTTTCTCTAGCTTGAGGCTTCGATCATATGTCCTTTTACCTTGTCAAGAGAGAGCACAATGATTTTGCTAACACACTAGAAACCCTCACTTCAAGGATTGACTATAAGGAGTGGGACCCGAGAGAGGATCCAACCCCTACTAAATCAATTAAAAAGGAACATTCCATCTACCAAACACCACTATTTTTTAGTAGAAGGGATGAAAATCTAATTCATTCAAAATTATGTTTCAAGATACCAAAAGTAGAAGTGGAAAATAAAATATGTAACTATTATATTGCTTGATATTATCACCATCCTTCACCATACAGGGTGATAAATAAGAAAAATTTACTAAATATAGGACCATTAGACTGTTATCGAACCACATGAACCTGTCTCCTAAAAAGGTTCAATTACTATTGATGATGTCCAGGTCCAACTTGATTAACTTCTCCTTGACCTACTCCTAGGGTTAGAAGCATACCCCAACAAGAGGACAAAATTAGATGAATCAGCAAAATGTTGATATGTATATACTAAATCAGGTATTGAGCAATATAAGAAATAAATATGTCAAATAAAAAGGCTTCTCATGGAAAAGGAAAGGACTACCCAAATGGGTATAAAAAGAATATGAATTTCAAAAGATGATAAACAAGGAGAATACTTTCCATTAAAATTAAACATAAAAGTTGTGCCAAATAAGCACATATAAATTTTTGGGCACAAAATCCATCACAAGAATATCAACCTGTTGCATGTGAGATAAACATAGCACTAGAGTATTATAAATAACAATGGCAGATAATGCTCACAACCTTGAAACCTAGTAGAGAATGGCATACTACCAAACTCCCCAATATATAAAAGTAGTCACACAAATCGGGTATAGGGCACACAACCTCCATTTCAAAAATATAACATGGGCACACAACCCAAAAACCAAAGTACTTACACTACTCTAGGTCTACTAAATCATAGAGCATGCTAAATGTAGAGCCATTCCATCTTTTAAAATAGAATAAACAAGATTTTCATCACATAAATGAACAATATAAACATCAACCACATAAATGGGCAAAATTAGGGTTTCATCAACAAGCAAAGTATAATTTGAAAGTCAAACATAGATCAAGAGTTCAAATTCATTAAGATTAGACCCAAATAGGTCATCTAGTCAAGAAATAGAAATTTCAATAATAAGACGCCTCAAATTGGCTCAAGAGAGAGATAAAGAAAATAATTGCTCAATATGACTCATGGGGGATGCAAAACACATTAAGAGATGATGGAATTAGGTTCATTTCTCAATATAGATGTAAGGGTATGCATCATACCTCAAGAAGTTTGTCAACTTTTCAAAGTCAAAACCCTAATCCCAAGTCACGATTCTAAGGTTTGAAACATCGGTGGCTGAGAAAAGATCGCAATGAGATTATGTCTTTGATAGATCATACAAGGGATTGGAATAGGAGGACAAGAGAGAAAGTTACGAGTGATGTCCTGGTGGTCCAGTGATTTCTATGTGTGTAAAGGACATGGGGAGGGGTATATATATATATATATATATATATATATATATATATATATATATATATATATATATATATATATATATATATATGTATATATATGTATGTATATGTATGTATATATATGTATATATGTATATATATATATAGGACTAGGCTTAGGTAGCAAGAAATGTTAAACATTCACTAGGGAATAATATTACATTTCTCAAAATATTTCTAGTATATAAAATGTAGGAAATATTTTTTATATTTAAATTATTTTTAATATATTTTTTACTAGGGAAAAATGTAATATTTATTGTAAATGGAGAAAAGTTAAGCATTCACTAACACATAACAAGAAAGAATAGATATAGAAGACACACCATCCCCCTTCCATTTCTTTATGTCTTTGTTTTATGATATATTTCTCCTTTTCTTAACCAACTTGATGCCATAAATATTGACTATTTTTTTACAGTAAAGATACTTCTAAATATCTTGTTGTGTAATTATTTACTCAATGTAAACTTGTATAATGAGTTAATGTACAATTGTGTAGGATACACTAGTTGAATTCGTTTTTATATAAGTCTATTTATGAACCTCGTATATATACTTATTAGTCCCGTAACAAAATAAATTTCTCAAAATCTTTCTCTTCTCACTTTAAAGAGTCATTGAAAATGTGTACAATAATTTTATTTCAATAAAATGTATCTTTAACTAATATTAAGTGAGACACAAATTTCTAAATTTGAGGCAACCATGTATATTGTTAATATATTTTATATTAATTATTTGTGGAGTAGATATGTATTAATAAATTTATATATCCAAAACTAATTATTATAGACACATCAATTTCAAATCTAAAGGGTGCAAACATTATCCATTGAACCATTTTCCTTTTATTTCCATGTTGTTAATGATTTTAGGAGGTAATAGTGAGGTTTTCCAAACAGATATATAATTGAGTTAAAATATTTGTTTCCTTTATGATATGTTAATGTGATTGTTTTCATTTATTTATTACTTATAAAATGTTAAGTAGAGAGACTTTAGTTCTTTAAAGATTTTTCTAATTTATTAAAATATCTCACATATTCCAAATTCTTGCAATTACTTCGATCACATTGTATTTGGAATGTAAACACATTTTTAGATTTTCTACCATGATAAATTTTCCATAGATTTAACATGCATGTACAACATTGTTTCCATTTATGTTACACCACAATTTTATTTATTACTACTTCACATAAACTATATATGTATAATCCATACAATTTGGTTTCTACTATTTATTTAATATATTATATGTTTTATTTTTAATAGTAAATTTAATATTTTTGTTCTTAACTTTCATTTTCGTTTTTAATGAATTTGAGGCATCTAGGAAGACTAGAAAGATATGAAACTTAGTCTACGAGCAAACTAAAACATGAAGCGTATGATTTTGCCATTAATTTTTTATTTTGGGATGTTTACTATTTTAATTAATATTTTGGACTTTATGTCATATTCTCTTGCCTAAACTACATTCAGATAGATAAGTTTGTCCAAATAATGTGAAAATTCACACAGAGTCTAATTTTGGTATATGAATTCCGAATATGAAATTTGTTTCCACTTTTTAATTCATGAAGCATATTATTTAATATATTGAAGTAAAACTCATGTTTTCTTTCTAAATGGGATTAAGATAGTTATTATCATCTAAACAACGTGAAACTTGGCACCCAACTTAATTGGGAACCAAAAAACACAATTTATCATTATATTTGGATTTTGGATTTTCCTTTTGTGAGTTATATCACCATTATGGTTTAGAAATTTTATCTACATATATATTGAAAAATGTCAACTAAGAGTCCCATTAATTTCACATTGTTACAAAAAGAGTTATATTTTATTATTATGCATAAAATTCTACATTTTACTACTTTTACAGATTTAATCCATTGATTCCATATTATTCAAATTATAGGACATTATTATTATTTATGGACATTCTTACTCCAAATCACATTATTCATTTTTATTTAGCCATTATGTTAGTAAAGAAAATATATGCAACATATTTCATAATTTATTTACATTTTGGCACATATTTAAGTCATTATGTAAACGTGTTTTGATTTTTATCCTTGTTTCGTCATATCTAAGAAACTAATCTTACTAAGTTTCTAATCATGTAATTGGGTATGATTTTGAGTTTTGGTTTGTTACATCGACATTCAGGAGGGTCAAACCTTCTCTTTTGAAGTTGAGGCGCTTACTCCACCGACATACTGCATGCTCATCGATAATGCACCCAATGACACAGAAAGGGCTTGGTTTTACAATGTCAAGATGTATTTATCAAACCAAATCATTCACAATAACATCTCTTGGAGAGAGAAACTAAAACTCAAACAACGAGCTATGTAGTATGTTCTAGGGGTAGAACAACTATATTGCATATCTTACGATCCGACTCTTCTTTGATGCATCGACAAGATAGAGGTGAAATCTCTAATGAAGGAGGTACATGTAGGATCATGTGGCACACATGAAAGGATTCATGCTAACCAAGAAGATACAACTCTTGGGATACTATTGTAACACCATGGAATTGGATTGTTGGCAATTTGTCTGCAAATGTTGAACCTAACAAATTCATGGGGACTACATCCATTCACCTACAAATCAACTTTACAACACAGTCATGCCTTGGTCATTCTCAGCATGGGGTATCAACATGATTAGTAAGATCAACCCTAAAGCATCGAAGGGAATTTCTTCATCCTATTCGCAATTGATTACTTTACCAAGTGGGTAGAAAAAGTGTCCATCACTAACACATCAACCCATCAAGTATTCAAATTTCTCAAAAACAATATCATAAGATGGTACATGATGCTTCACGAGATCATTTCTAATAATGGGACAAACTTCATCGCCAAGGACGTAAAAGATTATATAAGCTCTTTGAGAATAAAACATCATCGAACTTCACCATAACAACATAAAATGAACAGAGTTGTAGAAGCTACAAATAAAAATCTGATCAAGTTTCTGAATAAGATTATCAGCTCTCATTTCAACTGTCATGTACATCTTCCAATGTCTCTATGGGCCTAGCACACTTTGATTAGAACTTCAAAAAGGGCTACCATTCTACTCCCTAGTATAAGAGATCGAGGCATTCATGCCAATTGAAATGCAAATCATGTCGCTCTACATACTACAAGAAGCAGATATTTTAGAGACAGAATGGCTTCAAGACCGATTATATTGCCTCAAAACTCTCCAAGAATGATGGGTAAAAGCCATGAACCATGCAAAATACTACCAAGAAAGAATGGCTCAAGAATTCAACAAGAAGGTTTGACCATGCAGTTTCTTGAAGGCGACTTGGTATCACGAGTCATTTGAAATTCTGATTCAAGGGGCAAGTTCAACCCTAAATGGGAGGGACCCTACATCGTCCATGGAATCTACGACTAGCGTGCTCTGTGCCTAAAATACATGGATGGAGATGTTCATCTTCATCATAAAAACTCTAGCCTCATCAAACTATACTATTGGCAACTAGATTGCCATGATGAAAAAAGAATGATGTAAAGGATCCAAACACTCCCGTCCTTCCAAAAAATTTAAAATCTACATAAATACATGACTATATACTCCCATGCACCCTGAAGTGAGAAGGTCAAAGTAGAATCTAGTGCCTAGAATATAAGGAGAATGGAGGTTATCCTGAGACCCCAACAGTTAGGCAACCTAAATGTAACTCCTTAAAATATATCCAACCTAAAAAAGACATACAAAATGTTCATGACTATGGCTTAAGCTAGGAGAAGCACCATGATAAAAAAAGGACAACAACGGCTATGATTCCCCTGAGGTAAATCATATTTGATCCTCACAACCAACATCGACATCTCTGTGTAGGGAGATGCCATAACCATTTTATTTGCCAGAGTTAACCTAAAAAGGAAGGATCGATAGGAGAAGGATGAAGGTTGAAAACCCCTTGCAACTGCTCTCATCTCCTAGTGACAAAAGATGAGACCAATTTCCAAATGAGATAACCTGGGAGTCATGAGATGGGAAACTGTCACTAGGAAAACCCATTCATTCCCCACGGAACCCTTATCTCTCATACTAAAGCCTTGAAGATAAATGTCAAAGAAAAAATGGTTAAGAAAAAAAAATCATATCCAGTGGACACATTTAAAATAAGAAAATAATAAAAATCCATTTAAATAGGCACACACATGCTAGCGGTCAATTTCTACTCTAAGGCATCTCGAGAGCAAAGCCTGCCGGGATGTCTTCGACATCTGGCACCTTGGCCCAACTGGGTAGGGAATCCCCACTAACACACCTACTACATACATAGATTTAGATCTTAGAATGACACCCAAATATAGTAGAGCTTCCTCCATATTTTGCCACTACTATGAGGGCTCCCCTCATAATAGAACATGCTACAAACGTTCAGAGGGAGGAAAATCTATCATCAAAATAGGATGAGAGATCGAAAGAGCTTGAGGTTTTAACCTTCCAAATTCTTGCAAGAAGGTGGATGAGAAGGAGATGACCCTCAAAATATAAAAACCTACAACTATCCCTGGAGTCCTAAAAACTCATAAGTTGTAGTTCTAGATTTTCCTGATTGGATAATTTGCCAGAAATGAGCTCAGTCATATGCACCTCAAGGACCCTACTATAGTGCACATTTCTAGGTATCATGGAGGGAGTACCCACAATTGATGCCACATTTCATGAACCAAATTTTATTCTAGAAATAAAATGATTAAGAAAATCTTGCACCTTACACCAATAAACAAATGAATAAGCAAAAATACATTATTTTTGTTCTTCAAAAGAATCATATATCATTACCACTAAGGGTGTCGGTGCAAGCCACTCTAGGTACTTGAGATAGTAGTCACAATACACATTGAAGGAATCTTGGTTCAACCTCTTCCTATCCATCCACATCTTCTCATGAACCCTTTAAGAATATAGTATCAACTTTTTGAAGAATGGGGGAGAGATTCAACTTAATACACACACTATTGATATTTAAACCATCGCAACATTGATACATGGTAGTATACAAAATAACCCTCTAGACTAAGAAATATGATCAACCTCTAAAAATTAGACAATACATGCCACATGTCAAGTTATCAAATGAAATTACATCCATCCATAACGCACATATGCATCCTTCAAACTAGCAAGCCAATGAGCTAGATCTCCATGTAGTTGAAGAGGCTCACCAATTTGAATGTGCTTCAACATAAACTCCTTTTACATGATTTAATGAGGGATTTTAAAACCATCAATCTGGTAGGACCTATGCACTTTCCTAGATAAATATGCAAAACTTGGAAGGATCCTCTTATCTTTTGAACCAGTTTTGCTTCATCCAAGAACTCATACAATTCATCCAGAATCAAAGGGACAATGGTTTCCTTTCTCTAGAGAGAAGCCATGACTACACAAGCAGTGCCTATCAGTTACCCAAAAATCTCTCCAAAGAACACCTCCTCTAGGATGATCACAGTATACGCCATAAGAGAGGCATATAAGGAGAATTGACACCAAGACACATCTCACTCTTAAATGACTCCCTTAGGGAGCCAATGTGAATGAAGTGATTGTCACTAGTCAACCATCAAGATACATGGGATTTCTTCATGCGAAGAAGACTCCCTAGCTCTACATCTCAACTTGACTTCCTAGGTACCACATGCCATCAGTCGTGAAGGGGAAGCCATGAGATCTTAACCACATCCTCCAAGGCGGGAGCTAGAATGATGTCACCAAAATGAAAGGTGTGACTTAGGGGATCCTAGAAGTGGATCCGCACTAAGATCAACTCCTTTGCCACAGGGATATATGCCAAATGACGAAGATGATGAGTCACTAATGAATGAATATTCATCCTAGTTTTCGTTACATTTTCTTATTGGTTTTTCATAAATTTCCATCATTTCACATTGGAACTAGCTCGTATTTATATTTTCTAAAGTTTTATGTTAATCTATATGATCTTGATCTATTTCTCTAATTTCCATGGTAGGATTTGACTTTATTGTATGGAAGGGGTGTACGAGACAATGCTCCCACTTACACTTACCAAGCCATCGATTCTTTCATTGTTTGTTGAAACCATCTGATCACATTACACATTCCAAGCCATTAATTTTCTTCATTCTACCCCTCTAAAGGAAGATGCTCCATCGACACAGACAATCGACCTTACACCAATACACCCTGGGGTGTGTGTACTTCTTCCAAAAGCATTAGGCTACAACACTCTACCCTTCCTTTAACTAAAAATTGAATAAATCCTAGGGATCACCTTCCAATGGTCAGTCTATGACTAAAGACCAAAGAGAACCAGTGCCTTGCCATCATATGGCATTTCTATATGTGCCTTCTAATGACATTTCTATATGTGCCTTATGATGGATGCCCAACACCACCTTTTGAATGGTTTCCTATACCCACCTTTCGATGGCTATTCTGCATCAACAAATGAAGGTGGTTATGACTCCTTCTGATGTCCATCCAGCATTCACCTTTAGGTGGTGGCTCAGATCCTAACAACTAATTGTTGTGCTGCATCGTCTTTCAAAGGTTCCACTACACTCACCAATGGTTGTTCTACATGGCCTTATGATGGTTGTTCTGTGACCATTCACATACTGATGGTTGCACTAAATGTCATGAGACTCCTCGCCTTTTGATGGTATTAATGCAAATCACAAACCCTTCATATTCCTCACATCATTATTGACTCTTCACATCGATGGCGGCCGATACTTCACTCCATGGTGACTAGGAGGGTTCCAAACCCTACCATAAGCCTATAAATAGAAGACCATGACCAGTCAAAAAGGGATCCACCATTGATTCCGCAAGGCTACCACACCCACTCCAAACCTTCAACCTCACAGCCTTCAACCTTCGTACATGGGTTTGCAAATGACAATCGAAGGGCTTCCACCTTCACCTTCAATCAAGTTTTAAATGACTTTATACTAAGATCATTCTTGCATTACGAATATTCAATCTCATTTGAAGCTTTAGACAAGGGTTCTATTGAGATATTGGGCCCTTATGGTATCTTGTACATATTCTGACAATTTGTCAAGCAAATAAGTCAACTTCAAAGTGGATTTGTTGTGTGAAGAGTGTGTTATGAACTGTGGCCACTTGCCTGGTTTGGTTGGTGGGGGAGGCTCCTCCGTTGTGGGTAAATGGGAAACCCGACTCTACAAACCATAGGAAAGTCTGCACATATGTAGTAGGGTCATTAAGACCAGAGATTTTAGTAGTGCTAGAAGGAATGCAAGTGAATGAATCACATCCCTGGGCTAAGTGAGGGTGGGAGAATGCCTTGGGTCCCAGTGCATCACCCAGGATCTAAGGTGTAGATCTCAACAGAGGTATGTTCTTCTACACCTATTTCCATAGGTTGATGACCTCCACCTTTGTCAACCTACTGCTTCTTCCATACAACACTTGATCCAATATTCAAGGAAGGAAGAATTATGATCACAAGCCAAGCCTAACTAACATACATGGGTGTTCTTGCTTGTCCATCAATGCCATCATTATGGAGTTTGAAGAGTTAATTCTACACACCAGAGATCGACTTTTACCTTTTTCTGTGAGCATGGCTTTTGTGGCGAAGCATTGAGAACATACATCATTAACTAAGCGGAAGCAATTACTAAGCAGCAGATTACTGAAAATCACTAAAAATTAAAACATTTTTCAGAGAGATCCAATCATAGGAAAACTCTTTCAACAAGAACCAATGTATTACATTTACATCCTGGTTCATAAGTACATATCTTGTACCATCTCTTCTCGAGGGTTACAACATCAACTTCCTTGTTAAAAGCTAAACACAGACAACATAAGGACCTCGTGGCATCAAGCCAAAATCTCAAAATGATTCATTAAAAACACTAACTAGTAACTCCGAGGACTTGAGAGTACAGAGACGACACATAGGACTTCTATCTACAAGACACAACAAACAGTACACTCAAACTGCGTTGTCACTGTTGTCCCTGCTACTGCTGAAGTTCTTCCTCTGCAAGATGTTCTCAATCTCCTCTGTGCTCGTCCACCTAAGAATGTTTGTTCCCACGGGGGCGAGACAATTGAAAATTGCCCCAGCGAGTGATATAACTCTCTGCCAGAAACATCATTATTACAGTTTAATTAATATAAAACTGAGCAGATGATAAGCAGTTTAGATCATTTTCATCTTTAAAGTATTACAACTATCTATAATAGAGCAGTAAATCATCAATTCTCTTTATAAGGAATAGGAAGAACATGTATATCATTTGTCTATCATTCATTTTCAACATTTCAACTTTGCTTATAACACTCATCAATCTGATGGGTCACTCATGATTCATTCTTGTTTCCATCTGTTGGCCTTAGCCAATCTGCTAAACGGATATTCAATTATGCCAGTCATGTGATTATATATGATCATGTCTTATTCAGGTATTGGACTATGCCAATCCTTATTTATAGACTCCATGTCTTTACTAGATATTGGACTTAACCAATCCTATATAAACATTTCAGATTAAGTTATTATCAATCTCATACAACCATTCCAGGTATTAGTCTATGCCATACATGTGCATCTATTCCTGGTATTGGACTATGCCAACCATGTGCATCCATTCTAGGTAGTGGACTATGCCAAACCTGTGCATCTATTCCAGGTAGTGGACTATGCCAAACCTGTGAATCTATTCCAGGTAGTGGACTATGCCAAACTTGTGCATCTATTTCAGGTAGTGGACTATGCCAAACCTGTGTAATTATTCCAAGTATTGGGTTGTTACCAATGTTGTGCAATTATTCCAGGTATTGGGTTGTTACCAATCCTGTGCAGTTATTCCAGGTATTGGGTTGTTACCAATCATGTGCATTTATTTCAAGTATTGGGATTTAACCAATCCTGTGATATTATTCCAGGTATTGGGTTGTTACCAATCATGTGCAGTTATTCCAAGTATTGGGATTTAACCAATCCTGTGATATTATTCGAGGTATTGGGTTGTTACCAATCCTGTGCAATTATTCCAGGTATTGGGATTTAACCAATCCTGTGATATTATTCCAGGTATTAGGTTGTTACCAATACTGTGCAGTTATTCCAGGTATTGGGATTTAACCAATCATGTGATATTATTCTAGGTATTGGATTGTTACCAATCTTGTGCAGTTATTCCAGGTATTGGGATTTAACCAATCCTGTGATATTATTCCAGGTATTGTTGTTACCAATCCTGTGTTATTATTCCAGGTATTGGGATTTAACCAATCATGTGACATCTATTCCAGGTATTGCACTATGCCAATCCTGTGCATCTATTCCAGGTAATGGACTATGCCAATTTAGTGTATCTATTCTAGGTATTGGATTGTGCCAATCCTGTGATTACGTCCCATGTCTGTTTACACAACACTGGGTACCTCATTCTTCTACTGACATTTAAACTTTGGCCATGAAATCATGCTCAATAACATTCTTTATGTAATACAAGGATCCCTCTCTTCTCCACACTTTCATAATCAAGGTTCCATCATTATTATTGTATCCTTTTATTATAATTATTATGTTACTAAGTTTCCATTTTCTTGGCTAATTAAGAACATTATCATCTCTTACAGGGGATTTTTATAATTATCTTGGTACCTTTCACTAGGTATAAACTTACTCATGTAGTTCACAAGGACTATTAAAATATCTTGTTACCTCTCACTAGGTAACAACTAATCTCATGGCTCATAAAGCACATTTAACATCTTGTCACCTTTCACTAGGCAACAACCATTTTAATGGTTATAACATACATTACATCTTGATGTAATGATTAGGATAGCACTCTTTTTATATTACTCATCCAAGTATGTTGGATTTGAGATGCATCAAGGGATATCATTCTTAAATAGTTGGATGTGATATCTATGATATCTTGATATATCCCTTCCCTATGCACTTTAAACTTACTTGAGTTTATCAATTTATATTGTATTAAGGTATTTTCCCATCTTAATACTTCCATATACTAACCTATCACCTTTATTGTGAAGTGTATAGGTCATAAAACACACATAAGGATTGTCCAACTATCTTCAATGATAGGGACTCATATCAGGTTAAGGCATTGCTTGCTATAAGGTTACCTATAATCAATCACTTTAGGTATTTCCTTTATCAGTGTAATAGTCACCATTCCATTATTAGGATTAGGTTACCCATACCATCACCCTTTATTAGGGTTTACAGTTTCACATACTATCATACTTCATTAGGGTTTGGATTGCATATAGCATCACCCTTCATTAGGCTTTCACATCACATTGCCCATAATTAGGGTTTACTATTCATCCCAACTAGGGTTTCTCATGGCATCACCCTCAATTAGGGCTTCCCATGGAATCAACCTTAATTAGGGTTTTTCATGGAATTAACCTTAATTAGGGTTTCTCATGGAATCAACCTTAATTAGGGTTTCTCATGGAATCACCCTCAACTAGGGTTTCTCATGGAATCACCCTCAACTAGGGTTTCTCATGGAATCACCCTCAACTAGGGTTTCTCATGGAATCACCCTCAACTAGGGTTTCTCATGGAATCACCCTCAATTAGGGTTTCTCATGAATCACCCTCAATTAGGGTTACATCCTTACCCTAGATTAGGGTTACACCTAGAATTGCCCTAGATTAGGGTTAATGTTCATCAATCTTCTTAATTAGGGTTTCATGATCACTTCATCAAAGATCATACCCAAAAATCTTAATTTATTCATCTTGGAAGTGTTTGAGGTTTATCCATTACATGATTATCCTACATGTATGGATTCCTCTCTATCTCATCCTCTCTAGGATGTTGACTATGTAAAACTTGGATAAATTAGGTCAACCAACCCTTTAATTAAATACATTTAATTAGGGTTAACATAATGTATTAAAATATTGCTTACTTAAGCTTCATGGATTAACTCATCTAGGGTTGCCCATTACTTAGTACCTTAAAGGTACAACCCTAGTGATTATCTTTAAGATAAATCAATGACAACCATAGGGTCATTTTATCTTTCATCACCTTAAGTTTCCAATTGACTTAATCACATTTAAACATCCAAACGTTCTTGACCATTGATGCTCTAAACGGCTTGAAACCGTTTAAGCAAAACAAATTGAAACTGTATGGACAATTATACTTGAAACCACTTGGGCCTCCAAACGGTTTGAGACTGTTTGGTCTCAAACGGTCTTGAGACCATTTGATCCCAAACGGTCTTGAGACCATTTGGACTCAAACGGTCTTAAGACCATTTGGTCCAAACTCTCTCAAAACCTAATGGACCAAAAAGATCTTCCATCACTTTATCAATTCAGGATTTCAATCATTAAACCATCTATCAGTTGGACCAATGATTTATTTTTCAATTGGACCATTTAATCACCCTTCAATTAGACCTTCAATTAGGGTTTTGAACCCAATTGAACTAGGGTTTATAATCAAGAAACCATCAATTAGGATTTTGAAATTGAGGAACCATCAATGGTCAACATTGTGGAACTGATTCAATTGAAATTTATGAATCATCATCAAATTTTTGATATGACCTGACCCCAAACGGTCTTGAGGTCGTTTGGATGATCTCCAAACGGTCTTGAGACCATTTTCCCCATCCTATCCTTGAAATTTGTGAAATTCCATTAGGGTTTTAATCATTGGATTGATCATCAAATCAGATATTAATTGCATTTCAATTTGGTATCTCTGGGCCTTCAATTACTCAACCATACTCAACCCTAGACCTCCAAACGGTCTTGGTTGACCACCAAACGGTCTTGAGACCATTTGGGTGACCCACAAATGGTCTTGAGACCATTTGGGTTAATCAACCCAAAAATCTAAATCAACCAATTGGAATTTCAGCACTTAACTCGATTAGGGTTTGGTAATTGATGAACCTTCAACTAATGAATCCTTTGGAATTAATGAATTAAATTTAATGGGTCATCAACCATCAACATTAGCATATTTACTCAAACGGTCAACCATTGCAAATGTTCAACCACTCCAAATGGTTTGAAACCGTTTGGTTTCAAACAGTTTGATGAAACTGTTTGGCCAATTCATTGAAACCGATTGGTCCAACATTTTGAAACCATTTGCCTAGGATATTAATTGAGATGTGTGCTTGTGATGACATCATAATCTTCAAGCTACAAACCCACGAAACTTGCTGTAATTTCCATGGTGATTTCACCAATCATTCAAATAAAATTTCGGGAATAATGAAGGAATCAACAATTGATAAAGATATGGAAATCAATAACAAAGTTCAAGGGTTCAAGTTATATAACCTGTCTCTAATTGCGCTTAAAAGCTCCAAACTCCACGTCTTTAATGGTGTAAGAAGATTTCTCAACTATCCCAAGCTCGTCCTCAAGCTTTTGAGTGAAAAGAAATGGCTAGGATAGAAGATTGCATGGAGAAAAGAAGAAATCCAACATTTATTTTCGATTTCCACCATAAAATCATGGTGAAAGAAGGTCAAGAAGCTTACCAACAGGTTGGGGGTCTTACTCCTGTTGCTCCAAGTTCCCTTGGTCGTTTTTTCAAGCAAGAAGTGAAAGGGTTTTCGAAATTACCCTTTCAACTCATGGATAAAGGAGCATATATGCATTTTATTAAAAATTCATTTTAGGAGAGAGAAAGCAGGGATTATATCCTTCCTTTCCTTGCCTCTTTCCCCCTTCCCTTCCTTGGTTACAAGGCTATATACTTTGCCTCTTATTACTCTCAATTATCCATGTTTTAAAGAAAAGCAAATTAAGCACCTTAACCCTTATAATAATAATATCATAAAGTTAGTGGATAATTCTTTTTCTTTTAATAATGTGAGTGAGTTATCCACTTCCTTTAGATATTTTCGTGCCTTTGAAAGGCAAATGGTCATACATTCTTTTGCAAAATCATCCCTCACCTTTTGTTTGAAGGGCTCTTCAATTAATATATTTATTTTTGCATTAAATTGAAGTAAAGTTCCAATTAAGCTTAAATCTTGATTATTTTAATATCAAGATTCTCTCTCCTCCAAAGAGATACAAATGAGATGCCCCTCTCATTTTCTTTGCTCTACATGATGCCAAAAAACATTAGGGACTGTTTTGAAGTGGTAATTTTTATATTGAACCCTGGGTTTTGGGTAATTTGCACATTACACCAAAACTAGGTTTTAATACACAAACATTGCTTTATCAGCTCTTTCTTGGTACTCAGGCTACCACAAGCCTTACCTCTACATCATCTTCATTCTAATGATGCTTCAACACATGAGGAACATCTTATCATGTAACATTTGCAATTTAACCCCTCAACTTGGGTAATTTGCTCTTTAGTCCAAAATAGACAAAACATTATTTCAACATTGTTCAAAAAGGACTAAAATTGAAACATAAGTTCCTCTTGAGCCTTAATTACTTTTCAAAATATAATATCAAGCATATAATTATCTTTCTTAAACAAAACACCTAGGGTTAAGGCATAACCCAGGTCAGGGATGTTACAGCTTTCTTCTTCTTTACCCTTGTTATTTCTTCTACTACTACCATGAGTGAGTACTCCTCTAGTTGGGGTCAGGGGAGTAGCCCTACTACCCAATTTTTCTTTTGTATTTGCATATATTCTTGTATGAACAATTTCTTGTTTAGAATCAACAATTTTATGCTTGTCTAATCAATAGGTTTACATGTCTAACCGATCTTGGATGTAGAGAACTTTGAGCCTAATAGCTATGATATCGATTTGATTCTAGTTAAACCCTTGATGAGTACTTTTAATATATGTTTACTGAGGTGGTAGATGAAAGATTTATAGGTAATGTGGTAGAAAGCTTAGAGTGAATGGGTTTCCTAGCCTCTCTCTCTCTCTCTCTCTATATATATATATATATATATATATATATATATATATATATATTCATGCTTTATTTGATATAGTGAGAGAGTGAATGATAGGTAGTAGTGATGAAACCCATTCCATCCTGGTGTTCCCATCATCCATCAAATCAACCTTTAACTTAGCCTTTTTTCCTTGCACCTTCATATAATCAACAACCATCAATCTTGCGATAAATACTAGTTCTTTTCTGGTTAACTTGGTAAGATTACTTTTATAAATGTTGTCCTTTGGATTCGATCTGAAATATAATACAATAAATATTTCTACTTGGTGGTGGTGATTATTGTACATGTTTAGTAAATTTAGGGATTTCACCCCTAGCAAATTTGTTAGTGGAGTAAAATCCACATCAATCACTCCAGAGCTTTCTAACTCGACTTCTTCTATCTCATTAAGATCAACAATGCAACATTGCACCAAAGACAAGTTGATGGTTGGATGTCAAAAGAGTGAGATGTCCCTTATCTCCTTTTATCCCATGACCCTCAGCCATGAGACAACCAATTATGTCAAAAGGATGAGGGGTGTAAACCTATTTATAGGATAAACTCATTTCCAAAAATAGGGGCTTTGTGTCCTTTTCCTTGATGGAATGGCATTACATCTTGTGGCCAATGCCAACTCACATCCCGAGATAGGAAGGTCTAAGTCTAGGTCAGAGGGGCACCGTGATATGCCACATCAAACTAGCACATGAAATGAGGCACTCTTCCAATCCACCTCAGACATCTTGTAAAAATTACATCATGAAATGAAAATACTAAAAGCAAACAACTACTTCTACAACTTCTTCTTCAGCCACCCTATGAAATGCTTAGCCAAAGGCTAATGATCAATGGAAGAAGACCTTTAAGAATGATGCTCACTGTTTTCATCCGAAAAAATACTACTAGTAGACCACCACTGACCAGAAGAGGGATCTACTAGAAGTCATCTTAACAACCATGGAAACATCTCTGCACTACAAGGAACCTGCCTCTGCACCAGCTGAAGATGGATCTACGCCTTGAATGAGGAAATATGAAGAAAAGCCCCCAACATCAAAAGGTCCTCCAAAGTACTGAGTATGCCCAAAGTCTAGTGGGATACTTGTGCCAAAGAATCTGCCTACTGCATTTGAAGCCTCATCCATCTCCCTAGAGGAAGAGGTCCATCCAAAGTCAGTCAAGAAGTGACATGAGCCTCCAACACTAAAATCTTTATGGGTTCGCATCCTGGGGAAGTCCTCAAAAGCACAAATATCAACCAACAAAGAAGGAAAGCCTTAGGATAAGATATTGCCTCAAGTCAATAAACTGCCTCAGAAAGCGGTGGATGATGAAACTCATACCTCTGATCATCTCTCTTCAGGTGAATCACAATCAATCACCTATAAGAAAATGCATGTAAAAGATAATTCAAGAAGGCACAAAAGCTGCATCAAACTCAGACACTAACCACAAGAGGATGTTAAATGATCATGTACCACTCTCGAAAAGAGAATGGTCTGATCATGCATAAAGTACCACCTCAGGTACTTGTTGTGTGTCATATTCCTATACATAACCTCTCGAGCAGCCTAAAAATCCTAAGTCCAGGAAGGACCAGCCTGGTCAAAGGGTCAAAAGGGATGTGCCAACAACCAACCCACCAACAAGTAGCATGCTCGCCCATATACAACACATTCCCGTATGGAGACTTGAAGTGGATTCAGAAAGCATCTAGAGACAATGCCTCAAATTAGGTTGCATAAGACTTGGCCACCTCACCATGCTAAAACCAAGAGAAGATCCTAAATCAAACCTAGGAAGAATAATAAACTGAAGTCATCTAAAGTATATATGTACAATATAATATGGCATTCACAGTACTAGGCATACCTCAACTATGGCCATCATCTCCATTTCACCTCTTCACTACTCATACAACACCATGCTAGCACAACATGACCAATGGCATCAAGTAGGGAGGGAGGCATATGGATCACCTTCACGATTGCTCAAAGTAATGGGTCTATGTAGCCAAAAGTGCTCATAGCCCCAAATATGCAAAGAAGTGTTACAGAAAATAATTTACGATAGTTATTTCAAAGCATAAAATGCAAAATAATGGGTAAAAGATCACTCAATCAATCCTACAAAGGCTCTATAAGTTTTCATATCTTGATAATCTCTCCTTTGAAGTCAATCATAAGACATATTTGTAGAAGCATTAGTAGATGGGAATACACACTGCCACCCCAGTCAAAGGAAGGATTTACATTCATGTCCAATAGAAAGGATAACCAATGAACATATCATATGTTTCCTGAGTAGTTTCTAAATGAGAAACCAATGATCAAGATGAATAGGAACCCCTAGACCCACAAGGTTGCATACAACGGATCACTAGAACCTCCCCACTCACCCTCATGAAAGAAGGCAAACCTCAACTATGTATAACTTGACCTCATACATTAAGGCCATCTAAATATCTCCATGATTCACTCTTAGAATCCCAATTAGGCAGTTGTGACCCCACTCCTAATGGTCAAGCAGAGAACTAATAGGAATCCCACCAAACCCTAAACTAGTAATCCTGACAAACTCACTCGCGGTGTTGTCCAACTTACTGAAAGCAAAGTGAAAAGTAATAGTATTTGGGTGGAAGTTGTCATGCAAAGGAAGGAGATGGGGTCTATCTATGATCCTACAACTAATGCTACTAAAGTTGCTCCTCTCCAACAATTCAACCTCCCTAGACACCAAGCTCTCATACAAGTACCACAATTCACTCTAATGGGTTCTCCAATAAATATTTGAAAATCAGATGCTCTAAAGGAATAAATCAAAATCATTGATACATGGTAAAAAAATCCCAATTCAAGCTAGACAAAGCCGATAAAAAATAACAAGGAGTAAAGTTTCCAAGTTATACCTCATCTCCCGCTCAATGGACTAGATGATACACATTCCTCCACAAAATGTCCGAATGATGGACAAATCTTTCAGCAGGGAGAAGTTCCTCCTTGATCCTTCGTGCACGACCATGATGCCTACAATACTTTGGTTAGAATATTCATAGAGCAAACACATATTCAATCAGAAAGTCAAGCACCCATACATAGGGTACTCCTCGGTCCCCGCATCATCATCAACATCTTACTCATCTACAAAGGGATATTCCTCATACCAATTATTAACATCCATTTGCAAAACAAAAATGGAAATATCAACAGCTTTTCGTAGAACCTAAAATCATTTAAGTTAGACAACAGAAGGGTGAGAAAATGATGAAATCAACCAGATCACAGAACAAAACATGCCTCTAGGTTGTCTTGAACTTCCAAACCATGAAGAACGCTAGGAAGACAAAATCTGGATTTCTCCCTCAAGGGCTAAAATTGCCAAACCAAAGTGCAAGACTAAAAGATATACCTTCCCTGGGATAAATGTAGCTAAAAACCACACCAAAACACCATCAGAGAGGACTACTAGAAGCTCCCCCACAACGATGACACCGCCCCCAAAAAAACACCATCTAACGTTGGTGAAACACCCCGATCCATGGGCCTAGAGTTGGCAAATCACCATGATCTATTGTCTATCCTCCTCTCTCTCTTCTTGTTTTCGTCATCACCCTAAGATGCTTCGAACTAGACATTGTCATTGCTTCTTGCATGAGTAAAGAAGAAATGGGTAGGGTGTTCAACCCTCCTCCCATTTTTTTATTTTGAAAATAAAAAACTAATGCAAAAAATACAAATAGGTCCCTAGATTTAAAACAAAATATCCATAACCCTAAAACAATCCTAAAAAATAGAAAGTGGTAAAAACATGAAATGTCAAATCGTGACTCTAAAACTGAAAAAATCTCACTTTTTCTAAAGGAAACTCATCAAAACATCTTTCTTTTTTCAATCTTTTAGGGTCCTAGGTCATGACCTTAAATTGAACCAAATCACAAACCTAACTTGCAAATATTTTTCAGAGTCCCTGACTATGACCTAAAATTTAAACAAAACCCAAAACCTTTTTTTTCAATCTTTCATGTTCTTAGATCATGAACTTAAACTAAACTAGCTCAAAGGTTCACTTACTAATTCGTTTGGGCCCTAAACCAAGACCTTAAACTAGACCATTAGACTCATATTGAACATGCTCAAATTTCCCCTATTTTGCTTTCCTATCCAGGGTTTCTACTCATGACTTACGAGTGGAATTTAGATTGCCTTTCAATGAAAACCTTGTGACTAATCCTAGATCACAACCAGGGGTATCAGCTTACTTTCACACACGTCTTTCAACAATCGCAGTTCATGACTAAAAATGAGGCAAATTTCTAACTCCGACTCATGACCCTAAGTTATGGATAAAATCTCTAATTTCCAAGATTGAGACCTAGAAAGTCAAGGAGTATCAGTGCTCTAGAGGATAAAAGACAAACCAGTAAGGAAGCACATCATGGAGGCTACCTTTCACTAGATTATAGTCTAAAATCCTAGTCTCAATCCAATCTTAGATGCCTTAATCAATTGAACTGAACATTATGGCAAGAAAAAGTTTGATTCAAAGGGATAGAAAGAGATAGAAATTAGAACAGAAATATCATTTGATTCGCCGATCAACTAACTGATACAATAACTGTCTAGTAAAGGTCACCTTAAATCTAAAAGCATGCCTAAAAACAATCATCGATCTTGATGATCTAAGTCCCATCTGGGTAGGCAAACTTTTCAGATTGTGCCTTTTAATAGGTATAGTCCTCAATCTAAATTGGCCCACTCTAAAAAGAACTAAAAACTAAAAATGTGTAGGAAGAGGGATGACTACTCTTTTTATCTAAGATCTATTTTTATGCAAAGCAGTTGCCACTATTTTTAAAATATCAAAGACTCTTAATCTTAATATCTCATTGACAAACTGCACCTACATTTGCTTTGTCACATTCACCCTTTACTCAATAAGGCATGATTTAGTGGGAGAATTAGACATGTGTTGGTTTTAGAACGGAAGCTATGGTGGGATATACTCATCCAAATCTAAGGAGATTGAATGATTGGTTAGGCATAGGAAACTACCTAAGTCATAGGCTACCCTTATTCTGGAGAAATCATTTATTCCCAATCTTTTCCTCATAAATCCATCTTTAGAAGGAAGATACACCACATTTGGTTTTTACCCTCCACAAGGTTTGCTAGAACATCCATGACAACTCCAAATTTTTTGTCCTTTTGTGGACAAAAATGGGGGTCAGACTTGGCTCAAGTCTGTGGTTCTCACTCTTATCTTTAGCCTTGCCTTGAGAGGGGCAAACTGTTGACACCCCATTTTTGTTCACTCAGTAGAAATTCATGATTAATGTAAGTCCTCTATCTATGATGAAATTTGTTTCACATCCTACCCAATTTCCACATATACCTTTTCCCCAAAGTTCTTAATAATTTTCTATCTATTTACATCAGCCCTTTTCCCACTTTCACCCAGTTTGGGATCTTGTACAAAGAAATATTCTTTAAAATTGAAAGTGCATTTGTTCTTCAATTATGCCTTAGATAGGTTATTCTTCACAAATTGTCTAGTTGAATTAGATAAATTAGAATATTTCCTTTTTTCAACTGCTATTTCATAAAAAACTGAGAGATAACCCTGACTTATCTTTCTATGAAAGTTTTCTCTATTTTTCAGCATAATATTCTTGAAATTACTAGCAAAATGAGATTTCCTTTTTTTCATCTAAGGACACTCAGAGGATCAGAGTTGTCCACCACATGCCACATGGTAGATTTCCTTGATCCATGTGCCTTATGTGGCACATCAATGTGATCTTTCTCCTCTTCTTGAAGGTTATATCTAGAATCTTGAATCCTAAAACACAAACTATTGATAGACCCCCATACCCAACATTTTGTAGGCCCCTCTCGTCTCTCTTAAAGCTAGCGTGATGACTACCTCTCTCTTTACTTTTTCATATTGTTTGTGATAAGAAGATCCTTCTTCTAACACCACCTACTCTGCTACATTTGTAGAATGTAAATTTCTGTAACTATTGCACTTAAATATTCAGTTTGCTATTTGTTTCTATCTAATCTACAATTGCTACACCTGACCTGATCTACTTTGCATCTGTTCTATCATCTGATATAACTACTCTGTCGCTCTAATAGTTGTCATTTTCTACTACTTCTGAAAAATTAGATCAGTTCTCTAAGAACACCTTTTCTAATCATCCTCTAACATCCTATGCATCGATCCTGGTCACGGTGATGTATCTCCACTGGGGGAGGTTATGAGGTGATCACGACCATAAAACACCTAAAAATTAGAACTTCCGTTTCCAGGAGGCCACAAATATCTTCAGCCCTAAAATCCGACCCATAATAAAAATTGCTTTTTTATAATCTTGTTTTCATATTTTTCTTTAATTAAACCATCCTGAATTGCTCAATTTCCTCACAACCCAATAATACTTTGATACAATTTACCTGGAGAGATAGGGTGTTGATCCTTTCCCTCTCATTACGAGATCATCAGATCTGATCTCTAGTTTTTATTTTATGTTTTCTTATCCAACACGGATAATTGTGTAGTTTACTCTATAGATCTCACAATCTATATTTTTTTCCTTATTTTTCATGAAAAACGTGGTGGAAACTTTGACACTTTTTAATGGAATGTTTCACTACCAAAAATATTAGAGCTTTATTCCCCAAATATCTCTATTCCTCGAATATCTCTATTTTTCATCCCCTTTTGGGAAGGGTACAATAGTACAACTTACTCCATGTTTGTGGGTATTCTCCTAACTTATGCCAAAGACATACAAACCATCAGATTAGGATTTCTAAGGTTACGAGTTTAGGTTTGGGTATGTTACAATGACACATAATAGAAAGTATATGTTCTTTAGGATAGATGTCATGTTTGACAAGATGAAGGGTGTTATAGGTTCTTGAAAATATATATTAGATTTGGGTATCATCGGTTGAGGATCCATGTGGATGACATACCCAAGATAGATTTTAGGACTATGTATGGTCATTATAAGTCCATGGTTTTGTTCTTTGGGTTAACCAACACACCTATAGTTATTATGGATGTGATGTGCATAGTATTTAGCCATTATTTGGATCATTTTTAGTGATGTTCATAGATGATATCTTGGTCTACTCCAAGGACATAGATCAACATTCATAACATCTTCCTATAGCTTTGGAGTTAATGAGGGAGCATCATTTGTATGCAAAGTTCAACAAGTGTAAGTTTTAGTTGATTAAGGTCTCCTTTATTAGTTGTGTCATCTTAGGTAAGGGGATTTGTATAGATTCCAATAACATAGAATTGGTGTTAGAGTGGGAGCAATAAAGACAATGATAGAGGTTTAGAGTTTTCTTGGTCTAGTCGATTACTACAAAAGTTCATTAGGATTTGTAGTGCTAAATCCTCTTTGTTATCTAGGCTAACCAAGAATAATGTAATTTTGTTTAGAATGATCAGTGTCATCATATATTTCCATTGTTGAAGGACTCGTTGACATCAACACGTGTTTTAGTTTGTCTAAATCTAGGGAAGGGCTACATAACTTTTTGTGATGCTTAAAATAATCGGTTAGGTTGTGTGTTGATGAATGACAAGCACGTGATATATTTTTCTTCTAGGAAACTTAAGAAGTATGAGGATAACTACCTTATGCATGATCTGGAGTTAAGAGATGAGGTTTTAGCATTGAAGGTGTGGAGGCACTATCTATATGAGGAGAAGTTTTAGATCTTCAAAGATCACAAGAACCTCAAGTACATATTTTCTCAACAAGAGTTCAATATGAGGCAGAGGAGATGGTTGGAGTTGATAAAGGACTATGAATGTATGATGGATTATCACCCATAAAAGGTGAATGTTGTGGATGGTGCGTTGAGCACAATTTTGTCTTTCTCTTATTTTGTTGATACAATATAATGGTATTCCATGGCTTGTAGCAAGAGGGACATGTTGGTGTATCTTCAACAGTTGAAGGTTCATATGGAGGTCTCTTTTTTGGGATTTTTTCAAGCACAATTGTAGACAAAGCCGATGTTGATTCAACAAAAAAAAAGATGCACAATTGGATGGTATTTTGATATATATGAAATTAGATTAGAGTTTGGAAACAAGAAGCATGATGGTTATCATGAATATAGGATGGGATAGTTTACATACATGATATGATGGTGGTTACTAATGTAGGTGGTTTAAGGAATATGGTGCTTGACAAAGCACATTCTTGAATATACTCTATGCATCTTGGAAATACCAAGATGTACCATAACTTTAAGGATTTGTATTAGTGGCTAGGAATGAAGTATGGTGTGGTAGAGTTTGTGTCCAAGTGTCCAATTTTCTAGTAGGTCAAGTTTGAGCATGATAAACCTACAAGATTCTTGTAACTATTGTCAATATGTGAGTAGAAATTCGATCGTGTCATCATGGACTTAATAATTTGTCTTCCTAGGAAATCCAAGGGGTGGGTTCCATGTAGGTAATTGTAGACCATTTGACAAAGTTATCGCACTTCATACTGGTCAAGACTACCTTCACTACTGAGAAGCTGGCACATATCTACCTAGATGGGATAGTTCATCTACAAAATGTACTAGCTACTACATTGTTAGATAGAGAACCTCTGTTCATGAGAAGGTTTTGAGATTATTCATATGCCTCTTTGGGGACACAATTAAAGTTCAACATAACCATTCACCCGTAAGTGAATGGTCAGTCAGAGAGAACAATACATGTTTTGGAAGATCCTTCAAGAGCATGCATGCTTTGATTTCTTGTAGTTGGTATATTCACTTTCTTTTGATAGAGTTTTCTTACAACAGTAGCTATGAAATGAGTATATACATGTCTACATATGAGGCTTTATGGAAGTTGTTGTAGATCACATTTTTTGGTATGAGGTAGGTGAGTATCGGCTTGTAGGGCCTGAGTTGGTGTAGAAAATGATAGAGAAAATAAAGGCCATAAAGAAACAACTCAAAGCAACATAGGACAAGCAAAAGTCTTATGCAGATTAACACATAATGTCACTAGAGTTCTAAGTTGGAGACAGTGTCTATTTGAAAGTCTCACCTTGGATGGGTATTTTAAGGTTCAAGAATAGGGGTAAGTTTTCTCTCAGGTTTATGGGGCCTTACGACCCTTACTCTATCACTGAGAGTGTTAGTATAGTGGCCTACAATTTGTAGTTACAGCCTCAGTTGAACCATTTTCACAACATTTTTGATGTTTTGATGTTGAGGAAGTGTGATCTGAGTATAGAATAGACAATTCAATTAGTAGAACCACATTTTGATGATTATAACTCATATATAGAGGATCGATTTTTTATTATATATAGACGTGTATAGAAGTTGAGGAAGAAGGTTATAGTGTTGGTGAATATTTTGCGGCATCACCAAGGTATTGAGAAAGCCATGTGGGAGTTAGAAGATGAAATCCATAGGAACTACTCTTCTTTCTTTTATGACTTTGAGGGAAAAATCCTCTTTTTAAGGGTTACATTTGTAGGGCCCATGACCTAGCTTAATCCTAATCATGTTTGTTTATCATAATCAAATGACTGGTTAAGAACTTAATATTGTTGATTAAGAGAAAACACTAATTTAACGTATAATGCACCTAGTTTCGTTAACTACATGGTTTGCATGATTAATTCAATCTATGAGAACTATAGTGAAATTATGTTAAAATATCTAGGTTCATGTTTTACTTCATGTATGTGCCTTGTGTGGTGAGGTTTTGATGAATCCAGTCCTCAATTGTATGTACTTCACCTTTGTGTTCTTTCCCTAACCCAAATCTATGGATTTGAATTGGATGAGAGGGGGTCTATGGCATCATACTTGGACAGTGGATGGATAATTAACCATCATCACACAAAGTTTGATGGTTGTGGGAGAGTGGGGCTTATGGCTCACAAGAGGTGAGATCGGTGGCTTAGTTTGGTGGAACCTAAATGGACTTGCACCATGACTGTCATAGAACTATTTGTTACCCTAAGTCCACACTCTGAATGGATACATAGCCAAAGGTGAGTGGACCTGGGTGTCTGTCCCTAGAATGGATCACAAAAAATATGCATGAATAAAACACCAAACAAGAACAAGGTAAGAGATAACAAGATATTAAACATGGGGATAAGTGATATGTACCCATATCTATATTCAAGTATTCCCACAGATCTTCAATTGGAAACTAAAAATTCGATAAACACATTATATTAATGCTAAAGCATTAAGTATGCTATGAAAAGCAAGTAAGAAGTTTAAGACTATATAAAAAGTTGCTTGTATAGAAATAAGGTACTAAGCAAGAAAAAGAAACAAGGCTAGAACAAGTAACAACGTCGTTTTATACAAAGTATGTTTTAAGTGTATTTCCATTATACTTAACAACATATCATGGACATTTTCCATCTTCCTCAAAGGAAGGATCTTAAGGGTGCCTAACATTAGCCTACCCTTTTATACATGAGGGACCTCAAGACCTAAGTCAATGATCTAACCCTATTTTCAACATGTCTTGTTCCCTTACCCTAAGAATACAACCTGGTACACAAGGTCTGTATAATTGACAAGTTCAATTATGGTTGAGTTTTCTTCAACATATTTCAAGAAAAGTGAATGTACTAATCATAGGGAACAAGTTGCTCAAACAAGTAATTATCTAGACAAGAATTTGTATGAGCATACATACAAACAAGCCAATAACATAGTAGGGTCAAGAGAGAAGTGTACCTTAAGAGTTATGATTCTTGAGTAGGATTCCTAGGGATGATCCAAACCAAGGGAGCCTTGCAAAGAAAAGGTATATCATGGGGTCTTAGTTCAAGGGGGTTTAGTAGATATAAATATGAAATATGTCATGTGGATGTTATCCTAAACCTATGTATCAAATAGTTCAAGTGGGGTCCCATCTTGTCAAACATGTAAACATTGATTCAACATAGTCTAGGATTTGACACTAAACCTTAGGTCTAGGTGAACCATCCACATTATGAGTACTACAAGATGAGGATAAACATTGATTTATAAGAAAGGGAAGCATGATATTTAGATTCCCATCAATGTTCAACCATGTACGATCATAACTAGGGATATCAGATCAATATCATGCATTAGGGTCTTAAATTCCAAGTCATAGAAGCATTAAGTACACCAAGTTAGGATGTAGAGCTAAAACATGATGATTCTACTGATTTGAAGTTTTTAAGATAGCATGGATAACATTAGAGCATCATATGCAAGATTAGAGTCTAATAATAAACATATACATCTAGATCACAAAAGGTGTTACATGTAGTCAATGGAGCACATGAGTGTGATACATGGTGTTTTGAATCACAAGTCATAAAAGGGGTCTGATTTTAAGTCACACATAGGGATTGGATCATTTAGAGATCCAAATTAGCACAAGGATTAAAGTTCTAAACATTTAAGTATTTTAACATCACAATTAGGGCATAATAGTGCACAAAGGTGGGCCCTTAAGTCATATGAGTAACTAAAAGAAAATACATCATAAGAGTTTAGTCAAACACAACACTTAGCATAAGCAAGATTACTAATTTAGAGTAATAAAATGATTTGGTTGCATATAATCAAGTTGAGCATCAATCCAAAAATCATTTAGCATCAAAGTCCATGTTACACATGTTTCATGATTCCTTCCATTAATAAGGGTCATTAATAGGACAAAACATGATAAGGTTTGAATCAAAGACCGCAAGATATGATATGTTACCGATTAGGACAAACAAAAACAAGTGAGGTTATTATATGATCATAGTTTGGCATTAATCACCATTGATTGCAATAATAGAGATTAAGTGATGCCATTTTCAACATAAAAGTATCTACAAGTGTAATTAGACTATGAAACTAGTTTCATTGGATAGATATTGTCAAGTAGATCAAAATTCATATATCATATGCTTCATTTGGCCCAAGGATGTGGAAGATGTCAACTTTCCTAGTTTTACCTCAAAATGAAGATCATGGATCCTTGGATCTTGATCCAACGGTTGTAGATGGGTCACAAGGAAGATGCCCTATGACTCAGCCCAGAGGAACCTCCTAAACTCCCATGGTTTCTCATCACCACCATGCATCGCTCATAAGATGGGGGAGGGGGTTGGCATCCACTCTCCACCGTCGTCCATCTGGGCGCCCTCTATGTGGGCTTGGCACGGTCAACAAGAGGTCAACCGACCTGGAGATGGGGTTGGGGACCGACCAATACCATTTTCTCTAGGGTTCTCTAGATTGTACATTCAAGGATGCCCCTCATTTGGCTCCATCCCACGTGAACAACAACTGTCAACATGGTGGTCGTAGTCGGTGAGCTTGTCGGAGCTTGGCTAGTTTGAGATGACGATTCATGCCACGAACCTGGGATACGTGACGTTTGGCTTTGTCTTGATCCATCAGGGTTGTAGCCACCCTTGGATGGTGTTGAGAGTGGTCAGGAAGGGGATGCCTAAATAGAAGGGTGGCGGTGCCGTAAGGAGGAAGGTGGGAGAAGAAGAAGGGAAAACCAAGGCGCTAGGGCACCCAAAATCTAAAATAAATAGAGGGGAAACAAAGAAGGAAATAAAAGGGAGTGAAGTGAGTCTTCAATTTTGCAAAATTGGGTGGGAAAGGAGGTGATGGGGCTGAGCAAAGTGGGGTTAGATGGTGGCAGCTCCACCCCCGACGGTGCTGTGTACGGAGGTTAGAGATGGGTCGCAAGCCGTTGGATCAAAGGGAGGTATCCATGGGATCAGATCTAAGGGTCAGGAAAAGATATCGCATACCCAGACTTTGGATGGGTGACTTAGCAGCCAAGGGGCACCTCCCCTCAAATGGGTCGCACGCCCAAATGGGCCCAAAAGGTCAAAACAAGTTAAATCAAGGTTAAAACAAAGATTAAATTTGCAAACTTCAAAAGGCTATATCTTGGGCTATGATTGTCCGATTGAGGTGATGTTTGGGCCGTTGGACTCAAAATTGAATCAAGTACATCATGAAATACAATTTTTAGCAAGGAGAGTTCATTGTATGTGTTCAATTTTGATTGTAAGTTGATGATACATAATAAGCATGCCACTTAGTTCAAAACTCAAATTAGGATCATATATGAGTACAAAGTGATATTTAATCAAAATAAATTCATCAATTGAGCATAAAGTGACTTAAAGTCATCAAATTGAGGTTTAGGGAGGTCATCGGCTCAATAGAGCATCTAATGAGTCAAGATGTACATACCTTGAATGAGGGAAAAACCAAAGTTATCACATCCTACCCACCTTAAAAGAAATTTTGTACCCAAAATTAAATCAAGTCATCAATCGAGATTGAGTTTTCCCATTCAACATCAAGATCATCATAGTATTCTCATAAGATATCATCACCACTTATAATATCCATCTCACTCTGAAATTGAATAATCGAGCATCATGGTCAACACATAGTCACATATATCATCAAATTGGAAGTATCAACACATGAGTCACAATTTTGGATAGATCATCCTATATATCACCAAATTTGGAGATATCACATTTCAAGTCAAACAAATAGAGCTCCTATATCAAGAGTACAACATATCTTAAAATTGATGGTAGTGAGAGAATGGAGTTTATGGCTCACAAGAGGTGAGTTCAGTGGCTTACTTTGGTGGGACCTCAATGGACTTGCACCATGACCTAGGGTTGATGTAGTTTCCCGACTTGGAGGTTGATGGGTGGCTCTATGGGGACCTTGATGGGTCATGAGATAGGGGCCTCATTGGGTCAATGAGTAGGGATCTTGATGGGTCAAGGAGTGGTGTCCTAGATGGGTCATGGATGAGGGACCTCGATGGGTCATGGATGAGGGCCACAACGGGGTATGTAGTGTTGGACCTTGATGGGTTCTATAGAGGTTGAAGGTCAACGGGCTGGAAGACTCCAGGAGGGTTGATGAGTTCACTTATAGAGGATTATTTTGACTTTTATATTACATAGACCTATAAAAACCCATACCCCTCAATCCCATGGACCATTTGACACACCAAAAGTTTCTAGAACATGGAGGAGAGCTAAGGAGGTTGAGAGAAGCTCCAGGGATGTCAATGGGAATGGTTTGAATCTTTCATGTGCATACAAGAAGGTGATCAAGCTTCGTTTTCCTTTGGTGGATCTAAAACAAGATAGCTTTGTTTTGACCCTAGATCATGTAAGATCTTCCTTCCTTCTTATTTTTGCTTTCTCCCTCTCTTCTCCTTCTTTTTATCAAGATCAATGGTGAACCATGGTAGATATTGTTTCTCAGGGCTAAAGTTCCCTCATTTTCTCTTTCCTTGACCCAGTTGAGCATAGATCTTGCTTAAAGGAGCCTTTGTAGAGATTTCAAAGGGTTGTTTGGTGGATTTTGAGTCTGGTGAATTCTGATGGTCCCGAACGAAGACCGGTGCTTGAACCACACACACAAATATTTCTTGATTTACAGCTCCTCCCTAACGTTCAACCTCCACCACAAATTGTTGAGAAAAGAAAGAAAAATCTCTCTCTTAATACCATAACAAGGGCGTTTTAAGATTGCGGAAAAGAAACACAGTTCTTATTTTGAGAAACATGAGGAGGTTATAAGTAAATAAACCCTTAAAGAGAGAGGGAGATTACTGATGCACCATGCATAAACTACGCGTGGTGGATTTGGAAGTCCCATCCAGCGATTGGAGGCATCATTGCAAACTGTGGATGCAGACTACTAGAAGTAGTCAAGGTCGTTTTGCAGCGAAGATTAAAAGAAATCACATAAAGAGAAATGACTTCAACATGCCCCGGAAATAAAGTAATCGCTGAACCCGACTATACCGTCTGATTACTTTCGTCGCCGCCCGTCCATGTTGAAGTAAATTAGTTCGAGATATTATTCGGACCCTCAATCATCTGGCTGTATGGCGCCGCTAGAACGTGGCAAAGCATATTGGCATGTGGCGGGCCAGAAGAGAGCACTACAGTGACATGAGACTATGACTATGACTATGAGAAGGTTTAGAATGACACCGTCCGTTGAAATTTACAAGTCATCCCTAGATTAAGAGTTTACTTTATAATAACGATTCACCATCTGTCTCCCACGGCAATCTTACATACTCTAATCAGTTTGTTTATGTGCGGAGATGTGCTGATGTTTCGGATTATATTATGAGCCCGCGTGGATAGAGATGGGACTGTTTGATTTGTTTTTCTCCATTATTTGACGTGATCGTTTCTCCACAGTACAGCGGTGTGGCATGAGGACCTGCATCCTTTTCTGTTTAAAGTAAACACTGCGGCTTTTTGCTGTTGTTGGGAAGTCAACTTTCGTATAATGTTGGGCTGTTAATAGATAGTGCAACGTAAGTAAACTTCTCCATGTATAGTAACATGGGATAATTACTTGTTCCTTGAAATGTTATATCTAACCAATCACATATGTTTACCCACAAAATAAATTGGTGGGATAATATGTGAAGCGAAAGTGGCATAAACATTAACACATAATTCTACAATCATCTAGTATGGTATTTCATTTTGCAAACACATGCCATTAGGAAAAAATCAATTTCCTGTAGGAATCAGTTTTATTTTCAGCACACTTGCAATAATCAACTACTAATTTATATAATTAAACAAAGTCTAACTTGGTTACTTTTTTTTACAGTTTATTTTTCTTCCTAATAAGTTGTTATAATCTTCTTCGCGTTACTAATTATGATCAATTTTATAATCCCAAATGAAAACCGAAGTTAAAAACAAGCCGTGGTGAGGTTTATTTTGAATTCTCTGATTTTAGAAATTAATATATACATTAGAACTGTAAAACAATATCCAGACTTATATTCATGACAGCGGGTGAAGTAGATCAGGATAGACCTATCATCATATTCATTTCAGATGTTATTTATGTTGGTAATATTGAGTAAACATGTAATGAGCGAAAATATATTCATCCGTACTTTGCCATATGGAGAAGCGATAAGCGAGAATGAAAGTACGAAAATTTCCAATATAGAAGCCATTTACGAGAAAATGGAGCATAATCAGCAGAGGAATTGTTGGTGTTTTTGCGGGCTTTGGGAATGTTTGCGTTTCTGTGCTTCTAGACATCCTCATAGACAGATTCAACCTTCCAATTTTCGGACCTTTTTTTGTCCTAAAGGCCTCATAAAGTGTCATTTATTACAACTCACCAGATAGTCAGATACTATACCATTTTAGACCATCGTCTATGAGGTGGAGGATTGTGAATTCGTGACGGTAGCTCATCTCAGAAACTGCAATCCGTCCGTTGCAGCGGCAACATTAACTTTCACCTACTCTGCGCCGGAATGGATAGACAGGCCGTAATGAACCTGAGAACCAGAACAGAGTACAACGAATTGGACGATGATTTATGAGCTTCCGCCGCTGGATCGAAGTAGGTAGTCCATTGATTAACTTACAGAGATACCAAACTGTAACAAAATCTGGCAATCATGAGATGGCTGCGTCGACCAGGCCCAAAAGTTACATAAGACCCGGACGACGCTCTAGCGAACGGAGTGTAAAGAGGGGAAAGGCTGACAAGGCCCAAAAGCCGGTTGCATTTTATTACCTAGCATGGAGATGGATGGAGAGCGAGAGGGGCGAAATTAGGGCCGGCAAAACCTGACCCGCAAAACCCGCTCGACCCGACCCGACCCGACCCGACTAAAGCGGATTCGGGTCTTGATTTTTTCGACCCGACCCGAAATGACCCGAACCCGAAAAACCCGAAATTATTTGCGGGTCGGGTCTGGGTTTGCAATTCTCGACCCGCAAAACCCGCTCGACCCGAAATTATATCTTGGTATGTGTATATATTTTTTCATGTTCTAGCCATATAAATTTTTAACACATACAAACATAAATTTATGATAGTTTATATAAGTCTTTGCTTGCAAAACAATAATTAATTAGCAAATTCTGCAGCAATTTCGGGTCTAGCGGGTTTGAATTTTTGGGTTTCTATTTTTGGGTTTTTCGGGTTTGCATTTTCAGATTTTTCGGATTTGCATATTATATAATATTTTCGGGTCCATCGGGTTCATCGGGTCAGACCCGCAAATATGAATTTCGGGTTCGAGTCAAGCAGGTATGACCCGTAATTATTTTCGGGTCGGGTTCGGGTCGAGTATATTTGATCTGACCCGAATTGACCCGAAATAGGACCTGCTCAACCTGGACCCGATTGCCAGCCCTAGGCTAAATAGGAGGGCGTAAAGGGAAGGCGTCACTATCACCAACAGGGATGATTTTCCGGTCCAAGACGCCGGTTGGTAGCCTAGACATAACCTAAGAAAGCAGAAAACTATACCATCAAACACAAGAAAACAAATGAGAGATTACCACATCCCTTGAGAAATCAAAAAGCAGAAAAACCTCGGGTCAGACACCAATACAAGAAGATGTATGTTGATTAGACAAACCTAAGATTTGCAGGTGAGAGAACACAATAGATCATGTTTAAAAACACCACGCCGTACATAATAAGAGCGTTGCCGGTTGCTCCAAAGTTCATGCATTTCTTCCCTCACGATTCTAGAGCGGGTGGTTCCTCAATTATAAAAGCTCAAATTATTATAAAAACTAGTAGTTTGTTGATGTGGGAAAGAAATGACGTCAATTCTTTCTTTAATTAAAACAGGGTGAATTTTGTCCATCTCGTCACTGCGATCAAGAGAAAGGGACATCTGCCAAATAGAAACGTGTGCATGGGAAACAAGCCCACTACAAAAAAGCATGTGTTGTACTCTCTCAAAATGTAAGCACTGCTGCTTTGAGACCTATCTAAAAGAAGGTCATTTCTGTTGTAATTGATGAGGTCGTTGTTCTGCATTCTAGCGTGCAACTCCAGTCAATTTGCCACCCACCTTTATGCATTAAGTACGTCCTAATCTCCGTGGAGGTATGTGGTTCTCTCCTTCACCCTTGAGAGGGTCCATGGGCCGTTGTGTCTTCCTATAAGGATCTCCATGATAAGCATTGTGCCAACCTCCAACCATGGAACTGGATATCTTTTGTGTTACAAGGTTTGAGAATGTAGAGGATCACGTCCATCGTGGCTTCCATTATTCTCACCTTGTCCGTTCACGCGGCTGAAACAATCTTGAAATCGCCTATTTATGTTCTGAGGGCCGCCTGAAAATTGGTGTCTCTATGCTTTGTTGTGGCATGTAGGATCTCTATGTTGAGTTTGAGCTGGTCAGATGAGGGCAGGTTCCAAGTATATGTTTTGTTGGCCGTTTCTTACTGTGGCAGAGCTGAATAGCCCTGGGCTAGAAGCTTCACCGTAATGGCATATGAGTTGTCTATATATGTGATATCTTTGCAGAGCGTCGCCATCACCCACGTCATGTTCATACATACCTGATGGGGCAGATCTTTTTGTTTGTTGTATGGGCTTGTGCATTGACTAGTCTAAATGAAATAGTGGATAGGTTGTAGGATGAAGCCGCATAGGATATAAGCAAAGGAAAACAAGCTTGCAAATGTCCAGTAACGAAATGAAATTTGGATTGTGGGTGAGGTAAATTACAATTGGGTGGGTGGGGGCGGGTGTGGGGTGGGCAATCAACTCGCTAGCTTTGTTCCACATGTATACTACATGTTACTCTCCTTAAAGAGGTAAATCTGGATCTTTATCTTATGCATGATGCAACAATTCCATCTTGAGTCTAGATCAATCTGACACAATTTAACACGACCACCGAAGAGAAAGGTCCCATGAATTAGCTTTCTTGTAAAAATGGTGGTCTTGTGTGGCAGGTGCCAAGGACAGATCCACTACGCATGGGTTGGGATGCTAGAAAAGGAGGTCCCCTCTTCCTATGGCCAATTGAGAATATTATATGAGCGTCAGAGAAATATTTCATGTGTTCAATTAATAGGGAATGAATGTATGTACTCTTTTTTTGAAAAATGGCAATTCATTCATCCAGTTGCTAGAGGTTTCGAACTTGTGACCTCTCGGTTATATAACTCAATTTTACCACTCTGGTGCCACTACATTGGCAAAATAATAAACTAACAAAGAGAATCGAACCTGGGACAGCTGCTAGGAGATGAGGCAAATAAACCAACTCAGCTAGATCAACAAGTACAATAACATCCCACTCTTTCAAACATACATATCATTGAGTGGAAGCATATTTTCCATTGGGGATGCCACAAATATGATGATCTTTGCACAAAAATGAAGTTCATTTAACCAACAAAGAGTAAACTAACAATATTCATTTATCATGTCCCACAATAGAAAACTTGAACTTTATACTTAATAATACATTATTCTCATAAGCATAAAGAAAAACTAAACCAATTATTTAATTATAGTTGGCACCCCCACTAGGTTGAGTGTTTTGAAATCCATAATCTAGAAGTCAGATGGATCTAGCCGCATTGTTGCTCCTAACTTGCGTTCCTTGCATCCCCAACCACCTCATACATGCTTAAACCATTAAATAAGTCTAATTGAACATTTTATAACATAAAATAGCACATACTTTCAAAGAAAACATTTACAATCATAAACATCAAAAGTGATTTCTTATCGTGATCTTGTAATTAATTTACATAAGAATCCTTAGGATTATACCAAAGTGTCTCTTCTCTTTGCATAGAAGAGCCTCTTAAATTTGCCCTGAAGAGCCTCTTAGGTTGTACTAAAGGCTTATTGGATTTCATTGAAGTGCCTCTTATTTTTCTCCAAAGAGACTCTTGGCGAGGATCTAATATAAAGTTCCTTATCTTAATATTAGTATTAAAATATCTTACATATTATTATGATTTTCTTTTTGATAAGCTAGAGCCTAAACTTTTATTCATTCCACACTCTAAAACATGTCAAAAGTACTTAAAGTTGATGTTTACATCCTTATACAACCAACCAGGCTTTGAGGAAAAGAAAGAAATAGCAAAGTTAACAAGAAGAGAATGTTTTGCTACTGCCTCTAAAACCACATTCAGATCACTGGGGATGAACTACAATGAACCATGAGTGCTTCAGATAAGTCCCAAAATTGTCTCCAAAAAGGTTGGAGTTTGGGTGGTGGTGGAACCGAGCTTGCAAGAAGACCAGTAGCTCCCTATGCGTCTGAAAGAATTGTCACATTGAGCAGTCCTTTAGCTTTGTAGGTTTGTGCAACATGTAAGATAGCAATAATCTTCACTTCAAGCGCGGAGTGGGCAAGTATGGGCATGCCAGTCCCCAATAGGTATGAACCAGACTTAAGAGACCACATGAATGCCTAAGCTAGAATGTCTGCTATTGGGATGAAGGAGGCATCACCGTAGGCAAAGAAGTACATTTCTTGTATGTTAATGGAGGCTCGGTCACTATTGATTGAAATGTTATTGGAGCTAGTAGATGATAATGAAGGTATTATGTGTGTATACTCTCTGATGAAGGCTACATGGGAAGGAATATGGGGTTTTTTCCCAGTATGGATCAAATCATTATGGACCTACCATATGGGCCAGCAAACGACAAGTAATAGGGAAGATTGAGGTGGATTGCCACAAGGTTTGGTATCAACTAGTATCCATCTATCCTCATCGAGGTTGAAGAAGGTCAAAATAGACAATCTCAAATAGGTTTGATTATAGGGCAATCTGAGACACAATGCAGCAGGGAGTAAGGGATGTCGTTGCATGTTGGGTAGGTACTCTCAATGTCTATATCTCTTCTTATCCTCTCTGCATTGTTCAGGAGGGCTTTGTGAAGAAGCAACCAAGAAAAGATTTGAAGCCTCTACAGGATACTAGAATTCAAAAAGTTGGGCTAGTCACCGGCCACTGGCACTTCTTTATGTTTGCACAACCACATATATGTAGACTTTGCAGTGAGTTCCCCCTTCTGTTCGTGAAGCCATGTCCAGTTGTCCAGACCTAGAAGAGGGTACGAAAGAGGATTAAATTGAATGTGCTCTCTCACAGGAGGAGGAAAGTATGTTGTGATAAACTCTTGGTCCCATTCACCATTATCAAGCACCATAGAGTCAACCTTGAGGTCTTCCAAATCATTAGGAGGATGAAAGTATGGATCAAAGTCTTAGAGTTTCTGACCTAAAATCCATCTATCATTCCACACGATTAATGGATGAGCCTGATTGAACAAATTTCGAACATTCATTCCTAGTGATGGATATGTTCTTCTTTATGAAAGACCAACGTGGGGAGCAATGTTTGTTGATCAAACACCCTTAGCTGGTGTGTTTTTATGACATAATTAAAACCCATGTCAAGGTGTGTTTGTTGAGGAAGCACAACATTCGACATCAGATCTACTTCATATCTCGTGCATATTTTATACCGAGGCCACCCATGTCCTTAGAATAAGTGATCTTCTTTCAGGAGACTAGCAACATTTTCATGTTTTTGCGCCAGCCGCACCATATGAAATTCTTGACATGTCTATTGATCTTGTCACAAAGGATTGGACATAGTCTGGCAGTTTGCATTGTATATGTAGGTATCACTTGCATGGTGGATTTAGGAGAGTGATGCATCTAATAAGAGAGAGTTGGAGGGATGACGAACTATTCATACAATCTTGGGGAGTAGTAACAATACTTTCATGTGTTCCCTTGTTTAGTCCTTGATTAAGAAGGGGGGCTCCTAAGTAACGACCCAAATCATCGGTGTGTGGGATACCCATTTTCTTGTTGAAAGCTCGCCTAACAGCTCGAGGTGTATTATGAGAGAAAAAGTGTTGTGATTTTTTGTTAAATATTGATTGGCCTAATACTAGGAAGTATTCTTCAAGGACTAGAGAGAAGGTAGTCACTTGCTTGATGGAGGATTTTTCCATGAGCATTATGTCATCAAGACGGAGGGGTGTCATTTTTGCATAGTAGAACGAGTATCCAAGCATCATTGTGAACTTCATGGAATATGGATTGGCTCAAACATTCCATACATAGAATGGGTACATAGGGGCTAATAGAGTCTCCTTGACAGACTCCTTCTATTGGTTTGAAAGTTGGTAATGGTGAACCTTCCCAAAGAATAGAGGTAGAACAACCTGAGATGATCTCCATAATAAGTCGGATGATGCTGCTAGGCAGGCCCAATTTTTGTAGCATGTTTTGGATGAAAGGGCAATGCATCCTGTCAAAGGCTTTTGATAGATCGAGCTTAATGTTGACCCAATGCTTGCAAATAGTCTTATTCTTTATAGAGTGGATTACTTCTTGAATAAGAATGATGTTATCACTTATATGTCTCCCATGAATGAACCTGAAATGTGCTTCAACAGTCCATCCATTCAGGACCAGTTTGATTCTTTCTACAATGACTTTGGAGATTGGTTTGAAACATGTGTTCTTAATGAAATCTGTTGTAAATCGCTACATCGTTGAGAATGTCTCACTTTGGGGATCAAAACCATATGTGATTCTTAGAGTTTGAAATTGATCCTCCCTGAGTTGAAAGCATTTTGAACCATAAGAATAGCCAAATCACCAACTCGAGACCAATTAGATTGGATGAATTCTGAGTAAACCCCGTTAGGACCTGATTCTTTGGATGGTGTCATAGCAAAAATAACCTTATTGATTTTGTTGTCTCGGGCATGCACGTGAGGAAGATACTTGTCTGATGGATGAGTCTTATGAAGGAACCCAGATAATCAAGGATAGTATCAACATCTACAGGAAGGGATACATATGTACTCATCAGGCTAGTGAAGAAGCATCACACCAGGGATTGAATCACCAATTTTTCAGTGACCCATTCACCTTCGTCATCATGAATCCATTTCATTTTGTTCACCTAGTATTTGTATTTCACATAGGTTTGAAAGAAATTAATATTACCTTCACCTTGTGTTACACCCATATCTCATGATAACCAATAATCATGAGATTGGGGAATAAGTTGAGGATTAAACTTAATATGAAGAACACCCTTCACCATTTTCTTTTCTTCAATTTTAAACTCTTTATTTTCTCAGGTTCAATTACATAACTAACTATACAAGGGGGTTTAAAACTTGACTACTTTAATATGATTTCAACAATATAGATACATATCTAAACATTCCTTTTGTTTCTCACACTTCTAAGTACATATGACTTGATAACTAGTTACATACGTTATTCATAAGGAAATAGAGTTACACATCATAATTTAAAACTCTCTCACTTCTATACAAGGACCTAGACTGATAGGGACCAACTGAACTTAACGAATATGATACTTAGCTCTTATTGCAAACCTACTCTGGCATTAACATTGTTCAATTCAAATAGTTTCTATAAAAAATGTGAGTAAAGGGGTGTGCCTACTCGCACAGTGAATGAGTACTTTAAAGAAATAGTTTAAAGCACTTAAATAGTGATATATTATTGAGTAACTAAATTAAAGGTAGACAATAACAATCTATAAAGGAACTAATCATTCACAGCATATATATGGTAGGGTACTCTAGATATCTATAAAGAGTAAATAAATATTTGAACACACTTCATCTAGTAATTTGGAAATACACAAATGGTAGGTTAATCTAGATAAATACAAAGAGTAAATTAATCACTCAATTTTTTGTATCAAACTCAAATTCATTTTAATATGCCTTGAACCCACATTAAGTGTACCATGTGAAAGCATCATAGCAATCTACGATCTCACTATAAAAGACTTATAGTAGACCCAGGACTCTAAGTTTGATACTATCTAACCAATTTGTAACGGGCCTCGCCACGTCTGACCTTTGTGGTTAAACTTCTAACCAGTAAAACTAGACCCCTCCTCTAAACTTAGATATTCAAGTAGAGAGTCAAAGCACTTTGGCTAAATTTTCTACTCTAGTAGTCCCACAAGGGCCGACTCACTGAGTAGTAACTAAATTGGGTACCACTGGAATCTTCGCTTATTGTTGGGTACCTATAATTAAAATTATACTAAGAATAATACCAGTGGAATATCCAGTTGATGTTGGGTACCACTTCTATTTTAAGGACTTTATCCTCATTGGGCTTAGACCCCTTTACCCTTTTGGTATGCTCTGGCTACCTCATCCTAGACTCTATCAATCAGAATGCACATTTCCTCTACTATGGTACAGACCTCCGCATGGAATCTACGGTGTTCAGGGCATCTAATGTCTAATTAACTCTTTAAAATCATTCTTCAATCATAAAATCAACATTTCTTAGCTTAACCTTGTCTATGATACTTCTCATGGCTTATCTATATTTTGCACTATCATTTGAGCCACTGAACTACATCACTTATCATACTGAGAAACATTAGAATGTAAATACTTGATTTACTAAATGCACTATCCTTAGGGTTTCATTTCCTCATTCACATATCACATGACTCACATAAAGATAAACTGCATCATAAACTTTAACTAATAAAAAGACTACTTCTAACAACTCACATACAACCAAACATGCATATGAAATCCTCGTATGGACTGAACTTGGGTTTTCACACCATTCACTAAATTACCATGCATCAAGAATAACCTTGAATGAATAAATCTATAACATCAAAAAAGAATCACTTCTGTTGAATTGAATGATGCATATTCACAAACTCTCCATTTCCCACTCATCTACGATTTCATCCCCTTTATAGAGATAACAAGAAAACATTAATAACATCAAATAAATTTTTGGGTAATATCTGACATATCTCTACTAACATTTAGATAAAACAATTGATGAATAAACAAGAAGATTTAATAGCAAAGATCTTCACTCAATTATACATCAATTTCAGACATAATAAAAAACCCTGGATTTTAGTATATTCTTCACAGTAACTTTAAAAATTCTATTATAGATGATATGAATCCATTTGTAATATGATTTTATCATTGGAAACTACTATTAAATAATCCATTCTAAATCAACTTGCACAAGTTAGAATTGAAAAAATTGATTTAGGGTTTACTGTTGCATACAAGAAAATTGAATATTATAGTGGATTTACTCCAATTTCATGCAATTTATGGTTAAATGGAAGTACCCACTCGCCTAAGGTGTGAAAACACCTAAAAAATGTAGCCCAAGAACTAAAATTTGAGAATCCATATCAAACTCCTATTCATTCACCATTTTATTCTTCCATTCAACTTGAAAACCCTAGGAATGAAGAATTACATAGAAAGAATGAGAAAAGAGGAAGATTTGATACCATTTTGAATAAAGTTAGGGGAGGGACAAAATCTTGACATGTGAGAGATCTCCAAGAAAATATATATAGAGATGACAAACTTACTTGATTTCATCAACTCTAGGAAGACAAAATCCTAGATCGCCATCTTCACCACTTTCTCCATCCAAACCCTAACTCTCCCACTCTCTCTAAGATTTGGTTTCTATGGAATGAATCATGAAATGTGGGAGTTCATAATTTGTTAGGTTGATCATATAGACCAATTAAGGTGCTTAGGACAATTGCAAATTGACCCTTCCTTACACTTTCTTTTATTTCAACAAACTTTTTTGTCATATTACTGCAAATCATTTACCGAATATATTACAGATCCTCCAAAAATTATGAAAATTATCATGATGTCTAAAATATTATTATGTAGATCCAATAAAAATTTCATGTCATTCCAAGATCCCAATAAATAATTAAAACCCAAACACTACATTGTTGAACAATAGTCTGCAGCATGGTCAGTTGAAGTGTAGTTTGAGTGAGAACCACATTCAAAGTACATCCAAACATTCTAAAATTTTTCAATAACACGTATTATTGACTTATCCCTATCATATCCAAAATTCAAGTAAACCCAAGTTACATAGAAAACATGAAAAATAATTTATCATACTACTATACCTATCGAATTTTGTATTTATATACTATCAAAACCCTAATTCTGGCAATTAGGGTTTACACTTATTAAACCCTAGTCATTCAAAGTAAAATCATGATTTTAGTTTCTTATTAAGATTAAAACATCACAATTGAGCTACCATCATTAATTAGGTTTAAGTGATGATCAATCTAATTTAACATGTAATCATTCAGGTAAACCCTAGTTTACCAATTAAGCTCAGGCGTCGTCATAACACCTTGTTTGAGCCAGCTAATATGGGCTCGATGATGCCAGTATGGCTCTTTGTGTGAAGGATAGAATGATATTTCTCTTGTAATTCAATGTCACACTAATCATTTTAAGAAGAAGGATTGTGGGTAGATGTTACCTGGTACTTGTCCAGTCAATGGAGTGTAGCTTACTTATCCTTTCTCTCTCTTTTAAGGCATTTGGAGTCCCAAGACAAAGTGGCTTCTTGGAAGGAAGGAAGGTTGTCAGTAAACATATTGAAGCGGTCCCATACTGGGAAAATGTCTTGCTTGAATTTAGGTAGCATGCTCCAACTAACTTTAATATGAAAGGCCTTGAAAGAATTCTAGTTAGTTGAATTGCTAGAAATGAGGATTGGGTATGATTAGAATAGAGTTTCAATAGAATTGAGACATTAAAACCACCATCCATGGAAAGACATGCTTTGTAAGAAATAACTATGTAAACTCTCTCGTGGATGTTGAGGCGCGTGAAACTAAAGAGATGTCATTTATCCTTGATGTCAGCTAGACCTATGTACATGAGCATGTCCTTGAACATGTTGCATGCCCTTCTATCAAAGTAATGATTGCCTACTTTTTCGTAGAGTTGAGCATGGTGTTGAAATACTCCACTTCCCACTCACCATGGAAATGGTGTGAAACTTCATGTAGACATTTCCAAAGGAGATGACGTTTACTAGGATTTTAGTTGCCATACACGAAAGTGATGTGCTAGCTTCCATTAATTTTGTAGTGTATTAATTGTCAATGATTAACAATGATCTCCATATCACAGTGACCTATGTCCCAGGGTATCCATATTCCCCCAGAGAAGCACAAAGCTTCAACATGATGTGAGAGGGAGTAGCCAAGCTTGTGGATGATATTGAGGGAAATGGGCCACTGCATCTTGTTTCCACAAGGGCTAAAAGATGAATCTTCTGAATTGATTTGCACTTTTTGCGAAGAGGAAGTTGTCCTTGGATTTGTCTCCTTAGACATTACAACAAAGGTGGTATGATGCAATCTTCCAAATCGGTATTGAGGGATATCAATTTGAATAAAAAATAGTGGGAGCAATAATTAATTAAAATCCTATTTAAATATCATCAAATTTTATTCAAATCCAATCAAATCAAAAGTGTTTTGATAAAATGCAAAATTTCCCTTATAGAATCAACTGACAATCAAATCATCATTGCAGTCAGTCCTTAGGAAGGATAAACTTAATGGAACAAATTTCCATGACTGGTTTTGGACTTTGAGAAGGGTTCTCAATGATGAGAATAAGCTCTATGTCCTAGATAAACTAGTGCCATAAATATATGCTCCTAATGTGCCTAGGGCTATGGTGGATTCTTACTGGAAGCATGCCAACGATGCCTTAGACACCTTATGCTAAGATGCATGAACTATGAGTTGCATGAGTAGTTTGAAGACATGGGGATACTTGAGATGGTAACACATCGTAAGAACATGAACCATGATCATACCAAGCAAGAAAGGTATAATGTTTCAAAGGTGCTCTTTGAGTGTAAGATGATAGAGAGAGATCAAGTAGAGACTCATGTGCTCAATATGATTGGACATGTGGAACATCTAGAAGAATTGAGATTCTCTTTGAGCCAAGATTTGGCTACGAATATGATTCTAAAATCATTGTCTAAATCATGTAGCCATTTTATCGAGTGTTACCACTTGAATAACATGGCTAGACCGTTGTTGGATTATCTTGGCATGTTGATTAATGTCGAAGGAAGAATGAAGAAGAAAAAATATGTGATAATGATTAGTGAAGTGTAGTCCAAGGATCAGAGTAAGGCCATGAAGAATTCTGAGGCTAAGCATAAATCCAGATCTTCAGCACTCAAGATAAGGAGAAAGAAAAGTACAAGAGGAAATTTTCCTTTGTACTTGAAGGTATTCAGGAAGAAGAAAATGGGGATATAGATCTCCACTTCAGGTATATACGTTATTGAGATAAATTTATCTAATTCTTCATCTTGAGTACTATATACTAGATGTGGATCTCATGTCTGCTCGAATATGCAGGATCTGAATAGAAGTAAGCCTCTAAGAAAGGGCGATGTTGAATTGTGAGTTCCAAACCGAACAAGAGTTGTTGCCATTGCAGTTGGAACCTATAATTCATCTCTACCCACAGGGCTTGTAGTAGAGTTAATGAAATGCTATTATGTACCTACCATTAATAAGAACATCATATTTGTATTTTGCTTGGACAAGAATGGATTCGAATTTCTTATAAAGAATGGTCGATGTTCTATTAGTAAAGATCAAATCTTTCACGAAAGTGCCCCAATGTCTTATGTTCTTTACTTGTTGGATCTAAAGATAGATATTTATAATGTAAATACCAAACGATTGAAACTCAATAACTCAAACAAAATGTATCTTTGGAATTATCATCTAGGGCACAAAAATGAGAATCACATATCTATACTCCATAAACATGGTTATCTGGACTCTTTTGATTTTAAATCAACAAAGACATGTGAATCTTATTTATTGGGCAAGATGACCAAGACTCCCTTTACAGGTAACAACGAAAGGGCTAGTGATCGATTAGGACTCATACATACTGATGTATGTGGCCCTTTTAGAACATACTCTAGAGGTGGGTATCAATACGTCATTAACTTCACATATGAGTTCAGTAGGTCTGGTTATGTTTACCTAATGAAACATAAGTCAAAAACCCTTGAAAAATTCAAGGAATTCATGAGTGAAGTACTGAACCAACTTGGCAAAAGTATTAAGGCACTTCATTTTGATCGAGGTGAGGAATACTTAAGGCAAGTGTTTGAGGGCCTTCTACGAGCCCATGGTATCATATCACAATGGACTCCACATGAATCACCACAACATAATGGTATATCAGAAATAAGGAATCACACATTGATAGATATGGTGTGATCAATGATGAGTTTAGCTAAACTTCTTGTGACAACTTGACTTTTCCCTCTCCTCCATGGTACTCTTTCTCTCCCATCTAGTGGTCTCTTACTCAATTAAATGTCCACTTTGTAGTATAAATGTGATGATGATATTTTTTTGGTGACCTCAATGATCCATTTCACAATATGTGACATCAAAATTCAAATCAATCTAATGTCATTCTTGAAAACAACCCTCTCTTGCAACTACTTTTTTAGACATACATAATGTGCCCCTGTTGGCTTATAATGTACTTTAAGTTGTAGAGGGTTCAATTCTGAATCCAACGACACCAAAATCACATCTTTCGGACCTACGAAACTCTAGATATGGTGTTTTAAAGATTTTATGTTTTAGCCTTTCTATTTATGCGTTTTATGTTGTATTGGACCAATTTTGGTCGCTCTAGGCCCAAATGAACTTTGTGGCCCAATGGCTTGTTCCCTCCTCCCCTTCCTCTTCAGGAAACCAGTGAACAATAGGGAAAGAGCTTCCCCGCCTCCACCCAGATTGGGTAACGGACGGCAGAACCCTAGTTTTTCTTGCCCAGTTATAAACCCCCATCATCTAAACCCTTGTTTCCCGCCTTTTCTTCTTTCCTTTCATTTTGCTTTCTGCTCCCTCTTTATCTTCGCAGCCTCCCTCGACTATAGGTAGATTTTCCAAGCAATCGACCACTGCTACCCAGTCGCTTGGGAGGAGATGAGGGCAAGGATAACTCCACCAAGCAGTCCAGTCAAGGCCGTCGTGCCATATAACCCCCCGACCACCCAGGTTCTTCCCTTTCTCCCCATTGCTTAGCCTACAGTAGGCGGCACGAATGGCATACAACATCCCCTATTTGGCCCCTATTCTGGGCACTGAAATAGGGGAATCGTGAAAAGGGGGCCGCGGGGTAGGCAAGCGACCAGAGGCCGTTGGATGGAGGGCACGTCACTGCGATGACCCTGATACATCCGACACGAGCAAGACGATCTGAGGAAGGACCATGATAGTCCAAGTATCAATGGTGGATGTGTGCAGGCGGCTTGCATCACTCTGGAGTCGGGGCACAAGATCGTGTCCTTTAGGCGGCACATCAACGGTCAGCGTCGACATGTACATTAATCATGGTAACATCTAAGTCTCTTGGATATAGTTTCAATGTGAACTTTTAGAAAATGATATCTCCCTCCTCCTTTGGCCAAATAGGGAAAATTATATATCAAATCGATCCTCTCAAAAAGATCTACAACTTGGGGATTGTTTTAGGGCCTGAATATGATCCCAGCCCTCCTATTTTTCCAAAAATGCTACCTTTTGATCTTCCTAACATATTTAATGCAATGTTATGATGATTTTTGGAACATTTATGTGTATATATAACCACCTAAGCACCAAATCAGTAACTCTAATGTCTTTGTAACCCTAATGAAGGTCCTACTCTCCCTATTCCTCATAAATGACTCCTTTTGTACATATGTGACCATATTGGACTATAATGATGTACATTGCTCTTTAATGCTAACCTTGCTACCTAATGACTCCAAATGCTTAACCAATCATGAGATCAATATTTTATGTTTTTGGGACCCTTGGGAAGTCTTATAACCTTCCTTGTACTCTTGATGACATAAGTATGCTATTATGATAACTACGTGTATGAATGAATGTTGGTACCCCATGTTGGTGGTTTGATGCCTAGACCCTAGTGGACATCACCTTACTTTGAATGTGTTTGTTATGGTCTATTCTTGCTTATCTAAACCATCCCTTATGCTTGGCTCTTATTCATTTATGATCTTTGACCTTGATTACTCTATTATGAGTCTCGTGACCTACTTTGAGCATAAGTGTCCTTAATCTTGTCATGTCCACAAGAAACCTCAAAAGCATGTGAAACTTGAACCACACTCTTATGATGGACCGTAAATCAATATGAGATCATCTAATGTACTAATAACCAACCATGAACCCAACTTGGCCAAAACCTTAAAATGAAGATAATCAGGGTTAATGATGAGAATCTAATGTATATATGCAATCTTGTTCTTAATCAGGTTTGGCATGTGGCTAGATGGTGAAGGATATGTTAGTTTATGAAATCTCTAAATTAGGTATGGGCCTTATCTAGTTATATGAATATCGCTTTCTTGTTTGAAAAGACGTGTATTGTATGCTTGTTTGTTTACTTGCTCAAATATTTCCATGTAGTATTGCTATGTCTTACTCAATGTTTGCCTCGTCAGTTTTATAACTTGAACACATATATATAACTCCATTATAATATTGTTGATAAAGGGTTAACTCTTGGCTATGGTCTTGAGGTCCCTCTGTATAAAAGGGTTAGCTAATTTTTGTAACCCATATGGACCCTTCCGATGGGAAGATGGTCAAAGGCCTGAAACATGCTTGATATTATTGGTATAATGGAGTGAAATGGCATAAAATATGGTTTCGCATTTGTTAAACAGTTAACATGTTTATTCATTGTTCGTTTAGTCTTGAAATCTTTTCAAAGTATGTAAAGCTTATACATATATGTATCTTTCTGCCCCATACTGAACACCTCGTGTGTTGACCCGTTTCTCATATTTTGTTTTTAGGTTCAGAGATGACTAGAAGGTTGATGGGCTCAGTGAACTATGCTAGGTGTACTTGTTGTAAGATCCAGATTTAGTTCACATGAATGACTGGTACCTTGACTCTGGAATAATGTATCTGAATTCATGAGTATAATGCATTTTGTATAAAATATATTTGTTGAATGTTGAGACTGTGTTGGTGCCTTTATCTTGTTATCTGTTCATGTGTGTTAAGCTTTACGCTTCCGCATGTTGCCTTTGGTATATGTTTGGCTCATGGGACTGGATTCCGGTTCCATGACAGATGGTATCAGAGCATGAACAATAACTACACCAAGCATTGCTCACGTGAAACACAAACTAAACTCACCTTAGATCTCAACCCTAGAAACTTAATAAGATATCCTTGTGGACTACGTTGACTTAACCTCTAGGTTAGATACTAGATGTTCTAGAACTAGGTGTAGACTTGTGTAAATTACCTCGCTAGACATGATTCGTGATATGTGCTTAGGATGTATACTCAGGTGTGCGCCATGTTCTTGCTAGTTCTCTAGGTGTCATGGTACTAGACTGCCTCATGAGTGTGGTAACTCATTTTGGTTTTGGTTTTATTAGGATGGAGTATGGTGGTTTTCACCGAATGTTTCAACATTGGAGAAAATCTATTTCAAGTACTAGTATATATACCTATAAAAATGTTACCACACCCATAAAGGTAGTGAGTGTCCATGTAACCTAAGAGAAAGACATGTAACACCAAGTCTAGATGAGAGAGTTTATTTATAGTATCTAGAGTTGTCTAGAGCCATGATAAATGTTAGACTAGTGGGAAGCCTAGATAACCTAAGGTGGCAATGATTATGATATTGATGATGATGTCAATGTTGATAAGACCCAAGTTTTTTAAGGAAGGTCAAGTATATTTAATGATAGGAGATGAGTTTGACCATGCAACGCTAGATAAACCTAGCACCTTGTATGATACATATGATTTGGGTGATGTGCTAAACATAGCCAGTGGGTCGACATGCTTGATTGTGCCTAGTCTTGTACGTGTTGAGATATGATATGTGATTTATGGTTAGAGACCAATACGGGCTTCACTCTCTTCACAAAGGAGGACCTCTAGCACGAGACATATGAACAGGGTAACCTTTTGATATGAGTCGACCCACCACGGGAGAAGGTCAGGGTACCTAACCTCCAAAAATATGTGAAAAGTTGTAAAATATGCATGATGAATACATGGTGATGAGTCTCTGGCTAGACTACTCCTGAGTATATGAGTTCAGTGACCTAGTGTGTGGGTTCCTTGAAACTATTGAACCCTAGACTTCCTATGGAAATATTTAACCTTAGAGAAAGAGGCAATTGAAAATTTGATGATTGTTATATAGGTGAGGGAGATGTCCCAAGACCCTAAGATGATGTACGTGATGTATGATATCCATGATGAGCCTCATACTCAGGTTAGTGGTTTGGTGTAAAGGAATCTAGTGGTTACCCTTGTTTCTCAAAATAAGTTTAGAAGAAAACAAAATTGTTAAAGGTAGAAAGTTGTGGTTAGCATGTTTTACCTTGACATATATATATGTCTTAGCTTGAGTGACTTGAGCTTGTGTAGCTTTTTCTTGATACAAGTGAGAAAGTTTCAAAGCCTTGACGTTGATGATAATATTGTTCCTCGAATGATGCTTGATACATGAAAATAATCTCACTTATGCTAAACTTGAATACGTATGATGAGTCACTCTCATAAGCTAGACCTAGTATGGAATCATACTATTATGTAGCCTTGAAATCATGAAATTAATATGATGATGTCATGATATCTTAACTTGAATAATCAGGGGTAACATTCCTAATCCCGTACCCAAAAAATAAAATGATTAATTGGATATGTCGATGCTCTTGGGGTCATAACTTGAATAAACATCATGAATAAATTGCCTAATTTTAGATTCAAAATAAAAAAAATATATAATTGATTAGAGTTGGTAGAAATTTTGGGGAAAACAAAAACCATGCTTGAAATCAAGAGTAAAGATGGGATACACACTCCATGATAGTCTCGTTTGAAGTCATGACCATGAACATGTTCGATTGAGAATTGATAACATACATTTTGATAATACACCTTCATCTCTTATGAAGATATGAACATGAACCCTAATGTAGGGATACTAAGGGTCGAGTAAACCCTAATGTCATGATGATTCCATGTTATGAGGGAACACTAAGTAATATGTATATGATCGAGACGAGTACACCCTTGATGATGATAACCTAGTGTGCATCTCATTGTGAGGAATGTCATGACAACCATGGTAGGATACCTAGGCATGATGAGTATGAACTTTGACTTTTGACTATGCTCTTGGACCAATTTTGAGGACGAAATTCCTTGTAAGGAGGGAAGGATGTGACAACTTGACTTTTCTCTCTCCTCCATGGTACTCTTTCTCTCCCATCTAGTGGTCTCTTACTCAATCAAATGTACACTTTGTAGTATAAATATGATGATGATATTTTTTTTGGTGACCTCTATGATCCATTTCACAATATGTGACATCAAAATTCAAATCAATCTAATGTCATTCTTGAAAACAACCCTCTCTTGCAACTACTTTTTTAGACATCCCTAATGTGCCCCTCTTGGATTCTAATGTACTTTAAGTTGTAGAGGGTTCAATTCTAAATCCAACGGCACCAAATCACATCTTTCAGACCTATGAAACTCTAGATATGGTGTTTTAAAGATTTTATGTTTTAGCCTTTCTCTTTATGTGTTTTATGTTGTATTGGGCCAATTTTGGTCGCTCTAGGCCCAAATGAACTTTGTGGCCCAACGGCTTGTTCCCTCCTCCCCTTCCTCTTCAGGAAACCAGATAACAATAGGAAAAGTGCTTCCCCGCCTCCACCCAGATTGGGTAACAGACGACACAACCCTAGTTTTTCTTGCCCAGTTATAAACCCACATCATCTAAACCCTTGTTCCCTATCTTTTCTTCTTTCCTTTCATTTTACTTTACACTCCCTCTTTCTCTTCACCACCTCCCTCGGCTATAGGTAGATTCACCCAGCAATCGACCACTGCTAACTAGCCGCTTGGGAGGAGATGAGGGCAAGGATAACTCCACCGAGTAGTCCATTCAAGGACGTTGTGCCATATAACCCCCCGACCACCCAGGTTCTGCCCTTTCTCCCCATTGCTTGGCCCACAGTAGACGGCACGAATGGCGGATGGCATCCCCTATTTGGCCCCTGTTCTGGGCACTGAATTTGGGGAATCATGAAAAGGGGGCCACAGGACAGGCAAGCGACCGACGGCCATTGGATGGAGGGCACGTCACATCGACGACCCTGATACATCCGATACGAGCAGGACAATCTAAGGAAGGACCATGATAGTTCGAGTATCAATGGTGGATGCGTACAGGCGGCTTGCATCACTCTAGAGTCGGGGCACGAGATCGTGGCCTTTGGGCGGCACATCAACGGTCAGCGTCGACATGTACATTAATCATGGTAACATCTAAGTCTCTTGGATATAGTTTCAATGTGAACTTTTATAAAATGATATCTCCCTCCTCCTTTGGCCAAATAGGGCAAAATTATATATCAAATTGATCCTCTCAAAAAGATCTGCAACTTGGGCATCATTTTAGGACATGAATATGATCTTAGCCCTCCTATTTTTTCAAAAAATCTACCTTTTGATCTTCCTAATATATTTAATGCAATGTGATGATGAGTTTTGGAACTTTGATGTGTATATATAACCACCTAAGCACCGAATCAGTAACTCTAATGTCTTTGTAACCCTAATGAAGGTCCTACTCTCCCTGTTCCTCATAAATGACTCCTTTTGTACATATGTGACCATATTGGACTATAATGATGTACATTGCTCTTTTAATGCTAACCTTGCTACCTAATGACTCCAAATGCTTAACCAATCATGAGATCAATATTTTATGTTGTTGGGACCCTTGGGAAGTCTTATAACCTTCCTTGTACTCTTGATGACATAAGTATGCTATTATGATAACTGCGTGTACGAATGAATGTTGGTACCCCATGTTGGTGGTTTGATGCCTAGACCCTAGTGGACATCACCTTACTTTGAATGTGTTTGTTATGGTCTATTCTTGCTTATCTAAACCATCCCTTATGCTTGGCTCTTATTCATTTATGATCTTTGACCTTGATTACTCTATTATGAGTCTCGTGACCTACTTTGAGCATAAGTGTCCTTAATCTTGTCATGTCCACATGAAACCTCGAAAGCATGTGAAACTTGAACCACACTCTTATGATGGACCATAAATCAATATGAGATCATCTAATGTACTAATAACCAACCTTGAACCCAACTTGGCCAAAACCCTAAAATGAAGATAATCAGGGTTAATGATGAGAATCTAATGTATATATGCAATCTTGTTCTTAATCATGTTTGGCATGTGGCTAGATGGTGAAGGATATGTTACGTTATGAAATCTATGAATTTGGTATGGGCCTTATCTAGTTATATGAATATCGCTTTCTTGTTTGAAAAGACATGTATTGTATGCTTGTTTGTTTACTTGCTCAAATATTTCCATGTAGTATTGCTATGTCTTACTCAATGTTTGCATCGTCAGTTTTATAACTTGAACACACATATATAAAACTCCATTATAATATTGTTGATAAAGGGTTAACTCTTGGCTATGGCCTTGAGGTCCCTCTGTATGAAAGGGTTAGCTAATTTTTGTAATCCTTATGGACCCTTCTGACGGGAAGATGGTCAAAGGCCTTAAACATGCTTGATATTGTTGGTATAATGGAGTGAAATGACATAAAATATGGTTTCATATTTTTTAAACAGTTAACATGTTTATTCTTGTTTGTTTAGTCTTGAAATCTTTTCAAATTATGCAAAGCTTATATATATATATGTATCTTTCTACCCCATAACACCTCATGTGTTGACCCATTTCTCGTATTTTGTTTTTAGGTTCAGAGATGGATAGAAGGTTGATGGGCTCGATGAGCTATGCTAGGTGTACTTGTTGTAAGATTCAGATTTAGTGCACATGAATGACTTGTACCTTGACTCTGGAAATATGTAACTGAATTCATGAGTATAATGCATTTTGTATAATTTATATTTGTTGAATGTTGAGACTGTGTTGGTGCCTTTATCTTGTTATCTGTTCATGAGTGCTAAGATTTATGTTTCCGCATGTCGCCTTTGGTATACTTTTGGTTCATGGGACTGGATTCCAGTTCTGTGACACTTCTAACTATCTTCTGGGGTTATGCTCTTGAAAGTGCCATGTTTACACTAAACCATGTACCATCTAAATAGATTCAAAAGACACCATATGAGATATGGTATGGGAAGCATCCTAATGTGTCTTTTATGAAGATTTGGGGTTGTGAAGCTTATGTGAGAAAGTAGTTTCCCAAAAAGCTTAGACCCAAATCAGATAAATGTTATTTTTTTGGATATCCTAAGGAAACCAAAGGATATTACTTTTATTTCCTATTTGAAAATAAATGTTGTATTCCTAAAAAAGGAATTTATTTCCAAGGGAATCAGTGGGAGGAAAGTAGAATTCAAAGAGGTTCGAGACCAACAATGGACAGCCATGAAGAACATCCTTAAATACTTGAGAAGAACTAACAATAAGTTCCTTGTCTACGATAGAGAGGAAGAGTTGGTGGTAAAAGGTTACACCGATGCAAGCTTCCAAATTGACAAAGATGACTATGGATTGCAGTCTGGTTTTGTGTTTTGCCTCAACAAAGGAGTTGTGAGCTGGAAAAGTTCCAAGTCAGAGACAGTTGCAGATTCTATAGTAGAAGTCAAGTATATTGCTGCATCTAATGCAGCAAAGGAGGTTTTTTAGATCAAGAAGTTCATTTTTGAACTTGGGGTGGTTCCAAGCATCAATGATGCAATTGAGATATATTCTAACAACAATGGATCTATTACACAAGCTAAGGAACCCAAATCACATCAATGTTCCAAGCATATACAAAGGCAGTTCCATCTCATATGAGAGATTTTACAGTGAGGAGATGTGACAATTTGCAGAGTACCAATCGAGAGATATGTTGCTGACCCCTTGACAAAAGCACTTTCACAGCAGAAGCAAGAAGGCCATGTTACATCACATGGGATTAAGTTCATGGGTGATTGTCTCTAAGTGCAAGTGGGAGTCTATTGGTATGTATGCCCATAGAACCAATCATATGATGATTTTAATGACATATTTTGTTAATGATTTGACTAATAATATAGGAAATCTTCCCATTTATTCTTTTTTATTCAGTTATAATGATGTAACATAATAAATATCCAAAGAATGATATTACTCAATGACATATGTATTCAGGTTGATGACCTAAACAATGATATCATACATATGCGAATAGTATTTACATTCTTGGTATGTCCCTAGTTAGATGTTATTGTGGAAGGTTGATAGACAACAATAACACATAAGACTAGAGAGTGTGATGGTTGATGACAAAATCTCATCAGTCATGATATGTGACATCAAACCAAACACTTATATACTTGTTAGATAACAGTGTATCAAACAAACCTAGCATAATATTTATACATGGAAACCATGATTGGTAGTTAGGATCATCTCTTATAGTGTTGGTGGTGATTGTGGTTCTTAGACCTAAAGTCACTACACTCATCATATGTCATTCGGTGTACTTTGACATCATACATTGTGACCTTGAATAAGGGTTGACATTAAGGTGATGATTGGGTGCATTGTGACACATGGGGATGACTATGAGTGATTTAGATGGGACTTGTCCCTCCTACAAGAATATGATATCTTGGCCACTTGATACGTGAGACTGAGAAATGCATGACCATGGTCATGTGAGTCAATATGTGATATTAAGCTTGTCCCTCTTACAAGAATATGATATCCTGGCCACTTGATATGTGAGACTGAGAAATGCATGACCATGGTCATGTGAGTCAATATGTGATATTAAGCTTACATGTATCTCAGACAATCTGCTCTAGTTCAAGGAATAGAGATTGAATATTGAAGAGTATGATGATTTCATGCATCAAGTTCAATCTGGATATCGGTGACAAAGGAACTGTACAAACACTATAACATCAATCATAGGTTGTAGGTTGAAGTTGTTCTCCAACTTTCCAATTACTTGGGTAACAATGAGGTGTTGCTAGATATCGCTCATTGTTTGTGATGTCATAAATAAGTTATGGATATTGATTGCCAACATAACTTGGAACCTATAGGGTCACACACATTGGAAACACTTGGAATAAGAATTTATTCATGAATGATGTTTAACTCGATTGCTAAAGTGTTTAGGTATTCGATTTAAACAACAATTGACTGGTTGAACTCTGAGCCAACTTGTTCAAGTGTTGAACTGATCAGTTGGAGTGTCAAGTTGATTGGAAATTGCATTGGCTAAATATTAGTTGAATCAGGGCATGAACTGACCGGTTCATTGAGTGAATCATTAACTCAAGGTCCCAAACAATTGGTTCATATGATGAATTTCTCGATTCATGGATAAATTTGATTGGATCAAGTATTAGTATTGATGTCATGTTATGCATTAATTGGATATTAATTGCCAATACAATTGTGATTGGGAAACATGATAAAACAAACAATTCAAGGGTTGAACCGATCAATTCACATGTTTTCCGATTGGTTCACATGTGAACCGATCTTTTCGCCACTCGTAGGATGCAAAGTTTTGTGAAATCATGTACCTTAGATTCCTGCACAAACTGGGAAATCTGAACCTGACCCTCCTATAAATAGAGGAGTATTGGGGGCTTCCTAGACACAACATCAATTGCTCTAACAATTGTTGCCTTTTCTAGTTGTGGCAACTGAGACAACTTGAGCAAATCCTACCTGCGATAAAGGGAGAGATAGAAAGGGAGAAAAATTGAGAGCAAGTTGGTGCTAGTACGCCAACTATAAGGGGACAACTCCTTCCTATTTGTTCATCTAGAATGACAGGATTTCACAGTGGTCTGTGTGGACTACTATAGAGGCGAGGAGGTCATTGCATGTTCTAGGAGGACAACATCAAGATGTTGTCTTGGTGATCAACCAAGAGCTGTTGCAGATGTTGTCCAGGAGTGACTTGAAGAAAGGTGCATACTACATAGAGGGGATTATTGCTGGACTTACTCCAGGGCCATGTATTACCTCGAAACCATCCTTCCCATTACATAGTTTTTTACATGGTCTAGTGTTTTAAGGGGAATATGGTAGTGAAATTTTATTTTTTGCTTCCTACTCTGCCGCCATATTTCCCTACATTCTTATGGTAAAAAATCAACAAATATAGGCAAAAACACAAGTGGCACGAGATCTATTCACCACACCATGTAGTAAGAGGTTTTGGGATCTAGAGGCTCAGCTTCTCCAACACAACCTAGCTTTCAAAGAAATGTGATGGTGTTAGCAAGTGAGTCCATCTGGGCTTGTTTCTATAGGTAGAAATATCGATGATGTTAGACGTGCCTTGACACTACCCAACTCAGATAGCTCGAGCTTAACTTATACATTTCTACAATGAATTTTTTTTGTCTATGAATATTTCATAGTAAAAACCCTTAAGGTATTTTGTACACCCAAATAAACTATTCAATCCATGTTTCCACTAAATCCAAAGATTGTAAACACAATTCAATTCATTCACAATTTAATTACACCAAACATAGTCCTCATTGATAAATAAGTGATAGGTGGAGTTACATTTGGAATATACTCATTCTCTACACATATATTGGCCCAATATTATTTTTATTTTATTTTATTACAATTATAATTTCCTTTTCCCAAAGTATGACCCTCTAACAATGTTTAGGTAATCCTAGATAATTAATACACTTTTATCCTAAAAAGGAACCTAAACTTTCATGATACGCCTACTTCAATCAGGTAGGTCACAATGTTTGGTCTCTATTGGACAATACTAGACCCCTCAACAAAATAATGAAAGAAAAAAGACCAAAAATCATAAAATAGTCACATAACTATAGAATTAGGATTTTCTTGTGAACTCAACCCTTTGATTTGATGCCCTTTCATGCATTGATCAGAGGCATGGATATCCCTCTCTGTCTCTGCTCCACTAGATGGTGTCACCTCCTTTACTCAAATGACAAACAATCTTGACCCTGATCGGACTCCAAGTCAGAGTCATCTATTGATGGGACATTATCCTTTTTTCCCAATTCCTGCTCCTTTTGGACTCTATAGTAGTGTGCTCCTTCTCCTCTCTCTATCTTCCTCATCAATGAACTACGTCCCCTACATAAGACTTCTAAACCATCCCTGTCTCCTTGGGAACATGTATATCCCTATTTTATTGGGGTTTCATCGACTAAAACACCCAAATAAACTCAGTGCCCCTATTCCATCAGAACATGTCCTTCAATGCCTACCCGTCAAATTCCTTTATACTATTCTATATCCATTACATTAAAATATGAGTTCTAGACATTTCTTCTCTCTGAATTTTGCATGTCAAGGTTTGTAAAAGATTAACAAATTGTTTTGGGTTTCCTTCCTATTTCACCTATGTTGACTTTGAGCTCAATCACCTTGCCAATTACAATGTAAGGTATTATGACCACTCCCACCCACTGTGTCACCCAAACTTGGGCTTCTAGGTTTGGTGGAGGTCTGCACACATGTTGGAATTGTTTCCCATTATCATTCAATTAGGAATTGACAGTCTTGATTGAGAGTCTGCTATGTCATCGGGCTATTGGGAACTCAGAGCTCTCATCATTTATCGACGATTAGAGAAGTAAATTTTCCTATTTTCCCCTCGTCTGGTCTGTATGTTCGTCACACCCACATGAACAAGTTTGATATTTGGTGACTTGATTTCTTTTAGTCTGGAACTGCTTTGTAGCATATGTGACTCTTTTGCCTTGTCATGCAGCCAATCCTTGGCTTCATATGTGGGGATAATTGGATCTTTTTGACATGGATTCATAAAATTTCTAAAAGGCTTCACTATATTTCTTATTGGTCCATGCTTTAAAGATTCATAGTAAATTCATATGGTATTAACAAAATATGTATGAATAACCAATGGAAATATAATAAAACAAGGAACATGTCTAGCCTGGTGTTTATCCTATTTTATTATGAGTTTATATGAATAATTAAAGAACCATGAATTTCTAGAAATTAGTTTGAATATAAATTATGAATGAATGCTAACTGGTTGAACATGCCAACTAGCATTTCATCAACCTGAGGGTACGTAATAGGAGTTACTCTAAGAAAAGGTCGATGGACTTTGAACATGATTAATGGGTGTTTATATCATAAATGTATGATGTAAATGCAATGATATGAATATATTAGTAGTCCTACAATTTCTTTTATAAAGATTAATTGATTAACAAAGTAATTATATATTCTTTCTATTTTAGAAGTTATAATATCACTTTTGATATATATATATATATATATATATATATATATATATATATATATATGTGTGTGTGTGTGTGTGTGTGTGTGTCTGTGTGTGTGTATAAAGAATAAGATTTAAGAATAATATGTAATAGGATTGCATAAACCTGGCCCATGGTAGTAGCTAGGAGAGGAGAAAGCAGTAGCCATGCTCTCGACTCGCCGATCTAGTGATTGGGGTGCGCTCCATCCTGAGTGTCGCCCTCCATGTCATGTTCCCGCTACATCTGATGCCCATGTTCATCATGTTATTCCATCACAAGATCCCTCACTCAAAGAACCCCAGAGCCAATCTTAGTTTGACTCCATGCATATCAATGACCCACCATGCACAATTGCAGTTGCAACCTTAACCGCCACCCCCAGCATGCCTTCATCCATCAAACGGGTCTCGACAGACCCCCTCAAATATGAAGACATAACCATCAATCACAATGGTTCACTCCCAACCATCACTGTGAACCTGATCACCCTACAACCCCACCTACAACAGTTGTGGTGAAAGCGACCAGGATTAACATAAGATTCCAGGCTCTGATCAACAAGATCCAAATCATCTGGTCCCCAACTAAGATGTTTCATGTTGTCGATTTGAGATGGGGTACTACATCATTCAACTCACTAACCATGAAGATTTCATGACCACCATGACCGGAGGCCCCTAGACCATCTTTGGAACTACCTCTTGGTCCAGATGTGGTCTCCTTAATTCCATCCCTCTGACCCTATCCCCCATAAACTAGTGGTAAAATTAGGATTTCGGGCTTTCCATTGTTTCTCTATTAAACACAATTACTCGCCAACATTGGAGATTTGGTAGAGAAATCCATTAAGATTGATGATATGACTCACTGAGTAAAATGTCCCTGCATAGCTATTGAAGTAGATACATTTAAACTTTACTCCCAACCATATTTCTGAATGGAGAACAGTTCCGAATTGAGTATGAAAACATGTTGGTGATAAGTATGAGATGTGGGAGAGTGGGCTATGCGGACAAGGACTACATCTTCATCCCATCCTTCATAATTCTTGACCCAACATCAACATCGACTACAATTTTTCTTGAAGTCCCTTACCCCTACTCTCCTAAAATATATTCCAAGAAACCTAAACGTCACCAGGCACACAAGAAAGGTGAGGAGCAGAGTAAAGCACCACCCCCACCAACCACCCAACCAGTCGTGGAACCAGCGTCCCCTATAGATAAAGGTAAGGCATCCAGTGATGACAACTGGGAGACAATCATGAACCGAAGGTAGAAGAAGGAAGGATAGCTGAAGCAACTGATCATCCTTGATAAAATCCCAAAAAATCTAATGCCCCCCAGTAAGCATCAGTCTTCTACTCTGGATACCTCTATGGTTCTTGTCGATGATTAAATGTGTGAAGGACGGACGGTGGACACTCCCTTTCAATTTGGAGGTACTTTTAATACTAGGGATACATCTTCATCTTATCAAACATTTAATTGGAGATTCGAGGGATATGGTTATGGGGGGTCTTGGTCCATAGAAAATTATCTAACAACTGGTTCATGTTAGCCTGGGTAGATAAAGAAAGAAGGGAAAACTTGCCTAGATGGTCAAGAAACTCAACAACAATTATGAGGCACAATGGATTCTATGCTTACAAGATAAAAGTTAGGAAATGGAGGAGGCCCCCCCCACTGAAGGCAGCCGATTCATGGGACTTGGATCTGTACTTCACTAAGACCCCCATCCTTATTTAGTGAGCCAAGATCCAAAACAATTGAATTATCATCGGGCCAATGCCAGTGTCCATAATCAATCATTAAGGTAAGCACATTTTCCAATTGCATCTTATGCAATTCTTGGATAGATGATATGTATAACTCTTTGACATAACCATTTGCATTATTCAATATGCTTACTCTCATTAAGGACACCCAGTTAATCCTGGCCTAAAATCCAACATGATAGTAATGCACCCTGCTTGGCAGACCCACATAACTATCGTCACACTTCCACGAGATGGACAACAAACCACGCTTGGTCTGCCAATGCATAGTCGATCAAGCTTTTCATGTGTGTTGCTAATGGAAAGAATACTAGACTTAATATGTTATTGAGTGAGTTATATTTATAAATACATATACATATTCAATCACCACATACTTATAGTATGTAGCCTATCATATTGTATCCCACAAACAAAGACATGCAACAAAACATAAGCCATGGTTGCGGCTATTCTATTGTAATTCCTTGGGGCTACAAGGAATCACCACCACCTAACGTCTACATCTCATGCAAAAACCTATTTTTGATGAAGATTCATGCTTGAACCAGTCTAGGTTTATTAGTTCAACCCTTGAACCAATCAGCTTGCCTCCTGGCCGCTCAGTTGGTCATCTCCTCAGTCGTCTAGTCTTTCTTCAACCATCTTCTAGATCCTCTAGGTGATTGATTGGGCCACCAATCAATCAGTTTGACGCCACCTATCATATGTCCTCCTTAGTCCTCCAGTCGGTCATCTCATTTTCTGAAATAAATGACTGGTATTACATGATAATAGAGAAACCTCAAGTTATATCTGAGGGCAGCATGGGTAGGAAAGAGTAATACTTTTTCAATTTGGAAGAGAAGGTAGAGACTCGGTATGCAAATTTAGATATGAATAGGAAGAAACAATAACAACAACCATGCAAAAACATCTAGGGTTATTGGCCATAACCATGCTACACATCCACCATCAAAACTTGCTTTTAGTTCAAGACATGTAAATTGCATATATATATCATATATATTATTTTGGGATTATACATGATATTTAATCAGATATGCACATTAACCAGTTTAAGTATATGCATTGTATGCAATAAATAAATGAAAAAAAAATCCAATCATAATGATTATCCTAAAACATAGTAATTTATGTGGCCTTGATATGGTGGTAGAGTAGGCAGTGAAAGCAACAATTTAACTGCCATATTCCCCTTAAAATAGTAGAATGTGTCAACACCTATGTCATGGGAAGTATGTTTTTGAGGTAATACCTGGCCCTAGAGCAAATCCAACGATAATTCCCTTGATGTAGTATGCCCCTTTCTTCATGTCACACCCAGACAACGTCTGCAGCAGCTCCTGGTTGATCACCATGGATAGCATCTTGACGTTGTCCTCCTAGTAGTAGGCAACAGTCTTCTCACCTATATAGTAGTCCACACAGATCATTGAGAATTCTTTTCATTCTAGATGAACCATAGTGAAGGAGTTGTCCCCTTCTAGTTGATGTACTAGCACCAACTTTCTTTCCCATAATTGTTATCCCTCCCTTTATTGGGTAAAACTTGATTGGGTTCTCTCAGCTACCACAACCAAAGGAGACAACAATTGTTGGAGCAACTAATGTTGTATCTAGTAAGCCCCCAATATCCCTCTATTTATATGAGAGTCAGGGTCAGAGTTCTCAGTCTGTGTGGGGGTCAAAGGGTATGAGATTTCATGATTCCACATTCTGTAAGAGGAAAAACAATCGGTTCACAAGTGAATTCATTAGTTGTTATGTGAGTCAATTGGTTCAACCCTTGAACTGGTAGTTTCTTCAAGTTTCCCAATCACAGTTGTATTGGCAATTAATATCCTATTAATGCATAACATGATGTCAACACTAATCCTTGATCCAATCAAATTGATTCATGAACGGGGAGATTCATCATATGAATTGATCGTTTGGGACCTTGAGTCAATCGGTTCACTCAATGAACCAGTCAGTTCATGTTGTGGTTCAGCTAATATTTATCCAATGAAATTTCTAATCAACCTAACACTCCAACCAATCGGTTCAACACTTGAACCGGTTGGTTCAGATTTTAGTCAGTCAATTGTTGTTTAAATCAAATACCTAAACACTTTAGTAATCAAGTTAAACATCATTCATGAATAAACTCCTATTCCAAGTGTTTCCTATGTGTTTGAACCTACAAATTCCAAGTTACATTGGCAATGAATGTCCATAACTAGTTTATGACACCACAAGCAATAAGCGGTATCTAGCAACACGTCATTTCTACCCAAGTAATTGGAAAGTTGGAGAACAACTTCAACCTACAATATGTGGTTGGTATTATAGTGTTTGTATAGTTCCTTTGTCATTGATATCTAGATTGAACTCGAGGCATATAATCATCATCCTCTTCAATGTTCAAACTCTATTCCTTGAACTAGAGTAGATTGACTGAGATATATTTAAGTTGAATATCACATATTGACTCACATGATCATGATCATGTGTTTCTCCATCTTTCTTATCGAGTGTCCAAGATATCATACTCGTGTAGGAGGTACAAATCCCATCTACATCAATCTCATTCATCCCCATGTGTCATAGTGCACCCAATCATCACCTTTATGGAAACCCTTATTCATGGCATGGTGGATGATGTCAAAGTACACCAAACGACATGCGATGAGTGTAGTGACTTCAAGTCTAAGAACTAAAATCACCACCAATGCTATAAACTATAATCCTCTCTACCAATCATGGTTTCCATGTATCACTCTTATGGTGGGTCCATCCGATACACAATTCTTTAACAAGTATCTATGTGTTCGATTTGATATCACATATCATGACTGATGAGATTCTATCATCAACTAACACACACTCTAGTCTTATGTGTTATTTCTATCTATTATCCCTCCATAATAACATCGGATTAGGGACAAAAATAATGTACATATTGTTGACATCCATATGATCTCATTGTTCAGTCATCAACCAGAAGACACACGTTGTTGATTAATATCATTCTTTAGACATTTATTATGTTACATCATTATCTTATAACTGAATAAAATAGAATAAATTGGAAGATTGGCTTTATTATTAATCAAATCATTTACAAAATATGTCATTACAATCATCATATGATTGGCTCCCTGGGAATACACACCAGCAAAGAACTATGTCATACATATATCTATTTGTTAGTGGGAGAAGGAAGTAGTGGAGGAAGCTAGGCCACAAACCAATATGAATGTCTAAACATGAAAAATGAGGTGAGACGGATGACCATGGACAACATATTTCCTTCCCATGTTGGGATGTGATATGTTTGACATGATCTTCAAAATAAGGGGCTCATACAATTGTACTTTTGAGCATCAGTGGGTTATCATCATGTTGAGGTATGAAAGAGACTATCATTCATCTGACCAACTCCCATCTTTTCAGAAATGATGACTTGAGTCCCTAGGGGGAGTTCCTGATAAGCAAGAAGGATCTCTTAAGGTTAATTCGGTGATCATAAATCATTTCATAATGGTGTAGGGTATCATATAGTATGTTGATGGTCTACTTGACAACTCAAGAAAAGAATACAATATTCTTGACAAACATCAGATCAAGAAACACTAGGGTTGCCCCCTCTATAAAATTGTATATGGATCCAGTGTTTGTCTTCTTTGTCATTTCATGACCAAGAGCATACTACATAAAGATAAACAATGTCAGAAAGAGGGAGTTTCCCTATTTGATCCCCTTCTTTTCTAGGAAGAAGCATTTCTTCATACCTTTAAGGGAACCTCTAAACCACACTCCTATCATGAAGTGCAACATGATATTAATAATCTAGTAAAAAAATTGATAGTCTTGAACAACCAATATCATGTAGGACTAGTCAACTCAGTAAAAGGCCTTACATATGTCCTCTTTCAGCTAGAAATTTGGCTCCATATCTCTACTCATATCAATATCAAAACATAGCTCATGTGCAAGATGTATATTGCATGATATGTCACAATGAGGGATGAATACATTCAAGTAGGATAAGATCAAAGAAGGAAGCAAATGAGTGTGTTGAGTGACCACATTCTTGCTGATTATACACATTGGTGTGTTATCAACATGGATGGGTCAATAATCTATGAGCCGCACATCTCTCTACATGCATAAATATTGAAAAATACCTACTTTTTCAATAATCAAAATATGATTATTCATGATGTCATGGATGACACTGACATTTTCTAAGTTATGTTATTCTAACCATGTCTTGGTTCTATTGACAAGAACAAAAATATGAACTCCAAAATACCAAGTTTACTAGCACATTTTCTTCTATATAACCAACCCAACTATGCAATTTTCAAATGAAGTTGAGAAATATGATCTAACATTAGATATTTCACCACTATATATACCATCATTTTTAACACCCAATAGTTTCGTACTTAAGAATGTTTCTTTTATTGGTTGACTCCTATACAATTGAATATCAAACACATGGGAAAGAAAAAGCACTTAATCAATCAAGTAATGTAAAGTATATATAATGAAGAAAAGAGAAAATTGAAAAAAAAACCTATCGATGTTTGATGAGGCTATAATTTTCTTCCAAATGTGGTTTTTGTGGAGCAAAAAGAAGCATTGCAAGCATGTCTAGATCATATTCCACACGGTGTTGCACACACTTCTCAATTTATTAAGGCATTATTGACTAGATCAAACGAATCATGTTTGATAGCTAAGTACCAGTTAGAGTGGACTGATGGGAACCAACAATGCAAATTTCTTGTTGTCACTACATCTTCATGTGTTGAAGTCTAGGTAGATATCATATATGTAATTGTGATCTTGCTCTAATCTAACTTGTAGTCTTCCATACATCTGAATTTTAGTTTTAGTTAAACTCTAATCATAAGAAGTTAGTAGGAATTAATCACTAAAGTTTCATCTATGTATCATTGTCTTTTGAAGAACAAAATGAAAACTAGAAGATAACCTTCTTATCAAAATGAATGTCCACATACAATAAATGAGGATGCAAAATTATTATAGTTGTCTTAATTCAATGTAAGAATCAACCCAATAACTAGAGCTCTATTTTGATTATTGTTGGGCCGCTCATGGTAAAGAAAATAGCACTATTACATATAAAATACTTGCAAGCAGACTTGAGCATTATTTGGAATAGTTTTTTTTCAGATGTTTGAATAAGACATTAAATTTCTGGTTAATGGTTAATTGGGTCTATTAATCAATCATTGCAACTTCTAATTTCAACCTCTCATGTAATTGATTAGACTTTGTTAATTTAGTTAGCACTCAGATTGCTTTTTCCAGTTCATTTGAATAATCAAATAATAGTTTTCCAACAATATTGGTTGAAAGTATTCATGAAATTATGAAAAATTATAGTATCATAAAATCATTTTATATAAACTTAGGCATTATCAAGATCATGAAATTTTTTATTAGTTTATGAATGTGGATCTTTATTGAAGTCAAAGTACAACTATGTTGGTATGTCTAGGTGTATGGTAACTTTTTATGATATATCATAGCTAATTGGTTAATTAGGTTAACAAACAAAAAAGTTTAACCGACCAACTAACCATTTAATCAAATAGAATTAACAAGTTAAATGAGTTAACTAAATAGTCAAAACTAAATTAACCATGATAAAATTAACAATTTAGTTAATTGGTTATTACAAAATTTTGTCATGCATATCTACAACGTCGTCAAATACTCCATAATATCACTTTCTTCTTATCTTCCAGTCATCTATATTTAAGGAAGGAAACAATAGAACCATTAAGTGGAAAATATATTTTTCAATTAGAATTAAATTTGTAGGATCATGCACTTTTCTGCTAACCTTATTGTATGTTGTTTGACAAACTAGGTACTAACACATAATACAAAAACAATAGATGTTACTAATATATTTGATCATTTAGGCATGTGAAGTGCATTGTATTTAATCATATTTCCATCCTCCTAATAATGATAGTCAGTGTAGTAGTACACGTAGTGTGGCTACCCTCCCATGACATGACACTGGAAGGCATCTTGCATCATACACACACAAATCATAACATACACTAGTGACTTTCATTCCTTCTTCTAGTGATATGTAGTGTCACATACAATAATTGTTTGTGGAATCATACACGGAAGAACACTGATGTGTTGATTTTGTGAATCATGGAAAGAGTCGACAATTTTTCTCTATTACATAATCTTCTCACATCCAATAATGGAAAGTAAGAGATGTGATTGTGATGAGAGTTGTGATTCTCATAAATAATATGAGAAAAATAATTTTTAAAAGTCGTATCATGTGTAAAAATAAAATAGAATGCTAAGTTATAAAAATAATATGGGATCATGCTCCTTCAAGGGGTCTCGAGATGTCAGATTTTCACCCCCATGCACAAAGGTGATAGTTGTTGATAGACCTATTCATAGTCTTTCAGTTAGAATGGACCAAACCAACTTCAACTACATTGTGCATGCATGTAGCATATGTCTCTTTTTTCCTCAACTGATAAGGATACAAATAGAAGGTGGATGGAAGTTCCACACCTCACCCATGTGATACTTCTTCTCTTATAATTCAAAATATTACTTGATATACAAAAATCAACCACTGTTTTTAAACAAAGGCGTAAAAAACATACTGGAAAAACTTATACAAATCATGTGCTTAGTATTTGGTGGAACCATATTCTTGAAGTGAAGGAGAGAGTTGATGCACTTAATCCATACAGGATATGTGGAGCTATGGTGTTGAGTCATTTCCTCATTTTTCATATTACAGGCTCATTACTCACAAGGCATCCATTTGAATCAATTACCAATTTTAATTGTTGCAAACTTAGGTTAAGCACTAATTGAAAATATATTAGTGCTTTATAGAGAACCTAAATCTCAACAGGAGAAGCCCCACTCCCCACTCATATACCTTTTCTTTTGTCAAGTATGTATTGCAGTGTTATACACCACCATCAATGAATGTGAAATCCATACAAACCTATTAAACCATTTGCTGAAGAAAATTACACATTAAGAATGAAAAATTATATATTTACAAAACATTGAGTCATCTAATGACTTATATATATAATTGAACTACTTCTGGAAGATGCCTTTCATGAATATTGGGTATACATCACTTTGATTTTTGATATGGGCCTAAGCACATTCTTCTCACTAGTCTCTGACTTCATGTAGTTTTTGGAGGATTGACCAAGTTCAACTCTAATTTAATATAATCCATGGAGATAATGCTATAAAAAATAAGATGTCTCACCATGTTATGATGTAGAGGAACGTGTCTACTTCATAAACTTGTTTTTTTTCTTTCTGTGGTAGCCTTATTATCACAACATTTTAACACTAATGGATAAGGTTTCTCCCATATGGTATGATCCACTAAATCATGATTGACCACTAGGCTTTAGTTCTAGCCATTTTAAGGAAATAAACTTGGATTGTATAGTATATCGAGCGATGCATGTTTTTTTAGTGAGGATTTATAGACACAAAACCTTCATATGTAATGAAGATGGGGACACTTATAAACCCCAATACATCTAGATCATAAATCCACTTCACATCACAATATACTTCTAGCTCTATTGTGATCTACAAAAGACCAATACATGATCAGTTGTTCCTTTAAGTATCTTAGAATGCTATGTAGGGTCTCGAAATGATTCCTACTAGGATTTGAGTCTATCAAAATTTGAACAACATGCAGTAGGTCTGAGTTGGTGCAATTTATTAGTATATTTGGCCTCTAATTACTTGTTCCTATATAACTTAACAAATACTAGTACTTCTATTTTTCTTGAGTTGGAAATAAGAATGGCATACTGAGTGCTTCACAATGAAAATTTGATTTTTTTCTCAACATAGGTTCTAAGACATCATGATGTGATCATGAATTTAATAAATTTTACTTCCAAAATGATATCAAATTATTTGAAATCTTCCATATCAAAATTAGAAGCCAAGTAAATCATAGTACTACTGATAATACCACTACTAGTGAGAAAAAATAAGCTTGTCATATACATGCAGATATATTATAGCACAAACTTGATTATATAATTTATGACATATACATTTGCCTCCTACATTTATATGAAACATGTTAGAGTTATTAGTTAATTATGTATATGAGCCTGATAATCTTATACCATTAGGGTTAACATTTCTTCTTAATACTTGTATCCTCTCCTATATATAGGATGGAAGTTTGCCACCTATGAATAAGAAATATTTCATTATCCTTATATTACTTTTGACATGGTATCATAGAATAGATCCTAATCTTATAGAGAAAAAGATATAACATACACATGCGGGCGGTCACCATCTTTTATGGGCTTGTCTACTCATTAGGCATCATTGTGACCTCTTGACATTTTCTTTCATTCTCATTTTTTATGGAAGGAAATTTAGTCATCACCAATCATCATCCTCATATTCACCTATGTCCATATCAAACACATGCTCTAATAGCCTCAAATCTCATATTTGGTCCTCTCTCATGTCCAACTTGCTTGGTTGCCATCACCGTTGGTTGTGCCATTGGAATTCTACGCAATCAGCATATTATGTTGTCCACTATCCACACATGCCTATAACTAATACAAGTGACAACCTTCCTTTTGGTCAACAACTTCAATTTTATCCTTTTCATCCTTCGACAAAAAATTTCCATCAAATTTTCTCCATTTCATTAAATTTATTGTGGATTTTCTTTCCTTCCATTGGCTCATCAACAATGTAGCACACTACCTGAGAAAATATATTATGATATATCCCTTTAGTAGTGAAACTTAGTTTAGTAGTTACATGGAAAATAAGGAAAAAGGTGTTTGATCCGCCACCATGTTTTATATTGGAAATGAGGACAAATAAGATACAACATCATGAGGCCATTGTGGAAAGATGAGACGGCATACAAACCAAATAGATAAGCAAAAAAGACCAAAAATTTATATCATGTGATCTTGATACATGTGGGGAAGGATTAGAACCCTATCTCTCCACATAAATTGACATGGACCCATCTCTAAATGTTTCAAGAAAAAATGGTGTTTTCAAGTTTTTTGGTGTTTTCAAGTTAATAAATAAAAAACTATAAAATGAAATAAATATGGGTGGAAATTAGTTTATATATTTGTGTGCCCTTCCCATCATTATCCTAAAGCTCCTAATTTTTAGGTATATTGGATTCCTAATCACCTTAAGACCTCCCAAGGCAGAGATCACTCATTGGTTACTGGTGCATAGGAAGCTCTTAGAGAATTATAAGAGGGTATGAATCAAAACAACATCTAAACTTTTATGAGATAAAATAAATATAGGTATCCATATAAATCATGTAAGAACTTTAAGAAGATATGGATAGCTATATGTAGTTTGAACAGTTAAGGTAGAAGTTAGTAATATAGTCTAATTATCATTTTCACAACCTAATGATATTCAGAAGTAGGTGGTTTCTGAAGAAGGATACTTTGATCAATAGTAATGTAAGAAATGGAAGGTGGAGGTAGCTCGATTCTATTGCTTTAGGAGGTTTGAAAGGGGCGTGAAGTGCGATGGATATGGGGAGGATATTTATAGGATGAAGTTGGGTTTGGGGTTATGGACAAATGCTTCTAGAAAAGGCAGAGGATTCCCATGATGAACTACAAGGTGTGTCTCATAGATAAAGGGAATCTTCCACGTTGTATTGGTCAATGGATTTAAGACGTATGGTGGCCCAGGCTGAAATGATCCAGAAAAAATCATGGAGAATTGTAGATTTTGAACAAAATAATGAAAGAGAGATAATTCAAGATTATCCCTCAGATTTATCAACAAAAGCAATAAAATATTTTATTTATGATAATTCAACTAGGAATTTTTTTAGAAAGGCTTATAAAAATTAGAATTGATGAGAAAATTGTACTTTTAATCTAAAAGAAGATTTCATCGTATAAAGCCTCAAACTAGGTAAGAGTGGGTGAAATGAATGGATTATATAGGTGGGAAATGTGGAAAAAAGGAATAAATGTGGAATAATGATAAAGTGTGTGGTATGTTGAGTGGACTCCATCATTATCCAGAGAATTAATGACAATTATAAATTTGTATTTAGTGAGAAAAAATGGGATTTCAATGATTTACCCTCTGAAGGCAAGGTTTGAGATAAGAGTGAGAATCACAGGCTTGAGCTAAGTCTGACCCCCATTTATGGTCATAAATAGTCCAAGAGGTTGGACTCGTCAAGGATGTTCAGACAAACTTTATGGAGGGTGGAAAGCCAGGTGATAGCTTTTCCTTATAAGGAAGAGTTAATGAAATTGTAACGACCCCGCCTCCCAGTAACCCCAATTAAGGGAGACCAAGAGGTCAGAGCCGTTATCCCAATTTCCGGATCAAAGGTTCGACATATAATCTATAATAATTATCAAATTCTACTAAACTAAACTGAAAGGATGTAATAAAAGTTAACTTCGCATACCTTTTTTAAAAACTTGGACATCTACTTCTATCCACATCTGGAGTCTATTCTAACTAATCCTCCTTTGCACTTTAATTCTCATTTAATTCCACATATGCCACTTTACTGTTTGTTCTTTTCACTTGTACCTAAAATACTGACAAACAAAACGTCAGTCAACATAAATGAATTATGCTGGTATGTGGGGGAAACAATAATCGTGCAATTAACCATAACAACATATTGCAGTCAATTATAGTTTATCAACCAAATTTACGTTTTAAATATAATTGTGTGATCCATACACACCTTATCCTCTGTGTTGTCCCTACAGTGGACTTGGATGCTACCTTCCTTATGGTAGATCCCCATTAAACCCCTCATGATCCTACCTAACAGGTGAATCGGTTTCTAGGGTTGAGTCACATGGCACTACTCGTAGGTAGCCCACTCCTTAACTCATGGTGTGCTAAAGAGTCTCATGGTGTGCTAAAGAGTCTCGTGGCACTACACGTGGGTATCCCAATTTCTAACTCATGATATCCTAGACCTTACTCTAGGTTACCCTTTTTAGCATTTATAAAGCCACAGAGGAGGACCCGGATCTAAGCCAGTTATATATACATATTTATAGTGATAATCCTAGTCACTTTATAGTTGCATGAAATGAAAGTCATCCAAGAAGTTATTTTCAGGAAACCGATAAAAACATTTGGGAATTGCCATGAAACTAAAGCGATTATCCAGAAACTTAACCACATACCTGTCAGGCTCATTTGAGATAGAATAATCCAATCAAGAAATCCAAATAGGTAAGCAAGCACATTATGAGATCTTGAAATATGCATACAATTTCCTATTATTAATCATGCCATCAAGATCTACTATACCTAGCTCGCTTCTTAGGGTTTCTAGTCCACTTTTAGGGTTTTCATTGCAATTAGGGTTTCCCTTCATCTTTTACTATTTTAAACCCTAATTTTATACAATTACTCATAAACCCTAATTATCTCATCTATTCTTCACAAAAGATATTAAGGTTATCCTTTAAAAACATATAACCCTGATTTTAGAAAAAGCATAATTAACCATCAATTAAGTCCATTAAACCTCTTTTACATTAAAGCAACCATTTTTATCCTTTTAATCCATGACGAGATCATTATGCTCATTTATCATCAATTCATAGATCATTTTGGTCTAATTCACATATGAACCCTATTTGTCATTAATTCTACCTTTATCCATTAGAAAACCCTAATTACTACATTAAGGGTATTTATCCACAATTAGGAACTTTTATACTTGAAATATCCTAGAATTATCATATCTCAACTTTATTCACAATTTTGAATAATTAAAACCATTATGAGTCACATTTACTAATATTAGGGTTTCAAGGCCCATTAAAGCATATTTATGCACATGAAACTCTAAATTAAGCTAATTACATGCAAAATTCATCCTTTTTGTTCTCAATATACCTTTTTACAATTAATAGGTTAGTATCAACTTTAATCATCCATTAAACCCTACTAAATATATTAATCATCTCAAAATAGGGTTTCTTAATCATTCAAGCATTAAAGTTGATAACTTCCATTACTTTTCTAATTTCAAGAGGAATTAGCCTTTCAAACCATTTTTAATGGATTCCTCTCATTTTTCTTAGCAAAATACATATATTATATGTATCAATCCGAACTACCATTATTTAGTTATGAATATTGCAATAAAATCTTACTTGGGCCAATCAGAAGCTGTCACATCGCCCTATTCCCATACAACTCGCTCACTGGTTTGGAAACATTTCGAAATGATGTTTTTGCCCCCACATAAGTTACAGGTCATTCAGCCCGTGGAAGGGCAAAACCATCAAAAGTGCTTCCTTCCTTCTTCTACCTAGCGCTGAGGGTATTGCTGCCGCCAAGGGCACGGTTCCTGCTTCCCTCTATTGCCTCGACGACCACCAGGGAGGGTGTCGTTGCCTCCACCTTACACTGGCACACGCGAAGCGCCCCCATGCCATGGCCAATACGGTTTTTCCTGAGCTAGATCTTCCCACGTTTGCTGCTGTGTTTATTGTAGTCTTGCAGTCCAATGGCGAGAGCTGCTAGAAGGCAAGGGTGCGAGTGTGATATCTGATCCATCTTAGGTTGTCGTGGAGGCTTGTTGCCTCCATCAAGACTACAAAACAAACCTTCGTTGCTCCAGGGATAGATCCCTACTCTCGACTAGGGTTTTCACAAAAAGAACAAGGAGGATAACGTGGGATCTCTCTCGAACTCCACCCATATGCTCTACCCCTTATATAGGGGAGGGTATCCACACCCTAAGGTATCCATCCATGAGTCAAAGAGTTCTTTTCTCAATAGGAACCCAAGTTCCTTCATTAGGAAGCAAGCTTCTCTCTCCTAATTACCTATTTAATATTCTTTATTCTTTAGATGATTGGATTTCAAAAATCACCTCTCTTCTTCTCTTATACTTGCCCTTTAATCTATTGGCACGAAATTATGTTTTCTTTTAATAGAAAATATTTCCTTTTTAATAATGCCACCAAATTCATTCATTATGCATCATATTATCCTTTTATTTTCTATGATTGGTATTTTCTCTTTCTTTTTTTCCATTTGGGGTCCTTGGATCCCAAGAAACTCTAAGATTTCGAAATTCCATTTTAAGGATACTTATTATCCTTCTAGATACATCTATATTAATTATTTCCTATTATCTTGTTTATTTCTTATTAAAATATCTCTTTTCAAGGATTTCTCTTTATCTCTCTTTTTATTTTCCTTATTGGAATTCCTTTTAACATAAGAAACCTCCTGGATACGAAAATCCATCAAAGATAACTCAATTATACCTCTTTTCACTTATTTCCCACATTTTATCATTGTTTTCAATTTCTTTCTTAATAAAGAAATATTTTATTGATCTTTTCTTTTCTTATTGCATTCTCTTTGCAACTTTGGACTCCTTGGAACTCAAGGAACCCAAGAGGCACGGAATCCACCTTTGGATTAAATTCTTTTGCCTTCCAGAGGTTTCTACATTTTTCTTTTCTCCATTTCTTATTAATAATGGAATTCTTTTGTCTTTTCCTTGTTATTGGGCCCAATAGCCAATAAAGCCCACAAAACAACCAACAAGGCTATTGTAAACGAACGTCATTTATTCAAAACAAATCATATCATTATTTGTTCAAATATCATTCATAAGAGAAATTACATTTCTCAACAAAAGAACTGAAAAATTGGGGTTGTAACATCCTTCCCCTCTTATAGGAATTTTGTCCTCAAAATTCCATCAAGCAAACAAACAATTTAGGATAACACTTTTACATGTCCATCATTGGCCCCTATGTGGCTTTGCCCTATCCATGGTGCCTCCAAAGAACCTTTATCATCACATATTCCTTTATCTGAGTTCTTTCACCTTGGCATCTATAAACCTCATAGGTGACTCAGGTCATTTCAGCCTCCCTTGGGGCTCCCTAGGTTCATTGCTCCGCACATGATCTAGGTACCTCACATAGTGCTCTAAATTGGACACATGGAACTCATCACACATCACATTATCCTGAGGGGTAAGGGAAAACTTAACCTTCTCCACAAAACCATGTCAAAAGAACCCATGCATCGGGGACTCAGCTCTCTTAGCTATAACCTACAGGGGTCAAATTTTCATGTAACATATTCCCCCACAGTGAAGTGCATGTTAGTCTACTTTGTATCAGCTATGATTCATGTCATCCTTGGGCTCCTTTCAGCCATCATACTATCAAAGTGACTTCATCTGCACTCACTGTGGTCCTTTTCAAGCCTTCATGAGGTCCCTTCACCAACATCATGGTGACCGACACAACCTCCCTTACAGAGCTCCTTTACATCCCGACACTGGCTATGGTGGTTATCATCACATCTTACAGAAGACAAGAATTGTCTCTAGGTATCACCCTGAGCGAGCACACATTCTCTCATCAAACCCTCTAGTCTAGATCGTACTAACCATTAGCTAGGGGTGATAAGCGGTACTAACATCGAGTTCTTCATGTACCTATTTCCACCTTATGGAAGTGAACCTTTAGGTTATACTCAAGAACTTTTGAACTCACATCATAGTATAGTTGAACCATCTTTCTCTCCTACAAGTAGTTCAACCGGATCTGTCCCTTGACAATACTCTTCTTTCTCATGTCATCTAGGTAAGGCGATCTACCATAACCCATATTGCATCTTGACCTTCCTTGGTCTAGGGAAGACTTACCACAACATACATAGTGATGAAATCCCATTCTCTCTCAGGGACTCTTTTATCCTCTATATCGATACACTGGGTTACTGGTGTTCGTTCTTCACCTCCTGGATTGCATGGCAACATACCACATGCAACTTCATCTTAGGCATCCAAAGTACTGTTGTCACTTATTATCTTGGTAGTACCATGGTATATGGTAATTTTAAATCATGATCTCCTATATGTCATGATTCCTTAAGATTGATTCCTCATAAACCCTAAACCACTCTAGTTGGGGTTTCATCTTCCTTTTTTTTTAGAGAAGTGCATCTGAGGTTCTACAACCATCCTTTTATCATGATATGCCCTAGGCTGGCTAACCAAACAACCATTAACTTGATCAACCAATATTGTTACATCTGAGTGTTTGCCAAACTTATCTCTTTTTCCAACTGAGGGTTAACTTAACAACTTCTTCTAGCCTTTAGCTAAACTAGGCAGCTGCATCTCATCCAGAGCATCCATTACCACTTCACATCCTTAGGTGTAAGGTAATGTTGAAGACATACACCTCCATGTATTCCACTTATTATCTCATCTCATCTCTAAGTCTATCTTCATCAAGAAAACTCTGAGCTTATTCTCTTGTTTTTTCGAACTCAACCTTCATATCTCATGACAAAAACATCCTCATAAGATGACTTCACTATTCCTCTTAGTGTTTCTAAACCATCCATGTATCATGCGCTCCACCATGGTATGTTATCATCTCTGTCCTCATACCTCATGGCAACGTTCCAACTCACATCACATTTTATCTTTGGTGTATGGCATGCGTATTGTCCTATCTCTCACTCCCATAACAAGAGGAAATAAGCATTTGGCTACAGTCTAAATACAGAGTTCTTCCTATTCCAAGAGTAGAGATGGTACATCCCACCTTGCCAGTATACCTTTAAATCTAAGTTGAAACGTGCTACATATGCCTCTAAATTACAAACATCTCGATATCAAAGTTACTTCCATGGAAAACTAGTTTTGAACCTACTTGGGTCCACACATATTCCTTGGTCATCTCCTCTAGGTCTATAGGGTGCTGGCACTTTTGGGTCATCCCTCTTCCCTTATGCATCCAGAGAGTGCCCTACTCATCTGCCCTTTGGGTCCCATGAGTTCATGAAGGTGATCAATCTCCTAACCCATGGCCCTCATACAATGATAGTTGTTACCTCCCGACCCTATGGTCATGTGCAACTAGGGAATCAGGCAACTCCTACTTCCATCAGTCTTATCCCTACCTGACCCTAGGATAGACTTAGGATTCTATTATAGTACATGTCTAGCTTAGAACCTTACCCAATCCTTCATCATCTCTCTCTCTCTACATTCATGGTCTGACTTTCATCCTTTTATAGGGGTCATGGCAACCTGCCTACCTTGGTCAGGCCCCATACTAGTTACCTCCATGGTAACACATCCACATGCACTTAGAGATGGTTATGGCCACCAGGGAGGGTGGCGTTGCCTCTGCCTTACCCTAGCGCACGTGAAGCGCCTCTAAGCCGTGGCCAATACGGCTATTCCTGAGCTAGATCTGCCTACGTTTGCTGCAGTCTTGCATTCCTACGATAAGAGTTGCTCGAAGGCAAGGGCGCGAGTGTGATATTTGATCCATCTTAGGTTGTCGTGGAGGCTTGCTGCCTCCATTAAGACTACAAAACAAACCTTTGTTACTCCAGGGATAGATCCCTACTCTCGACTAGGGTTTTCACGAAAAGAACAAGGAGGATAACGTGGGATCTCTCTTGAACTCCACCCATATGCTCTACCCCTTATATAGGGGAGGGTATCCACACCCTAAGGTATCCATCCATGAGTCAAAGAGTTCTTTTCCCAATAGGAACCCAAGTTCCTTCATTAGGAAGCAAGCTTCTCTCTCCTAATTACCTCTTTAATATTCTTTATTCTTTAGATAATTGGATTTTGAAAATCACCTCTTTTCTTCTCTTGTACTTGTCATTTAATCCATTGGCATGAAATTTTGTTTTCTTTTAATAGAATATACTTCCTTTTTAACAATGCCACCAAATTCATTCATTATGCATCATATTATCCTTTTATTTTCTATCATTGGTATTTTCTCTTTATTTTTCTCCATTTAGACTCCTTGGACCCCAAGAAACTCTAAGATTTCGAAATTCCTTTGTAAGGATACTTATTATCCTTCTAGATACATCTATATTCATTATTTTGCATTATCTTATTTATTTCTTATTAAAATATCTCCTTTTAAGGATTTCTCGTTATCTCTCTTTTTATTTTCCTTATTGGAATTACTTTTAACATAAGAAACCTCATGGATATGATAATCCATCAAAGATAACACAATTATACCTCTTTTCACTTATTTCCCACATTTTATCATTGTTTTCAATTTCTTTCTTAAATATTTTATTGATCTTTTCTTTTCTTATTGCATTCTCTTTGCAACTTTGGACTCCTTGGAACCCAAGAGGCACGAAATCCACCTTTCGATTAAATTCTTTTGCCTTCCAGAGGTTTCTACATTTTTCTTTTCTCCATTTCTTATTAATAATGGAATTCCTTTTGTCTTTTCCTTATTATTGGGCCCAATAGCCAATAAAGCCCACAAAACAACCAACAAGGATATTGTAAACGAAACTCATTTATTCAAAACAAATCATATCATTATTTGTTCAAATATCTTTAATAAGAGAAATTACATTTCTCAACAAAAGAACCCAAAAATTGGGGTTGTAACATCCTTCCCCTCTTATAGGAATTTTATCCTCAAAATTCCATCAAGCAAACAAACAATTCCGAATAAGACTTTTACATGTCCATCCTTGGCCCCTATGTGGCTTTGCCCTATCCATGGCGCTTACAAAGAACCTTTATCATCACATATTCCTTTCTCTGGGTTCTTTCACCTTGGCATCTATAAACCTCATAGCTGACTCAGGTCATTTTAGCCTCCCTTGGGGATCACTAGGTTCATTGCTCCACACATGGTCTGCGTACCTCACATAGTGCTCTAAATTGGACACATGGAACTCATCACACATCACATTATCCTAAGGGGTAAGGGCAAACTTAACCTTCTCCACCAAACCATGTCAAAAGAACCCATGCATCGGGGACTCAACTCTCTTAGCTATAACCTAGAGGGATCAGATTTTCATGTCACATATTCCCCCACAGTGAACTTCATGTTAGTCTACTTTGTATCAGCTATGACTCATGTCGTCCTTGGGCTCCTTTCATCCATCATACAATCAAAGCGACTTCATCTGCACTCATTGTGGTCCTTTTCAGGCCTTCGCGAGGTCCTTTCACCAACATCATGGTGACCGACACAACCTCCCTTACAGAGCTCCTTTACATCCCAACACTGGCTATGGTGGTTATCATCACATCTTATAGAAGATAAGAACTGTCTCTAGGTATCACCCTGAGCGAGCACACATTGTCTCATCAAACCCTCTAGTTTAGATCGTACTAACCATTAGCTAGGGGTGATAAGTGGTACTAACATCGAGTTCTTCATGTACCTATTTCCACCTTATGGAAGTGAACCTTTAGGTTATACTCAAGAACTTTTGAACTAGCATCATAGTGTAGTTGAACCATCTTTCTCTCCTACAAGTAGTTCAGCCAGATCTGTCCTGTGACAGTACTCTTCTTTCTCATGTCATCTAGGTAAGGTGATCTACCATAACCCATATTGCATCTTGACCTTCCTTGGTCTAGGGGAGACTTACCACAACATCCATAGTGATGAAATCCCATTCCTTCTTAGGGACTCTTTTATCCTCTATATCGATACACTGGGTTACTGGTATTCGTCCTTCACCTCCTGGATTGCATGGCAACATACCACATGCAACTTCATCTAAAGCATCCAAACTACTGTTATCACTTATTATCTTGGTAATACCATGGTATATGGTAATCTTAAATCATGATCTCCTGTATGTCATGATTCCTCAAGATTGATTCCTCAGAAACCCTAAACCACTCTAGTCAGGGTTTCATCTCCCTTTTTTTCCAGAGAAGTGCATCTGAGGTTCTAGAACCATCCTTTTATCATGATATGCCCTAGGCTGTCTAACCAAACAACCATTAACTTGATCAACCAATTTTGTTACATATGAGTGTTAGCCAAACTTATCTCTTTTTCCAATTGAGGGTTAACCTAACTTCTTCTAGCCTCTAACTAAACTAGGCAGCTGCATCTCATCCAGAGCATCCATTACCACTTCACATCCTTAGGTGTAAGGTAATGTTGAAGACATACACCTCCATGTATTCCACTTATTATCTCATCTCAGCTCTATGTCTATCTTCATCAAGAAAACTCTGAGCTTATTCTCTTGGTTTTTCGAACTCAACCTTCATAGCTCATGACAAAGACATCCTCATAAGATGACTTCACTATTCCTCTTAGTATTTGTAAACTATCCATGTATCATGCACTCCACCAGGGTATGTTATCATCTCTGTCCTCATACCACATGGAAACGTTCCAACTCACATCACCTTTTATCTTTGGTGTATGGCATGCGTATTGTCCTATCTCTCACTCCCATAACAAGAGGAAATAAGCATTTGGCTACAGTCCAAATATAGAGTTCTTCCTATTCCAAGAGTAGAGATGGTACATCCCACCTTGCCAGTACACCTTTAAATCTAAGTTGAAACGTGCCACATATGTCTCTACATTACAAACATCTCGATATCAAAGTTACTTCCATGGAAAACTGGTTTCGAACCTACTTGGTTCCACACATATTCCTTGGTCATCTCCTCTAGGTCTATAGGGTGCTGGCACTTTTAGGTCATCCCTCTACCCTTATGCATCCAGAGAGTGCCCTACTCATCCGCCCTTTGGGTCCCATGAGTTCATGAAGGTGATCAATCTCCTAACCCATGGCCCTCAGACAATGATAGTTGTTACCTCCCAACCCTATGGTCATGTGCAACTAGGGAATTAGGCAACTCCTACTTCCATCGGTCTTATCCCTACCTGACTCTAGGATAGGCATAGGATTCTATTATAGTACATGTCTAGCTTAGAACCTTACCCAAGCCTTCATCATCTCTCTCTCTCTATGCATTCATGGGCTGACTTTCATCCTTTTATAGGGGTCATGGCAACCTGCCTACCTTGGTCAGGCCCCATACCGGTTACCTTCATGGTAACACATCCACATGCACTTAGAGATGGTTATCTATGGGTCTACAGGTTCATTCTCATACCATGTACTCTTCACTTAGCTTCTCAAGATCCTATAAGACCTCTTTAGGTTTCCTCAAAACCCACAAAACCGGTATACAACCTACCAAAGGGTCCCTCTCCCTAGATGGGAGGAAACTACAACTCTTGACAACAAGGTCACAAACATCCTTAGGGTTTATATTCACATGAGCATGCTTAACCCAGCAACTACTAAGTCACAAGAAGACCACCTACTAAACTATGCTAGGTCATACTTGTTCTCATCTTCAACATTGGATCAAGATCATACCTTCCCATGTCATCAACTTAGTTGTGGGGGGTTCATCAAACATACCTTAAACTTAAGGGGTTTCCCTTTCCTCTGTCCATGAGAAGTACCATGCTCGCCTCTATAGAAACTCAAATCTCATCATGAGCATTAGGTACACCACTTCTCCTCTTAGGCCTGGGAACCCTAGGTTCACTTTTGGGTGTAAAAGTGCATGCTCAACCTCTTAACCATGAATCAAGCATGTATAAGGCATGACATGCACTTCCTGTCATCCCTCTACTTGAGAAACACTTCAGAGTTGAGTCCTTCTCAAGGACAATCAACAAGGTACAAGGCCTCACAACCTGTTACTAAACCTCTTCATGGTTTAAGGAACTCTTCTTCTCATCTATACCATAGGTACAGAGGTACCAGCAGTCTCATCCTCTCTCTAGGGTTTGGTTCCTCTAATGGCAACCAAGATATCGTCAGCATGAGGCAACCACTATCATCCACTTAGGTTGCATCATCCTCAACTCCCCATTTTTCCTCATATCTCAGAGTCTAGGCTTCCAACCTTCTTGCTTGGGTCCTTCTCTCTCTCTCTAGAGATAACTCCACAACCATCATTATACTAAAGGTCCTCTCTCCATGAATATGGATCAAGCTCACAAGCATACCTCTAAGTGGGTGAAGCCTATGTTCAAACTTATGGTTTCTCAAAGTTATCCCTAGCCCTTTGTGCTTATCTCATCAGCTATCCAACATACTCCCTTGGCTAGGGTTTCAACCTACTGCTCACACTACTGACATATTCTGGGTGCCTACTATGCCATGCTCATATAAGCTCATGGGGTTTCTATAGGTTCTTCTCTAACCTCATCAAAGAAGGTTCTATCCTTCATTCTAACATGCACGACCCTTCCCAGGGTTGGGTCACCAAAGGTACTCGGTCATCCAACTTCTCATGGCTCATATGGCATCCAAGGCATGTCCATCCAAACACCTGGTCTACCATGACATGTAACTCATCATGTCATCTATCTCTCTAACCTTCACTTAGGGTTAGGGTTAACATCATTCTCATAGGATGTGCCAGGTCTCCACTTATAATGGAGATCTCTACCTCCAAGACTAACTCTCTTTACTTATCCTCCTGACAAGAAGGTCTAGCCTCAGGTCTCTCCTGAGGGCATGACAACTTATGTCATACGACCTAAGCATGTCTCTATTCTTTTATGCTTAATCTATTAAGCTTATGTCCATGACATCTTATTCACATGCTTTTTATTAATTTAGTGGAGGATTCCTTAAACCTTATCAACCTTACCCATACCTCAAGAGGGTGAGGTAAAGAGAGAAAACCCTACTCATTATAATCCTTAATAGCATTTGAGTTGAGAAGGGATGAACAAGATGAGAGAGTCCTAAAGGTATCTTATTTTGATTCAAATCATGAGACATTAGCCAAGCAGTCACACTAATCCGGGAGTCCTTGTATTCTGACCAGTAGTGTGGAGGAAAATCTTGCCAGCCTTCGGACGTGATCCTTTTCTAGACACATTTATCTTTTAGAAATTCCTCTAATAACTCCCTTGGGTTCTACATAGTTTGTAAAATTTAATAATTATTAAAGATTAAATGAGGAACCTATGCTCTGATACCAAATGTAATGACCCCGCCTCCTAGTAACCCCCAATTAAGGGAGACTAAGAGGTCAGAGCCGTTATCCCAATTTCCAGATCAAAGGTTAGACATATAATCTATAATAATTATCAAATTCTACTAAACTAAACTAAAAGGTTGTAATAAAAATTAACTTCGCATACCTTTTTCAAAAACTTGGACATCTACTTCTATCCACATCCGGAGTCTATTCTAACTAATCCTCCTTTTCACTTTAATTCTCATTTAATCCCACATATGCTACTTTACTATTTGTTCTTTTCACTTGTACCTAAAATGCCGACAAACAAAATGTCGGCCAGCATAAATGAATTATGTTGGTATGTGGGGGAAACAATAATCGTGCAATTAACCATAACAACATATTGCAATCAATTACAATTTATCAAGCAACTTTACATTTTAAATATAAATGCACGATCCATACATACCCTATCCCCTGCGTTATCCCTGCAGTGGACTTGTATGTTACCTTCCTTATGGTAGATCCCCATTAAACCCCTCATGATCCTACCTAACAGGTGAATCAATTTCTAGGGTTGAGTCACATGGCACTACCAGTAGGTAGCTCACTCCTTAACTCATGGTGTGCTAAAGAGTCTCATGGCACTACACGTGGGTAGCCCAATTTCTAACTCATGATAACCTAGACCTTACTCTAGGTTACCCTTTTTAGCATTTGCAAAGCCATAGAGGAGGACCCAGATCTAAGCCAGTTATATATACATATTTATAGTGATAATCCTAGTCACTTTATAGTTGCATGAAATGAAAGTCATCCAAGCAGTTATTTTCAGCCAATCGATAAAAACATTTGGGAATCGTTGTGAAACTAAAATGATTATCCATAAACTTAACCACATACCTGTCAGGCTGATTTGAGATAGAATAATCCAATCAAGAAAACCAAATAGGCAAGCAAGCACATTATGAGATCCTGAAATATGCATACAATTTCCTATTATTAATCATGCCATCAAGATCTACTATACCTAGCTTGCTTCCTAGGGTTTCTAGCCCACTTTTAGGGTTTTCATTGCAATTAGGGTTTCCCTTCATCTTTTACTATTTTAAACCCTAATTATATACAATTACTCATAAACCCTAATTATCTCATCTATTCTTCACAAAAGATATTAAGGTTATCCTTTAACAACATATAACCCTGATTTCAAAAAAGCATAATTAACCATCAATTAAGTCCATTAAGCCTCTTTTACATTAAAGCTGCCATTTTTATCCTTTTAATCCATGACAAGATCATTATGCTCATTTATCATGAATTCATAGTTCATTATGGTCTAATTCACATATGAACCCTATTTGTCATTAATTCTACCTTTATCCATTAGAAAACCCTAATTACTACATTAAGGGTATTTATCCACAATTAGGAACTTTTATACTTGAAATAGCTTGGAATTATCATATCTCAACTTTATTCATGATTTTGAATAATTAAAACCATTATGAGTCACATTTACTAATATTAGGGTTTCAAGGCCCATTAAAGCATATTTATGCACATGAAACTCTAAATTAAGCTAACTACGTGTGAAGTTCATCATTTTTGTTCTCATTGTACCTTTTTACAATTAACAGGTTAGTATCAACTTTAATCATCAATTAAACCCTACTAAATATATTAATCATCTCAAAATAGGGTTTCTTAATCATTAAAGCATTAAAGTTGATAACTTCCATTACTTTTTTAATTGTAAGAGGAATTAGCCATTAAAACCATTTTTAATAAATTCCTCTCATTTTTCTGAGCAAAATGCATATATTATATGTATCAATCCAAGCTACCATTATTTAGTTATGAATATTGCAATAAAATCTTACTTGGGCCAATCTGAAGTTGCCACGTCGCCCTATCCACATGCAACTCGCTCACTGGTTTGGAAACATTTTGAAATGACATTTTTCCCCCGCATAAGTTACAGGTCCTTCAGCCCGCATAAGGGAAAAACAGTCAAAAGTGCTTCCCTCCTTCTTCTACCTCGCGCTGAGGGTTTTGCTGCCACCCTAGCTGCCAAGGGTGTGGCTCCTCCTTCCCTCTATTGACCTCGACGGCTACCAGGGAGGGTGATGTTGCCTCTGCCTTACCCTAATGCATGCAAAGCGCCTCCAAGCCGTGTCCAATACGTCTTTTCCTGAGCTAGATCCACCCACATTTTCTACTGTGTTTGCTGCAGTCTTGCAGTCCTACGGCAAGAGTTGCTCAAAGGCAAGGGTGCGGGTGTGATATCTGATCCATCTTAGGTTGTTTTGGAGGTTTGTTGCCTCCATCAAGACTGAAAAACAAACCTTCATTGCTCTAGGGATAGATCCCTACTCTCGACCAGGGTTTTCATGAAAAGAACAAGGAGGAGAGTGTGGGATCTCTCTTGAACTCCACCCATATGCTCTACCTCTTATATAGGGGAGGGTATCCACACCCTAAGGTATCCATCTACGAGTCAAAGAGTTCTTTTCCCAATAGGAACCCAAGTTCCTTCATTAGGAAGCAAGCTTCTCTCTCCTAATTACCTCTTTAATATTCTTTATTCTTTAGATAATTGGATTTCAAAAATCACCTCTTTTCTTCTCTTGTACTTGCCCTTTAATCCATTGGCACGAAATTATGTTTTCTTTTAATAGAAAATACTTCCTTTTGAACAATGCCACCAAATTCATTCATTATGCATCATATTATCCTTTTATTTTCTATCATTGGTATTTTCTCTTTCTTTTTCTCCATTGGGGCTCCTTGGACCCCAAGAAACTCTAAGATTTCGAAATTCCTTTTTAAGGATACTTATTATCCTTCTAGATACATCTATATTCATTATTTCTCATTATCTTATTTATTTCTCATTAAAAATATCTCTTTTTAAGGATTTCTCTTTATCTCTCTTTTTATTTTCCTTATTGGAATTCCTTTTAACATAAGAAACCTCATGGATACGAAAAGCCATCAAAGATAACTCAATTATACCTCTTTTCACTTATTTCCCACATTTTATCATTATTTTCAATTTCTTTCTTAATAAAGAAATATTTTATTGGTCTTTTCTTTTCTTATTGCATTCTCTTTGCAAATTTGGACTCCTTGGAACCCAAGGAACCCAAGAGGCATGAAATCCACCTTTGGATTAAATTATTTTGCCTTCCAGAGGTTTCTACATTTTTCTTTTCTCCATTTCTTATTAATAATGGAATTCCTTTTGTCTTTTCCTTATTATTGGGCCCAATAGCCAATAAAGCCCACAAAACAACCAACAAGGCTATTGTAAACGAAACTCATGTATTCAAAACAAATCATATCATTATTTGTTCAAATATCTTTAATAAGAGAAATTGCATTTCTCAACAAAAGAACCCAAAAATTGGGGTTGTAACATCCTTCCCCTCTTATAGGAATTTTGTCCACAAAATTCCATCAAGCAAACAAACAATTCAGGATAAGACTTTTACATGTCCATCATTGGTACTTATGTGGCTTTTCCCTATCCGTGGCGCTTCCAAAGAACCTTTATCATCACATATTCCTTTCTCTGAGTTATTTCAACTTGGCATCTATAAACCTCATAGGTGACTCATGTCATTTCAGCCTCCCTTGGGGCTCACTAGGTTCATTGCTTCACACATGGTCCGGGTACCTCACATAGTGCTCTAAATTGGACGCATGGAACTCATCACACATCACATTATCTTGAGGGGTAAGGGAAAACTTAACCTTCTCCACCAAACCATGTCAAAAGAACCCATGCATCGAGGACTCAGCTCCCTTAGCTATAACCTAGAGGGGTCAGATTTTCATGTCACATATTCCCCCACAGTGAAATGCATGTTAGTCTACTTTGTATCATCTATGACTCATGTCATCCTTGGGCTCCTTTCAGCCATCATACGATCAAAGCAACTTCATCTGCACTCACTATGGTCATTTTCAGGCCTTCACGAGGTATCTTCACCAACATCATGGTGACCGACACAACCTCACTTACAGAGCTCCTTTACATCCCGACACTGGCTATGGTGGTTATCATCACATCGTACAAAAGACAAGAACTGTCTCTAGGTATCACCCTGAACGAGCACACATGCTCTCATCAGACCCTCTAGTCTGGATCGTACTAACCATTAGCTAGGGGTGATAAGCGGTACTAACATCGAGTTCTTCATGTACCTATTTCCACCTTATGGAAGTGAACCTTTAGGTTATACTCAAGAACTTTTGAACTTGCATCATAGTGTAGTTGAACCATCTTTCTCTCCTACAAGTAGTTAAACCAGATTTGTCCCTTGACAGTACTCTTCTTTCTCATGTCATCTAGGTAAGGTGATCTACCATAACCCATATTGCATCTTGACCTTCCTTGGTCTAGGGGAGACTTACCACAACATCCATAGTGATGAACTCCCATTCCCTCTCAGGGACTCTTTCATCCTCAATATTGATATACTGGGTTACTGGTGTTCGTCCTTCACCTCCTGGCTTGCATGGCAACATACCACATGCAACTTCATCTTAGGCATCCAAAGTACTACTGTCACTTATTATCTTGGTAGTACCATGGTATATGGTAATCTTAAATCATGATCTCATGTATGTCATGATTCCTCAAGAATGATTCTTCAGAAACCCTAAACCACTCTAGTCGGGGTTTCATCTCCCTTTTTTTTAGAGAAGTGCATCTGAGGTTCTACAACCATCCTTTTATCATGATATGCCCTAGACTGGTTAATTTGATCAACCAATATTGTTACATCTAAGTGTTATCCAAACTTATCTCTTTTTCCAACTGAGGGTTAACCTAACAACTTCTTCTAGCCTCTAGCTAAACTAGGCAGCTGTATCTCATCCAGAGCATCCATTATTGCTTCACATCCTTAGGTGTAAGGTAATGTTGAAGACATACGCCTCCATGTATTCAACTTATTATCTCATCTCATCTCTAAGTCTATCTTCATCAAGAAAACTCTGAGCTTATTCTCTTGGTTTTTCAAACTCAACCTTCATAGCTCATGACAAAAACATCCTCATAAGATGACTTCACTATTCCTCTTAGTGTTTGTAAACCATCCATGTATCATGCGCTCCACCAGGGTTTGTTATCATCTTTGTCCTCATACCTCATGGCAACGTTCCAACTCACATCACCTTTTATCTTTGGTGTATGGCATGCGTATTGTCCTATCTCTCACTCCCATAACAAGAGGACATAAGCATTTGGCTGCAGTCCAAATACATAGTTCTTCCTATTCCAAGAGTAGAGATGGTACATCCCACCTTGCCATTACACCTTTAAATCTAAGTTGAAACGTGCCACATATGTCTCTACATTACAAACATCTCGATATCAAAGTTACTTCCATGGAAAACTGGTTTCGAACCTACTTGGGTTCACACATATTCCTTGGTCATCTCCTCTAGGTCTATAGGGTGCCGACACTTTTGGGTCATCCCTCTTCCCTTATGCATCCAGAGAGTGCCCTACTCATCCGCCCTTTGGGTCCCATGAGTTCATGAAGGTGATGAATCTCCTAACCCATGGCCCTCAGATAATGATAGTTGTTACCTCCCGACCCTATGGTCATGTGCAACTAGGGAATTAGGCAAATCCTACTTCCATCGGTCTTATCCCTACTTGACCCTAGGATAGACTTAGGATTCTATTATAGTACATGTCCAGCTTAGAACATTACCCAAGCCTTCATCATCTCTCTCTCTGCATTCATGGGCTGACTTTCATCCTTTTATAGGGGTCATGGCAACCTGCCTACCTTTGTCCGGCCCCATACCAGTTACCTCCATGGTAACACATCCACATGCACTTAGAGATGGTTATCTATGGGTCTACAGGTTCATTCTCATATCATGTACTCTTCACTTAGCTTCTCAAGATCTTATGAGACCTCTTTAGGTTTCCTCAAAACCAATAAAACTAGTATACACCCTACCAAAGGGTCCCTCTCCCAGGATGGGAGGAAACTACAACTCTTGATAACAAGGTCACAAACATACTTAGGGTTTATATTCACATGAGCATGCTTAACCCAACAGCTACTAAGGCACAAGAAGACCACCTACTAAACCATGCTAGGTCATACTTGTTCTCATCCATAACATTGGATCAAGATCATACCTTCCCATGTCATCAACTTAGTTGTGAGGGGTTCATCAAACATACCTTAAACTTAAGGGGTTTCCCTTTCCTCTATCCATGAGAAGTACCATGCTCTCCTCTATAAAAACTCAAATCTCATCATGAGCATTAGGTACACGACTTCTCCTCTTAGGCCTAGGAACCCTAGGTTCACTTTTGGGTGTAAAAGTGCATGATCAACCTCTTAACCACGAATCAAGCATGTATAAGGCATGACATGCACTTCTTGTCATCCCTCTACTCGAGAAACACGTCAGAGTTGAGTCATTCTCAAGGACAATCAACAAGGTACAAGGCCTCACAACATGTTACTAAACCTCTTCATGGTTTAAGGAACTCTTCTTCTCATCTATACCATAGGTACAGAGGTACCAGCAGTCTCATCCTCTCTCTAGGTTTTGGTTCCTCTAATGGAAACCAAGATATTGTCAGCATGAGGCAACCACTATCATCCACTTAGGTCGCATCATCCTCAACTCCCCACTTTTCCTCATATCTCAGAGTCTAGGCTTCCAACCTTCTTGTGTGGGTCATGCTCTTTCTCTAGAGCTAACTCCAAAACCAACCTTATACTAAAGGTCCTCTCTCCAGGAAGATGGATCAAGCTCACAAGCATACCTCTACATGGGTGAAGCCTATGTTCAAACTTATGGTTGCTCAAAGTTATCCCTAGCCCTTTGTGCTTATCTCATCAGCTATCCAACATACTCCCTTGGCCAGGGTTTCAACCTACTTCTCGCACTACTGACGTATTCTGGGTGCCTACTATGCAATGCTCATATAAGCTCATGGGGTTTCTATAGGTTCTTCTCTAACCTCATCAAAGAAGGTGCTATCACTCACTCTAACATGCACGACCCTTCCCATAGTTGGATCACCAAAGGTACTCAGTCATCCAACTTCTCATGGCTCATATGGCATCCAAGGCATGTCCATCCAAACACCTGGTCTACCATGACCTCTAACTCATCATGTCATCTCTCTCTCTAACCTTCACTTAGGGTTAGTGTTAACATCATTCTCAGAGGATGTGTCAGGTGTCCACTTATAATGGAGATCTCTACCTCCAAGACTAACTCTCTTTACTTATCCTCCTGACAAGAAGGTCTAGCCTCAGGTCTCTCCTGAGGGCATGCCAACTTATGTTATATGACTTAAGCATGTATCTATTCTTTTACGCTTAATCTATTAAGCTTATGTCCATGACATCTTATTCACATGCTTTTTATTAATTTTGTAGAGGATTCCTTAAACCTTATCAACCTTACCCATACCTCAAGAAGGTGAGGAAAAGAGAGAAAACCCTAATCCTTATAATCCTTAACAACATTTGAGTTGAGAAGGGATGAACAATATGAGAGAGTCCTAAAGGCATATTATTTTGAGTCAAATCCTGAGACATTGGCCAGACAGTCACACTAATCCGGGAGTCCTCATATTCTGACCAGCGGTGCAGAGGAAAATCTTGCCAGCCCCTGGACGTGATCCTTTTCTAGACACCTATGTCTTTCAGAAATTCCTCTAATAACTCCCTTGGGTTCTACAGAGTTTGTAAAATTTAATAATTATTAAAGATTAAATGAGGAACCTATGCTCTGATACCAAATATACTGACCCTACCTCCCAGTAACCCCCAATTAAGGGAGACCAAGAGGTCAGAGTCGTTACCCCAATTTCCAGATCAAAGGTTCGACATATAATCTATAATAATTATCAAATTCTACTAAACTAAACTGAAAGGTTGTAATAAAAATTAACTTCGCATACCTTTTTCAAAAATTGGGACATCTACTTCTATCCACATCCGGAGTCTATTCTAACTAATCCTCCTTTGCACTTTAATTCTCATTTAATTCCACATATGCCACTTTACTGCTTGTTCTTTTCACTTGTACCTAAAATGCTGACAAACAAAATGTCGGTCACCATAAATGAATTATGCTGGTATGTGGGGGAAACAATAATCATGCAATTAACCATAACAACAAATTATATTCACTTACAGTTTATCAACCAACCTTATTTTTTAAATATAACTATGTGATCCATACATACCCTATCCTTTGCACTGTCCCTGTAGTGGAATTAGATGCTACCTTCCTTATGTTAAATCCATATTAAATCCCCCCCCAGATCTAAGGCAGTTATATATACATATTTATAGTGATAATCCTAGTCACTTTATAGTTGCATGAAATGAAAGTCATCCAAGCAGTTATTTTCAAGCAACTGATAAAAATGTTCGGGAATCACCGTGAAACTAAAGTGATTATCCATAAACTTAACCACATACTTATCAAGCTAATTTGAGATAGAATAATCCAATCAAGAAATCCAAATAGGCAAGCAAGCACATTATGATATCCCGAAATATGTGTACAATTTCCTATTATTAATCATGCCATCAAGATCTACTATACCTAGCTCGCTTCCTATGGTTTCTAGTCCACTTTTAGGGTTTTCATTGCAATTAGGGTTTCCCTTCATCTTTTACTATTTTAAACCCTAATTTTATACAATTACTCATAAACCCTAATTATCTCATCTATTCTTCACAAAAGATATTAAGGTTATCCTTTAACAACATATAACCCAGATTTCAGAAAAAGCATAATTAACCATAAATTTAGTCCATTAAGCCTCTTTTACATTAAGGATACCATTTTTGTCCTTTTAATCCATGACAAGATCATTATGCTCATTTATCATCAATTCATAGCTCATTTTGGTCTAATTCACATATGAACCCTATTTGTCATTAATTCTACCTTTATCCATTAGAAAACCCTAATTACTACATTAAGGGTATTTATCCACAATTAGGAACTTTTATACTTGAAATAGCTTGGAATTATCATATCTCAACTTTATTCATGATTTTGAATAATTAAAACCATTATGAGTCACATTTACTAATATTAGGGTTTCAAGGCCCATAAAAGCATATTTATGCACAAGAAACTCTAAATTAAGCTAATTACGTGCAAAGTTCATCCTTTTTGTTCTCAATATACCTTTTTACAATTAATAGGTTAGTATCAACTTTAATCATCCATTAAACCCTACTAAATATATTAATCATCTCAAAATAGGGTTTCTTAATCATTAAAGCATTAAATTTGATAACTTCCATTAATTTTCTAATTTCAAGAGGAATTAGCCTTCAAAACCATTTTTAATGAATTCCTCTCGTTTTTATGAGAAAAATACATATATTATATGTATCAATCTGAGCTACCATTATTTAGTTATGAATATTGCAATAAAATCTTACTTGGGCCAATCGGAAGTTGCCACGTCGCCCTATTCCCATGCAACTCGCTCGTTGGTTTTGAAACATTTCGAAATGATGTTTTTGTCCCCACATAAGTTATAGGTCTTTCAGCCCGCAGAAAGGCAAAACCATCAAAAGTGCTTCCTTCCTTCTTCTGATTCGCGCCGAGGGTTTTGCTGCCGCCAAGGGTGTGGCTCCTCCTTCCCTCTATTGACCTCGACGGCCACCAGGGAGGGTGTTGTTGCCTCCTCTTTACCCTAGCACACGTGAAGCGCCTCCAAGCCATGGCCAATATGGCTGTTCCTGAGCTAGATCTGCCCGCGTTTGCTGTTGTGTTTGTTGCAGTCTTGCAGTCCTACGGCAAGAGTTGCTTGAAGGCAAGGGTGCGGGTGTGATATCCGATCCATCTTAGGTTGTCGTGGAGGCTTGCTGCCTCCATCAAGACTACAAAACAAACCTTCATTGCTCGAGGGATAGATCCTTACTCTTGACTAGGTTTTTCATGAAAAGATCAAGGAGGAGAGTGTGGGATCTCTCTTGAACTCCACCCATATGCTCTACCCCTTATATAGGGGAGGGTATCCACACCCTAAGGTATCCATCCACGAGTCAAAGTGTTCTTTTCCCAATAGGAACCCAAGTTCCCTCATTAGGAAGCTAGATTCTCTCTCCTAATTACCTCTTTAATATTCTTTATTCTTTAATAATTGGATTTCGAAAATCACCTATTTTCTTCTCTTGTACTTGCCCTTTAATCCATTGGCACAAAATTATGTTTTCTTTTAATATAAAATACTTCCTTTTTAACAATGCCACCAAATTCATTCATTATGCATCATATTATCCCTTTATTTTCTATCATTGGTATTTTCTCTTTGTTTTTCTCTATTGGGGCTCATTGGACCCCAAGAAACTCTAAGATGTCGAAATTCCTTTTTAAGGATACTTATTATCCTTCTAGATACATCTATATTCATTATTTCTCATTATCTTGTTTATTTCTTATTAAAATATCTCTTTTTAAGGATTTCTCTTTATCTCTCTTTTTATTTTCCTTATTGGAATTCATTTTAACATAAGAAACCTCATGGATATGAAAATCCATCAAAGATAACTCAATTATACCTCTTTTCACTTATTTCCCACATTTTATCACTATTTTCAATTTCTTTCTTAATAAAGAAATATTTTATTGATCTTTTCTTTTCTTATTGCATTATCTTTGCAACTTTTGTCTCCTTGGAACCCAAGGAACCCAACTGGCATGAAATCCACCTTTGGATTAAATTCTTTTGCCTTCTAGAGGTTTCTACATTTTTCTTTTCTCCATTTCTTATTAATAATGGAATTCCTTTTTGTCTTTTCCTTGTTATTGGGCCCAATAGCCAATAAAGCCCACAAAACAACCAACAAGGCTATTGTAAACGAAACTCATTTATTCAAAACAAATCATATCATTATTTGTTCAAATATCTTTAATAATAGAAATTACATTTCTCAACAAAAGAACCCAAAAATTGGGGTTGTAACAGAAATAGTCATTCATAACAAAGATATAATTGGTTATGAATGATTTCTCCAGAGTAAGGGTTGCCTTATACTGAGGCACTGATCTAGTTTTTATTAATCCTTTATTCCCATGGATCATTGATGAGAGACTTCAGGTACCAACCAAAAAAGTGACTCTCATCATTTTTCTAGTTCTTACATCAGCAAGTCTGGTGACTAATTCATGCCTTACCAAGAAAAAGTGGTTATGAGAATGTGAATATGATATATGTTTGTCGGAGATATTGATGATCAAGTGTTCGTGATCATCAAAAGTTATGGCAAGTGTTGAATTTTCAAAAAGATCTTTGCATAAGGTAGTCATCGTCTCTCTTCTTCTTCCTACCTTTTTTTTCTCATAGTGGACCGATTCAAGGCTAGGACCATAACCCTAAAAGGGTAAAATATGGTGAGTCTTTCTATCCATGGTAGGGCTTTGATTGTTGGATATTGGATGTCAGCCAAATTCCAAATTCGACATGGCCTTCCTGACCACTAACTGTATTGGTTCCTTATCTCCTCCGTTGTGATCTTTGTGATTCCCAGATGAAGCATTAAAATGAGTAGATATTGGATAGTAAGTGATCATATAGTGAGAATGTGGCCTCCCTGAGGTGTTCCTCCATTGTCTTATCATCCATTTCCCAAGATTGTTGATGAGAGATCTGTAACATCCCTGACCTGGGTTATGAACTAACCCTAGGTGTTTTGCTTAAAATATGTGATTAGATGCTTGTGGTTATCTTTTGAAATGTAATTAAAGCTTTTGAGGAACTTATATTTCTATCTCAGTCCTTTTAGAACAATGATGCAATATTGTTTTGTTAATTTTGGACTAATGTGCAAATTACCCAAGTTGAGGGGTTAACTTGCAAATTTCACATGTTAAGATGTTCCTATGATAATGAGACATCATAAGAAAGAATATGATGTAGTGGTATGGATTCCACAAGCTTGAGCACCAAGATATAGCTTGTAGAGCAATCCTTGTGCTTTAAAACCTAGTTTTGGAGTAAAATGCAATTTACCCAAAATCTAGGGTGCAGCATGTAAAATATACCTTATATATTATCTCTCATGTTTCTTGGCATCAAGTAGAGCAAATAAAATGAGGAGGGCGCCTCATTTGAATGATCAAGTAAGAAAGATAACCTTAATATTTAAATAACCAAGTTTTAAGCAAAATCGCCTTTCATATATATAGCTTATTAAGATATATGGTTTCTTTTCCTTTAACCTTGGATAAGAGAGATGTTTTGCATGTGAAAAGGAGGAATAAACGTGTCCAAGGGTGGAGCGAGCATGAGAGGATGGGTTTAAGAAATAAAAGAAATAACTATCTTTTTCTTTGCCTTGCTAATACCCAAAAATATATAAGCACCCTTTTTCCTCAAAGCAAAGGATCGTTCCTTTAGTTCTTTCCCCTCATATTCTTGATTTGTACTGACCAAGAGGGAGCTCTGTAATAGAGGAAGATGAAAAAATAAGTTGGTAAGTATGGACCATCACCTAGCTCGAATTCTTGGAGGAAACCCTAATACAAGGTTGGTTTGTTAGTTTTCCTTACACAACTCTTCTTTCTAGTCATCTTCTCCATCCAAATCTTGAAGAACGGACCCTGGAAAACCTTTGGAGCTTCATCCACCATTAAAGCTAATAAACTTGGAACTCTAGATCAGATCTTAAGGTGGGTTTTATAACTCTAACCCTTAAGCTTTGCTTATGCATCTTCCTCTCATAAAAACGTTGCTTATTCTCCTTCTTTAGATACTTTTATGTGTTCTTGCAAGTGTTTTCGTGAAGAACAACCCCTGTTCTTGAGGTAGAAGATGATGACGTTAATTCCAAAGTTTATCCACAAACTTGCTTTATCAAACGGTCTCCCACCTCTTGCTCAAACGGTTTCCCAAACCGTTTGGGAGCAAACGGTTTCAAACCGTTTGAATGCAAACGGTTTCACTAGACCGCATAGAGCAAACGGTCCAAGACCGTTTGGATGCGTTGACCAGGCATTGAACATTTGGAGGTCTGTTGTAAATAAATTGGACTAATCTCCTACCAAAAATCATCATCTAATTCCAAGTAAATCACTAATTGAAGGCACATCAATCACCTAAACCCTAATCGGGTTACTTGCTGATTTCAATAATTGAATCAAGTTGAAGTTTGGGTTGAGTGACCCAAACGGTTTCAAAACCATTTGGGGATCACTCAAACGGTCTCAAGACCGTTTGGTGATAACCCAAGACAGTTTGGAGGTCTAGTGTTAAGTAGGGTTGACCATTTGAGGGTCCAATGATATTAATTTGTTGAGCAATTAAGTGCTGATTTGGTGACTAAACCTAGGGTTCAACCCTTGAGTGAATGACTTGATTTTTGATAAAATAATGGGAAAACGGTCTCAAGACCGTTTGGAGGATATCCAAACGATCCCAAGACCATTTGGGGGTCACCCAAGACCGTTTGGAGGTCTAGGGTTGACTATGGTCAAGTGGTTGCAAATCTAAAGGTAACAAGTTGAAGTACAATTGATTAATGACCTAATGATCAAATCAATGAGTCAAACCTTAATAGGTTGAGTTAGTTATTGATTTTAACTTGAGAAAACGGTCTCAAAGCCGTTTGGAGGTCATCCAAACGATCCAAAGACCGTTTGGGGTCAGGTCATGACCCAATTGGATGATGGATCAATGGTTTTAAATCAATTAGACTCATGTTGAAACATGTTGAAGGGTGATCGATTCCAAACCCCAATTCAATTTATCCAAGCCCTAATTAGTAATCAATTGAGGGTCAATTGAGTGTCAAATCAGTTGAGGGTTGACCTAATTGACTCAATTGATGAGTGGCTAACAAGTGCATGAACGGTTGAGGGGTTCAACATTGGGAACCCTAACTCAATTGAAGTGGTTGAGACACTTTTTTGGTCCATGCGGTTTTGAGGTGGTTTGGACCAAATGGTCCTAAGACCGTTTGGGTCCAAACAGTCTCAAGACTGTTTGATTCCAAACGGTCTCAAGACCTTTTGGAACCAAATGATCCCAAACCATTTGGTGCTCATGCGGTTTCAAGAACGATTGTGTCCATGCGGTTTCAAAGTCAAAGTTGGCAAACAGTCTTCATGACCAAACAGTCTTGAGTGTGCTTACCAAACGGTTTCAAAAGTCAAACTAGACCAAACGGTCAACAACATCAAACGGTTTCAAGGTTGTTTCAAGACCGTTTGAGGGTCTAAAGTACAAAACCCTTTGAGGTTTAAACAGGTCAAGATCGTTTGATGCCTTAGTGGTCAAGATGGTTTAGTGGTTGATTAACCTAAACCTCAAAGATACCTAAAGTGACTAAGGGACCAAGTAATTAGTTGATTAATGTATGTTACAATCAATGGTGAACATTACAAAAGTACCCTTGATGGGATAGAGTGACTAATACTCTTTAAACAAGTGAGCCTTAATGACCACAATAGTAATGACACAACCCATAATATCAGTGTTGATTTGACTTAACCTAATCAAGGGTGATGTAAACATCATCTTATAGAAAGAGGAGAGAGAAGACTCCTTATGTGAATAAGAATCAAGTAATAAACCTCCAATATGTATGAACATACCTAATTAGGGTATGATCCATGTTAGTGAGATCATGAAACCCTAATTATGATGGTTAATGAATCTTAACCTAATTTGAGGACATTAATGGAAGCAATCCTCACACATGATGATGGTATGATCTTAATTCATTATAATATGATTAGTAAACCCTAATCTAGGGTAAAGTGATGTATTGTGAATAGTAAACCCTAATTTAGGGAAGTGTCATGGTGTGAATAGTAAACCCTAATTTTGGGTTATGCCTTTAAGCATGATACACTATACTTGAGTATGAAAAGAGGAATCATTATGCCTTTGTAAGTCAAAGGGGTTGAATAACCCTAACTGAATTAAATAGAGAAACCCTAACCCTAGAAACCAACCGTGGTGTTCTATACTTGAATTGGAAATAATTTATATTGTGATGGTATAGATACAATGTGCATGCTATCAATTGTGTTAGTCATGCATGTCTTTATAAAGAAGTGAGCATAGCCAGGTAAGGGTTATGATGCCATATTTATTGAAAGCACATTATAGGCTTTGAAATTAATGAAATGCTATGTTGCCTAGTAAGAGGTAACATATGAGATTGATAGGCTGGATGAGCCATGAGAAATATCTATATTGTCATCAAGTCATAAATATGTTATTTGGTAATAAATGTTTTGATGATCTAAGGGTTTGAACACCCATGTTCCTAAATCATAATGATGAGATGATTAGGGATTGATATCCCAATGATAACTGGATGAGGAATGAACTTGATACTATTAGTATTCTTTCTTATAGCAAATGTCTTGATTGGTTTATGTTTGAAAACATGCCTGATGCTAAAAGAATGATATAATGTACTTAAATAATCAAGTATAATGATATCATGTAAAGCCCTGACCATAGATCCATCATTGTCAGAAGTTTAATGATGCTGAAATAGGTTTTCCTAAGGGAACTCCTGGAGAGCATACTTTCGAGTATGTGGGGGTTATGGACGCGAATATCCGTACGTCCTAATGTAGGAATTGATGTGATATGTACTTTAATCTCTCAATCCTTCATTATATGTTTATGTTGAGATGATGTATCACTAATCTCCCGATGATGTTGTTAATTCCGCATAGATGAGAGATAAACAAGAAATCCCTCGATGGCGAAGAGAGTACAGCACGCCACTGTAACTCTAATAGCAAAGTTGCCAGAATACCCTGGAAAGCTATTATGGTAGAGACACAAGTTGTCCTGCATGTTGTTCGTCATACTGACTGAGGAGGATGAGGTCATAGGAATCCGACTCTTCTGATGACCTATGTATGGTACCGATTGCAATTTCATAATGGTCGGTTGGAGTATGAGCGGTATACCTCATCTCCTCAGGGCATAAATATGTTTGAAAGATGTAATCAGCCGTATAGCATAATTGTTTAGGTTGAACTACGAGAAACAATGATTGATGTTACATTGTTTATAGTATTCTAGTTGAATAACTAGTATACATGTTCTTCATATTCCTTATTGATATATGTCTTGTCATCCAATCAAGTTATAATTGAAATTATTGCTTATGAAATGTTGCTCTACTTAATTTATTCGAAGTTTTACCTACTGTTGTATGTTTATAGTTCTACTACTCATGTTATTCCATTATTGCAATAACAATGCTTCTGGCAGAGAGTTATAACTCTCACTGGGACAATTATTCAATTGTCTCACCCCCGTGGGATTTGACTTTTTAGGTAGATGCTAAGGACGAAGGAACCCATCAGAGGGTGAGCAGCAACAGCAGCAACAGCAGCAGCAGCAACATCAAGGACAGCAGTGATCCTCAGGTGGAGACACTGTCTGTCAAAGTCTTGTAGATAGAATGTCCTATGTGTCGTCTCTGTACTCTCAAGTCCTAGGAGTCAGTAGATGTTTAAAGAAGATCTGAGATTTTTGGCTTAATGCCTCGAGATTTTTGTATCCTGCCTTGTATAGTTAACAGGGTAGTTGATGTTTGTAGTCCTTGAGATGAGATTATACAGAGATGTAATGATGGATTAGTTTGTAAATAACTTATCATGTTTCTTCATGAAAGAGTTTTAACGTTTAAAGATCTCGTTACAAAAAGTTTTAATTTTTAGTGATTTTAAATAATTCCACTGCTAGATAATCGCTTCCGCATTCGTTGATCTTGTTTTCCGAGAAGTATCGTCACAAGATCATCCTCAACTTTCTATATTTCACCTAGTTTGAGTGTATGTGATGAAAAAATTTAGAAATTAAGATTTATTTTGGTACAATGGTCGTGATCCATGACTATTGAGAAATTTACAGATTGAGGCATGATAGTTCAATTTTAGGTCATGATCCAGGACTTTCAAAAGATTTTAGCATTAAAGTACAATTTGATTAAATTTTAGGTCATGATCTAGGACCCAAAGGACTTTTATAAGAATTGTGTGAAGGTTTCATTCAGTTTTAGGTCATGATCCAGGATCATATGAAAATAGGTTTAAGCGGCACAATGGACTGGTTTAGGTCAAGTTCTAATACTATCAAAAGATTTAAGACAAAAATCACATTTATTGAGAATAGAGACGTCATTTATTTTCGATATAAGCTTTGAAAGGTTCATATTTTTACAAATCTTTTGGTATTTTTTTTATTTGTTTTATAATTTGTGTGGTTTTTGGAAGTTTTATAGAAATATCACAAAGAATCCAGGGACCTATTTATAATCTTTGTTAAAAAAAATTAAAAGGAGAGATATCAGAGGGGGTTTGGTATTCCTCCCATTTCACCCATTCCCACACAATGGAAGCAACGAAGAAGATCATCTTACGTGAATCAACAATAGTGACAATGGGGGGAGAGTGAGAGAGAGTGAGAGAGAGATAGAACAACACTAGATTGTTGCTTTCCATTATAAATGATGCTCACAAATTGAGCCATTTCACAGTGGCATTTTGTGCGACGTTAGGGTGATGTTGTGATTGGTGTTTTTTTTGTGGTGGAGTATTTCCATATTGTCTACTATGGTGGTTCCTTCGTGAGTTTTTCAATTTCATTTATCTTTGAAGAGGTACAACCTTCATCTGTGAGCTTTAGTTTGGAGATTTTGGCCCTCAGTGGAAAAACCCAGACCGGGCTTTCCTAGCATTCTTCGCAGTCTAGAGGCTGAATGATCTAAACACACATTTTGATTCATAATTTGGTTATTTTCTCCATATTCACATTTTCTTGATCATCTGGTGTCTGATTGAGCCGATTTGAAGTGATGCGCAAATCTTATGTTGCACATATGGAAATTTGTAGATGGCAGATCATAGCTGACATGAGGAGGACCCATCATATATGATCAAGATGCGGGTGATGATGTCTGGACTGAGGCATATCCACAGTATGTGTTACCGCTTCATTTGATAACTTTATATCTAATATTTGTTTACTCTGGGCAAGTATCATGGTGGTGTGAGAATGGCTCATAGATGAGTGGTTTGTGGCTCAATAGGACATGTTGTGGCTGAATTTTCACCACATAGGTCGCTCGAGCATGCAATGAGATAAAATTGAGAAACTTTGTTTCTCACTATCTTCTTTGTATTTTCCCAATCAAAAATCAAACTTCCACCTTGGATATGACTTTATCGCTCACTCTATCTTCTTTAGGGTCTTAGAATGTTGAATCTATATTTGTGGACCTAATGGGGTGAGGTGGTAATGTTGTATGTTGGCTTAGATGCTAAGGAATTTGAACTAATTTGAGGGACCAACTTTGGTAGCATTTTTCAAAGAGAGATGGTTGATATACAATATCTAATTCCTTTGATTGAGCACTTCTGCCCTAAAACTGGTACCTTTCACTTTGTCTTTGGCAAGCTACCCATAACCCAAGTAAGTTTTTGGGATAATCGGGCTAGGTTTTGGACGGGTTCCTATCCATTCTTTGCCAATTGGACAAGATTGAGGGTGTCTTCACTTGGGATAATAGGGGTGAACCCTACTGACATTGACATGGGTTCCAAATATAAAGTGAAGTTCACTTTGTTGGATCAAAGGGATCTAAAGGGGGGTGAATAGAGATAAAAACACTTATACAAAATTCATTAGACCTTCAAGTTACTTCAACTAGGCACAATTGCAAATAGTGAATTTGATGGCAATCTAAACATGCATAGAAAGGATGAGAGAGATTGAAACAATAACTTAAACAATCTATTTAGAGTGGTTCCACTCTCCAAACTAGTAGAGAGTCAGTCCACTACCTAGAGAGGTCAAGCCCTAGGGTTTTGCAACCTATGTATACGTATACTCCATTATAAGACATACAATTTGACCTTCCTTTTCCGAGACAAGGATACCCAGCTTCCCTTTGGGGTCAAGGGAGCCAACAACCTTACAACCAAGGACTTATGTATCTGGATGAGCTAGAGTCCTCTACCTCTACCAGGTCTTACCCACTCTTGCAAGAAGTTGGACACCTTCTCCAAGGAGATCCCCCTCTTGCAACTAGTCTTCTGCCTTGAATGATTTACCCACTCTACTCTTGAATCTTCAACCTTGTCCTTCTACTTCACTTGAAAAAGCTTTTTGCACCTTCTACTACATTTTAAATAGGCTTTCACCTTCTCCTTCACTTGGAGAAGTTTTCACCAACTTGATCTTGAAGAAAGGGGTTGGGTAAAGAGAAGCTTTGAGAGCTTTACAAGAATATAATCAAGTAGCTCTCTCACATAGATAATATCTCACTCATATGGGAAAAATGAAGTGTAATCAAGAGAGAGAAAGGGGCTCAATGGACTGGATGCACTCAACTATAGCAAAGAGCTTGAATAGCATGAAGGAGCAACCTTGGAATGAACTCCAAGCGGTCTCATTTATAGTTGGGGTGTCCACTAGAGGGTAGGAACGCTTGAGAACGTTTTCTAGCCAATTGGGGTGTTGCAAAAAATATAATTTTGAGTTTTGAAACACTCCAACGGTTATAATCACTTTTTTGTGTTTTCTGTATAGTGAAATCGATTGAGTTTTCGTAAAGGTAACTCGACCGATTGCACTATGCAAAAAAGCCAATTCGAAGCATCGGTCAAGTTTGTCATGGGTGAAACTCAACTGTTTGCTTGAAATTAGTTTTACTCAGTGTAGGGATCGATTGAGTTCTATGTATAGGAAACTTGACCGAACCTGGTATTCTCAAAATCCATCAAGGGATCGGTCGAGTTTGTAACTTGACCGATTAACAGTCTGTAATGAATTTTAGAAAATGCCTTTTGAATGATCAAACTTTCAGATTAAGGGTTCTTGATTTTTTCTCATCTTAGTTACAAGTCATATCATCAATACAAATGGTTGCAAAAATCATCTGAGGTGATTTGAAGTGTTTTCCATAAAAGTGCATTTGCATTGCTTTTGACTTGAACCAGAAAATGCTAGGGATCGATACATTTGATCCTTTTCATGTAACTAATACCTGAAATCAATCTCAAACAAATATACTATATACATATGAATGGAATGGTTAAGTCATAATTAAAATATGGACAGTGTCTAACTATCAAGTCAACATTATTCCCCTTTTTGACAATGACAAATCATTCCTCAACATATTGAAAAGGATATGAAAGTTCAAACTTTACGTTGTGAATTAATGTAAAAGTTAAACCTTTATTTTGTGAATTGTAAGGGGATACATGAATGAACAATGTTAATTGCTCCCTCAATCATGCTTACCTATGTCTGCATGGTTAGTCTTTATACAAATAACCATAGCACATATATATACTAAATGGTCCTCTAGAAAGTCACATGATATGCAGATAATTGACAAGAAAATTATCATATAAACAACAAAACAATATGGCTGAGGTCATTTCTCCCCATTTGTCATATCAAAAAGGTAGGGGGTAGAAGAGCTAAAAGCACATACCTTCTCCACAGGAACAAGCTAAACAAGCAACCACATATAGCACACACCAAACAGAGACAAAACAGAGAGAACACCAAACAGAGACAAAACAGAGAGAAACGAGCAATCTAGTATCATAATTAAACTATGGATAGGATACCACAAACTCATAAGATACAGGATATCAAAGAGTTAAGGGTACATGAGATTAAAATTACAACACTAAAGATGTCCTCTCAGAATAAAACTACAAACCAATGGGAAACGGTGATATGATAAAATAGTATGTCTCGATACACAATGCCCAAATGTCTAATACATGACAGTCTACAAATATATATATATATATATGAGAACTCTAAAGACTATAGAACTAAACATCTATGACATCTACTACACCAACTATGTCCTCATCTTCCTCATCCTTCACCTGATACTCCTCATCATCATTAGATGGTGCAACAGAGGTTGCAGTTGTAGGCTCACCATAATGACCAGGGGAACTAGCAGAACCATCATCATCCTCGAAATTCTCTACATACACAACATCCTTAACATCCTCATCATCTTGGTTTGACATCTCCTCATCAACAGGAGGTCCAAAAGCATGACCAGGAAATTAGGCATTTTGCTCATCCCATGACATGCCACGTGCATGTAATGCATTTTCTTATGGAAAGGTAGGAGGATCAACTCTATCATAACCAACAAGTAGAGTGGCGGCAGGGTTCGTATGAAAATCTAGTAGAGGAAAAACACCAGGGGTAGGGGCAGGTCCACCATTAGCAGTAGGGATGGAAGCAGGAGCAGCATGAGGTGGGGGCTTAGGGTATAACTGATTGTATGCATAAGAGGTATAGTTAATGTCGGGGTACATCTAGTAGATAGGTTCATGTGAGACATGGTCTGGAAAAGGTCCTAGTGAAGATGATCCCGAACCCTAAGGTTGTATTCATGTTGATGAATCATGTATCCCATGAGGGCTTCATTGGATATACAAAAAAGAGACGCGGATAGGGTGGGTGGTGGTGGAGGTGCATGGGTGGAGGTTGAGGCTCCAGGAGTGGTAGGGGAGGTAGGAAGAAAAGTCTTCTTGATTGTAGTCTCACTGTTGCATACCCCTTTCCAACTTGATTTGTAATGGAGATCATGGAAAAGATACTTCTGAGTCACGAAGGCAAAGAGACCACAAATCAAGGTTGGACAAGGGGGATGGCTGCTAGAGGTGTTCTTCCCAGAACCAAAGTAGGTCATATGATGAATAATGTATCGACACCACTTGACTCTAATATATTTCAAACGATAATACACTATTACAATAGTGTTTTCTACAATCTCTTTTTGATTTCTCTTTGGATGAATATTGTAGTTTACCACCAATGCAATAAGAAAATTTTAATATCAAGGGTGCAACATGTAAAATATATCCTCTAGATTATCTCTCATGACTCTTGGCATCTAGTTGAGTAAAGAAAATGAGGAGGGCGCCTCATTTGAATGATCAAGAAGGAAAGATAATTTTGATATTTAAATATTCAAGATTTAAACACATGGCCTTGTATATATATACAACTTATATGATGTTTTCTTTAAACTTTGGTTAATAGAGGAGTTTTGCATGCGGATAGAAGGTGGAAACGTGTCCATTGAATGGAGTAAGATTTAGTGGTCTTTATTTTGGAAATAAAAGAAGATAATCCTTTTTCTTTTCACTTTCCTTGAAAATATCCAAAAATATATATAGGATCCTTATCAACAAGCAAGGGATCGTTTCCCTTAGCCCTTTTCTCATCTTCTTGCCTTGGCTGACCAAAGGATAGCTCTGGAGCAGAAGGAAGACGACCAAGATGGTTTGGTAAGTATGGATCACCATCTACCTCGAATTCATAGTGGAAACCCTAAAACAAGGTTGGTTTATTGGTGTTTTTCACACAATTCTTCTTTCTAGCCTTCTTCTCCATCCAAAACATGAAGAATGGACCATGCAAAACCACTGGAGATTCATCCACCATTAAATCTACGAATCTTGGAGCTCTAGATCATATCTAAAGGTGGGTTATATAACTCTAACCCTTAAGCTTTGCTTTTGCATCCTTTTTCCTTAGAATAGTTGCTTATTCTTCTTCTTTAGACACCTTTGTGTGTTCTTGCAAGTGTTTCCGTGAAGAACAGTCCCTGTTCTTGAGGTAGGAGATGATGACATTAATTCCAATGTTTATCCTAAAAGAAACTTTAGCAAACGGTCTCCCAACTTTTGCAAACGGTTTGCCAAACCGTTTGGGAGCAAACAGTTTCAAACCGTTTGAATGCAAATGGTTTCACTAGACCGCATAGAAGCAAACGGTCTAAGACCATTTGGATGTGTTGACCAGGAGTTTACCATTTTGAGGTATGTTGTAAATAATGTGGACTAATCACCTACCAAAAATCATCAAGTAATTCCAAGAAAATCAACATTTGAAGGCACATCAACCATCTAAACCCTAATCGAGCTAATTGCTCATTTCAATAATTGAATTATGTTGAAGTTTGGGTTGAGTGGCCCAAACGGTTTCAAAACCATTTGGGGATCACCCAAACGGTCTCAAGACCGTTTGGAGATCACCCAAGACCATTTGAAGGTCTAGGGTTAAGAAGGGTTGACCAATTGAGGGTCTAATGATATCAAGTTGTTGAGCAATTAAGTGTTGATTTGGTGACCAAACCTAGGGTTCAAACCTTAAGTGAATGACTTGGTTTTTTATGACATAATGGGAAAACGGTCTCAAGACCATTTGGAGAATGTCCAAATGATCCCAAGAACATTTGGGGTCAGGTCATGACCAAATTTAATGATGGTTCAATGGTTTCAAACCAATTAGACCCATGTTGAAACATGTTGAAGGGTGATCGATTCCAAACTCTAATCCAATTGATCCAAGCCCTAATTGATGATCAATTGAGGGTCAATTGAGTGTCAAATCAGTTGAGGGTTGACCTAATTGACTCAATTGATGAGTGGCTACCAAGTGCATGTCGATTGAGGGGTTCAACATTGGAAACCCTAACTCAATTGAAGTGGTTGAGACACTTTTTGGTCCATGCGGTTTTAAGGTGGTTTGGACCAAATGGTCTCAAGACCGTTTGGTTCCAAACGGTCTCAAGACCATTTGAGTCCAAACGGTCTCAACACCATTTGGGACCAAACTATCCCAAACCGTTTGGTGCTCATGTGGTTTTAAGATCGGTTATGTCCATGCGGTTTCAAAGTCAAAGATGACCAAACGGTCTTCATGACCAAACGGTCTTCACCTCATTTTGGGAAAACGGTCTTGAGTATGCACTTTACCATGTGGTTTCAAAAGTCAAACTAGATCAAACAGTCAACAACACCAAACGATCTCAAGGTCTGTCCAAGACCGTTTGGGGGTTTGATGTGCAAGACCGTTTGAGGTCTAAAAAGGTCAAGATTGTTTGATGCCTTAGTGGTCAAGATGGTTTAGTAGTTAATTAACCTAAACCTCATAGATACCTAAAGTGATTAAGGGACCAAGTAATTAGTTGATTAATGCATAATAAATCCATTGGTGACTATAACAAAGGTACCCTTGATGGGACAAGGTGATTAATACTCTTTGGATGAGTAAGACCTAATGATCACAATAGTAATGGCTTAAACCATGATGTCAATGTTGAATTGACTTAGCCCAACCAAGGGTGATGCAAACAGCATCTAATAGAAAGATGAGAGAGAAGACTTCTTATATGAATGATAATCAAGTAATAAACCTCCAATATGTGTGAACATACCTAATTAGGGTATGATCCATGTTAGTGAGATCATGAAACCCTAATTGTGATGGTTAATGAATCTTAACCTAATTTGAGGGCATTAATGGAAGTAATCCTAATAAATGTGAATAGTAAAACCTAGTCTAGGGTAATGTGATGATATGAACAGTAAACCCTAATTCTGGGTTATGCTTTCAAGCATGAAACTATATGATTGAATTATGATATGAGGAATTAGTATGCATTTCTAAGCTAAGGGTTTAATAACCCTAATTGAATTGAATAAGAAACCCCAACCCTAGAAACCAGCCGTGGTGATGTAACACGGTCGTGGTAATTTGTCAGTAGCACGACCGTGCAAGGTAGCACAGCCATGGTGACTTCCCCTTACACGACCGTGTAAGATAGCACGGTCGTGGTGTCCTATACTTAACTTGGAAATAGTTTGTATTGTGCTGATATAGATATAATGTGCATGTTATCAATTGTGTTAGTCATACATGTCTTTATGAAGAAGTAAGCATAGCCAAGTAAGGGTTATGATGTCATATTCATTGAAAGCACTTTATAAGCTTTGAAAGTAATGACATGCTATGTTGCCTAGTAAGAGGTAACATATGAGATTGATAGGCTGTATGAGCCATGAGAAAGATCTGCATTGGTATAGTCATGTTCATACTGTTAAATGAATTGATGGAAATATGTTACTTGGTAATAAGTGTTTTGATGATCTAAGGGTTTGAACACCCATATTCCTGAATCATAATGATGAGATGGTTAGGGATTGATATCCCAATGTCAACAATAAGTGATATGAACTTGATATAAATAGTAATCTTTCTTTATAGCAATTGTCTTATTGGTTTATGTTTGAAAACATGCCTGATGCTAAAATAATGCCATAATGTACTTAAATAATTAAGTATAATGATATCATGTAGATCCCTGACCATAGATCCATCATTGTTAGTAGTTAAATGATGGTGAAATAGGTTTTCCTAAGGGAACTCCTGGAGAGCATACTTTTGAGTATGTGGGGGTTATGGACGTGAATATCCTTACGTCCTAATGTAGGAATTGATGTGAGATGTACCTTTAATCTCTCAATCCTTCATTATATGTTTATACCGGGACGATATATCACTAATCTCCCGATGATGTTGTTAATGCCGCATCGAAGAGTGATAAATAAGAAATCCCTCGATGGCAAAGAGAGTACATCATGCCACTGTAACTCTAATAGTGAAGTTGCCAGAATACCCTGGAAAGCTATTATGGCAGAGACACAAGATGTCCTGTATGTTGTTCCTCATACTGACTGAGAAAGATGAGGTCATAGGAATCCGGCTCTTCTGATGACCTATGTATGGTACCGATTGCGATTTCATAATGGTCGGTTAGAGTATGAGAGGTGTAACTCATCTCCTCTGGGCATAAATATGATTTTAAAATGTAATCAGCTGTGTAGCATATTTGCTTAGGTTGAACTATGAGAAATAATGATTGATGTTACATTATTTATAGTGCTCTAGTTGAATAACTAGTATACATGTTCTTCATATTCCTTAGTGATATATATCTTGTCAATCAATCAAGTTATAATTGAAATGATTGCTTATGAAATATTGTTCTACTTAACTTATTTAATGTTTTAACTGTAGTTGAATAATTATAGTTCCATTAATCAATGTTATTCCATTGTTGCAATAACAATGCTTCTGACGGAGAGTTATAACTCTTGGTGGGACAATTATTCAATTGTCTCACCCCCGTGGGATTCAACTTTTTAGGTAGACGCCTAGGACAAAGAAACTCTTCCGTGGGTGAGCAACAACAGTAGCAGCAGCAACATCAGGGACAGCAGTGATCTTCAGGTGGAGACACTGTCTGTCAAGTCTTGTAGATAGAATGTCCTATGTGTCGTCTCTGTACTCTCGGGTCCTAGGAGTTAGTAGATGATTTGATATAAGATTTGAGATTTTTGGCTTAATGCCTCGAGATTTTTGTTTCTTGCCTTGTACAGTTAACAGGGCAGTTGACATTTGTAATCCTCGAGATGAGATTTTACAGAGATGTAATGATGGATCAGTTTGTAAATAACTTATCATGTTTCCTTATGAAAGAGTTTTATCGTTTGTAGATCTCTTTAAAAAAAGTTTTAAATTTTTAGTGATTTTTAATAATTCTGTTGCTAGTTAATTGCTTCCGCATTAGTTTAAATTAGTTAATCCTGTTTTTGTGATTCATTCGTTATAATTTAGTGGTATCAGAGCTCTAGGTTTGTTGAGTCTACAGAGACATAGGACTTAGGTTGTTGAGTATGTTCTAGTGTCTTCCAGTATGTCTGATAGTGTCTTCTTCTCATTTAGGAGGAGAAGATAAAACTAAGATGTCTGGACCACATGAAGAACACGTTGCAGAGAGTAGTGTTGTTGCACCCAAAAGAGGTGCAAGAGACCCAGATAGAGAAGAACCTGTGCCTGAACCACCCCAATTCAATCCAACTGACATGGGGAACCCAGCCGTTCAAGCCATGTTTGGGCAGTTTATGACTGCCATGACACATATGACTGATAGGATGCCTATACATGCACCTAGGGCACCTACCCTTCCTGAAGGACAAGGAGTCGGCAAGACGTTTGAATGACTTCGCCGAGTTTGAGCCACAGAGTATGCTGGAACAGCTGACCCAGCAGATGCTGACTTGTGTTTAACTGAACTAGAGAAGGCCTTTAGAATCCTGAACATCCCAGAACCTGAGAAGGTTAGACATGCTGTATATCTTCTCAAGGGGAATGTTGGTCATTGGTGGACCATGGAAGAACAAAAGAGGCACAGTGTGGAGATTGCATGGGAAGTTTTTCGACGGGAATTTATCAACAGATATTTCCCTAAGACGTTTTTGGATGAGAAAATATCTCAGTTTGAGAGGTTAAGACAAGGTCCAATGAACATTAGCGAATATGAGGCTAAGTTCATGGAGCTTTTGTGGTTCTGTCTGCACATGGAGACCACAGATGAAGAAAGGATTAGGTATTTTGAGAAAGGGTTAAACGCAGAGTTGACTACTCCTGTGTCTGCTCTGGAGAATAGGGAGAGGTTTGCTACCTTTGTGGAATCTGTCAGAAGGGTAGAGAGGTCTATGGCAGAAAAGAGACAGACCGAGAGCAAAAATGTGTATCCCCAGTTCCAAGGATCTTCATCTAAAAGTTTCAAGAAACTTAGGTTTTCTGTACCTACACCACCACCTAGGTTCAGTACCCAGACGCAGTGGATGTCAAATAGGGGTAGAGGATGAAGTTTACCGCTAGAAGGAGCACGTAGCTCAGCATATATGTCAATTACAGGACCACCCAGACCACAACAACTGAACAGAAGTTGTTACATATGTGGAAAGATGGGACATCTGATGAAAGATTGTAGAGCTAGAGAAGTGAGTGTAACTCAACCTCAAAGGCAGAGTCAGCAAGGATCCTAAAGGCAACAGTTTCCAGGAATTGCTAGAGGACGTGGACAAGCGTCCCAAGTTGGATCATAGACACCTAGTCGAGCACCAAATCAACCACAGGCGACGGAAAGATTCTATGTGATGAATCCACCTGATGCAGTGATCAACCCTCGGGTGGTGGCAGGTCAGATGGAAGTGTTATATTCTGATATGTATACATCTTGTGTTGTATCTATTTTAATTGATCTGCGTGATACGCACTCCTTTATCACTCGAAGAGTGATTCTTGACTGCAACCTGACTATAAGTCATAGAGTACATAGTTTGTTGCTAGAAACTCCGTTGAGGGGATCTACTGTGTTGCAGGAGGTATGTTCTCCCTGTATCCTCTTCTTTTCTGAACATCGCATTCATGTGGATCTTATACCACTTGAGATGCATGGATTTGATGTAATACTTGGGATGGATACCTTAGAAAGGTACAAGGTTGTCTTGGATTGTGAGTCCAAGCAAGTTGTGTTCGTTGATGATAGTGACACATGGATCTTTCAAGGAGAAAGAAAGATTCTACCCACCTGTCTTGTTTGTGCTATGGTTGCTGAGAAGCTGATGTGGCAAGGATGTTATGCATTCTTGGCCCATGTGGTAGATACTACCATGGATAGTCCTAACCCTGATGAAGTTCCTGTAGTCAAGGAATTTGAAGATGTATTTCCTGAAGAACTTCCAGGTGTGCCACCGCCTTAGGAAATTGATTTTGATATCAATTTAATCCCAGATACGCAACCTATAGCACAAACACCATATAGGATGGCACCTGCTGAGATGGCAGAACTTAAGAAACAGTTGCAAGAGTTGCTCGAGAAGGGTTTCATCCGACCGAGTACTTCGCCTTGGGGTGCTCTGGTCCTCTTTGTTAAGAAGAAAGATGGGTCAATGCGGTTGTGCATTGATTATAGACAGTTAAATAAAGTAACGATAAAGAATAAGTATCCTTGGCTGAGGATTGATGACCTCTTTGACCAATTGTGTGGTGCAACCGTCTTCTCAAAGATATATTTGAGGTCAGGATATCACCAACTGCGTATTAAAGATGGTGACATACCAAAGTCTGCCTTTAGGACAAGGTATGGTCACTACGAGTTCACAGTTATGTCGTTTGGACTAACTAATGCACCAGCTGCATTTATGGAACTGATGAATAGAATTTTCCGACCTTTTCTCGATCAGTGTGTTGTTGTCTTCATAGATGACATTCTGATCTACATTAGAGATGCTCAGCAGCATGAGAAGCATCTTCGTCAGACTCTAACTTTGCTAAGAGAACATAAGTTATATGCTAAGTTTAGTAAGTGTGAATTCTAGTTACCAGAAGTATCTTTCCTTGGACACATAATATCTGCCTCAGGTATTCATGTTGACCCTAAAAAGGTAGAATTTGTTCTACTATGGGAGTAGCCGAAGACACCGACGGAGATATGTAGTTTCTTAGGATTGGCGGGCTATTACCAGAGGTTCATTAAGAACTTCAGTTCTATAGCGTTACCCTTGACTAAGTTGACCAGGAAGGATGTTCCTTTTGTTTGGAGTGATAAGTGTCAGCAATCATTTCAGTTGTTAAAAGAAAGGTTGATAAGTGCACCTGCGCTTGTGTTACCTGAGCAAGGGAAAGGGTATATAGTTTTCTGTGATGCTTCTAAGAATGGACTTGGTAGTGTGTTGATGCAGGATAACAAGTGATTTCTTTTGCTTCCCGACAGCTTAAGAAACACGAGGAGAATTATCTGACACACGATCTAGAACTAGTTGTTGTAGTTCATGCCTTGAAGATCTGGAGACACTATCTTTATGGAGAGACATCCCCGATTTTCACTGACCATAAGAACCTTAAGTATATCTTTTCTCAGCATGAGCTTAACATGAGGCAACGCCGCTGGATGGAGTTAATCAAGGATTACAATTGTACGATTGATTACCATCCAGGGAAGGCCAATGTGGTTGTTGATGCTTTGAGTAGGAAATCAGCAACACCAGCCTTAGATAGAGAACAACCAAACTCTTTGGTATGCTCTAGGAGGGATATGCTTATCTCCCTAAGGCAAGACAATGTACAGTTAAAAGTATCATTGTTAGACGGGTTGTTAGCTGAGATGCATATAAAACCTACTCTGAGATAGCAGATCAAGGAGGAACAGCAAGTTGATGCTACAGTTCAACTGATTAGATCAGAGTATGGTAGTGAGAAACGAGAAGGTTTCCATGACTCAGATGATCAAGTAGCCTGTTATCATGGTAGGATGATTGTGCTTGATGTGGATAACTTGAGAAAGTTAGTCCTGGAAGAAGCTCATTCTTCAATGTATGCTATGCATCCAGGAAGAACCAAGATGTATCAAAACTTGAAAGATATGTATTGGTGGCCTAGTTTGAAGAAAGACATTGCTGAGTTTGTTATGCGGTGTCCTGTGTGTCAGCAAGTTAAAGTTGAACACCAGAAGCCTACAAGAACAATGCAACCTTTGCCCATACCACAATGGAAGTGGGATCATGTAACCATGGACTTTGTAGTTGGTCTACCCAGGACAACTAAGGGACATGATTCCATCTGGGTAATAGTTGATAGGTTGACAAAGACAGCACATTTCTTGCCTGTCAAAACAACCTATTCTGCTGAGAAGCTAGCACAGTTATATGTCGATGAGATAGTGCGGCTGCATGGAGTCCCAATTACCATTGTTTCTGATAGAGGTCCCCAGTTTATGAGTCATTTTTGGGAGTGACTTCATAAAGCTTTAGGCACACAGTTAAGGTTTAGTACAGCCTTTCATCCTCAGACTGATGGATAGTCAGAAAGGACTATACAGACCTTGGAAGACTTGCTTAGAGCATGTGTTCTTCAGTTTAAAGGGAGTTGGGATCTACACCTAAGCTTGATAGAGTTTGCCTATAATAACAACTATCAACATAGCATTGACATGGCACCTTATGAAGCTTTGTATGGTAGACGTTGTAGATCACCCCTATGTTGGTATGAAACTGTTGAATATCAACTTTTAGGTCCTGATCTTGTGCAGCAGACCACTGAGAAGATTAAAGTAATACAACAACAGATAAAGACTACACAGGATAGGCAGAAATATTACGCTGATAAGCATCTTAGACCTTTAGAATTCTAGGTTGGAGACAAAGTGTACCTCAAAGTCTCACCTTGGAAGGGAGTTCTGAGATTTGGAAGGAAAGGAAAGTTAGCTCCTAGGTTTATGGGGCCTTATCCAATCATTGAACGGATTGGGAAGGTAGCTTATAAGATAGAGTTACCACCATAGCTACAAAGGTTACACCCTATGTTCCACATTTCCATGCTTAGGAAATGTCACCCTGATACAGAATCAGTTCTGCAACCTATGGAAGTAGAATTGAATGATGATGTATCTTATGAGGAAGGACTAGTGTCAATCCTTGATAAAAGAATTAAAAAGCTAAAAAAGAAATATATAAGTCTTGTGAAAGTCCTATGGAATCACCATGGTGTTAAAGAAGCCACGTGGGAACTAGAGGAAGAGATGAGAAGGAAATACCCTGCTCTTTTCTCTTAATATGTTTTGTTGATTTCGGGGACAAAATCCTTGTAAGGGGTGGATAATTTGTAACATCCCTGACCTGGGTTATGTACTAACCCTAGGTATTTTGATTAATTAAGTTATTAGGTGCTTGTGTTTATCCTTTGAAATGTAATTAAGGCTCTTGAGGAACCTATATTTCTATTTCAGTCCTTTTTGAACAATGTTGCAACAGTGTTTTGTTAATTTTGGACTAAAGTGCAAATTACCCAATTAGAGGGGTTAACTTGCAAATTTCACATGTTAAAATGTTCCTCTGATAATGATACATCATAAGAATGAATATGATGTAGTGGTAAGGTTTCCACAAGCTTGAGCACCAAGATATAGCTTGTAGAGCAATCCTTATGCTTTAAAACCTAGTTTTGGTGTAAAGTGCAATTTACCCAAAACATAGGGTGCAACATGTAAAATATATCCTCTAGAGTATCTCTCATGACTCTTGGCATCTAGTTGAGTAAAGAAAATGAGGAGGGTGCCTCATTTTAATGATCAAGAAGGAAAGATAATTTTGATATTTAAATAATCAAGATTTAATCACATGGCCTTGTATATATATACAACTTATATGATGTTTTCTTTAAACTTTGGTTAATAGAGGATTTTTTCATGTGGATAGAAGGTGGAAACGTGGCCATTGAATGGAGGAAGATTTAGTGGTCTTTATTTGGGAAATAAAAGAAGATAATCCTTTTTCTTTTCACTTTCCTTGAAAATATCCAAAAATATATATAGGATCCTTAACAACAAGCAAGGGATCGTTTCCCTTAGCCCTTTTCTCATCTTCTTTCCTTGGACGACCAAAGGATATATCTGGAGCAGAAGGAAGACGACCAAGCTGGTTTGGTAAGTATGGATCACCATCTACCTCGAATTCATAGTGGAAACCCTAAAACAAGGTTGGTTTATTGGTGTTTTTCACACAATTCTTCTTTCTAGCCTTCTTCTCCATCCAAAACGTGAAGAACGGACCTTGGACAACCACTGGATCTTCATCCACCATTAAAGCTACGAAGCTTGGAGCTCTAGATCATATCTAAAGGTGGGTTTTATAACTCTAACCCTTAAGCTTTGCTTTTGCATCCTTTTTCCTTAGAATCGTTGCTTATTCTTCTTCTTTAGACACCTTTGTGTGTTCTTGCAAGGGTTTCCGTGAAGAACATCCCATGTTCTTGAGGTAGGATATGATGAAGTTAATTCCAATGTTTATCCTAAAAGAAACTTTAGCAAACAGTCTCCCAACTTTTGCAAACGGTTAGCCAAACCGTTTGGGAGCAAACGGTTTCAAACCGTTTGAATGCAAACGGTTTCACTAGACCGCATAGAAGCAAATGGTCTAAGACTGTTTGGATGCGTTGACCAGGCATTTACCGTTTGGAGGTCTGTTGTAAATAATGTGGACTAATCACCTACCAAAAATCATCAAGTAATTCCAAGAAAATCAACATTTGAAGGCACATCAACCATCTAAACCCTAATCGAGCTAATTGATGATTTCAATAATTGAATTATGTTGAAGTTTGGGTTGAGTGGCCCAAATGGTTTCAAAACCATTTGGGGATCACCCAAACGGTCTCAAGACCATTTGGAGATCACCCAAGACCATTTGAAGGTCTGGGTTTAAGAAGGGTTGACCAATTGAGGGTCTAATGATATCAAGTTGTTGAGCAATTAAGTGCTGATTTGGTGACCAAACCTAGGGTTCAAACCTTAAGTGAATGACTTGGTTTTTGATGACATAATGGGAAAACGGTCTCAAGACCATTTGGAGAATGTCCAAACGATCCCAAGACCATTTGGGGTTAGGTCATGACCAAATTGAATGATGGTTCAATGGTTTCAAACCAATTAGACTCATGTTGAAACATGTTGAAGGGTGATCGATTCCAAACCCTAATCCAATTGATCCAAGCCCTAATTGATGATCAATTGTGGGTCAATTGAGTGTCAAATCAGTTGAGGGTTGACCTAATTGACTCAATTTATGAGTGGCTAACAAGTGCATGATCGATTGAGGGGTTCAACATTGGAAACCCTAACTCAATTGAAGTGGTTGAGACACTTTTTGGTCCATGCGGTTTTGAGGTGGTTTGGACCAAACGGTCTCAAGACCGTTTGGTTCCAATAGGTCTCAAGACCGTTTGAGTCCAAACAGTCTCAAGACCATTTGGTCCCAAACGGTCTCAAGACCGTTTGGGACCAAACGGTCCCAAACCGTTTGGTGCTCATGCGGTTTCAAGATCGATTATGTCCATGCGGTTTCAAAGTCAAAGATGACCAAACGGTCTTCATGACCAAATGGTCTTCACCTCATTTTGGGCAAATGGTCTTGAGTATGCACTTTACCATGCAGTTTCAAAAGTCAAACTAGATCAAATGGTCAACAACACCAAACGGTCTCAAGGTCTGTCCAAGACCGTTTGGGGGTTTGATGTGCAAGACCGTTTGAGGTCTAAAAAGGTCAAGATTGTTTGATGCCTTAGTGGTCAAGATGGTTTAGTAATTAATTAACCTAACCCCATAGATACCTAAAGTGATTAAGGGACCAAGTAATTAGTTGATTAATGCATAATAAATCCAGTGGTGACTATAACAAAGGTACCCTTGATGGGACAAGGTGATTAATACTCTTTGGATGAGTAAGACCTAATGATCACAATAGTAATGGCTTAAACCATGACGTCAGTGTTGAATTGACTTAGCCCAACTAAGGGTGATGCAAACATCATCTAATAGAAAGATGAGAGAGAAGACTTCTTATATGAATGATAATCAAGTAATAAAACTCCAATATGTGTGAACATACCTAATTAGGGTATGATCCATGTTAGTGAGATCATGAAACCCTAATTGTGATGGTTAATGAATCTTAACCTAATTTGAGGGCATTAATGGAAGTAATCCTAATAAATGTGAATAGTAAACCCTAATCTAGGGTAATGTGATGATATGAACAGTAAACCCTAATTCTGGGTTATGCTTTCAAGCATGAAACTCTATGATTGAATTATGATATGAGGAATTAGTATGCATTTCTAAGCTAAGGGTTTAATAACCCTAATTGAATTGAATAAGAAACCCTAACCCTAGAAACAAGTTGTGGTGATGTAACATTGTCGTGGTAATTTGTCAGTAGTACGGCTGTGCAAGGTAGCACGGCCGTGGGGACTTCCCCTTACACAACCGTGTAAGATAGCACAGACGTGGTGTCCTATACTTAACTAGGAAATAATTTATATTGTGTTGATACATATATAATGTGCATGTTATCAATTGTGTTAGTCATATAGGTCTTTATGAATAAGTAAGGATAGCCATGTAAGGGTTATGATGTCATATTCATTGAAAGCACTTTATAAGCTTTGAAAGTAATGACATGCTATGTTGCCTAGTAAGAGGTAACATATGAGATTGATAGGTTGTATGAGCCATGAGAAAGATCTGCATTGCTATAGTCATGTTCATACTGTTAAACGACTTGATGGCAATATGTTACTTGGTAACAAGTGTTTTGATGATCTGAGGGTTTGAACGCCCATATTCCTGAATCATAATGATGAGATGGTTAGGGATTGATATCCCAATGTCAACAATAAGTGATATGAACTTGATACAGATAGTAATCTTTCTTTATAGCAATTATCTTATTGGTTTATGTTTGAAAACATGCCTGATGCTAAAAGAATGCCATAATGTACTTAAATAATTAAGTATAATGATATCATGTAGAGCCCTGACCATAGATCCATCATTGTCAGTAGTTAAATGATGGTGAAATAGGTTTTCCTAAGGGAACTCCTGGAGAGCATACTTTTGAGTATGTGGGGGTTATGGACATGAATATCCTTACGTCCTAATGTAGGAATTGATGTGAGATGTACCTTTAATCTCTCAATCCTTCGTTATATGTTTATGCCGGGATGAGGTATCACTAATCTCTCGATGATGTTGTTAATGCCACATCGAAGAGTGATAAACAAGAAATCCCTCGATGGCAAAGAGAGTACAGCATGCCACTGTAACTCTAATAGCGAAGTTGCCAGAATACCCTGGAAAGCTATTATGGCAGAGACACAAGATGTCCTACATGTTGTTCCTCATACTGACTGAGAAAGATGAGGTCATAGGAATCTGGCTCTTCTGATGACCTATGTATGGTATCGATTGCGATTTCATAATGGTCGGTTGGAGTATGAGAGGTGTAACTCATCTCCTCAAGGCATAAATATGTTTGTAAAATGTAATCAGTCGTGTAGCATATTTGCTTAGGTTGAACTACGAGAAACAATGATTGATGTTACATTGTTTATAGTGCTCTAGTTGAATAACTAGTATACATGTTCTTCATATTCCTTAGTGATATATCTTGTCAATCAATCAAGTTATAATTGAAATGATTGTTTGTGAAATACTGTTCTACTTAACTTATTTAATGTTTTAACTGTTGATGAATAATTATAGTTCCATTAATCAATGTTATTCCATTGTTGCAATAACAATGCTTCTGGAGGAGAGTTATAACGCGCTGGGACAATTATTCAATTGTCTCACCCCCGTGGGATTCAACTTTTTAGGTAGACGTCGAGGACGAAGAAACTCTTCAGTGGGTGAGCAACAACAGCAGCAGCAACAGCAACATTAGGGACAACAGTGATCTTCAGGTGGAGACACTATCTGTCAAGTCTTGTAGATAGAATGTCCTATGTGTCGTCTCTGTACTCTCGGATCCTAGGAGTTAGTAGATGATTTGATATAAGATCCGAGATTTTTGGCTTAATGCCTCGAGATTTTTGTATCTTGCCTTGTACAGTTAACAGGGCAGTTGACATTGTAATCCTCGAGATGAGATTTTACATAGATGTAATGATGGATCAGTTTGCAAATAACTTATCATGTTTCCTTATGAAAGAGTTTTATCGTTTGTAGATCTCTTTACAAAAAGTTTTAAATTGTTAGTGATTTTCAATAATTCCGCTGCTAGTTATTCGCTTCCGCATTAGTTTAAATTAGTTAATCCTATTTTCGTGATTCGGTAGTTATATTGAACAAAAAATACTTCCTCCTCAGTTGTACCATTCAAAAACACACTTTAACATCCATTTGATAAAGCAGGAAATTCTTATAGCTAGCAAAAACAAGTAAAATTCTAATTGACTCAAGTATAACTATATGTGCATATATTTCATCAAGATTAATACCTTTATGTTGATTGTAGTCTTGAGAAACTAACTTTTTTTATATTTCTTACCTATTTTCTGCTTTCATCAATCTTGTTGTGGTAGACCCATTTGGTGCCAATGATATTTCTATCACTTGGTCTTGGCACAATAGTCCACACTTTGTTCTTCTCAAACTATTCCAACTCTTCTTGCATGGATAGGATCCATTCATCATCCTTGAGAGCTTCTTTGACATATTTTAGCTCAAGTTTAGAGATGAAGGCATTGTCAATTGTTCTTTTTTGTAGGCATCCCGCATATTCACCCTTTCAAAAGGATTACCTATGATGAGCTCTTTAGTATGATGCTTTGCAAAGTGGGGAGTTGGATTCTTCTTTTTGTCTTCTTTCTCTTCTTCATCAAATAACACCTCTTTTCCTTTATCAACAATGTTGAGCTCTTTAAAGTGAGGGATCGCCTCATCTACAACATCATAATTAACAATATTCTTGGAAATAGAGGGCTTAGTCTCAACAAATCTAACATTAATAGATTCTTCTACTTTAGACAATTCAATGTTAAAACCTTTATAAGCCTTGCTAGTAGTAATACATCAAAGAAAGAAAACCTTGTAAGACTTCAAATCAAACTTGTTGAGGGAATCCTTGGTGTTTAAAACAAAACAAGGACAACAAAAAACATGAAAGAAATCAATATAAGTCTTTCTACCATGCCATAGCTCATAGGGGGTTTTCTTCAAAGATGGATGAGTAAAAAACTGGTTTTGCACAAAACATGAAGTACTAACATCTTCAGCCCAAAACTTATTTGGAGTGTCATACTCTAGAAGCATGGTCCTAGCCTCATTTCCTTTAGTTACCTATTCTTTGTCTCTACAACCCCATTTTATTTGAGGTGTTCGTGGTGAAGAAAAGTTATGTGCATACCCAAATTCCTCACAAAACTGTTCAAACAAGTTATTTTCAAATTCTCCCCCATGATCACTGTGGATAGAGATGGTTTGGCAAGAAGCTTCATTTTTCAAATCATTTGTAAAAAGTCAAGAAAACATCAAGAGTGTAACTTTTTGAAACAAGAAATAAAGTCCAAGTATAGCGGGAAAAGTCATTGACAATCACAAGGCAATACTTGCTACCATAAAGTGATTGAGTATGCATTGGTCCAAATAGATCAATGTGAAGAAGTTCAAGAACTCCTTGGTACTAAGAACTCCTTTGGATTTTAAGGAGGACTTGGTTTACTTTCGTTGGGTACAAGGTTGACATCCCTCATCCTTTTCAATATCCAATTTAGGAAGTTCCTTTATCAAATCTTTTTTCTCAACTTCTTCAATTGATGCATATTTACATGACCAAGCCTACAATGCCATAAAGAAATATCATTCGAATTGGCAACAAGTCATCTACCAACAATAGGCTTAATAGAGTCAAGAACAATAACATAGAGATTATCAGTTCTAGTTTCATTATATATAACATTGTAGGAGAGGGGATCTAGAAGCAAACATTCAAGTGAGGTAAAAAGAACAAGATAGTCATTATCACACAATTGACTACACTAATTAAATTGTGGTGTAGGTCATCCACAAGAAGAAAATTATTGATGCATAGTGAATCACCTACATCATCCTCACTTATCACTTTACTTTTGTTGTTGTCACCAAATGCCATTGATCCTCCTTTCTTCTTTGTGAGTTGGTTGAAGTGGCTAATTTCACCTGCCATATGCTTTGAGCAGCCACCATCAACAATATATTTTCCTTTTACCTACAAGAAAGGAAGATGTTGGTGCCCAATTCAAATCTTGGGATCCGGTGTTAGCTCGGGGACCCATTTCAACTTTGGGTTGGTCCCCTTCTCTCTATAAGGACAATAAGTAGAATAATAGTCATCACTCTTACAATACACACAAACTATAGGGTTCTTATAGTTTGATGACTCTCCATGGAAGATAGGAGGTCCCTTACTCTTTTTCTTACCCTTTCCTTTTCTCTTGCTCTGTGGATCCCCTTCATATCCCAAACCACTTTTACTACTATGTTTGGTAGATTGATCTAGAGCTTCATTAAGGGACTTTTTCCCTTTTAGGAATTTTTGTAAGGAAGCCTTAGTTTGTGATTATCATCACTAAGATTGACAGTAGAAGATAAACTAGAAAGATCATCTTGTGCATGAAATAAGTCAGCCTCCAAACATAGGGCTTTAGTAAGAAAAGAAACTTTTTCCAAATTAAGACTAGCAACTTCCTGACTAGGCAATAAAGGTCTAGAAGAAAGATTATTTATTTGAGCAAGCAATCTAGAATTTTCAATTCTAATCATAACAAGCTCATCAAGATACATTCTATTTTGATCCTTAGTAGCATCACAAGCAAGCTTAAGATCAACATTTTTAGCTTTAAGTAAAACAAGCTCATCTACTAGGGATTGGTTTTCTTCCTTAAAACTATTGATTCTCTTAATGTAGATGCCATTCTCTACTTCAACTCAATTGTATTGAAGCTCAAGATCAAGAAATTACCCTTGCAAGGAATCAATGCTATCAAAATGCAACTTTTCATTTTGATCAAGAATACAAATTTTAGCATACAAATCATCTAAGATCTTCCCTAACCTCTTCTTCTTAGATTTACATTTGGAATAAGAAGAGCGTGTAGCATTAAGCACATTAATGAAAGTTTCCTTAGATAACTCATGCAAACTTACCTCACCAATGTCCTCAATTGCAGAGGCCATGAGTGCAAGATGGTGTTCTCCCTCATTGGATCCTAAGTTAGTTGAGGAATACTCTTCCCATGCAGCATGGGCTGCATTCTTGCTTCTTCTCTCCTTCTTATTCTTCGTCTTGTACTTCCCATCCTTATTTTAGTCATCCCTTTCTTGGAGCTACTCTTGTCGTAAAAATTCTTGGCCTTGGGGTATTCATTCTTGTAGTTACCTTTTTGTCCACATTCATAGCACCTTAGAGTGGAGGAGGAGGATGGATTTCCCTTGAAGTGCTTGCCCTTAGATTAGTTTGCTTCATGGTCACTAAGGGCTTCATCTTCACTTGAGGAGGGAGAGGACTAGCAAGAAAGTTGTTGTTGGAGAATCATTACCTCCATTTGAGATTTGAATGCACTATCCTTGATTTTGTTTGATTCCTTCTCCTCTTTCTTGTCATCTTCTTCTTACTTGTCTAGTCTTTGCTCATGGGCTTGAAGGTTTCCAATGAATTCTTTGGTAGCTATGTCACCAAGTCTTCTAACTTCTTCAATGGGGGTCACCTTGGATTCCCATCTCTTAGGGAGATACATTAAGATCTTGGAGTTAATTATCACTTTATCCATGGTGTGGCCCAATTGAGAAAGTCCATTGATGATGATGTTGAGCCTTGGGTACATCTCTGCCATTTTCTATTTCTTATCCATCTTGAAGTTTTCAACGAGACCCTTGAGCATGTAGATCTTGGACTCCTTCACTTGCTTTGTGCCTTCATAGGTGATGCACAACTTGTTTGAAATCTCATTGGTTGTGTCCCAAGTAGAGATGTGGTTGAATTCAGAGGGGTGAGGGTTGCATAGATGATGCTTATTGCCTTTGCATTCACCTGTGACTTCTTAAATATAGCTTCACCCCAAGTGGATATCTCCCTTGTCAACTCCTCGTATGGAAGAATCAGGACCCTCCACATGTTGTAGTTCATCCCTTGAACGTAGAATTGTATTTGTCATTTCTAATAGAGAAAATTGGTGCCATCAAAGACCGGGGGTCTCACGGAGAAGCCTCCCTCTAGGTTGAGGGACCCAAGTAAGTTTTCACCCATCTTCTCATCTCATGGGAGATGTGTCGGAGAAGACTATGGCTCTGATACCACAGGTTGGATCAAAGGGCTCTAGAGGGGGTGAATAGAGCTAAAAACACTTACACAAAATTTGTTAAACCTTCAAGTTACTTCAAATAGGCACAATTGCAAATAGTGAATTTGGTGACAATCTAAGCATGCATACCAAGGATGAGAGAGATTGAAACAAGCATTTGAACAAGTTATTTAGAGTGGTTCCACTCTCCAAACTAGGAGAGAGTTAGTCCACTACCTAGAGAGGTCAAGCCCTAGGATTTTGCAACCTATGTATACTTATACTCCATTATAAGACATACAATTTGACCTTACTTTTTTGGGGCAAGGATACCCTGCTTCCCTTTGAGGTCAAGGGAGCCAGCAACCTTACAACCAAGGACTTATCTACCCGGATGAGCTAGAGTCGTCTACCTTTACAAGGTCTTACCCACTCTTGCAAGCAGCTGGACACCTTCACCAAGGAGATCCCCTTCTTGCAACAAGTCTTTTGCCTTGAAGGATTTGCTCACTCTACTCCTTGATCTTCAACCTTGTCCTCCTTTTTCACTCGGAGAATATTTTTGCACCTTCTTTTGTAGCTTGAAGAAGATTTGACCTTCCCCTTCACTTGGAGAATCTTTCACCAACTTGATCTAGAAGAAAGGGGTTGAGGAAAGAGAAACTTTGAGATCTTTACAAGTATACAATGAAGTAGCTCTCTCACACAGATCCTATCTCACTCATATGGACGAAATGAAGTGTAATCAAGACAGAGAAAGGGTCTCAAGTGGACTGGATGCACTTAGCTATAGAATGGAGCTTGATCGCATCAAGGAGCAACCTTGGAATGAACTCCAAGAGGTCCTATTTATAGTTGGGGGTGTCTACTAGAGGGTAGGAACACTTAAGAACATTTTCTAGCTATTTGGGGTGTTACAACGAATATAATTTCGAGTTTTACAATGCTCCAATAGTTAAAATTACTTTTTCTGTGTTTTCCGTACAGTGCAGTCGGTCAAGTTTTCATATAGGTAACTCGACCAATTGCACTATACGACAAATGCAATTTGAAGCATCAGTCGAGTTTGTCCTTGGTGAAACTCGACTGAACACTTGAAATTGGTTTTACTTAGTGCAGGAATCAGTCAAGTTTTGTGCATAGGAAACTCAACTGAACCTGGGTATTCTCAAAATCCATCAAGGGATCGGTCGAGTTTGTAACTCGGCCGGTTAATAGCCTATAATGAATTTTATAAAATGCCTTTTGAGTGATAAAACATTCGAATTAAGGGTTCCTGGTTTTTTTTCTCATCTTAGCTACAAGTCATATCATCAATACTAATGGTGACAAAAATTATCTTAGGTGATTTGAATTGTTTTCCACAAAAGTGCATTTGCAATTCTTTTGACTTGAACTGAACAAGATAGGGCTTGATAGATTTGATCCTTTTCATGTAACGAATACTTGAAATCAATCTCAAACAAACATATTAGATACATACAAATGGAATGGTTAAGTCATTATCAAAATATGGATAATGTATAACTCTCAATTCAACACACTTGGATTTGAGCCACCTTCTTTTGTAAGGGTGCCACTGATCCTTTGCATGTTATCCTAAAGGTCATGGTATTTCTCTTCATATTGATCATTGGTTTGCTTTTTGGTAACAATGGTGGGCACGGGGAGAAATTGACTGGTTTTCCTTCCTTCTTGACTTGGATGAAATTCCTTCCTTTTACTGGGTTGAAGGCATGTATGCCCATCTGTTGACTTTTCTAAAAAAGGAAGTGGACCGTGCTACAAAGAGTTGTTGTAGTTTTATAGGCTTGGTTTTGATATGTCTTTACCTGTTGTGCTCTATATTTGCTTGAGATATCTATAGAGATTGGTTTTTCTAACCCTTCTTTTGAAGTTGTGGGGTTATGAGAACTTCTTACTCCATAGACCTATTGCTCTGAGCAATCTAGAGGGTTATTTGTACGATTCTCTTCCCACATGTTGCCACTAAAGGGGTGTAGAATCATGGTGTTGTATAAGCAGTGGAGAGGTGAACTGGATATGATGAATTTAGTCGAGGTATGTGTATTACTTCGATATTCTATGATCTTATATGCATGTACTTTAGCTGACATCATATTTACCCTATTATTTTCCTAGCCTAATTCATGATCTTATCCAGGTTTTAACATGGAGAAGTGGCTCCATCATTTGTGGCCTACTTTGAGGCATAGTCTTTGTATGCTTTATGAATCTAGTTCCAATCACCCTTTGAGAATGTCTTATACATGGGTCAGTGTGCTTCTTGTCAGTGGGATGGTGTCTAGCACATCCCCTTCAACCCTATGCCTTGAGTGGATCCTTCTGGTATTGGGATTTGTTAGGATGCTTGGAAGGTGATGAGGGTTCATGTGACACAAACAAAGTACCTTTAGTGGTATTTGCACATGGTCAACTGATATATCTTTCTAGAGAGGCATACAATCATCTTCGACGCCCTTTGGTGGTAAGTGTTCTAATTTGATTTATCTTTATTTGATTGCTTGGTATTGACATGCATCTTCTAAACGTTGTTGATTATGACTCTATTAACAATCAAGATGATTATAAATATGGATTTTTTTCATCCACCTCTGCCTGGGACATCTTCTCCTCCTAATGTTCCACCTTCTTTGGTTGATCCTTGAGGCTTTGCTGATTTTCCTGAGCTGAGGTTTCACTGAGACTTTGGCATTTAAGGTTCATGCCACTTCCCATACAAATTTGTCTAGACTTCATCCTTCCATGAGGATGATGTGAGCACTAGTGTGGTTGGAGGACTCTTCAATTAGAGTGTCCCATTAGGGTATAGTTATCATTTTGAGGATACTGCGTGATGGGTGACTTCCCATGGAGGTCCTAGTTCATGCCATAGATCTGTCTTTAGGGACCAATGGATCACGTTCCTCTCATCGTAGGGATGTTTATTTGGTTGTGGAGATGTCTTTCAACGATTCGTCTTCAGGTCCTTGGTGGTCCACCAATTTTTTTTTCATATGTGAGTGGGTAGTATTTGTCCTACATTTCTTCTTCCAATCATCAACCTTTGGACAAATGTTTTTCTGAGTGGCTGAAGAAGTAGCATTTGTACTTAGAACTTTTTGCTTATGTTTTTTCTTCTTTTTTACAAGAAAAATCATGAATATAAGTGTTTGTATTTGTAAAACATTTTAAATTTTGAAATAGAAAACTTAATTTCAGTCAAATTATATTGTGTGGCTTTGTGATATTTGATTCATAATCATATTTTAGAAAATTAATCTTTGAAATATCTTGGTAAGCCAGTTTGTTTTCCTTGATATACATTCCTAGATGAGGTAGAGGATTTCTCTAATCTATGAGGAAGTGGGACAAGGAGTCCTGCAACCTCAGGAAATGTGTTTGTGTTGAATGTCGATGATGGTAATTTTGGTGGATTGCTTTGTCTACCAAGGAAAAGGACAAAGAGTTCCCCAGTTTCTAGGAGACAAGTCTATCTGGTTGAAGCCTATGAATAAGGTAATACAATTTTGTCCTTTTTGTATATTGTGACTTTCATATTAAAAACCTTGGGAGACCAGTGGTGAGTGAGATTTGGCTCCTGTGTTGTTGTATTATAGATCTCTCTGAGACGGAAGAATCAATTTGGTGAGTTTCAGTGTGTCTCTCCATATTCGTCATCTGACTTACATATCTATTGTAAGAGAGTTGAATTCAATGGTGTTCCCATTCTAGGATCCTCTTAGTCACTTCTTCTACTTTAATTATGTCATCTAACTTCTACTCTAGAAGATTTATCCAACATTACATGGCTTCCTCTTCATGATCGCTAGCTCATTTTTTAGAGAAAGTCGACTTGGGCTGCTAGCTGACATGCCTCCTCAATGTGAAGAAGTCCCGAGTTTCTTTATGGTTGACCAAAGATGGTCACTTCATCTAGATGGCCTTCCTATGGGATTTTGTAACATCCCAGGATTTGAGGCTTTAGACAAAATGATCTTCAGAGGAATGATTAAACTACTCATATCACCAAGTTGCACCTCCTTTTCAGGGAGTGTATCATTAAATAATGCTATGATTAAGCATGCTTATCCCATAATAGGAATAGGATGGGTGACCAATTAGGAAGTTGATCCCAGATTGCGTATGAGTGAGGACAAAGCACACAGTTAAGCTCAGTGGTGGTCTTTGGGACCATTTGTCATTCCTGAAACACTACTTGAGGCTTGGGCAGTGGGCTCGAGATTTATAGAAATACACTCCAGAGTCTAGGCAACTACAACTCGGTCATGCACATCCTCATCTGAGCTTGCATATCAACCCTCTCCTTCATTGGGCGGCCAATTTTTCTGAGTTGACATTCAAATTTATCACTTCTTTCCAAAACACTTTAACAATGACCTTGAATATAGTTGTTCCTTTCATATGTTCGTAGAGCTACATTCCATGGACAACAATGCCCTAATTGCCATAATCATCAACACCGACAAGCCATGGCATGTGAAATGCATTGAAGAATATCATAACCACCTATCCAAGAGGTACAATCTGACAAGTTTTGGGTCAACATCACCGAGCAACTCCCCTCCTTTCTGCATGGCACCAAAGCATCATTATCTACATCTTAGTGGTGTGTTACCTTCATCGTATCCTCTCATATACTATCTTTGATTGGATAGGTGCACCATGCATCGTCACCTCCATTGACCTTTACTTCCTATGGTGTATCTTGAATAATGAACCTTACAATTGGAGTTGTTCACTTATCAAGCATCTGCATATTCAGTAGAACTAAAACAAGGCATATGATTTCTACGAAGGGAGAGTCATCACTAGAATATCCACATACTTAGTCAACACCCATATTCCCTTCTCTATGATGCTAACTCGGAAGTCATCCCATTTGATAAGCATCAAGTATTTGGTGTCTTATGGGATTCTGAAGATTGCCAAGGAGCATGGTATATTCCACTAGCTATTTATGGAAAGTCAGATCATGCTCGCATTGCCTACTCTCTCTTATCTCAAAGCAAGTGAACCTAGTTTATGACCTAACCAGTATGGATGTGAACATCCTCCATTGCGGCGAATGACTAGGAGACTAGGTCACCCCTTCCTCTATTGCATGTTGCACAATGCGATGAATGCCTAAGACTTCCCAGCCATTTGAGATTTATGACTTCACCACTTTCCAGAAGTAGTTGGATCATATTGAGACCTCCCAGACCCACATAGAGAAGGAACAACATCGTCAAGGGTGTCAGTTGAACCTCATGTATCTCATGTAGCGCACACATGAGGATGTCATGTGAATCATGGTCACTATGACTAAGCAAGGACTTACTACAAGCATTTTGGTGCTATCTAGACATACCCTTTCCTTACCTTCAGGCATGTGGAATCCATTACACTAAGTCACCTTATGAGGATCCCCTAATGCATCCCCATTGAGCCAGGATTGGTCTGACAGACCAACTTGTGAATCCTTTCATAGTCAGACTCCTCACCCCCCCCCAACAAAAACCATCATTAGGTTATCATGACAATTGGTGAGTCTTTTGGGGAATTTTTCCTTCCCCTCCGTTCTACATTTAGAGTTTGCTCGATGACAAGAAAATTTCAAAGTTCAGGGTGAGGTAAGTGGTATGTCTCCATTCCAACTTAATATCTTCCTTTTTTTGTCATTCTTTCAGTAACTTGCTTTCTAGATTATCACTACATTTGATTCCTATTTTCTTTCCAAAATTTCATGTTAGTAGCGTGTAATTGACCATTACCTAGTCAGCTTAGATTCAATTCACATTTGCATGTTTACTTGAAAAATCAACAATGTACCCCAAATTTTGAATGAAATTAATTCTTGTTACAAAAACAAATCTCAAATGTCAATGCTAGAACATACCACATTCCCAATGACCTTAAATAGTACTACTCCTTGGAAATGAAGTCAATCGATATGGAACTAAAGGAGTCAAATTTCAATATGTCTCTAAATTTATCAACATGAGACTTTTGTAAAATTATCATTATTTTGCAACTCGTATGATGTGATTGAACTAGTTGTCAATGTTGTTTCAATGCTTTAACTTCTCAAATATGAGATGCACAAGTTCAACCTCTTCTAGACTTATTCCACCATCTCCTTATCCCATCATCTGACAAAAGGCCAAAAAGAATGTGCCAAACTCCAAGTTTGGGGCGGCACCCCTTTTCTCACCTCTCTGCTTCTTCCATACCCCTAGTATCTAATATGGGTGTACCACAATAAAAAGATTCCAATGTGCACACCCAAAAATAAAAATATGCAATCAATGTAATTGCAAAAAGTAAAGCAATCTCAAGTTGAATAGAGGAGAGATTCATAATTTTCCCTTTTGCCCCTCCATTCACTTCAACTTTCTCCCATGGAGCAACAATCACTCCAAAAATATCCCTCTTACAGTTGAACCCTGGACTTGTTCAAACCTCAAAAGAAATATGTAGAACCTTCTAAGACACTAGTGATATCATGATTGTGATGTGAATGTTTTGATTTGGAAACTTTTTGTGAATCTGAAGTCGATGCAGGAATTCAGAACTGACTTTTTGTGATTCCAGGAGATTAAGGTTGCTTGTCCATATTTTGTTGTAGGCAAACTATGTAATATTGTGAAAGATAGGATGTGAGGGGGACAGTAGTATTATTTAGTAGGATGTTTTGTTTCTTTTTTTTTCAGAGGAAGAGAAACATTCAAGTCTAAGGTAGTTTGATGAATGCACATCCATCACTTTCATTGTGGTTTCTAGATTAGTTTTACTCATTTAGTCATCTTTTGCATCATGTTTTGCTTAGTTCCCTCGTTATTGCTTTCTCTCCTGAATAATAAGGATTTTGATCAATCTCCTTGCTCTTTTGCAGATTTAAGTAGACACCAACCTACAACGCTCAAATGATTCTCCACCAAGATCATATCCAAGATTGAAGCAAAATCACATCAGGAATTCATGCTATTAAGCACATTTCGATAAATAGATAGACCCATCATACCACCTGGTGCCCGATCTACCTACCCATTCCAACAACTTCCCACATAATTCTTCTGATCTGAAGACCTCCTCAATTGATCGGCCAATCCGAAGGTCACTAAAAGATCCAGAGGCTCTGATGATTTTTGGCACCAAGAGATAGGCTCACCTATCATGATGATCGACTAATATACCTATGCTTAAGGGATTAAGGATGTTGTTGATCTGGAAATCGCATCAGTGATCATTCAACCAGATTTAATTCTCAATTGATCCAAGTGATCTAGTAACTTCAGTGTTTTTTGGAGATTACAAGTCTGATTGACCAAGCTTGTTGGTTGGTCGACCATTCTAAGATAAATCCTAGTCCAGAGATGCACAACAAATGAGTCTTTCAGTAGATCAGGCGACCCCCTCCGGAACTGACCGATCACAAGTTTAAACCTCATCATAAAGTAGATCGGCTGAGCCTCTCTTGGTATTAGTCAACCAGATTGCCAACAATTGTGATTCCATGTAAATGATTAGCCAATCAGACTACTTGATCGCCCGACCATCGTGGCAGGGAAAGCAAAAATTCACAGATGCAAGTTCAGAGGAGTTAAGTAACAAAAGTGGCAGCCAAACCTAGATATTTTGATTTTTGTTCTGATGGAAGCAAGGAGAAGTTCCCGAGTAGGATTCTGAAGGAGATGAAGAACATCATCCTAGCAGAGTTCTTTGGATCTTCGAGTCTAGGGAAAACTATAGTAGCCAGAGACCACTAGTTGTTTCTCTCTTCTCCATTCAGTGACATGATTTCTCCTCTTCCTTCTTGTATCTGTGTTCTAACATCAATCACGAGCTAGAAGACCTTCTCCCTAGGGCATAGGGAGTATCCCCATCTCTTATACACTATCTTATTTTTTTTTTGGATCAGGTAAAATAGTATTCCAAACTCAACAGTATAAGTATAGGATCATACAAAATCCCCTATACTACACAACCTTAGACTAGGTCCCAATTCCTTAGGACCAAAGTCTCCATCCCAACAAGTGCTTTGGGAAGCCTCTATAAAATCCCCTTACTCTATTTACAAGGTTATAAAAAAGGTAAGGGTGTCAATGCTACTTTTCCCATGTATCCTCCTGTTCCTTTTGTTCCACAACGAGAACAACAGCAACCCAAGGATATTTCCAACAAACACACATCCTTTTCTTTCCTTTTGCTTCCCGCAGGATATTTCCCAAGGATATTTCTTGCTACAATCTTATTGTTATCAAATGATGTTTCTCATATAATTAGACGATTTTCCATTTGAGCTTTGCTTGTTATCTAAATCGATCACTATGTTAGCATGTTTGATATAATCCTAAGCACAAAGTCATGAAACTTATGGTTAGATTACCAAATGTATGTGTAGGGTTCCAGATATGATCATGGAAGGGACATATGTGAGGACTTAATTGTGAACCATAGGTAAAAATACCTTGAGCCCACAGGGAATCTGGTCATGTGACTTTGTAATCTGTAAGGAGGTGAATATATTTATTCCTAATTTAATAATGTGAGAAATTAATTGAGTTCTAACGATGAGATAGGTATGTAGGCAGTGATTGTGATACATAATTATCCCAATTCTTCTTACATATTGAATCAAACCTTAGTTTAATCAATTACATTTGCAATCTTTAACCTCAATCTCAGTTCATAATCATTCTCAATAATCATACTTATATATTATTCTTAACAATTAGTTCTAGAAGCAATTCTTAATCACTTTCTCACTTGGGTTTGGCCCTTTTCTATACTATTATTGACCCATCTTCTTGGGGATAAGTTATTTGCTATTTTTAAGGTTAAACTCTAGAATTTTTTCCCTAGTGAATTTGTGTTTACAAACATCTCACATCAACACACTATGGGTGCTTCTTTCTATATCTGTTGGTGCCTAAAAATATATAGACTCTCTACCCCTCATCCATCATCCCTATGAGGTATCCTTTCGATAAACATTTCACAAATCCACACATAATTCATGGAAAAGGAAATTGAAGAAGTAAGGGTTGATATCACATGTTCATCCTCCATTATAGCCCTCAATTTTATAAAATTTTACAAGATTGCATGTGTTGGGATTTTTGAATATGATTTGAACATTACCATACATCACTTATATGACAATGATGATTATTATATTATAATTTTCCATGATAGTATTTTTAACATGAAATATGATCTGTGGGATACATTGAAAATTGACGGCTACATGGCTTTGAATGTAATATGTTCTTACCCATCCCTACTCCATCGCAAACCATACATTATATGGATGGGATAAATATAATGAACAAACTCAATTCTACGGAAAATCTTAGAAAGAAACATCTTCTAGTTTAGCATCTACAGTTGGACATCCCTATGTTTATTTTTGTACCTATTCTACATGATAACCATTCTAAAATGCTAGTGATCTTCATAAGAGAGAGAGGAGAGCAATTTTTTACAATAAATATGACTTCTTATTCAACCTATTTGGACTCCAAAAATCCACAAAAGTCAATATTGAAAAAGATCATTGAGCTAAAATTTGTTCTTAAGAGCATAGGTTAGAAAACATGTAAGAGGGTACAAATCCTATCTAGGATAGAAGATATGGAGAAAACTAGAATTCTACCAACGTAGTCAACAACAAAATAATTACTTAGCAATTGGGTCTTTCATGTCCTTTATTATATGCACTCCTTATCTTTCTTACACGCAAGTATGGAAGATTTCCAAGAAGATGGCATTCATCATCTACATGATGACTATGCAATCTGACAACTACACACCCCATGTATTAATGAATAATATTGCCACAAAGATGTCTAAATCCTCAATTGGTTATATTTTTCTCATACTTAGACACCCAAAGGACAATGTGTATGATAAGCTTGGGAATGTAATCTAGTGAGGAGGTATGATTTAATTTTTGTCACTTTTCAACTTTTGGTTTTCTTTAGATAAATATATTTTATTTTGAGAGAGGATAATCAATTTGATGGACATGCTATTTTTAACGCCCCTAAAGCTGGATTGGATTATTCTCCAAGCTATATGACTTTTGCATTTTTGTCAAGATAAAATGAGTTGGATACTTATTTATTTTATTATCAATGGTCATATTTTTGTATCATTATCCTATGAAGATGTTATAGTTTAATGAGTTGAATCTTATCCCTATACACATCATCAAATAAATGTATACCCATCATACTCAAAAGTAATACATGGTCAGTCAAAGAAGCACACTCCCAGACAAGGAAAGAGCGACCCCATCTCCAGCTCCACATTAAGACCCCAAACCCCTAAAAATCCCAAAGGGAGAGGAATATAAGCAAAATGTAAATACAATCATGATAGTTGTGTCGTATTTGGAAAGCAAGGATATTGCTCAAACTGTGTATTGATGCACTCAAGAATACAGATATGTCATTTTTGGTAGTGGTGATTAAAGCTCATAGCAAACACCCCTAGATTTAAATGATGTTCACTAAAGGTATATCAATCTAGGATAGTGGAACATAGGATGTGAATCACTACTCTAAAGACAATTGACTTAGACTATAGGTACCACTTATCTACTAGCAGACTTATATTTGAACAATATAAAGAGGTGTGAGGACACTCATAAGCCTTGGCCTACCCATACATCGTATGTCACTCTGAAAAATAAAAGATGAGAGTGATTGCCACCTTATAAGGGAATTGTGCATCATAAGACATTGCATCTGATAATTTTCACTAAAATAAAGGCATATAAGCCAATAGAGAATATTAATGCAATCTAAATCAGTATGTCATTTTTAGGAGGACATCTGAGAACTTGTAGACTGTCTTTGTAAGAGGCTAACATAATGACATTATCATTCACTATTTATTAATCTTTTTATGTTCTATTACAACCCCAAATTTTGGCTTCCTTTGGTGAGAAATGTAATTTCTCATATTAAATATATTTGGACAAATAATGATATAATTTGTTGTGAATAAATGGATTTCATTCAAAATATCCTTATTGTTTGATTTGTGGGCTTTATTGGCTATTGGGCCCAATAATAAGGAAATTCAATTAGTAAATGAATAATTGAGAATTTGAGAAAAGAAAGGTGTGGAAACCTCTATAAGGCAACAAAACTTAATCCAGAGGTGGATTTTGTGCCACATGGGTTCCTTGGGTTCCAAGGAGTCCAAAGTTGCATAAAGAGTGCAATAAGAAAAGAAAAGATTAATTAAGTATTTCTTTATTAAGAAAGAAATTGAAAATATTGATAAAATATGGAAAATGAGTGAAAAGGGGAATAATTGAGTTATATTTGATGGATTTTCGTATCCATGAGGTTTCTAATGTTAAAAGGAACTCCCATAAGGAAAATAGAAGAGAAATAAAGAGAAATTATCAAAAAGAAATATTTTGATAAGAAATAAACAATATAATGAGAAAATAATGGATAAAAGATAAGTGAAAGGCTATATATTCCCAAGATGGGATTTCGATCCATTAAGGTTCCTTGAGGTTCAAGGAACTCAGAATAATAGTTTAATAGCAAGGGAAAAAGAAAATAGGTGAGAGATATATATAATTAAATGAAATCTTGCAACAAAATAAAAGGTAAGATTTCATTTAGATAATGAGCCCAATTTTGGCAGGATAGTAGATAAAGTCATTATTTAGTTTTCCTTGAAATTTGGTATTAATCGGATTATCGGTTTGAGAGTTATGATTTTCTCAATTTATCCTAAAACAAAAGGAATTATCTTGAATAAAAGAATTTACATTCCTTTGTTTGGGCGCGTGTAATAAGGACCGTTGGATCAAGATCCAACGAGGGCCGCACATAATCTAGTTCCAAAGGAACTTGGAGTTAAAGGCTGGATCTGGGGAAAATTCCCCTTCGATTTCCTCTCCATGCAGATAATGTGCGAAGTAGGAAATTAATCCTTTGGCTTCGGGAGCCTTTTCCAAATCTAATCGACCCAGGATTTGGGGCCTCTCATAGTCTGGGCAAGTTTCCCCTAAATTAGGGGAAAACGTGGGTGATCTTCCTCTATAAAAGGAGGGGGCCTTGTGCCATGCGAATTGCTCTGGATTACCCCAATAGGTTCGCGAGGAAGGACCTTACTTCTTGGCACAACCAATTGCAGAATGACGCTCAACCTGCACCACGGCCAGCTGTGCTCCTCGCCGGAGGAGAGCTGCTCCTCCCTGATGAATCCGGCCAGTAATGAACCAACCAAGTCCGCGGTTGAATCCAGTAGGGTTCGACGGAGGTACAGCCTCCTTCACTGATGGTCGGGGCATCAGAAAGCCGAGAGTCAAAGCTGGAGTTGACTCACGCAGGCAGGCGTTGTCGCGGACAGGAGCGGGCGAAGGAAGAAGATGACCGGGTCAAAAGACAAATCGGCCCTCCCGTGTATGCATAAGCAAGAAGGATAGATCCGTCTTTTCCGCCCTTTTTCTAGCGGCCGCAATTTGAGTTTAAAAAGAGGTAAGTTGCTGACGTGGCAATTTGTAATTGGTTAACATAGGTTTATCTTTTAAAAATCGTAACTCAAAATTGGTAGCCCTGATGAAAGTAAGTTATACATGAAAATTGATCAGAAAAACGTGAGGAATCCAATAAAAATATAATTGGAACCTGATATTGCTTGCAATCTAAAAAGTACACAAAGTTATCACCTTTGATGTTTTAAAGTATGGTAAAACCCTAATTTGATACGGAACTCGGAATTAATGACTCTTTTGGGTTAATTTGGTTTGGAACCCTAATTCTAAGAAATATTTACCCATTAAGAATAAAAAGGAAGTTTCATGCTTGTTTTAGGGTTTTATGCACATGATTATGTTTAGAAATCCTAATTTGGAAAATTTGGGTTTTATTGGGTTAAATCTGAAAATATAATTATAGAACTGAATTTTTATGGTTATAAGCTATTTTGAGTATAAACGTTCCTAATGGTGGATAAATACCCTTAATTTGGTAATTAGGGTTTTCTAGTTGATTAATGTGAAATTAGTGATAAATGGAGTTCATATAAGAGTTGAACTAGAAGGAAATATGAGTTGTTATTTTGAAAGAAACCAAATATGATAATTAGGTCTAATGATCGTGCCATGCCTTAAAAGGATAGAAATAGTAACTTTAATGGAAAAGGGGCTTAATGGACTTAATTGATGATTAATTAAGGTTATGTGTGTTAAAAGGAAACCTTAATAACTTTTGTATAGTTAGATGAGAAAATTAGGGTTTAAAAGAGTAAGGGAAAGTAAAACCCTAATTGCAAAGTAAACCCTAAAAAGAGGAAGAAATCCTAAAAAGGAAAAGAAACCATAAGTAGCAAGATGGATTGGATAGATTTTGATAAAAGGAATTGAATGTGATTTCAGGATTCTTGTACTTGCTTGATTGGATGTCTTGATTGATTGGACTATTCTGTCTCAAATCTGCATGTATAGGTATGTGGTTAATTATGAATAACCGCCTTAGTTTTCCCGATGTTTTTCCAGATGGTTAATCGCATTGAATTCAAATTATCTGTTGGATGTTCATACTTGCAAATCATAAAGTCACTATGATTATCACATAAAAAAATAGAAGTATGGATTCTCGCACCTACATGCCACCCTGATGGATGATGCCAAAGGTCAGGCCTAGATGGGTAGACCAATGGACACCTTGAGTGGTGACCCCAGGCACCAAGAAGGTGGCCTGTGATATTGCATGACTAGTGGGCACCATGAGTGGTGACCCCCAGGCACCAAGCTCGGGATTGAGAAGGTGGCCTTAAGTCATTGGCAAAGGGCACCCTAAGGTGGGTATGCCAGGGCTAGGGCAAAAGCGGTGGAGAATTTCATACTAAAAAGTGTAAATTGGCTTGTTCATTAATTTGATTGTCAATATTAAATTGGTATCCATATTTGCAAGATTTTGATTGTTCCCACATACCAGTATATTTCGATATACTGACCGACGTTTTGTTTGTCGGCGTTTTAGGAACAACAATTGAAAGAACAAACAGTAAAGTGTCACATTGTGGAAATGAAAAATAAAGTGCAAGGAGGATTAGATAGGATAATTCAAGACCAGGATAGATAGATTTCCAAGGTTTTCAAAGGTAAGTAAAGTTTTAATTTTTTACCAAATTTCAGTTAGTTAGTAGAATTTCATAATTGTTATTGATTATTTGTCGAACCTTTGATCCTGTTAATTGGATAACGACACCGACCTTTCGATCTCCCTTAATTGAGGGTTACCGGGAGGCGGGGTCGTTACATGTTTGGTCTCCTAACTCATTGACTCTGCGTTCTAATTCTAATAATTAGATTCAGGACAAGCTAAAAGCTATGTTTGGGGTGGGGGTTGATAACATCCAATTTTTTTGATTATTTCAAGCTTTATATTCCTTAGAATCATCATGAATCATAAGGACATTGCTTATATATTCACCCTTTTTTATCCAAGTTTGCTGAAGACCCTTCTAAATAATCGATCCTTGAAATTATAGGAAATTAAACTACATTGAACCAAGATTAACTTACATCGATGAATCTCCAACAATTGAGGAATATTGAATCATGTTTCAAATGATTAAGTATTGCATCAATTGATACCCATCACTCAATCAACACGAATAAAGTTCTGAATAACCAACATCAAGCAATGCATGTCGATTAAATCGAGCAAACCAAGCGACCAATGACATCAATAAGGTATAACTAGTAGTCGAATCAAATACCGACTAATAAAGTAGGAGGTCAATTGTTCTAATAGTTGACCTAGCGGTTGAATATGGCCAATCAAGCATCAATCTCGATAGGCATTAGTGTAGATCCTAAAATTTCTCAAGTACTCAACTTCAAATTTCACCCTTCAACTTTGATGACATAATAGTCGGTCATCATCTATCAAGCAAAATCCTCATTGACTCACCTGATTGACTCACTACCATGTGGATCAATTAGGTGGCATGTACAAATCTTACATGTACCTTTAAATATGACTTGTTAGCCTTATTTCTAAGTGAATACATTGGTTCTCTAAGTCTAAGACCTCAGGAAACCTTGATCTACCACTAGATTGATCGATCAATCTCTTTGCCACTGAAGCACTCACCAAAGAACAACCAATCTGCTATCTCAAGAGATGGGCTTCTGTGAAGACTCAAGCTTTAGTTAGATCAGGGGTGATTGACCACTTAATTTACAAGGGATATCAATCGATCAAAGTAGAAGAGAATATTTTAATCTAGAAGGTAAGTAGGCATGATATGATCTACATTGTAATCGACCTTGTGTCTCAACCTTGTTATTTGATTATTAATTTTGAAGGAAATGCCCATGTCAAGTTGTAATTTTATGATGTCATTTTGCATCATGAGAGAAGATACCTATGTCTGTAAATTGATATTTGGAATCTACACATTCAATCTGAATTCCAATGAGAAAGTTTGAAACAAATCTAACATCTTCGGATTGTATTTCTGATATCAAATCTCAGATTTGAAAATTTTGAATTAGATATTAGATACTGCTATATCCTCTCTGGAAAAAAATCCAAATTCCATATATAAATATATATTAAATATATATTATTTATATATAGAAATACAAAGATACAAATATTTTATCATACATAATTTATAAAGTGTGAATATTTCTACATATAATATATTTAATAAAATTTTGTATGATTTTCAATTTACATTGTATATCTATCTGAATTAGGGTGTTATTCATATGAATCAGATTTAGGTGTTACCATATGATGTTCATCAAACATTAGATCAGATATCAGATAAATTTTCTTTTGGATTTAGATATTGGGTATTACAGTGTCTGCTCCATATTTGACATGTTTACGTATCTAGATGCACCTCTCAAACTTGGGTTGGGAGTTGCTATCAGGCCCTCTCAACTATGTGATTGTTCATTTTCTATTCAATATATCTCCTTGTAAGTTTTGTTTCCTAACTCTTATTTTTAATACAGTGTTTGCATGATTAGTTACCCTCTTGTAATGTTTGATCCAAAACATTAGAAGGAAAAATTTAAGGAAGATCCAAAGTTTTGAATAGTGAGAATCCATGAGAGTGATGGATCATTAAAGATAATGTCATATTTTTATGATTCATTGTTGATTACATGTTGTCTCGAGAGAGAGGCAGCCTACAATCTATATCTATCCTCATATCGAGAGAGAGAAAGGTTTCAGATACCATTGATGACTGCTTGAAAAATGTTGAGTAAGTATGTAAAATAAAATGGAATGTTGCCTGGGTGGAGAGTACACTTGACTAGTGAAGCCTGATTCATATTCTCATTTATCACTTCATCTCATAATCTCTTTTAGTCTCATAACTTGGATTTTCTTTTTTGTTAACAACTTGGTTCCTTATTAGAGAACTCAATCCAATATTTTTTTTGACTTAGATAAGCTAAGGCTTTTAGTTTCTTGCATAGTTACCAGCCTTATCCCCGTGGTTGACCCCATCTACTACAATAGACCCATTATTTTGTCATGGGTGTCTATTGAAGTTATGTATCAATTTTAAGTTTGATCCATCTAGACCATGCAATGTGTGTTGCACTTTTGATTCACATTTTGATGTGATCAATAGGTTTGATGTGATCCTTTAGATAGATACCCTAGATAATTATAAGATAATATTTATTTAGGGATCCAAAGTTGTGGAGTTTAGGAATGGAATTGTCTCTTGGAGTTTCCAAGGAGACTGGAACATTCTCCCTATGTATCTTGTGTTGGTAGAATTAGCAAAGAAGTTGATAAGGCAAGGTTGTGAGTATTTCTTGGTACACATGGTAGATACCAAGGTGGTGAGTACTATTATCTAGGATTTTCAAGCGGTATGTGAGTTTTAGGGTGTTTTTCCTGATGAAAATCCCATTGTTCCACCCAGTAGAGAGATTGATTTTGAGATCAATAAGGTTTCTTCCACACAACCCATAACACAAGAACATTATGTGATGACACCTATAGAGATAAAATAGTTGAATAAATATCTTTAAGAGTTGTTAGAGAATGGTTTTATAAATTTGATCATGTCCCCTTGAGGTGCTACACTATTGTTTGTAAAGAACAAGGATGTTTACTTGATATTGTGCATAAATTATCAATATTTAAACAATGTTATACTAAAAACATGTACCCTTTGTTGAAGATAGACAATTTGTTTGACCATATGAAAGGTGCTACAATATTTTCTAAGATAGATATGATATCATGATATCATCAGCTGAAAATCAAGACATAAGACATACCTACAACAACCTTCAATACTAGGTATATTCACTAAAAGTTTATAGTTATGCCTTTTGAGCTAACCAATGCACCACCAACTTTTATTAATCTACTGAATAGAGTGTTCTTACAGTATATCTAGATCAATTCATTATGGTCTTCATAAATGACATCTAAATCTAACCTAGGGACAATCATCAACTTGAGAAACATCTTCATCTGGAATTTTTCAGTTTGTTTTATGCTAAGTTGGATAAGCATGACTTTTGGCTGATCAAGGTGTCTTTTCTCGATCTTGTCATCTCTAGGAAGGGGTTTTTTACATACCCCTCAAAGGTGGAGTCACTACCGGGGTGGTTGCATCCTTTGACAGTAACAAAGGTTCGAAGTTTCCTGGGATTAGCTTGTTATTACTGGAGGTTTACCAGTAACTTTAGTGTGATAACCATACCTTTGACCAACCTAACTAGGAATAACATATTATTTGTTTGGTATTTAAAATATCATTGTTCTTGTGAGGTCATGAAGAAGAAGTCAACATCTACTCTATTGTTACATTTACTAGAGCCTAAGAAAGGCTATATAGTCTTTTGTGATGCATCAAAGAATGGACTTGGATGAGTTTTGATTCATGGTAAGAATGTAGTCTCTTTTCTTCTCACTAGATTAAGAATCATGAGGAGAATATCCCAATGCATGATCTGGAGTTAGCAGTTGTGATTCTAGCTTTAAAGATATGGCATCACTATCTTTGTAGAGAGAAGTGTCAAACATTCACATATCACAAGAACCTACAATATATCTTATTGAATCAAGATATCAACATGAGGCAGAGGAGATGGATGAAAGTGATAAAGGATACAGGTGTACCACAGACTATCACCCAAGAAAATGAATGTAGTGGTTTTTGCGATGAGTAGGAAGCCATCTTGTCTTCATATGTTGCCAAGGTATGGTTGTATTTTATGGCTTGCTACAAGAGAGACATGTTGGTGTCTATATCATACCCAAATCTAAATTCACATGTAAACCCTTCCTTTCAAAGACCCCTTTCTAATTATGATTAATATTTACTTCATTTACCCTGAATTTGATTAAAATATGAAAAATTTGGAGTCAAAAATCATAATTATATTATATATATCCTTTTAGATGAGGTTTTAGGATCAATTAAGAGTTTAGACTTAAATAGGGTAACTATACAAATTTACCATTTAGTAATTTTGAATTTGATCCCTCCTATGATTAGTGGGTGAAGGAAATTGAGGTACTAAATGCATTATTTGAGTATTTAGCATATAAGTAAAAAATAATACATAAAATAATGTCAGAGGGTAAGAATAAATATAAATCAGATTTCATGTATCCTAACTAACTTGCATAGAAATTTTCGAGTCAGTCAAATAATGAAAACATCCCAAACTGACTGAAGAAAGAAAATAACATAGTGCAATAAGGTTTATTGAATTAATTATTATCATGATGTTCATGACTAAAGATCTAGTTTTATGTTGTCATCATGCAGCCTAGACATGTAATGCACAATCCTACTACCATTATTGATCACAAGTTGGATTAGATTGTTGTTGAGTTGTCTCATATTCCACCACTCCCACATGTTAATCCATGATGGGGAACCCCCTCGCTCAGTTACTCAATTCACATACAAATATTTTGCATGGATTCTTCTTCGGATCAAGTCATCATTGCCTTATGTTTCTTAGAAGCCATTACTTGTGTAGAACCATGATCAAGAGATGAAACTCCAAATCCAACCCAAGCCCTCCTTTGTTGTGCATTAGAAAATGAATTAATACCCATTCTAGCCTATTTCCCATCTCTAAGCTATAGCTCAGAAACCTCTGTCCAACTATCCTCCACACTTCTTGTCACTCAATTGTTCTTGGGTTTCCATGGTTTGTGTCTCCATGATTGACCTTCTCTTCTAAAGAACACCAATGATACATAATGACTCCTATCACCCATGACCAATTAATTGAGATGTAACTATCCATATAAATTCCCCTTCCATCATGTTATGCCTTTCACCTAGACATTTACCCCTTCATGACACCAACAAACTGCATTGTATTCCTTACTTTTATTATCATTGTCGGGAGTAACCAATGATTACCAACCCCAAAAGCTTTGCTAATCCTTTCTCAAGGACTTGAGAAAACCTTAGGGAATGAATTTTGGTCTATTAACAGTGTGTAACGCCACTTATTTTTGAATTTGTTAGTTTCTATTTGAACAATGCTAATGAATTCCTTGATGTTTCTGACCATGTATCATCCTCAAGATTGTTTGACCACATCCACATATGAATTGTAAGAAGTTTCCCACCTTTTAAGAGTGTTCTATTTCACCTTTTTGCAGGTTTGGTTATCCATCCTAGAGTGATGTTTATGATCTTTAGTGCTTCTAGGACTGTGATTTGGTCTTTGAACATGTGCTTGGATGCAATCTTGATGCCATTCCTACAACTATGGTTTGATTAAGTATCTGATAATGGTTGTAGGATGGGAGTAACCAAATTATTGTCATCCCCAACTCCACTTGTACCTTATTGTTATTGTCATGATATAGATGCCTTTTCCCCTATTATGGTAACCCCTACGTCTAGAGATTGGGCTCAACAGGTTTTTCAAGGTCCTGAAAAATCTCTAGAATCATTTTCTACACATATGGATGATGCCATTGGGAGAGAACTCCATCAAAAACATGATTTAGAGTATCTATTATTCCATGGAGCATGAGGTGAAGTAGGAATAAGTCCCCATGTAATTTAAACTTCAATACCTTTCTAGCTTCAGCTTTGGTTTTTGCCCTAAGAGGAAAAAAGGGTCCATTATACACTTTGTTTAGTTTTGGCTGCATGAGGTTTAGCAATATGTAATTATTAAATCATTATCAATGTAATTTAGTTAATCATTGAGGGTGGAGGTCGTATTGGTCATGCCTCTACTCATAAGGACAATTTATAACAAAACAAATACATATTTCTTTGAAATTAAAAATTAGTTTGATTTATTGATGAGGTTTGCATAGCCTAAATATGAATATATTAGAAAGGAAATTTTATGGTTTAATGAATTATCTATAAGTAATAACTTCATATGTTAATTTTAGGTATTGATAAGACATGATCATTGGCCTTACAAGTAATATTTGGAAATTTTGGACATTTGAGATATGTGCTTCTTCTTGATTGAATTTGGGCATATAATAAATAAACCCTAAATTTATGATATTGAGGCATATTTCAATTGACACTCCTTTATGCAACCCATGTTGCAAACAAAAATCAATTCAATAATGCAACTCTACTAGACAATACCCTAGACATGATCTTATTAAGATGACACACATGAATCCCCTATTGGCTTATTTCCACTTGAAACCAAACTAAAAATTTTAAACAAATTATTTAATAACTTACAAGTAAGTCTTTTACATTACATTTAGATCGTAAAACTAAAACATTTGCATAAGAACCTTAAAACATGAAAACATAAAAATAACCAATTATCCTAATATCTTATCTAGCACTCGAATATGAAAGTGGCACTCAGACCTGGATGTGGAACTTGTTCTGCTTTGGTTGCTTCCAGTGTGAATGATCTTGTCCCACAACCAAAATGTAAATTTGATGATGCAAGTCAATTACATGTTTGCACACAAAGAAGATGAGTTGAATGAACATCATCCTTTCATTGTAAACAATCAAACCAATGAACGCCTTCAAAGAAAAAAGCTATATAGATGAATGTCAGGAAGAATGGATCATCACATGCTTAGACAATTGTGATATGCTTTGCTAATGATTGTGTGACTTGCATGAAGGATCTGAATCAATGTATTCATCATTCTCTTTTTATGGCATCATCTTTAACAATTACAAGTCAAGTGATGTCTTTGCTTATGTGGAAATGCAGTCATGTCATTGTTTCGTACAAGTCATACTTGTATGCACTCAAATAAATCACCCACCTTTTGTTGCATGCCTAGAAGCATATTTTCTAAGCGATTGAAACACTTGTCATAATGAATCAATCTTTCTTCTAATTCTGCCATTCTAGCATCGATATCCTTATTGTTCATCATGATATGTGTCATTGAAGTTTTTGATAGTTGGAAGTGTTTTTCAAGTACCTAGTAAGTAGGCTGAATTTCATGGTACCTGAAGTTGACTACCTGAGAATGCTCGAAGAAGATGAATTTGTTGGAAAAATACTAAACTGGCTGGAAAAGTAGCTGAGAGGGGTAGGTGAAATGCGCTTTGACAACCATATCCCACATGTACTTGGGTGGGAACACATAGCCTTGTGGGGATCTTTCCACTGGATTGTGGGGTTGTTTGTGATCCATTTCTTGATCTGCTAAGTGGCCTTGTGGCGATCTTGCTAGAGGCTTGCATGAGGTAGGGATTGTGGGAGGTAAGGAACTTGTAGAGACTTGTGGGTTATGTGAGAGGCAAGGAATTTATATAAGGTAAGATCACGAAGGTGGGAGACTAGCGCCAGTGCAGGTTTGCATGATTAGTATATCAGTGGGTGACAGACATATGTGGGTGTATAGAGGGTGTTGGTGCAAAGTGGTTGGAGGAATTGATGTATATGGGAGTGTTTAGAAGATGAAGCCCCTGACAATGTTTTAGAAAAGTTACTCGTAGAGAAGGAGGTGCCATGCTTGGGTGGGACAAAGAAGAAAGTGACGTCCACAATATTGAAGATTGCTAAGAAGTGGAGAGTGAGGATTGTGTTGAATGCTTGTTCCCTTGATTGAACCACAATGGAATAATAGGGAGTACATGTAGGAAACCTTCTGGGTAATATGTGAAGAATAATATTCTATGGTGGTTTTGTGAAGGGGGTTGTGGTTTTGACAGAAAAGAGAAGGGACCATATATGAGAGGGGACAAATTGTAGAAAAAGGAAAAAAGAAGTAAGCCAGTAATAGATATTATTAGGGGATGAGTGGATCAACATGAAGTTTGCAAAAAGGAAAGAATAATATGGGTGAAGTACAGTACAACAATGGATTTTTATTCATGAAGAACATTTTTTATTCTTATTTTCTTGATAGATGGGTGGGTAGAATTTACTAGAGGTATGAGATTAATGCTAAGCTAGGGTTTTTGGATTAATCAATGGATCTAACCTAGGGTTTGGATCTGATGGATGGTGGATATGGATCCTAGACCTAGGGTTCAGAAAACCAATGGCTAGTGGAGGATAGGTGGGTTTCACCTAGGATTTTGGCCATCTCCTGGGGTTTTGGGATCTAGACCTAGGGTTTAGATCTAAGGCTCTAAATACCACTTAATGCAACCCATGTTACAAACAAAACTCAATTCATACTTCAACTCTATTGGATAATACCCCAGCTTTGGGCTTATATAGATGACATATGGAAGTCCTAACTAGCTTATTTTTTTCTCGAAACCAAACTAAAAAAGAATTTAAAAATGGTTAATTACGAACTTAGAGGTAAATCCCTAAAATTAGATTTAGATCCTAAAACTAAAATAATTTCATAAGAAACCTTAAAACATGAAAACATAATAAAATAATTAATTATCCTAATATGTTATCTGGCTTTAGATCTAAAAGTGGCACTCGAATTTGGGTGTGGGACTTGTCCTACATCACTCCTCTCTTTGAATATCTTGAACCCCTTTTGTAATAACATTATTATCCACTAATTTTGTTAAATTGATTAGTAAAATCATGTTAAAATTGAATATGACTCATGTAACTCCATCTCTGCATTTGATGGTTTCACTCCTTTTTGCATTTAAATTTTGATTGGGTTGAACTTGTAATCTTTCTTGCATTATCATGCATGTGAGATTTGGTAATATCTATTTATCATTTAACTATTTTTCAGGCAATATGATTTGGCACCTTCTATTAGGAACTAAGTTTTATTCCCTTGCCACATGTGATATATTTAAGCACTAAGGTTGTATTCCTCATTCTAAACACTAGGTATTATTCCCTACCACATGATATATATTCACACACTAAGTTTTATTTCTCCTCCAGACAATGGGGTCTTATTCCCCCTACCATGAGTTACATGTTGCGCATTGAGATTTTATTCCTCCTTCCATGTATTGTGGTTTATGGTGCCCTATCCATACTTTGGGTTTTTCTAGTCATGTTTTAATATACGCACACTTCATATTCTAAAAAATGACATGTTACAAGGAAAAAAATTTCCTTACTCATTAATTTTTATATTTAAGTTGACGAAGCATTGATATTTATTTTATTCATTCTTTGGTTAATCATTCTTTTGTTACTCGTTCTTTGGTTATTCATTCCATTGTTTACTTTCTTTTGATCTTGTTGAATTGATATATCTTTGTTCTTCTGAGAACACCCTTATCATTGTTCTTACTTCATTATTGCATCCAATATTTTATCATGCACATACTCAATAGTTATTGACGCATTTGTTTTGTTTCCCAAACCACCCAGATGTAGGTGTTGTAGAGATTGATGACTCGGGAGGACCTTGAAACAAGACTATGGACTTTGAAGGATAGATTAACATAGCTAGGTTGCCCTCCACATTGGTCCTTTCTAACATTTATGTAGCCTTCTCTTTTGTAACACACCCTTGAGGTAAGGAACTATGTAATCAGAATCATATTCACATTTTTAGTTTTATTGCTACTTACATTAAGGCTTTGTTTAATATTTCTTTTTTTTTAGTTTGTTGGGGGAAACCCACCCCCCACAAAGAGGCCCAGATAGCAGGGATGGTAAACCCGAGAGACTCGTGTGTCCGCACATCAGTATCATGATAAGTCACATCAGAGGTCGGCTGATGTTGTAGAAAATTCACTTCTGAGCAGTGCTTCCAGGGGGAGTTGAACCCGGGACCCTTTGTGAGGGGCCCCGAGCTGCGACCAACTAGCTTTGTTTAATATTTCATACTTAAGAAATAAAAAAATGCATCCATATATTATACATATTAGTGTGTTTGTATTGAATGGGTTTATTGCTCAATTAAGTAAGGAGTATATCCCCTTTTGGTCCCACTCTTTATAATGTCTCTATGAAAGATGAATGTGCAGTCGAAAATTTCCTTGTTGGCACAATTATAGGTCAAACCAACATTGATATATATTATTAGAAATACACAATGGGAACATATTGTCATAGAGAATACTATATCAGAGTTTGGAAGTGGGAAGCATGATGTTCCCATCACTACTGATATGAGGAAGCTGGTGTGTGAGAAGGTGCATTATTCAATGTATTCATGCATCCTAGTAGTAAAAAGATTATCACAATCTCAAGGACTTCTACCGGTGTCAGGATTGAAATTGGATGAGGTAGAGTTCATGGGGAGGTGTCACTTGTCAATAGGTCAAGGTAGTGCATCAATTTCCTACAATGATGTTGCAACCTTTGCCAATTCCAGAGTTGAAGTAGGAACATATGACCATGTACTTTGTGGTTGGTCTTTCTAGGACAACAAAGAGTCATGATTCCATCTAGGTTATTGTTTTTATGTTGATAAATTAATCTCACTTCTTACTATTCAAAACTACTCACACTATAGAAAAGTTAGCACACAATGTGGATGAGATAGTTTGTCTGCATGGTGTTCCTACAATGATAGTGCTTGACAGAGGACCACATTTCATGAGTAGGTTTGAGATCATCTACGTACAACCTTAGGGATGCAATTAAAGTTCAACAAAAAATTTCATCCACAAATAGATGGACAAACAAAAAGGACCATACAAACTTTAGTGGATGTATTGAGATCTAACGTGCTCCAATTTCATGGGTGTTGGGATATTCACCTTAGCTTGATCGAGTTCTCCTACAATAGTAATTATTAGAGTAGTATTAATATGGAACTATACGATAGTAATTATCAGAGTAGTATCAATATGGAACTATACAAGGCTTTGTATGGAGGGCATTCTAGCTTGCCTCTTTATTGGTATGAGGCATGAAAATATAATTTGAAAGGCACTGAGTTGGTGCATCAGACTACATATAAGATCAAATTGATCAGACAACAATATAAGGCATCCCATGATAAATAGAAATCATATGCAAATAATTGATAAAATTGAAATTTTAGGTCCAGAACAGAGAATATATTTTTGTTTCACCTTAGAAAGATGATATGAGGTATGGTAAGTATTTTGAGTTAGCTCCTAGGTTTATGGGATCTTACCCGATTACAACTCATATCATCTCTAGAATGGCACATATTGTACAATTTGTTCTACATCTTCATGTTGAGAAAATGTCAGTCATATATAGATCAGACTATCCATCCAATAGAGGTTCAACTTGATGAAGATGTATTAAATGTTGAGGTTTCATGGTTGTTTCTGAATAAGCATGTACAAAAGTTGAAGAAGAAGAATATAGTATATATGAGGGTGTTGTGGCATCACTATGATGTAGGGGAAGACATATTGGAATTAAAGTATGAGATGCATAGGAAGTACCCATCTTTGATCTCATAGGAGTTTGGCAGGAAAATCCTTGTTGGGGTTTATAGTTGTAAGCCACCTAACCCAGATCAAATATTAAACCATGTTTACTTACCTTCATTTTGTGCTTGGATATGTTTACTACATTCTTAGATTGGTTGTGTAATTAATACAATTAATTTATGCCTCGAATTAGACTTAATTTGTTTTTTTTCTTAACTTGAAACTTAGTTAACTTGTGGAGTAATGTGCCATTGCACCTATGTGGAGTTTTTTAGTTGCAATATACTCACATGTTACTCTGGATTGTTTTCTGTTACTTCTTTATCAAGCTTTCTTTGACTTCAATTCACCTATGTTGATCGTAGTTTTAATATTGTCCATTTAGCTTTACTACCTAGCTATAATGTTCCATCATTTATATGTGCATGGTATGTTTGTGGCCATATATCAACATCCACGGGGGACATTGGCCTTGTTTGTCATGTAGGTGGGACCCCATAGAATAATCACTCCCAACTCTTATCATGAGTCCCTTCACAAACCCATGAAACACCATGCTTTTTCATTAGTCATGGTAATGAGTTGTCTGATGGAAACTTTCTCTTGCAACTGATGAAGCAAGAATTTCATGTGCCTTGAACATGTAGATTTACTATCACCCAAAGAAGAAATGACATCATCGATCGATGGTCATTACCTGATGAAAAGAGTACCTCACTCAGATCGATGACAATAGGGTTGATCAATGGAAGTGAGCATCTATCATTGGAGCACACGTAGGAGTCACATGTAGGTGTGAAGACTACAAGACACAATAGCACAATTGATGAAACCTCATGCACTTGATTGACGAGGTTTTCAGGGAGTGCAAACTTATGACCCATAATCTCTTGTCCAATGACTCCATACTAATGAGAAAATTACTTAATGGATTTATGACTGCACTGGTGGGTGAGATCACGACAACAACAACCCATGATAGGGCTTCATCAACCTCCTCCACTTCATCTCTTGCCTCCCTCTCTTGTTCACCTCTCTTCCCCACTGCCTATCTAAAACCATGTACTTCCCCTCCTTGCACCTTGTTTCTTGAGTTGATGCAGGAGAACAAGTCCTCGAACAATAGTTTCCATCAACTGTTGGCAACTTATGGGGGTTCTACTTCTTGTTAATGATTGTTGGTCGAACACCAACCTAATTTCTACTACTTTGGATATTGCAAACGTTGCTAGCATATCCTATACCATGTTTCACATAAGCATACCCTTCTTCATCTTCTTATTGTTGTTCTACATGTCATATTCTTCCTCAAGCCATGTCCATGGTTTTTATATGCCTATTCGTTGAAGCTTGGTCCAAGTGGACAAAACTAATATTTCTCCCCCACCTCTTTCTATAATTACCTTAGATTTGTGGGGAAGGTGTTGTTCAGAGTTGTGATGGAGAAACACTTGGATCTTGGAGCTTTTGAACTTTGTGTTTGTAGTGTTTCCACTATTTGAGGTAAGTGATATAATTTTGGTGTTTTTTCGTCCCTACATTGAACATGCAAAATGTAAACTTATTATAAAATCCTAACATTGTTAACATGATGAGATCATGTGTATTGTTTTGGCCATGTAATATGGAATACAAATGTGCATGTTCATCCCAACCTTTGAAATGCACTCATTGATGCTAATCACATGCTCAACTAGTCATGAGTGGACTTATATTTTTAAGGTACATGTTTAATACTCTTAAAAGTGGTACCTTTATGGTATTTTTGTACCCTATAATATGAAATATGAGATACATGATATTCCTTGATGTTTGGAACTCTTAAGCATTTTTAGGAGTTTTCCTTGAATTTTTTTATTCCTATTGACCTTAAGAGAGTTCTATATGTTTGTAACTAGAGCATGAAGTATCATGTATACATGCGAATGTTTGATCAACAAATATTAATATATATGTGTTATTTATATGGTTATTTGATACTAATACCAACAACCTACTTATAACAATAGATCTACTACAATAGTGAGAGATGGAGGGAATAAACATATAGATATATGCTCACAAACAAAGTAGTTGGCATGGATAGATCAAGTGTGTTTACATGTTTGGTGAGTTAGCCTATTATTGTGAAACCCAACATGAGTTCCTTCCATATATTTTACACTATTGTTATCTGCTTCCCACTTCATGTAGAACTATTAGATATCTATTTTTTGTAATTAATCCATTTATGCACATAACATTTATAAATGGATTGGTCTAGATATTCAAAGGCTAATGTTCTTGACAGTATGTCATGTCGTCCCTATATTTGGACCCATTTTTACAATGGAACCCATATTCTTATGTGTGTCCTTTAGAGTCAGGTTACACATATAAAATCTGATTGAGAGATATATATAGTGTTGGTAGCTTTTACCATAGTGTACGAGAACTACAACCATTGTCGTGGATACTTAGATTTTAGCCTAATTTTCTTCTTTATTCATCCTTATTTTTCAATTCATTTTGAATATAATTGATATATCTTTAAGAACCTTGTTACTTGCTTATATGTGAATGTATAAATTTTTAGTTTCCACTTCATGTGCCCCAATTACATGTTGCTTTTATCAAGGGGGGTGCATTACATCAAAGGGGGAACCTGATTAGGCCTTACCCTTTATGATCACCTACCTTTTTTATTATGAAAGGTATGGGGGAGGGTAGCTTAATAGAAGAGTTTTGATTTTACAAAATTTGACTTCATATAATGTTTTATCTTGATTATAGGATCTGTGAGGTTAATTCTTTATCAAGATATGGATATGGTCCTCATTCTTACTTTAGAGAGAAAATTGTATTACAATAATTTTAACTGGACTAACCTAAGGTATGCAATTACATTTCCACATCTATTGAGTTACAACTCATGAAGTTGCACAAAATTTTGCATATTTATTTGAAGGATATGACATGATCTTTAAACTGTATTACATACATTTCTAGATCAACTTTTTATCATTCACTACAAAAAGGAAGATATTGTTGGTTTGAGGAAACTAATATAAACCTATTGTGATGAGTGTATATTTCCCCAACATTATTCTAACTATGAAAGAAGCACAAGCAATTAGGTAGTAAATTGTAGTTAGTTAGTGTTTTAGAATATAAATATGTTATTTGTTCATAAATTTTTTTCTTGTAAAAAGACTAAGTGCTACTGAGAAAACAACCTAGAAAATCCTTAGTTGTAACTATTGAAATCTATTGGATTGTTGGATATTATTATAAAAACATTTTGGCAACAAATTTTCATGTTTGGTTGATTATCCTAAATGTATTTTTGATCAAACTCTAAGTTCAACCGAGATAGTGTTTTCCTGAATTCTTAATTCAATCAAGAATGATTCATAAAAGTTTTAAGACACATTGATCATTCCTAGTCAAACTCTTAGTGGATGTCACATCAACTCGGCAAAAGTATAGTTTAACCATTGAGGTGATCAAATAATATTCTAATTGAGAACATAGATATTGTGTTGAGCGACCCTGAACACAACTTAGGTTAAAGTCATAGTTTTATCGAGTTGTATTTCAATCATAGTACAATTGGACTAAGATAGAATGTTGTGTGCACAAAAATCTGTTAGAATGTGATTTTAACCTCCCATAACATTCACATATGAATTAGATGCTCATTCAAGATATTATAGGCTAACCATAAACCATTCATATATATAGGAACCCTCAATGATCATCCAACCACCCTTGAGGAAAGAATTACATTATGATTAGCTTGATTTGTGATATTCCTCTTAAGATTTGTTTACTACTCGAATGTTAGAAATTATGATGTTCAACTATCTAGAGAAGATCAACAACAATCCAAATCCTTTTTCTTTCATTATAGTTCAGCTTCCTCCCTTTCACTTTCTTTGTGAGTTAAACTAGAGGCACTTTAAGGTAAAAACATAAACTAATTAGTGTGCTTTCAGTTCAACAATGCTTGAGTGGAAATCTTTTTAGTATAGACAAACAAAACTTTTCCTATCCTCCCATTATCTATGAAAAAAAGAGGACGTGGAGACCAACTAAGTCCACATGAAAAAAGAAATGATAGAAGAGCTCCAATGGCCAATAAAACAGGAATTTCTTACTTGTTCAAATTCAAGTTTATCTTTTTGTATTGCAACCCCTATGTGTAAATAAAGTGATTTACCATATCATAGTGGTTGTATACTTGTATATCATGCTTAAAACCACCTTAAATAAATGTGTTTACTATTTTTTCCCTCATTCTTCCTTTCAATTTCTAATTAATTTTATATCAAGAAATTTGCAACTAAATCAATATTTTTCTTGAATTTTTTCATAAAGATCCAATTTTTTGTCATAACTGGCCTAAAAAAATATGAACTTAAGCTCCTTACATATTTTTGCATGATTGATTTTACATAATTGAAGGGCTTGAGTTCCAATCACTTCCTGAGAGTTACAAGCACACATATAAATATAATTTTCAAGATTTATCTTAGAAAGAACGATAAATGATCTTTAGACTCCTATAACTAGATACAATTTTATTTGTAAATGACAAATATACATAAGTTACCACATGACAACAACATTAAGGTTTAGCATCAAAACCATATTACCACACTATGATAAGATATTAAACACCACCATAGTATATTGCATCCACTAAAATTTTCATAACTAAACCATATTTGCACCATGCACTACGAAAAATAACTCCATAATACCATATTACAAAATATATTATTTGAATAACATGAAATGGAAAAATTATAGTCCATTATCAAGTTGTAAAGAATATATTCAAAGCAAATATTATACATTATACCAAATAATGAAATAACACTAATATTTACCAAATTAAAAATGTAGATATCATTATAATACTTCATACATGTATGGACTAGAATATCACTATGTGATTTTCAACAATGATAGTTTTATAGAAAATCATAATCATCCCACACCAAAATGGTTTTTCATAAATGAAACAACATCCATTGTATAAACACTTGGTAATATTATTACAGTTGAAAAGGTATCATAATTATCTGTGGATATTTTTTTTCTTTATATCCTAGAAATCCCTATTTACTACTATATTACACATTTAAAAAAACTAAAATAATTTCACTTCAAACTAATCATGTGAAAGTGAATAGAACTTATGTTCTGTTACTTGAACTAGAGTTCTCAGAAAATGAGGTCCATATAACTTATGACTTACAATAAAATAATAGAAACCTATGTTTTAGGAATTGAACTCACCTCTATCTACTAGTTTAAATTTCAGCCATCAAAAAACAACAAAATAATTAATGAAATTCCTTGTAATACCCAAAATATTTTCTGGCGTAATGAAGCTATAGGAAAATGTGATTCACCAAAAAAAAGCTATAGAAAAATTATACCCAATAAAGTCTGGAACACGAAAGGAACAAACACAAAGTATTAACAATCTCAAACCTCACTCAAACATAATTCAACTTATTCCAACATCTTCACTATCAACTTCATCTCGTACAAGTGACATATTCCAACTGGTTCCTATCTTATCTACAAAGGGGTCTTATGTATACATTTGGGTATCTAAACCAAAGAGTTAGAACTAAAAGTGTTGCTAGTTAAAGATTTAACATCAAAATTACCATGACCTTTGTTGCACATTTGTACAATGTTGGCCTGCATTTATTTGTCATAAGAATATATGTTTTCATTATAGACCAAACTACATCTATTTTGACCATTGTTTTACAGTTTGGTCAATTTTCAATTAGATATTTTGTTAAGTTTTCATACCACTTAGTTGTACCACTTGTAATGAACCAAAACCTAGGATCTTACCCTATTTTATGATTAGGAGGTTAGTTTGCTTGGTTCTTTTAATTTTACCAAATGGGGATAAAAGTTATGTCTTAATGAATAATGGAAATGCATATAACATATTATATAACAATAGGTTCTATAATCAACAATACATATCATTATACACTCATATTAACATAATAACTTTATTTATGTGATAACATGTAAGTAAATTAATTAAATATGTCATAGATGTTCCCTTTGTAACTGATATCCACATGATGATCAAAATACAAGGTATATTATGCTTTGGTATAACAATTGGTGTTTCCATGCCTATAAATATGGATAATGTTCCATTATCTAAATAAATATCATATTGATGGACTAAATATGTTAAATAAGTAAAATATAGAATTTCATGTACAATAATAATATGTAACTCTTTTGGTAGTAATGTGAAGATAATGGGACACTAAATAATAAATAATAGAGATATCGATGTAATGTTATAATAATGATGATGGGGCCAAAACATTATTGTTTTAGAAATAATTAAAGAAAATCTCATAGGTGAAATGTAATGGAAAAATTGTGACCTTTGGGGCCCAGTTAGCTTCAGTGCCAAGTTTCACATTAATGGAACAATCTTAGATGCCTTAATTCTATTAAAGAAAGAAAATATAAGTTAAACTCCAAGATATTCATTAATATGTTAAATGAATTCAAAATTGAAAGACAGTGATAAATTCGGATCCTACATGTCTGATTTTGTCTAGGTGTAAAATTTAGCATTAAATGCACCCTCAAATAGATTTAGAAAGAAATATACATTTAAAGGGCCAATTTGATAAATGTTCCATTTAATGTTGTCCCTATTGTTTCTTAGAATTTCTCTATCATATCGTACATTCAAATTTAAATGTTTTTCATGCTCAGGTAACTTGGACCTTACTTAATATGGCTGTGTTTCTCAGCCCTTGGATTAGGATCTGAGAGTGTGGAGGTTGTCTCCCACCTACGCCCCCTTTCATTTTCTTAAAAATAGTATCTTTGTTTACTTATCAATTTTCTCTCACTCATATCACCCTCGTTTGTTGATGATTTTTGAGATTTGATCATCACCAATTTCCTTTTTCTATTCTGTATCTAACGACCCATCACCCTAACCCTAACTCTCTAAATCTACAAAATGCCCAAATATGAAGTTTCAAACTCTCCTTCCCATAACGTGCAGATCCAATCTCCTATATATAACTAACCATCCAAAAGCCACAGTCTACTATCGCAAAACCCTTTTCCATCTTCAATTCAGTTCAAGGAAGCATGAGTTTCATCCATAAACCCCCTATACATTGTTGGACATCTCATCCTTCCCGAACAAGTTTCCGGCCATATTAAGCCAATAGAACCTATAATGAGTATCCTCCAACCCTCATCATTCAATCCCACTAGTTTTTACTGAGTGTGAATTAGCAAACCTACGATTTTGATTTTTGCACCCCGACACTCATGTTTGTCGGTAAGGACAATGGCACTCTCTGAGTTTTTCTCTGACCCCTTTGCTTGGTGTTTTCTTATATGAACTGTATGAGATCCTACAAATTCATCTCGTGTGTTTTCTTGATCGGTTCACACCTCTTCTTCCCTTTCTAGTCGCGCCCCATGGTCAGTCATGGATGAAAACTATTCATGGACTTCTGAACATCACCAGTTGACTAGTTGGGATCTTTGTGATCAACACACGGTGAGAAAATCAATGCCACCACCCCCAGAGTCATTTCTTTATGGAATGTAGGTTGTTTACCTCCCTGCTTTCTCTATATATGCGCCATGGACATAGTACGGGCCAAAGAGGTGTTGGATAAATTGGACATTATCATAATCTCTTTATTTTGATGATGACAAACATTTCATTCTTGTGGATCTAACGTGCTACTTGAGTGTTACAGGAACTAGGTGGATGACACAACTTGGAAGATCTATATGCTCAAAATGCTTTAATTCATGATTGTAATCAAATGTAAAAACTTATACAAGTATATAATGTACAAGTATTTAGACATCATGTAAATCAAGTGTTAGATCTTCCCTAGTCAATCACAACACTTAGATAGGTCATCCCCTACAATAGTGTCACAACTTCACACTCATACACACACTTAGTACTTAGTTTAAAACATTGAAACAGAGTCATTCTCAATCGACAAACTTCTCAACCGAGACACTCTCGGTCGAAAACTCTTCGACTGAGAATGAACCAGGTAGCCGTTAGACACAGAAGACAAGGTAGTTGGGAGTTGGACCAGACCGTTATATACACTTGCTCCAGACAGTCCCTCGGTCGACAAAGACCTCGACCGACTGGGATCTCGGTCGACAATTCCTCGACCGAGAATGTCTCTGTCTGCACTTTTCAGAATTAATTAACTAGTCATTGTTAAAGAAACTAATGGATACCTAACGGCTAGTTGAGCACTTAGAACCCCCTAGAAAGTGTCTAGAACGTCCTTAAGCATTCATAGGCCATTCCTATAAATAGGATAAGCCTTAGGACATCCCATACACACTTGTGCAACACTTGAGCATAATACTTGTAATTAGTTGTTCATTCTTGTGAGCAATTGAGCAACTCCAACATTGGCTATTCATCTCCATTGCTCTAATTTCGTGTCCTATAGGCTAGCATCTCCTACCCACTGCACTAACACTTTCATATACATTGGTTAGGAGATCAAAACACTTGATATAGGAAATCAAGCCTTGTGCTACAACGGTATTGTAATTTCTATTTTTCCTTCTTGTTCCTTTATATTGTTTGTACTCTCCTTGCTACTCCTAGGGTTGGAGGCTGTGGATTGGAGAGGGTTTGACTTCTCAAGTGGAGAAGGGTATTCTCGGTGGAGAAGGTGGACTTTGGACTACTTCAAGAAGGATGTCTCAACGGGAAGCTACTTCTAGAGGAAGACTACTTCAAGGGGGAGCTTGAGGTTACTTCAAGGAAGGTTGCTTCGAGGTTGGTGAGACTACTTCTAGGTGAAGGTTGTCTGAAGGTTTTGGTGAAAGTATTTGTAATTTTATGTAACATTCTTGCGAGGTAATAAAATTGAAGTACTTTCAAAATCCCGATTGGGTAAGCAACCGGGTAGTGGATTGACTGCCTTAGTATTTGCTAAGGTTGGAAACACTCTAAATCCTTGTCCCCTTATCCAATATTTTTGTGGTTGCTTGCTTTGGTTGAATTATTATTAAAATCTCCATAAAACCATATTCACCCCCCTCTAGTGGTTTTTCAAGAGGTGTATCAAGAAGATGAGAACCATTATTATGATTTCACCATTAAGCCACTAAATTTAGATCGTATTTTACTTCTCATATTTAGGCGCAGTTTCATGTTTTTTCCCTATGCTCTAAGTTATGTGCATGGCCCAATCCAGTTGACCAAATCCGATAGGGCCATCTCAGCTTGGTTTATAAAATAGATAAATTGGCTACATGGAATATTAGAATTATGTGATTGGTGAGCATTTCTAAAATCACAAAAATTATTTATAGCTCACAAAAATAAAATAAAATGTGGTTTGGAATTAAAAATTATAATATATCCAATGATATTGGTTTTGTCACAACATTTCAATACACTAAATATATGATTTTTATGGATTTTCCAAATCAGTTAGATTTTTAAAATTCATATCTATAACCTATAAGCCAAAAAATAAAATAAAATAGCATATGGATTCAAGGAAACATAATATATAAAACAATATAGTTTCCATAACCTAATTCATTGATAATAAAAAGCCAATTTCTAGGGTATATACAATTAATGTAAACCTAACCCTAACTTGACATATGTCATTACTAGGTTGCTTTTAGACTAATATGGAATTAGGGTTTTTACCTTGGACAAATGTAAAATTTATTTCAGGTATGTCACATCCCTAATTCACTTTTTATCTCTGTCTTGGTGCTATGGACAAATTTGCCTACACAATTTCTCCCTCTTTTGAGAATTTACTTCACATGAAAGATCCTAGGTTGATTCTGGTCTTGAGATCATCTTACTTTGATGGATATTCTTATTGACTCTAAATTATACTTTGCTTCATGATGAGACCCTAAATTGTGACCATGAGCTATTTTTGCCCACTTTTATGGTGGTTGTTATATATTGTCCATTTATGTGATGGAAACCACATTAATTTTATTTCTGTGATTGAACTTTCACTTGCCTCTACATTTTGCATGCTTTGTGATTCAATATCCCTAGATATGTATTAGTGTGTTGGTTTTATGGGGTTATGTACCCTTTATCTTTGGTATGGAGGTTATGTGCGCCCTACACCAGTTTCGTGCCCACTTTATATATATTTGGGAGTTTGTTATGTGCCTCTTACTCTATTGGGTTTTAAGGTTATGAGCCTTAGCCACCAATGTTATTTATATGTCACTAGTGTTATGCCTCTCTAAAATGCATGCATGTTGAGTATTATTGTGATGGGTTTTGTGCTCTAACTTCTTTATATGTGCTTTTGTGGCACAAATATTATATTTTATTAATGTCATGTATTTTCTTGATTATATTCTTATTGCAATTTATATTCTTTTTATATCCACTTGGATAGTACTTTTCCTCTTCTATGGGAAGACTTGTTATATTTGATGTCCTTTTTCCCTTATATTGCTCAATTCCCAATTAATATGCTCATACCCGGTTTTATGCTGATAATTTTTATTTTTATCTTCACTTTTGGGATTTCCAACCCAGGTGTAGGATATGGAGTACATGACATGTAGACATGGACCTGGCTTATGGAGATGACTCTTAATGGAAGATAGATTTGAGATAGGTGGATATCCCTCTACTTACATCTTGATTTAGTTGATTTCATTTATGCCCCTTAATGAGAAACTATTCTGTAATCTTGCATAAATTGAATGTAGTCATGAAATATTATTCTGCTGCTATACTTTGGTCTTTTGTTTCCATTATTTGAGAAAAACATTAACACCTATTCCGGTATACCTTCCTAGTGTGTTTGAGATAGACAATTTATTCCTCAAATTAAGTAGGGAGTAGATCCCCTCTCGGGTCCCACTCCTTATAAGATGGTATCAAGGCCATGGTAGTCGGATTCCAACTATTTCAATTTTGTCTCTCATATTAGAACCCTTACCTTACATAGTCACCTTCTAAGTAATATGTTTACCCTAGAATATACTTATTTTGTCTAGCTGGGGATGAATAAAAGATTTGGAATCTTATGATATGCATATAAGGATCTTAATGACTAAACCCTCTAAAATGGACACTAGATTCCAAAAATTCAAGGAGGCGATGAAGAAACTTTATATCGATATTCTATCAATTTCCCCATTAGGACGTAAGGATATTTTCGCAAACTGATTGTCTGGGAAATACTTCAAGAAGTTATGCAAGGGCATCCTGTATTACTGAATAGAGCACCCACCCTACATAGATTAGGAATGCAGGCATTCCAACCTATTTTAGTGGAGGGACACGCTATTTGTTAACATCCATTAGTTTGTAAGGGTTTTAATGCGGACTTTGACGGGGATCAAATGGCTATTCATGTACCTTTATCCTTGGAAGCTCAAGCTGAGGCTCGTTTACTTATGTTTTCTCATATGAATCTCTTGTCTCCAGCTATTGGGGATCCCATTTTTGTACTGTGATGAGACCCTAGTTTGTCATACCCTATAATCTTGGTTAGTTATGACCTATCTCTTTGGAAGTTTTGATTTTTATCTTAGGAAGGAATTGGGTAATGAGTATGTTGGTGTGATAAGGAGATCCTTACATGGAAAAATTATGAATTGGTTTCTAGAATAGATTTTTGGGCCTATCTTCATTTTTTTGTCGTGTAGTTTTGACATTGAATTATTTTTCCTTTATAATACTATATGTACGACAAAAGTTTTCTGTATTCTATCTAAGGTTTTTCTTTAACCAATTCATAATGAAGAGATGTATGAAATTCTGATAGAAAAACCCTGGAATCAGTTGTAGTAGAAATCTTAAACCCCAATTTTGAGTTTAGTGATGGCTAGGAATATGAGGCTTGTGTTGAGTGTTTAGTTGACCTACCCTTTTGGGCCCTCCGACTTTTTGGATGCTAATGTGAAAGTTAGGATTGTTAGGTTAGCAACATAATTACCTAAAATTCAACACTAGGTGGGTAGGACATGTTAGTTGGATGCATAATTTATGAACAACATAAAATCCAAAAATATTCACAACTAAAAGATGCAAAAGCAACCTAGTACTTGGATGTTGTTTAGTTTGTCTTATTAGGCTAAACTTTTTAAGGGGTTAAGAGAATCTAGATTATAATATGTGGATGATTAGATTTTGAGGATGAAATCCTCTTTAAAGGGTGAAGTGTTGTGATTGACCAAAACCTAAAATCTTACACTATTCCAAAAGGTTAGTTTGTTTGGTTCTTTAGATTTGACCAAACGAGGATAAAAGTTTTGTCTTACTAGATATTATTAATGCATATAATATATTATGTAACAATAGGTTCTATAATCAACACCACATATCATAATAAACTCATATTAACATAATAACTTTATTTATATGCTAACATGTAAGTCAATTTATTAAATATGTCACATATGTTCCCTTTGCTAACTAATATGCACATGATGACTAAAATATGAGGTATAATATTCTTTGGTATGAAATTTGTGGCATCCAACTTACAAAACACAAAATTAACTAAGCGGAAGCAAATCATTTGCAGCGGATTACTGAAAATCACTGAAAACTAAAACTTTTTGCAAAGAGGTCCAATCATAGGAAATCTTTTTCTTTAAGAACCAAAGTATAACATTCACATTATGTTTCAAAGTACATATTTTGCACTATCTCTTCTTTAGAATTACAACATTAACTATCTCAGGACATAATATACAGACATCATATAACTTCGAGGCATCAAGCCAAAATCTCAGATCGACTCATTAAAACACTAACTATAGACTCCAAGGACCTGAGAGTACAGAGACGACACATATGACTTTCTAACTATATGACCTGGCAGTCAGGGTCTCCACCTGAGATCTCACTGCTGTCTGGGTTGTTGCTTTCCTTTTCCTGTAAAAGAATATCTGCTTCTTTATCTGTGACCACCTAAAAATGTTGGATCCCACGGGGGTGAGACAATTGTAAATTGCCCCAGCAGGAGATATAACTCTCCACCAAAACATTGTTATTGCAGTTTAAAGATATGATAATGGGTAGAGGAATAGCAGTTTAAAGCATTTTCATCTTTGAAAGCATTGCAACTATTTATGACAGAGCAAAATATCATATATTCTTTTAATAAGAAAAATGAATGACATGTATATCATTTATCCATCATATTATGTCATCATATCAAACTTTTCTTATGACACTCATTATCTTGTCATGTCACCCATGAAACATTCTTGTTTCAATCTGTTGGCCTTAGCCAATCTGCTAAATAGATAAGGAATTACATCTACCATGTACTCATATATCATTGATATAGGCATTAGGTTATTACCAATTCTGTGTTATTAATACAGGCATTGGACTACTTCCAATCCCGTGTCATTATTGCAGGCATTGAGCCTCTGCCAGGCATTGGACTCTTCCAAACCTGATTACACCACCAGGAATTGGACACTACCAATCTTGATTTCACAGCCAGACATTGGACTTTAACCAATCCTGATTACAAGCATTACACCTCTGCCAGGTATTGGACACTTCCAAACCTGATTACATGGATCATGGAATATAATTTCCTTTGACCCATCATTAATCATCTTGGTGTCTCTTGCTATGCTATAATTGTTCTCATGGCTCATAATACCCATAAAGCATCTTGTCACCTCTCATTAGGCAACATCAAATCATATGGCTCACAGGGCCATTCAACATCTTGTCACCTATCATTAGGCAACAAATCATTTTATCTCATGTAATATAATAGTAACACCACTGCTCCCTCACTAGGGTTAGGGCTGGATGTTCACATCACATTAGGTCTTCTCATGTCCCATTACCCAATTTAGGGTTAGGGTTTTCCCATCTCACATTAATTAGGGTTTCATACTCACATTATTAATTCAACTTCTAATATGTTTCTCCACACCTCTAGGAGCATTCAAAGATATCATAAGTATTTTCTTATGATCACAATTCTCATCATATATCATTAATGATCATCTATCCAAGGTATGAGTTCATTTCTCATCCTATCATGGTAGGATTACATCATACTCCTTGATTTGTCTTAGCCCCATTCTCAAGGTATATTAGTCAACATTTATCAAAGTACATTGAGTTTATTACATATTTATTGTAACAATTGCATAACACACCCTTCATGTGTTTCTTATCCAAGAATGTTGGATTAGGGGTCCATCAAGGTATGCTTACCCTGAAATGCTGAATGTGATATCTATGATATCTTGATGTATCACTTTCTTCTCATGTCCATCTTACTTAAGTTAATCTACAAACCTTGTATTAAGGTATTTCCCTCTTAATACGTTATCCACTTACTTGTCATTTTCATCATATGGTTCATAGGTCACACATTAAGACTGTCCAATTATCTTTAATGATATGGACTTAACCAAAGGTTAGGCATTGCTGATATAGATTATATCATTATCAGCCACTTTAGGTATTTCAACCCATAGGATGTTATTCACTCCATTATATAATATTGCATACATCACTCCTAAGAGTTTCATACCCTCATCATTGTAAGATGAATATGGTTCTTACACATACATGAAATTAGATATATAATAATCTAGGCATCATCTTGTCCTTTGGACCCTAGGGTATCAACACTATCATTCATATAGTTCATCAACTTTACCCTTCATGGTTATAACATCCTCATCTTACTTGATTGTAATAACCACATCCTAATTTAGTATATTTCTCATTATACCATGACTATGGTTGCACATAACATTATATGGCATCATCATGGATTTAAGTCTCACTTCACATCATTCTTCATGGTTTCCATAATACTACTCTTAATTAGGGTTTCACATGACATTACCCTAGATTAAGGTTTCTCATAACATTAATCTTAATTAAGGATTCTCATAAAATTACCCTCAATTAGGATTTCTCATGGATTCACCATCAATTAGGGTTTCACATGAAATCACCCTCAATTAGGGTTTCACATGGAATCACCCTCAATTAGGGTTTCACATGGAATCACCCTCAATTAGGGTTTCTCATGGCATCATCATCAATTAGGGTTTCTCCTTTCCTATCAATTGGGGATACTCATCCCAATTAGGGTTTCACTCTTTATTCCCATAATTGGAGTTTTACATTATGTTACCCTAAACTAGGGTTAAGATTCATTAACCTTATGGATTAGGGTTTCATGATCTCTTTATTAAGGATCATAACCTAATCATCACATGATCAATACTCATATATGAATTCCTCTCTATCTTTCTCCCAACTTGATTAGGTCATATCAACCCTTCAATCAAGTACATACAACTATGGTTAACATAGTGTACTTAAGACATTACTCGCATAACCTTTTAGGATTAATTAATCTAAAGGTATTGATCATCTAGGTACTTTAGGGTTTCAACCTTTGTACCTAGCCTTAATAATCATCATTGGATCAATGGATCATTCATCATCTTAATTCTCAAGAGATTCAATCACATTGAACTTCCATTACGTAAGGTATCCAAATGAATTGACCAATTGGATCTTCTATTACAATAGGTATCCAAGTGAATTAACCAATTGAGTTCTCAATTACATTGGGTATCCAAAAGGATTAACCATATTGATCCTCACACAATTTTGATTACTTGGGCCCCAAACGGTCTTGGTCTTTCAAAGTTCAAACAGTTTGAAATCGTTTGGTAAAAGTGACCTTCAATATTGTTTACTAAAGTACCTTTTTGAAACTCCATGAACTCAACCGATTTGGGATTGTTTGGTCCCAAACGGTCTTGAGACCGTTTGGTCCAAACCTCCTCAAAACCGCATGGACCAAAGATGGTCTCAACTACTCCAATCGGTTTAGGGTTCTCAATGTTGATTCCATCAACCATTGTATTCATGTAACTAATCATCAATTGGACCTATCACCATACTTTGATTGAGTTAAGTAGGTAATCCTTCAACTGATTTGACTGTCAATTAACCCTCAATTGGTCATAAATTAGGGTTTGAATCAATTGGATTAGGTTTTGGAATCAATGATCCTTCAACATTAATCAATGTGTAACTAGTTACTTTAAAACTATTGGACCATCATCCAATTGAACATGACCTGACCCCAAACGGTCTTGAGGTCATTTGGATGACCTACAAATGGTATTGAGACCGTTTTCCCATCTCATCACTCAAATCCATGTCATCCATTTAGGGTTTGGATCACTAGATTGATCACCAAATTAGCATTTGATTGCAAATCAACTTGGTATCTTTAGATCTTCAAACCCCTAACCATAGTCAACCCTAGACCTCCAAACGGTCTTGGGTGACCCCTAAACGGTCTTGGGATCATTTGGATGACCTCCAAATGGTCTTGAGACCGTTTTCCCATCACATCATCATTAACCATGTCATTCAATTAAGGTTTGGATCCTAGGATTGGTCACCAAATCAACAATTGATTGTACATCAACTTAATATCTTTGGACCTTCAATTGCTCAACCATACTTAACCCTAGACCTCCAAACGGTCTTGGGTGATCACCAAACGGTCTTGAGACCATTTGGGTGATCCCCAAATGGTTTTGAAACCGTTTGGGTCAATCAACCCAAAACATCAACTCATTCCATTGCAAAATCAGCACTTAGTCGATTAGGGTTAATACCATATCTTTGGATCTTCAAACACTTAACCATATCCAACCCTAGACCTCCAAACGGTCATGAGTGACCCCCAAACGGTCTTGAGACCGTTTGGGTGATCCCCAAATGGTTTTGAAACTGTTTGGGTCAATCAACCCAAGTTTTCAACTTAATCAAATTACAAATCAGCACTTAACCCGATTAGGGTTTTGGTGATTGATGGACCTTCAACTCATGAACCAATTGGAGTTAATCAATAATAATTGATGGGTCATTAAACTAGATCATTATGAACAAATCCCCAAATGGTCAAACCTGGTCAACATCACCAAATGGTCTTAAACCGTTTGCTTCTATGCGGTTTAGTGAAACTGTTTCATTCCAAACGGTTTGAAATCGTTTGCTCCCAAACGGTTTGTGAAACCATTTGGACATTTGATTGAAACCGTTTGGTCTAGATATTTGGGGAGGTGTGTGCTTATGATGATGTCATCATCATCAAGCTATAGACCCACGAAACCTGCTGTGATTTCCATGGAGATAGCATCAATCAACCAAATCAATGATTGTAAATAGAGATATGATCATTATTTGATGGGGAATTGAATGCAATAACAAAATTAGGGTTTCAAGTTATAAAATCCGTCTCCAATTGAGATCCAAAGCTCCAATCTCACGGAAAAAATGGTGGATGAAGCTTTTGCAACTCCCCCTAGGCTCGTCCTCAAGCTTTTGGTTAAAAAGATTGGCTAGGGTTGAAGAGGAGATCGAAATAAGAAGAAATCAATGATTTATTTTCAATTTCCACCATGGAATCAAGGTGAAAAGGGTCAAGAACCTTACCAACAGGTTGGGATTCATCATCCTGGTCCTCCCAAGCTCCCTTGGCCGGTTTCAAAGAAAGGAGAAGAAGTGGGGTCGAAAAAGCCTTTATTTGGGCTAGGAAAGGGTCTTTTTATAAGAATTTCAATGAGAGATAAAATACTTTATAAAAGTCTTTTAATTCCAAAATTGTTGCTACCCTGTCCCCCTTGGTTTCTTGTATGTAAATGCATCTCTATCCCCACCGTGATCCCTTCCATTATCCAAGAATAAAGGGAAAAGAAATTAAGCACCTTAACCCTTATAATAGTAATTTCCATATTTGAGTGGAAATTCTTTTTCTTCAGAATTTGCCTTTCGGCTTGATAAATAAACAATGAGGGATGTTCCAACGGAAACACCCGTACAAAGAAAGGCCCCTAGGTGTGAGCAGAACTGGCCAAAGGAAGGCTAAGGAGAAGCCTCTAGGACAGACTCGTGTGGGAAGGACACGTCGCACACCTGACAGGCAAGGTGTGGGGTGCATCCCCCTCTACCTCATTATCTACAAAAAGGGTAGGTAAGAGTGTGCGGGGACTATACAAGAAACCTGGGTCTAGGAACCTGTACAAAAAAGAGTGGCCTCTTGCGGACCCACTCATCTACCACTTATCTAAGACTATGGATAAGATTAACCAGTTTCCAGGTTCTCACAATGTGATCCGGGGCAGAAGGACCCCATCATAGTGCTAAGGCAACCATCCTGACTGCTTTGTGGATGAGTGTAAAGCATTCATCCCTGTTGAGCCGTTACTGGGCATGTCTACGTTCATTCCTTTGTTTCCAAAGGAAGTAAGCCGAACAGGTCCAGGCCGTGATGGACAACTACTTCCAATGCTTCCAGTCCTTGGTAGTGGTTTTGATGATGGTAGCAGACTCATTGAGGCTGGCGTCCCTAGGTATGGTGATGCCGCAAAGGCCCATGACCCTAGAACGGACCTGGAAGGAAAAGGAGCACCTGAAAAATAGGTGTTGCATGTCTTCCTGCAGCCGGCATAAGCTGCAACGATCACTTTGGTTGTTGTCCCATGTTTTTATTTTGGCAGCCGTGGCAAAGGCCTCATGTTCGGCCCTAAAGATGGTCATGCTCCATCTGTGGATGAGTGGGCCGTGCCAGACGGTACGGTCCAGCAGACAAGTGTCCCCGGTGGGTTGTATCTGTGACCACAGCTTAGTATCAGCATTTCTGAGGTACACCCGGCCTGCACTGGTCTGCTCAAATAGATGGCTATGCTCCTCCCAAGCACGGGCCATGTTTTTCCAGGCATTAGAGAAGCCCTGCCTCAACTCCCCCGGTGTGCGGAAAGTCATGCCATATCTTCTCCTCATCCAGTTGGTCCAGGCATACTCCAGACAGGTGTGGAAGCAGACCAGCCGCCGGAGTGAAGCCCATCTATTTATGGCCTTAACACTACACAGGCCAAGGCCGCCCTCCCCAAGGGGTTTAGCCATGTGATTGTAACTCATGTGATGCAAACTCGTCCCCCAGACAAAGTCAGCTAGGAGGGCTTCGATCCTATCACACACGTTGTTGGGTAGGTGGCCTTGCGATGCCCAGAAAGAGACCAGCCCTTACAGGTTGCTCCTCGTAAGAAGGCAACGCCCAGCCATGGAGATACGGTCTGGGGGCCACTTAGCGACCATGGCCTTCATCTGGTCGAGGCAAGGGTTGAAGAAGCTGGCCCGGTGGTTCTTGTTGGCGAGGGGAAAGCCGAGGTAGCGCGTGGGCAAGAAGTCAAGACTAAAACCCACCTCCTGAGCGAGAGCAGCCTGCTCACCCTCTGCAACTTTAGATAGGAAGAGCTTTGATTTTGCTAGGTTGACTTTGATCCCAAACGTGTTGTTGAACTCGTTGAGGATTCTTTTGATGCCCCTTAGGTTGCGTCCAGAGCCGTCGGGGAAGAACAGGATGTCATCTGCAAAAGTGAGGTGGGAGAGGACTTTCATGCCTTTGACCTTGTACGTGGTGTACGTTTTGTTCCTCTCACCCTCATCTATGAGCAATGTGAGGTACTCCATGACTATAGTGAAGAGGAGAGGTGATAGGGGGCAGCCATGTCTAAGGCCCCTCATGCTCCCAAACAGCCCCGCCGGGTAGCCATTGACGAGGATGGAGAAAGAGCAAGTGGTCACGCACTATTTCATCCATCCTATCTAGGTGTCGGGGAAGCCCATAGAGCCCATCACATGCCAAAGAGCCGGCCAAGACACATGATCGTAGGCTTTGGATAGGTCTGTTTTGATGCATGCTTTCTTGGCTGCCCGCTTGATGTCGAAGCCAAAGAGGAACTCCCCGGCAAGGAGAGAGCAGTCTGAGATGCTCCTTCCCGAGATGAAGGCCCCCTGATTGGCGGAGATGAGGTGGTTGAGCACCCCTTTTAGCCTTTCAGCTAGGACTTTAGCAAAGATTTTGTACACTACACCATAGTAAGCGATAGGACGGAAGTCCCATAGTGCAGTGGCTCCCTCCGTCTTGGGTATGAGCGAGAGGAAGGCGTGATTTGTTGACCTGACCTTGGCTCCACCCCGCATGAGCCAGTGATGGCCGCCGTGACATCGTGACCAATGATGGACCAGTAGGAACGGAAGAAGGAAGCGTTGAAGCCGTCCGGCCCCGGGGCCTTTTCGGGGCCAATGGACCAGAGGGCCTCCTTAATCTCCTCCGCTTCATAAGGGCGATAAAGGGAGCAGCCCTGCTCAGCCGAGAGGGTCCTTCTTGGCTGCAACTGAGGTGGGATGTTGTTTTTGGCCTCTTGTGTGTAAATGTGGCTAAAGAAGGCAACATCTTCACCCTCCATGGCGTCTTGGTTGAGGACCTCATTACCTTGGGCGTCAATGAGGAATAATGGTGAGTGGAGTCTTCACCTCCTTAGGATATGCTCGTGCCTTTGCAAGGCTTAAGTTCGTCCTCATACATCTGAATCCAACCATATTAATTTTGGTTGAAGGCCCCTTAATTATTTTATTTATTTTTGCATTAAATTGAATTATGGTTCCAATTAGGCTTAAATCTTGATTATTTTAATATCAAGATTCTCTCTCCTCCAACTTAATTCAAATGAAGCGCCCTTCTCATTTAATTTTCTCTAAATGATGTCAAGAAACATTAGGGACCTCATTGAAGTGATAATTTGCATATTTAACCCTAGGTTTTGGGTAATTTGCTCATTACACCAAAACTAGGTTTTAATGCACAAGGATTGCTCTACAAGCTTTATCTTGGTGCCCAAGCTTGTGGAAACCATACCACTACATCATATTCATTCTTATGATGTATCATCATCATAGAAACATCTTATCATGTGCAATTTTGCAAGTTAGCCCCTCAACTTGGGTAATTTGCACTTTAGTCCAAAATAAGCAAACATTGCTTCAACATTGTTCAAACAGAACCAAAATTGAAACATAAGTTTCTCATGAGCACTAATTACTTTTCACAAGATAAATTAAGCATATAATCATCCTTGTTTATTAAAACACCTAGGGTTAAAGTATAACCCAAGTCAGGGATGTTACAAATTATCCATCCCTTATAAGGATTTCGTCCCCGAAATCCCAGATAAAGGAAAATAGTTATTATCCAAGCATCATATCATCATGTACTCACATAACACCTCATTATTATGGAGACACCATAGAGTTTTGACCAATAAAAAGTTATTCCATACAAGTTTATCATGGAATGATTCACATGGAACATATACTCCCATGTTCCTTAGTTGATTCAACATTTCTCTTTCAAGGTTACCATTATGTTCTGTCATCCTCTTGGGACTATAACTCCTTTAATAACTTGATTGTTCCATCTCACCTGATGACACCATACTAGTTTTCCTTATTACTTGTACTAACTATCTCATTAGTTGTATGTTCTCTTACCATTAAGAGAGGTTACTTATCAATCAGTAACTTATCTCAAAGATATCTTCAATTGATATGTTTACAAAAAACATATACCCCTAACATGTGATGTTCCTACTATTTTACATGATTAATCTGATTTCATGGTTGACCATTCTAGATAGTCAACATAAATCATTAGATATTTCTTAGATACCAGAATCTTTTACCTTGGTATCTATCACATGTATTGAAAGCACATCTCATATATATATATATATATATATATATATATATATATATATCTTCCTTTCATCTTGGGACATTACTTGTTACATATATCTTCACCTTGGAGCCAAAGTCCAAGATAAACTGATACCTTTCTAAATGTCCATCACATAAACATCTTTATATTATGCACATCAAGTGTCTTATGACCCACTTGATTGCCATGTCTCTGAAAAGAAAGAGAACAAGTAATCATATTCCTCTTATTATTTCATGTATTTTCAACTATTCATGAAACATTTACTCTTTATCTCATCTTAGGTTCCTTGCCCTATCATAGGAATTATAAGGATGATTACATGACATTATTCTTTTCTTTATTATTATCTAACATGTTTATGATCATCTTAGGATCTCATCACATGTTCCATTTCCACATCATGGAAAGGATCTTTATAATACTTACAACTTTATTGGATAACATTCATATCCCTTATTCTCATTCTTTTCTTATGAGGATTATACTTTTAATTCCTCATACAAACATGCTCATCTGAGGTTATCTCAGATTTCTCTTTTTCAAGCTTAGGACAGGACACATTTATTTATTCCATACTTCTTATTTCATGATACTCATTAGCACTAAATTGTGGCATCCAACTAACAAAACACAAAATTAACTAAGCGGAAGCGAATCATTTACAGCGGATTACTAAAAATCACTGAAAATTAAATTTTTTTGCAAAGAGGTCCAATCATTGGAAATCTTTTTCTTTAAGAACCAAAGTATAACATTCACATTCTGTTTCAAAGTACATCTTTTGCACTATCTCTTCTTGAGAATTGCAACATTAACTGTCTCAGGACATAATATACAGACAACATATAACTTCAAGGCATCAAGCCAAAATCTCGGATCGACTCATTAAAACACTAACTATAGACTCTGAGGACCTGAGAGTACAAAGACGACACATAGGACTTTCTAACTATATGACTTGACAGCTAGGGTCTCCACCTGAGATCTCACTGCTGTCTGGGCTGTTGCTTTCCTTTTCTTGTAAAAGAATATCTGCTTCTTTGTCCGCGACCACCTAAAAATGTTGGATCCCACGGGGGTGAGACAATTGTAAATTTCCACAGCAGGAGATATAACTCTCCACCAAAACATTGTTATTGCAGTTTAAAGATATGATAATGGGCAGAGAAATAGCAGTTTAAAGCATTCTCATCGTTGAAAGCATTACAACTATTTATGACAGAGCAATATATCATCTATTCTTTTAATAAGGAAAAGGAATGACATGTATATCATTTATCCATCATATTATGTCATCATATCAAACTTTTCTTGTGACACTCATTATCTTGTCATGTCACCCATGAAACATTCTTGTTTCAATCTGTTGGCCTTAGCCAATCTGCTAAACAGATAAGGAATTACATCTACCATGTACTCATATATCATTGATACAAGCATTAGGTTATTACCAATTCTGTGTTATTAATACAAGCATTGGAATACTTCCAATCCTGTGTCATCATTGCAGGCATTGAGCCTCTGCCAGGCATTGGACTCTTCCAAACCTGATTACACCACCAGGCATTGGACACTACCAATCCTGTTTTCACAGCCAGACATTGGACTTTAACCAATCCTGATTACAGGCATTACACCTCTGCCAGGTATTGGACTTCTCCAAACCTGATTACACCGCCAGGCATTGGACTTTAACCAACCTTGATTACATCGCCAGGCATTGGACTTTAACCAACCCTGATTACACCGCCAGGCATTGGACTTTAACCAACCCTGATTACACAGCCAGGAATTGGACTCTAACCACTCCTGATTACAGGCTTCATGCCTTTTCCAGGTATTGGACTCTAACCAATCCTGATTACACAGCCAGACAGTAGACTTTAACCACTCCTGATTTCACAACCAGGCATTGGACTTTAACCAACCCTGATTACAGGTATTACACCTCTGCCAGGTCTTAGACTCTTCCAAACCTGATTACATGGATCATGGAATATAATTTCCTTCGACCCATCATTAATCATCTTGGTGTCTCTTACTATGCTATAATTGTTCTCATGGCTCATAAAGCCAATAAAGCATCTTTTCGCCTCTCATTAGGCAACATCAAATCATATGGCTCACAGGGCCATTCAACATCTTGTCACTTATCATTAGGCAACAAATCATTTTATCTCATGTAATATAATAGTAACACCACTGCTCCCTCACTAGGTTTAGGGCTGGATGTTCACATCACATTAGGGCTTCTCATGTCCCATTACCCAATTTAGGGTTAGGGTTTTCCCATCTCACATTAATTAGGGTTTCATACTCACATTATAAATTCAACTTCTAATATGTTGCTCCGCACCTCTAGGAGCATTCAAAGATATAATAAGTATTTGCTTATGATCACAATTCTCATCATATATCATTAATGATCATCTATCCAAGGTATGAGTTCATTTCTCATCTTATCATGGTATGATTACATCATACTCCTTGATTTGGCTTAGCCCCATTCTCAAGGTATATTAGTCAACATTTATCAAAGTACATTGAGTTTATTACATCTTTATTGTAACAATTGCATAACACACCCTTCATGTGTTTCTTATCCAAGAATGTTGGATTAGGGGTCCATCAAGGTATGCTTACCCTGAAATGTTGAATGTGATATCTATAATATCTTGATGTATCACTTTCTTCTCATGTCCATCTTACTTAAGTTAATCTACAAACCTTGTATTAAGGTATTTCCCTCTTAATACTTTATCCACTAACTTGTCACTTTCATCATATGGTGCATAGGTCACACATTGAGACTGTCCAATTATCTTTAATGATATGGACTTAACCAAAGGTTAGGCATTGCTGATATAGATTATATCATTATCAACCACTTTAGGTATTTCAACCCATAGGATGTCATTCACTCCATTATATAATATTGCATACATCACTCCTAAGAGTTTCATACCCTCATCATTGTAAGATGAATAGGGTTCTTACACATACATGAAATTAGATATATAATAATCTAGGCATCATCTTGTCCTTTGGACCCTTATTCATTAGGGTATCAACACTATCATTCATATAGTTCATCAACTTTACCCTTCATGGTTATAACATCCTCATCTTACTTGATTGTAACAACCACATCCTACTTTAGTATATTTCCCATTATACCATGACTATGGTTGCACATAACATTATATGGCATCACCTGGATTTAAGTCTCACTTCACATCATTCTTCATGGTTTCCATAATACTACTCTTAATTAGGGTTTCACATGACATTACCCTAGATTAAGGTTTCTCATAACATTAATCTTAATTAAGGATTCTCATAACATTACTCTCAATTAGGATTTCTCATGGATTCACCCTCAATTAGGGTTTCACATGGAATCACCCTCAATTAGGGTTTCACATGGAATCACCCTCAATTAGGGTTTCACATGGAATCACCCTCAATTAGGGTTTCACATGGAATCACCCTCAATTAGGGTTTCTCATGGCATCACCATCAATTAGGGTTTCTCCTTTCCTATTAATTGGGGATACTCATCCCAATTAGGGTTTCACTCTTTATTCCCATAATTGGAGTTTTACATTATGTTACCCTAAACTAGGGTTAAGATTCATTAACCTTCTGGATTAGGGTTTCATGATCTCTTTATTAAGGATCATAACCTAATCATCACATGATCAATACTCATATATGAATTCCTCTCTATCTTTCTCCCAACTTGATTAGGTCATATCAACCCTTCAATCAAGTACATACAACTATGGTTAACATAGTGTACTTAAGACATTACTCGCATAACCTTTTAGGGTTAATTAATCTAAAGGTATTGATCATATAGGTACTTTAGGGTTTCAACCCTTGTACCTATCATTAATAATCATCATTGGATCAATGGATCATTCATCATCTTAATTCTCAAGAGATTCAATCACATTGGACTTCCATTACGTAAGGTATCCAAATGAATTGACCAATTGGATCTTCTATTACAATAGGTATCCAAGTGAATTAACCAATTGAGTTCTCAATTACATTGGGTATCCAAAAGGATTAACCATATTGATCCTCAAACAATTTTAATTACTTGGGCCCAAAATGGTCTTGGTCTTTCAAAGTTCAAACAATTTGAAACCGTTTGGTAAAAGTGACCTTCAAGATCGTTTGCTAAAGTACCTTTTTGAAACCGCGTGAACTCAACCGGTTTGGGATCGTTTGGTCCCAAATGGTCTTGAGACCGTTTGGACTCAAACGGTATTGAGACCGTTTGGACTCAAACGGTCTTGAGACTGTTTGGTCCAAACCTCCTCAAAACCGCATGGACCAAAGATGGTCTCAACTATTCCAATTGGTTTAGGGTTCTCAATGTTGATTCCATCAACCATTGTATTCATGTAACTAATCATCAATTGGACCTATCACCATACTTTGATTGAGTTAAGTAGGTCATCCTTCAACTGATTTGACTCTCAATTAACCCTCAATTGGTCATCAATTAGGGTTTTAATCAATTGGATTATGGTTTGGAATCGATGATCCTTCAACATTAATCAATGTATAACTAGTTACTTTAAAACTATTGGACCATCATCCAAATTGAACATGACCTGACCCCAAACGGTCTTGAGGTTGTTTGGATGACCTCCAAATGGTATTGAGACCGTTTTTCCATCTCATCACTCAAATCCATGCCATCCATTTAGGGTTTGGATCACTAGATTGATCTCCAAATCAGCATTTGATTGCAAATCAACTTGGTATCTTTAGATCTTCAAACCCCTAACCATAGTCAACCCTAGACCTCCAAACGATCTTGGGTGACCCCCAAACGGTCTTGGGATTGTTTGGATGACCTCCAAACGGTCTTGAGACCGTTTTCCCATCACATCATCATTAACCATGTCATTCAATTAAGGTTTGGATCCTAGGATTGGTCACCAAATCAGCAATTGATTGTACATCAACTTAATATCTTTGTACCTTCAATTGCTCAACCATACTTAACCCTAGACCTCCAAACGGTCTTGGGTGATCACCAAACGGTCTTGAGACCGTTTGGGTCAATCAACCCAAAACATCAACTCATTCCATTGCAAAATCAGCACTTAGCCGATTAGGGTTAATACCATATCTTTGGATCTTCAAACACTTAACCATATCCAACCCTAGACCTCCAAATGGTCTTGGGTGACCCCCAAACGGTCTTGAGACCGTTTGGGTGATCCCAAAATGGTTTTGAAACCGTTTGGGTCAATCAACCCAAGTTTTCAACTTAATCAAATTACAATCAACACTTAACCCGATTAGGGTTTTGGTGATTGATGGACCTTCAACTCATGAACCAACTGGAGTTAATCAATAATAATTGATGGGTCATTAAACTAGATAATTATGAACAAATCCCCAAATGGTCAACCCTGGTCAACATCACCAAACGGTCTTAAACCGTTTGCTTCTATGCGGTTTAGTGAAACTGTTTCATTCCAAACAGTTTGAAACCGTTTGCTCCCAAACGGTTTGTGAAACCATTTGGACATTTGATTGAAACCGTTTGGTCTAGATATTTGGGGATGTGTGTTCTTATGATGATGTCATCATCATCAAGCTCTATACCCACGAAACCTGCTGTGATTTCCATGGAGATAGCATCAATCAACCAAATCAATGATTGTAAATAGAGAAATGATCATTATTTGATGGGGAATTGAATGCAATAACAAAATTAGGGTTTCAAGTTATAAAACCCACCTCCAATTGAGATCCAAAGCTCCAATCTCACGGTAAAAATGGTGTATGAAGCTTTTGCAACTCCCCCTAGGCTCGTTCTCAAGCTTTTGGTTGAAAAGATTGGCTAGGGTTGAAGAGGAGATCGAAATAAGAAGAAATTAATGATTTATTTTCGATTTCCACCATGGAATCAAGGTGAAAAGGGTCAAGAACCTTACCAAGGCTGGGATTCGTCCTCATGGTCCTCCCTAGATCCGTTGGTCGGTTTCCAAGCAAGGAGAAGAAGTGGGGTCGAAAAAGCCTTTATTTGGGCTAGGAAAGGGTCTTTTTATAAGAATTTCAATGAGAGAGAAAATACTTTATAAAAGTCTTTTAATTCCAAAATTGTTGCCACCATCTCCCCCTTGGTTTCTTGTATGCAAAGGCATCTCTATCCCCACCATGCTCCATTCCATTATGCAAGAATAAAGGGAAAAGAAATTAAGCACCTTAACCCTTATAATAGTAATTTCCATATTTGTGTGGAAATTCTTTTTCTTATAATAATGGTGAGTGGAGTCTTCACCTCCTTAGGATATGCTCGTGCCTTTGCAAGAATTAAGTTCTTCCACATACATCTGAATCCAACCATATTAATTTTGGTTGAAGTCCCCTCAATTATTTTATTTATTTTTGCATTAAATTGAATTATGGTTCCAATTAGGCTTAAATCTTGATTATTTTAATATCAAGATTCTCTCTCCTCCAACTTAATTCAAATGAGGCGCCCTTCTCATTTAATTTGCTCTAAATGATGTCAAGAAACATTAGAGACCTCATTGAAGTGATAATTTGCATATTGAACCCTAGGTTTTGGGTAATTTGCTCATTACACCAAAACTAGGTTTTAATGCACAAGGATTGCTCTACAAGCTTTATCTTGGTGCCCAAGCTTGTGGAAACCATACCACTACATAATATTTATTATTATGATGTCTCATCATCAGAGTAACATCTTATAATGTGCAATTTTGCAAGTTAGCCTCTCAACTTGGGTAATTTGCACTTTAGTCCAAAATAAGCAAACATTGCTTCAACATTGTTCAAACGGAACCAAAATTGAAACATAAGTTTCTCATGAGCCCTAATTACTTTTCACAAGATAAGATTAAGCATATAATCATCCTTATTTATTAAAACACCTAGGGTTAAAGTATAACCCAGGTCAGGGATGATACAAAATTGGTGTTTCCATGTCTATAAATATGGATAATGTTCCATTATCTAAATAAATATTGAATTAATGGACTAAATATATCAAACAAGGAAAATATGGAATTTTTTGCTTAATAATAACATGCAACTCTTTTGCTAGTAATGCAAATATAATGGGACACTAAACAATAAATAATGGTGATAATGATGTAATGGTATAATGATGATGGGCCTAAAAGAATAATTGTATTAGAACTCATAAAAGTAAATCTTAAAAGTAAAATGTAATGGTAAAATCATGACCTTTTGGCCACAATTAGCTTGGGCGCCAAGTTTCACATTGATAGAACAATCCTATATGCCTTAATTCTATTATGGAAAGAAAATATAAGCTAAACTCCAAGATGTTAATTAATATATTAAATAATTTCAAAAGTGGAAACTAATGATAAATTCAGATTCTACATGTATTATTTAGTCTAGGTGTAAAATTCCATCTCATTTTAGCACTTAATGCACCCTCAAATAAATTTAGAAAGAAATATAAATTTAAAGGGATAAATGTTCCTTTAGTGCTATCAATTTCATATTGTTTCTTAGAATTTCCCTATCACGTTGTACTTTTGAATTTAAATGATTGTCATGCTCGAGAAACCTGGATCTTACTTAATATGGATTTTTTTCTTAGCCCTTGGGTCAGAATCTGAGGGTGGATAGGTTGTCTCCCACCTTCGACCCCCTTTCATTCTCTCGCAAGCAATATCTTTATTTCCTCACCGATTTTGTCTTGCCCATATCTCCCTTGTTTGCTGATGATTTTCCAAGATTTCTTCGTCATCAGATTCCTTTTTCTGTTCTGCATCCAACGATCCTTCACCCTAACCATAACTCTCTAAATGCACAAAATGCCCAAATTGGAAGTTTCATACTCTCCTTCTCACAACATGTAGATCCATCAACACCCTCTCCTATATATAACTAACCGCCCAGAAACCATGGTTAATCCTCACAAAACCTTCTCCATATTCAATTTAGTTTGAGGAATCTGGGGCTATTTCTGTGAATCCCCTCTACATCACCGGTAATCTCATCCTTTCCCAACCAATATAACGCGTAGTGAGTTTCCTTCAACCCCCCTCTTTCAATCCCATCGTTTTTATCAAGTGTGAATCAACACACCTATGATTTTGATTTCCACCCCGACACCCATGTTTTCGGGTGAGGATGGTATCCCTACCAGAGTTTTTATTTCACCCTTTTGCTCAGCGTTTGCTTCTATGAACCCTATAAGATCCCACAAATTTGTCTTGTGTCTTTTCTTGACCGGTTCACTCCTCTTCTTGCCTTTCCAGTTGCACCCAATATCCACTCATGGTGGAGATCTGTTCATTAACTCCTGATCATCACCAGTCAACCAGTCAAGGTCTTTGTGATCAACAGACAATGAGAAATCAATGCCACCACCACCACCACTGAAATCATTGCTTCATGGGATGTAAGTTGTTTACCTCCTCACTTTCGATATCTATGCACCATGGTTATAGTACAGACTGACAAGGTGTATCAAGAAGATGAAAATCATTGTTATGATTTCATCTTTAATCGCTTAGTTTGGGTTGTGTTTTGCTTCTCATATTTAGGGGTGGTTTCATCTTTTCTCCATGTGATTTTTTTTTTAACACTCTGAGTTGTGTGCCTAGCCCAATCTAATTGGCCAAATGTGAGAGGGACATCTCATCTTGGGTTTAAAACAGATAACATTATCTACTTGGCATTTTAGAATTTTTTTGATTGGTTACTATTTCTAAAATTCACAAAAAGTTATTTATAGCTGAGAAAAATAAAATAAAATATGACTTGGAATTAGAAAATTATAATATATACAATGATATTGGTTTCATCATCAATTTCTAATACCATACATATATGATTTTTATGGATTTTTCAAATCGGTTTGATCTTTCTAAATTCATATATATAATCTATAAACTAGAAAAATAAAATAAAATATGATATGGATTCACAAAAACATAATCTACAAGACAATGTAATTTTCATAACCTAATTCATTAATAACTAAAGCCTACTTTAGGGTTTATAGAGTTAATGTAAACCTAACCCTAACTTCATACATGCCTTTAATAAGTTGCTTGTGTATTGAGATGGAATGAGGGTTTTGCCCTTGAACATATGTAGACTTGATTTGAGGTATTTTGCATCCCTATTTTCATATCGAACAATCACTCACTTTTTATCTCTCACTTGGTCCCATGGACAAATTAGCCAGCATAATTTCTCTTTCTTCTGAGAATGTATTTCATGGGAAATATCCTATGTTGATTAAGATCATGTGATCATATTACTTTGATAGATATTCTTATTGACTCTAAATTATACGTTGCTTCATGATGAAACCCTAAATCATGGTTGTGAGCTATTGTTGCCCACTTTTGTGTTGGATGCTTTTATATTGTCCATTTATGTGATGGCAACCACATTAATTATATTTTTGTGACCGAACTTTCACTTGGCTCTACAATTTGCATGCTTTGTGATTCAGTAGATCTAGAGATGTATAAGTGCATTGGTTTTATGAGTTTATATGCCCTTCATTTTGTGGAGGAAGTTTTTGTGCCCCATACTCAGATTTTGTGCCCACTTTATATATATTTAGGAGTTTGGTTATGTGCCTTACTCTATCAAGTTTTAAGGTTATGAGCCTTAGACACAGATGTTATTTATATTTCTCTAGTGTTATGCCTATCTCACATGCTTGCAGATTGAATATTATTGAGATAGGTTTTTGCCCTAAATTCTTTATATGTGCTTTTGTGGCACAAATCTTATATTTTATTAATGGCAATTATTCTTCTTGATTACCATCTTATTACAATTTATATTCTCTTTATATCCACTTGGATAATACTTTTCCTATTCCATGGGAAGCCTTATTATATTTGATGTCCTTCTTCCCTTATATTGCTAAATTCCCCATTAATATGCTCATACCAGATTTTATTTTGATAATTTTCATTTTTATCTTCTCTTTTGGGGTATTTTTTGAAACCCATGTGTAAGATATGGAGGATATGACATGCAAACATTGACCTTCCTTATAGAGATGTCTCTTAATGGGAGATATATTTGAGATAGTTGGGTATCCCTCTACTTAGATCCCGATGTAGTTGATTTCACATAAGCCCCTTAATGGGAGAATATTATTTCAATATAACATAAATTGAATATAGTCATGAAATATTATTCCGCTGCTACACTTTGGTCTTTTGTTTACTATTATTTGAAGGAAAAAACATAACACTTATTCCATCATACATTTCTAATGTGTTTGAAATAGATAGTTTATTTCTCAAATTAATTAGGGAGTGGATCCCCTCTTAGCTTCCAGTCCTTACACCACTTGTAGAGTAAAGTTGACCACCGAGCTCGTGCCTCACAAATAAGGGAGAGAAACATTTCCAAACCATTTTCTCTGGTAAGTTGGGAGTCTATCTTATTCATCCTCCCCTCTCCATGTGAGCAAAATCAGACTTAGAACAAGGTTCAGACATAATTCTTCAAGTTTAAAACCTAACTTATCTAAATCTATCGTTTCAATACACCGGTCTGGAGGTACATCCAAGATATAGACTCCAAGCTCCCAATCCCCTAGAGGGTTTAGAAATAATATTAGCCAATTGATTACCCTCATGATACACATGTTGAATTTTCACACACCAATCCTGGTACATAACTATTAAATAAACTCAATAAGGGGTTTACAATCATTTTATAGTTGAACAACAACATTGATATAGAATCAACATCTTGTTTAGAATCTGATCGAAGAATGATTATTCTACCTCCTTTGTTCCAAGCAACCTGAAGGCCTTCTTCTATTACCCAAATCTTCGCCCTTAAGACAGAGCAACACCCGATCATGAAAACAACACTTCCTTCCTAGTTTCCCTATTAATTCCTTATAACTCCACCAACAACATCAATGCCCTGGTTTCTGTCCCAAGCTCCATTGGTTTTCACTTTCCACCCATTTTAGGTGGGGGTACCCAACCAACCAAATATTTCCTCTTAGTCTTACTACCTTTAGTTTTTTCTTAGTTAATGTAGAGTTTTAGATCCTTGATCCTCATTGTGATAGCTTGAATAGTGACCTCTTCATTTGGGAAAGCCCCCTTAACACAAATGATTTCTATTATTCCAGATCCTTCAAATGGTCATTCCAAATATAAAATCCCAGTCTCTGGTCTTGCACTTAATATTGTCCACAATCCAACTTCTTAGGTCCATTCCAAATAAGTTTGCATAATGAACTCATCATTTAACTCCTTCCAGATATTTTGGGCCACTACACAGTCCCTAAGGACATGTGTGCAACTTTCCATATCCCTTAAGCATAAGCTACATTGTTCACTATCCATCATCTTTCTTCTTTTTTTCAACAGAAGTGAGCATCCTTCCATGTAGAACCACCCATAATAACAACTTGACCCTTTCAATCCCTTCTCACTATCATATGACCTTCCAATCAGCCAAGTCTAGGGCATGACTTGGCCTTTTAAAAGCTTCATGGTACGTAAAAGCTATTAAGAATCTCCCATTCCTCGCAAATGCCCAGAACATAGCATCTTTCCCTCCATTAGTCAAAGGCCCTTTAATCAATGCAATTTTCAATATCGTACTCATTGATATGTAATTTTGGAATTCATTTCATTTCCATCCTCCCTCATTATCTGCATAACTCCTCAGACTATGGTACTTTATCTCCCGTAGTAACTTGTCCTTCCAATCGTCCATGAGCATTAGACCCTTTTCAATCCAAGGGTCCAACTAGAACCTGATGATTTTCCCATCACCAACATTACATCACATTCCTTCCTTAATGAGGTGCTTAACTTTCTGTAATGCTCTCCATAAACCAGAGCCCTCCCTTTTCAATGATACCAAACACTTTTTGCCTCCACTGTACTACTTACTTTTTAAGACCTTAGCCCATAAGGGTCCATCATAAATCATTAACTTCCATTCTACCTTCATGATAAAGGCTATGTTCATATCATCTACAAGCCTAAAACCTAAACCACCTTCTTCTTTAGGCAAGCAACATGTCTTTAGTGGAACCAGATGGAGGCTCATTTTCTCTATATTACCTCCCTAGATAAAGGCACAAACAAGTGGATCTATTTTTGAAGATATGATTGGCGGAACCATAGTGGTCTGCATGAAGTAAGAAGGAATAGAGTGCAATGCACTTTTGGCCAAAGTGACTCTACCTTCCAGAGATAATTACTTGCTTTTCCAAGGTCTAAGTTTGGGTTTCATCTTGTCCACAATGGAAGCATATGTATTCCTATTAACTCTTCCATGTATAATAGGTGTCCCTAGGTGTTTCCCCAGGTCATTAATACTTTTTATATCCACCACTCAACAAATGTTTCTTCTGGTCATTATATGTACATGAGAAGAAAACTCTTGACTTTTCTTTAGACATCACCTATCCCGATCTCATTCCAAAAATTTCAAACATTCAACAATAATTGTCACTTGATGGATGGAAGCTTTTGCACACAATACCATATCATCAGCAAAAAAACAAGTGAGATAGCTTGGGTCCTCCCATTGAAAGAGAGATGGGTTTCCACCTTCCTCTATTCACATAGTCACTAATCGGATATGAAAGTCTTTCCATGCATAAAATGAAGATATAAGGGACAATGGGTCCCCCTTCCTCACTCCCCTATTAGGAATAATTTTATGACATTGAGATTCGTTTCATAGAATATTAAAGGAGATTTGAATCAACAAGGACATGACTAAATTAACCATGTTCCTTAGAAAATGGGCTTCTGTGAGAGTATCCTTAATAAAATCCTAGTTCAATTTATTATTAGCTTTTTCCAAATCCACCTTGATAGCCATTATGCCTTTTCCCTTTTTCTCTTCCTCATGGTGTCTGCAACCTTCTTTACCACCACAATATTGTCAGAAATCTGCCTACCTCTAACAAAGGCTAATGAACCTTAGAGATCAACTTGGGTATTAAATATTTCCATCTATTGGCTATCACATTCGTGACAACTTTGTATCTAACATTACACATACTTATAGGTCTTAGATGGTTGCAAATTTATAGATTTCCACCTTAGGAATGACCACGATTAGAGCTTGAGCCATGTACTCGCTAACTCTCTCCTCCTAAAAAGTTTTAGGAACATAATTATACAAACAGCCCCCAACCACCTCCTAATGGTCCTGCCTAGGAGCCTTTAATCTTATTGCTTCAAACAAATCCTCCTTAACTTCCTGTATGGATGGTTCAGCTACCAACATCCTCTTCTCATCAGTAGTAAACTTGTAAAACTTATCGATAATAGGAAAACATTTACTTTTCCCCTCAAAGATATTCTCAAAATGAGTAACCACCATGTTCATGATGATTCCTGGATCCTCTTCCCAATCTCTCACTACATTCTTAAGAACTCTAATTCTCTTTCTTTTCTTGAACATAGCCACAACATGAAAATAAGTAGTATTTGATCCCCCAGATTTATCCAACCCATTTTAGCCTTTCCAACCCATTTTAGCCTTTTGTGCCCAAAAGACCTCTTCTTGACTAAGAAAAGCTTCAATATCTTTATGGAGTTGGTACTCATACACATCCAACTCTCTATAGTAGTTTCTTTCAACCTCCTATTAAACATTCTCCAACTCCTACATAATCTTATTCTTCTTATAGAAAATATTAACATACACTTCTTGATTCCATTTCCTAGCATTTTTACTGAAATACAAGCTAGCTTCTTCAAAGTTTCAATCTATTTTCCATTTTATTGTTACAAAGTCCCTAAACCTCTCATGGTTTAGCCAAGAAACTTGGAAAATAAAATGATAACTATGATTGTTCTTAATTTCTTTGAGTAAAGCAGGATAAGTGTCCCATCCAACCTCAACCTTTGAATATCTCTAACATAACTTTTTGGATAGTTCAGGCTCCATTCCTCATTGCACAAATTCCTATCTAACCTAGCAAAAGTTCATTTTCTTTCTTCAAGTGAACTTTGACTTTACAAACTCTAGGTCCATCAATTTGCATTTGGACATCATGACAGAACATTTATTACAGTTAGGAGAATTAAAAGATTTACAACCTTGTCTTTCCCCTCTCTTGAGGATAGAGTTAAAATCACCAATGAGTATCTACGGTCAGTGGTGTAGCCACATGTAGACACGGGAGGGCACACACCCTAACCGTCGCCAAGTTAAAAATCAAAATCTACAGGTACAATTTTGGATTTTGGCAACTGCTAGAGAGACGTCTATAGGAGTGCCCCACCCACCCAGTTCCATAGGGCCCCAGCCTCCAGGCCGGTAGGAAACATTTTTGTTCTTTCGTGTTCTCTGCCTATGCATGATCCCTTTTTCTCATGTTTGAGCGCGGTCTCTGCATCCATTCACCTCCCCATGTATGTTGTCCACTCCCATGTCTTAACTCCTCATTTCTCTCTAACTCCTTATTTCTCTCAAATTGCCAATAGATAATTGCATCAATAAAAATCTAGCATTTCAACCAAAATAATGGAATACAACAACGGGGAGTCAAGACGGCTTAAGAACTTATTGGTAACTCACGGCCCTGTGTGTCTCTTTTTTTAGATTTGGAATAGAAAATACACAAGAAACTCCTGAGAAAAGCATGCCAACTCTTATAAAAATCTCACTCCTGATCGCCGCTCTGCATAGTACAAGTTTTTTACATTTTTTGGTTGTATATACATCACCTTTATTACAATTTTTTGCATATGTATTGGCAATTTTGCAAGCCTTTGCTCAAGTCTCCATGTTTCGTCCAAGGTGTAAAGGGTAGAAGTTATTTCTATTAAAAATGATTCTTCTTCTTATCTATATTTGTTCTATTGTCTCTTCTATGATACTATGATATAAAATAATATACAAATATTCTGTCACATTTGATAAATGAACAACTCTTACAGCTAAATCGCACAAAATCATTATCTTACAAGAGAACTATATTTATGAAAGCACTAGATTTAGATTACATACAAATTTTTTTGGAGCAAATATTCTTTAACATGTAATTAATATTCTGCTCTTGGATTGATGTGACGGAATTCTCTATTTTTGAATTGGGGTGTAAACTTGGCCTAAACACCTTGTTGGAAACAAATTAATTATGTGAACAAGTGGCAGAGATACAAGTACCATTTATAAGAATATTTTAGGTATCACTTGTGTTGTTTTACCTATGAATTCATTACTATTAGAACTGAAGTATGACCACAACAACTTACCTATTGTATAAGATATTTAGACTCTAGAATATATGATATTATCAAATACAAAATATATTAGGTTAAAGTCACTTAATTAAAATTTAGAGATTTCTTAAGAAAAAGCAACTACATGATTCAAACTCCAATGAAAGTCCTATTCAAAATCATGAAGTACAAGTACTGTGTCCTTTAATGACCCAACGAGTAGAATCCAATGTGCAAGTAATTTTGATCCAAGATTGAGGCCAAATATTTTAAGCTACTGTGTCAAGGTTTGGGATAGCATTCATAGATCTTATTCATAGAATTGTCCTTATCAACCTAAAGCTCATAAATTTCCTCTTACACAGCTTGGGAAACATCTCTTCGATTTAATCCTTCATGGTTTGCTAAGTACCCCAATTGTCTTGAGTATAGTAAATTAAAAAATACTGCATATTACCTCTATTGTTCTCTCTTTCCACAAATTGGTCATGATCCTACTTTTATTAGTAGAGGAAACACAAATTGGAAGGAGAAAAAAGATTTCAAAAAGCATATCGGTAATTCTTCAAGTGCTCACAATAGTGCTCGTATAATGTGTAATGACCTAATGACTAAAGTTCAAAATATTGACATGGTAAACAAAACGAAGGAGTTAAAAGTGATTATTGTACATGGCTAGAGGCATCAATTGTTTGCGTTTGGGATATCTTAAATCAAGGATTAGCTTTTCATGGCAACAATGAAGGTTCAATTCACTAAATAAGGGTAATTTTCTAGAAGCATTACGATTTCTTGTTTTGTACAATGAAATATTAACAAAGTGGTTTTAGAGAATGCTCTAGGGAATTTAAAATTGAATTCTCCAGATATACAAAAAGAGATTTGTGAAGTAATTTCTATTGAAATAAGCTATCAAATAGTAAGGAAATTAGAAATGGTCAATTTACTATTTTGGTTGATGAAGCCCTCAGATGCGTCCATGAAAGAAGAAATGGCCATAGTGTTAAGATATGTTAATGCACGCGGAGCAGTTATTGAGCGCTTTGTTGAATTTACACATGTAATTGATACATCTACCATTTCTCTCAAGTCGACTATTTTTTCATTTTTCTGTGCAACAAATCTCAATATTTAACAATTGCAAGGACAAGATATGACAGTGCAAGTAACATGAATGGGGAATTTAATGGATTAAAAATTCTAATTCTAAGAGAGAACTCCACTGCTTTCTATGTTCATTATTTTTCTCATCAGCTTCAGTTAGTTCTCATTGCAGTTGTAGAAAGACGTGTACTTGTAGCATCTCTGTTTGAGTCAATTTCAAATATCACGTGGCTCATGTAAGCGACGTGATGCTCTTCGAGTGAAAAAAGTGGAGACACTAAATACTGAAATCCATTGTGGTGAATCATTACTAGTATAGGGCTAAATCAAGATCTTGGTATCAAAAGAGCAACTGACACACGATAGAGTTCTCATTACACATCTTTAATATATTTTATCTGCTTATTTCCTTCTATTTTTGATGATTTGGATATTATTTTGGAGGATGACAAAGATACAACACAAAGAGGCCTTGCAAGTACATTCTCTAATCAAATTGAGCTATTTGAGTTTGTCTTTTTATTGTATTTGATGAAACTTATTCTGGGTAAAACATATGAGTTATCACAAGCTCGGCAAAGAAAAGATCAAAATATTGTGAATATTATGGCATTAGTAAATTTATCTAAAGAACAACTACATTCCTTGAGAACTGAAGATGACCAATGGAAGATATTTATTCAGACAGTAATTGACATTTGCAAGAAGCACGTGATAGATATTCCTAACATGGATGAGATATTTGTGCCACATGGGAGATCAAGAAGAAATTTTGAAAAGGTCACAAGTAATCATTATATATTTGAGATTTTCAACACTTGGATGCTAATAGAGTTAGATGACCCATTCAATGAGACTAATACATATTACTTTTATGTGTCTCATGTCTTGACCCAGGTGATGGATTTAGCCTTTTTAATATGCAAAAATTGATTCGACTTGTAAAGTTATATTCCATAGATTTTTCTAAAGTTGATATTGGGATACTTAATATATAAGTTGATACTTATATTCTGGACGTCCTAACTCCTCAATTATCACACCTGAGAGGAATTGTCAGTCTTGCACTAAAGCTAGTGGAGTTGAAGAAAGACAAAGATTTTCCATTAGTGTTCAAGTTTATAAAGCTGACACTACTTCTCCCTGTTGCAACAACGTCAGTGGGAAGGGCTTTTTCAACTATGAAGATTGTAAAGAACATACTAGGCAATAAGATGGAGGATGATTGGCTGAATGACTGTCTTGTTACTTGTATTAAGAAAGAAATATCTTCTTCAATTAGCAATGACAATTATAAAATGATTTCAAGAAATGTCTTATCGTCTTGGTCGATTCTATACCTAGTATCATTTCCTTATATTTCATTTATGCTTTGTAAAAATTATGAATTTTTATCAACATTTTTCTTCTACACCGTGTTTGGCTACTAACTTTTCACGTACCGGGATTTTATACATAAATAATATATTTTTAGTAATTCAGCTTCTCGCAGAACCGGCCATTATATGGCCGGAAGATAAGAACTGCAAACCATGCTGCATTTTAAAGTTGTGTCAACATCGGCACGATTCTAGATCACTGTGTTTATTGCTTCATAGGATGGATACATGTACTTATAAAGTCTACGTATGATCGCAAATTATGAAAATAACTGTATAGAAATGCCGCATCAAAAAAATCTGCTTCTCAAACCAGGTCATTATAATTTTTTATTTTATTAAATCGACATATTTTCTGCATTCATATTTATGTAGTGCCTCCTATAAAAAATTCCTAGTATCGTCACTGCCCACGGCTTCAGCTGGCCACCAATCTATTCTGTTCCGAACGGTTCCACAACAAATTCCTCGCCACCATAGACTCGGGTAAGATACCATTTGCTACCCTCCTCCACGAGCAGGTGCATAAACTGTCTATGGTTAATGAAAATACTAACATTACAACCATTGTCATTCCACAATAACCAATTACCACCCAGACCTTCCAAACCGGTATTTGAATCACTACATATCACGAATAGACACCGCTCATATAAAAGTGCGACTAGTACTACCGATTAAGTGCAAGGTCCTACCACGAAAACGGAATTTTTTGAAACTGGATCCAGTAGAATAATGGAGGAGCCGGCGTTTTATGTGGAAATCTTTATCACGCCTAATCGGATCATCATGCTAATGACGCAGCTGGTCTCTTTTGTTCACAGCTTCGCATACCAACCACCAAGCTGGTGGTGGCCACTAGATTCTGCTGGTTACAGGAAAGTTAGTGGATTCCTACGGTTCAAATTATTGCCCCACAGAGGACCACGCCGCCGCCCAGACGCCAACCTCGGCTTCGTCCGCTCTCCCGCCTCCCTCTGGTTTGCTACACTTATAGCTGGAGGAAACAAAGCCCACAAAGAAGCCCGGCGTCGTTGCCGGCGCCGAGGCGGGTGGGGCATCAATGGCGGGCCTGCGCCTGATTGCCGTTGACTTTGCCCTGGCCTTCCTCTGGGTCGCCTCAGGCTCTACGATCAAGCTCCTGGTGTTCAATGCCCTTGGCCTGAATCCACGAGGGGTGGATGGGCAAGCCCTCCGGTACTCCCTCTCCGTTGCCAATATGTTCCTCTTTGCGTGGCTGGGGCAACTGGCACAGGGCGCCGCCTACAACCCTCTCACGATCCTTTCCTCCGCTATGACCGGGAAGTTCTCTGATTTCTTGTATACTGTATTCGGGAGGATTCCTGCTCAGGTGTGCAGTACTACTCTGTTTTTCGTTTACTTGCTTTTGCCCAAGTGATTATCGTCACAGAAATCTCTGTTTCATATAAATTGCTGCTTCAAATTGAGAGAAATGTATCAATGCGTCTTCTATAGGGTAAACTTAAGATTGGTTTTAACCTTCTTTAGAAATGAGACTCGTGCGTCTTTGGTAGAATCAAGTAAGCTGAACGAACAAATCTCACAATTTTCATCTTCTTGGCCGATTGAATGTAAAGAACAAATATTTCTCCTTGAAGTTCATGTAGGTGTGTCTGAGAACAGTTCGTTCAGTTTTGACTTTTGAGGTCTCCTAGATAGTGAGATCATCTGTGAGCCATAAGGCATAAACTGCGCCAAGGGTGTCTCACCAAAAATTGCAGACAAATATTGACGCTGAAAGTCCTCTCATCTAGGAAAATGAAGAGTACATGCTTCCTTTTTGGCCATTGTCGAATCAGAATGACTTTTATATATAGGACTAGATCAAATGAGTGTTTCTCCTGCAGCTAGGCGAACAATATGATTCTCTTTAATCTTTTTTGGAACTCAGAGCTCTTTCTTGTTGACACAAAACAACTTGTTATTTGCACTATGGATTATATTTTGAAATTCGTATGATTCCCTTCTCTGATTTGTTATGGATTATATTCTGCACCTATTACTGTTTTGGTAAAATCGAACAAAATGAAGTTGATTTAAATGTTCAAACTAACAGCAATAAATATGGAAGCAAATCTTGTTGATGAATAGCTATCATTTTGATATGTTAATGAGTCACCCTTTTAGAAGCTCAGTACTGAAGTATTATTATATATTAAGGAACTTACTGGCTCAAAGTTAAATGATAAACCAATTTGATCGGCGGCTTACAATGGTTGGATACAGTATTGGTTTGACTGACTATTCTTATATAGTCAGTTTTGATCTTTTCCTATGACATTGGCTGATGGAGGCCAACCAGATTATGTATCATTCTATTTCTGTTCAAGGATTTACTCTTGTGCTCAGACGCCTTACCTGGAATCTGGTGGTGGCTGGTTATAACAATGATATAAGTATCGATTCAACATTTAAGGTGGAATTGGATTTTCAAAGAATTTGCAATAGCCGCCTGCATCACCCTGAGGAAGTCAGATTTTCCCACATAGTAATGGTACTTTAGCCACAGTGACTAGCTGCTAATAGGAGACAAAAAATGATATGTACTGTATTTTGCAGACAATTTTAATAGTTTTAGATGCCTACAACATGTTAATACCCAAAACATCATCAGTTATTTATCAACAGGAATATTGTAGGTCAAACTAATTCATTCTTTATTTTCAGGTGCTTGGATCTGTGATTGCAGTCAAAATATTACTAGAACTATTTCCAGGAGTTGGCCGTGGACCCCGTTTGAATGTTGAGCTCCATCATGGGGCATTAACAGAGGGGTTTCTAACATTCATGATTGTAATGATGTCACTGAGTCTGAAGAAAGCGAATCCGAAAAGTTTCTTTATGAAGACATGGATGTCTAGCCTTTGGAAATTGAGTCTTCATGTGCTTGGATCTGATTTAACTGGGGGAATCATGAATCCTGCCTCAGTAAGTACTAAACTGTATCGAAAATATACTTTAATGTAGTTTAAACTGAGTATAACCCATATAGTTGTTATCTTTTGTATATATTTCTTTTGTTTAGATTATACACAAGTCTACAGATTTTCAAGTCGACAAAGTTTATAGACTCAAACTGAACTAGATCCCTTCATTTGTCACTGTTCTATATGACATCTAATTTCGATCATTTAAGTGAATTGAGAGCGTCAGGAACTTGTATATGTTTTTCTACTCTCAAGGCACTTCTAACTGGGATACTATGATTAAAAGAAAAGGCAACATAGTAAGAAACCAAGTGGACATGGGAACAATACGGGGAGATTGGAGATACATGATACAAAATCTGGTATACATGTATTGACAAACATAAAAATGGTCGCAACTATTGTTGATAAGATGTTGAAAGATGATGTTGTCAAGATCACAAGGATGATAGAATCATAGCTATCAAGTTTTTTTGTGGGGAAGATTTTCAACATTGTAAGTGTCAATGCCCCCCCCCCCCCACACACACACACACAAAAAAAAAAGTTGGCCTTAGCGAGGCAGTGAACAAGGATTTTGGGACATGAATGAACTAATGCAAAGAATACTGATAGAGGAAAACATCATTGTTGGAAGTGATTTGAATGGTCATGTGGGTAGTAGCAATGTTGGATATGAAAGAGTTCATGGTAGTTTTGAATATGGAAGTATGAATGGAGAAGGGGAGATGATATTAGATTTTGCAGTTGTCTATGATATGATTTTGGCAAACACATATTTCAAGAAAAGAGGATCTCATATGATTATTTTTAAGAGTGAGTGCAACTTTAGCCAAATTGATTGCTTCTTTGCAAGGCGGGTGGATCGAAAAGTATGCAAGGATTATAAAGTGATGCCTAGCAAAAAACTGACCTCCCAACATAGGTTGGTAGTTTTGGATATTAATACGAAGATCACAAAGGTATGCATAACAAAAACGAAGATAGAAAGATCAAGTGGTGGAATCTTAAACGTAAAAAGAAATTAGGTTTTTATGATGAACTTATCGAAGAGAAAACTTGGAACTTGGAGTTTCATGTTAACTCCATGTGGCAAAATATGAGCTCCTGCATACCAAAAATTGCTAAAGTGGTTTTGAGAGAGCCCAAAGGGTGTGGGTCTCCAACGAAAGAGACTCAATGGTGGAATAATGAAGTACAAAAGGCTATTAAACTCACAAGGGATATTTATAAGAGCTTGCCAAATATTGAGGTGACATACACACAAGCACAAAAAGAAGCTAAGACAGTTCACGAGGCAAGGTCTAGATACTTTGAAGAGATATATAAGAAGTTGGATACTAGAGAAGGGGAAAAGTACATATATAAAATGGCTCGTATTAGAGAAAAGAAAAGAAGAGACTTGGGTCAAGTAAAATGTATCAAGAATGAAGATGGTAGAGTATTGGTGAAGTATGATTTTATCAAGAACCTATGGAGAAACTACTTTCATAAGCTTTTTAATGAAGATATCATGAATAATGTAGGAGACTTGTACAACATGCATACAAGCAATATCTCTTCATACAACAAGTTTAACTATCCGAGGTCAAGAATGCTTTGAAAAAAATGAAATTGAGAAAGACATGTGGACCAAACGGTATTCCTATTTGTTGAAAAGTGCGGGAGAAATTCACTTGTATTGTTCTATTAGATGGCACACCCCTGTTATATATATAGGAGAAAGGGGGAAACGTTACCGACTTGGGACTTATATGGGTCGAGATGCTTAAGCCCATATATGAAATAATCTATTAGCTAAATAGGCCTATAATACTTTCTAACACTCCCCTCAAGCTGGAGCATGGTGAAGCACATGTCCTAGCTTGGAGTTACATGACTCAGTTAGACGATAGAAATGTCACTACCCATACAAGAATTGCCACTCCCCCTAAAACCATACTTCCCAGCTAGAAACATATGATGACAACTCTTTTGAGTTATGTTTTGCAGGTTGGAAATACTCGAGCTTTAGAGTAGGTTTTTTGAAGTGCATCTGGAATGAAGAACATCTCATAAATAGAATTAAAATGCCACAATAAAATTCACCACCATCAATCTGGAGCAGACGATAAAAAAACACCTGACTACATCATCTTCATTGGAGAGGAATGTTTGAGTGGTGTAAGCGCACAATCAACACATCCTACGTACATAATGTGGCATGAACGTGGAGGCACAATGTTGATGTAGCAATAGAGGTATCTTCAAATAGTTTGAGAAGTGTAGCCAACTAGAATTAGGCAGAAGGCCACAGATATGCATAACATGGCACGAACATGAGATGGACGAGGTGCTGATGGCTGCCATACTGGTTCCATAAATCTAGCGCATGAACCTCGGGGGCTTGATAGGAATGAAGGACACCATCAAGGATAAAACCCAAGGAGATCAACTGAAGAGCTATGTCAACAGATGCAACTTAGAGGAGACATTACGAAAGTAGCTCAGTGAAGATAAAATCTGGACCAATTCCTTGCAGATACAAAATTTGCGGGCTAGAAATTAACGAGCTTCAGAGAAATCTGATGAAGAAGCAACCATCTGTATAATGAGAATGCAACGAGAATGATCAATTGAAACATCATTAACACCAGAGGGAACAAGAGGTTGGAATTAATGCAACAAACTCTTGTCCGGACGTACATAATGCAATATAAACGCGAAAAGCTTGGTGCCAATGCTGCAATTGAGATCTTTTTTTTCAACGCCGTTTGAAAGCGGTGGCCAACTGGACTTCTTGTAAATAGCCAACTCACATGTAAAGCGATGCTTAGTGAGAATGACGCGCCAAAAAGACATTGGAAGAGCAAATGTGTTGAAGAACACGAAGCTCCATGAAGATAGCATGGAATATATCATCTCTCATTTCTCTCCTCATATGCTCTCTCTCATGCTCTCCTTATACTCTCTCTCCTCTATATCCCCCACACTAAATATAGAGAGAATGAGTAGGTGGTGTGGAAAAGAGACATATGACCCCCACACGTGGAAAGAGACGTACACATGATGAGTGGGATGTTGGGAAAGGAAAATGTAAAACGAGAGGTGTAGTATGTAGATAAAAGAAACCGACAACCAGAATAAATATGAAAAATGACCCAATTATAAGATCCTGACAGAAAAACTATATGGATCTTTTCTTGGCCGAAAATGAGATTTGTTCGACCATTTTTTGGACTAAGTCAAAAAATAGGATCTGATTATCATTATGTATTGGAGGAGAGAAAGACCTTTAGAGGATGTCGTGAATTGAATTGGAAGTAGACATACTTCTTTGGACACACTGTGTGAAGTTCTGACACATCATGTAACTCTTTTGGTCGAAGATGACAGACTTCTAGCAAGACACTGTGTGGAGATTGTAACACGCCGTGTACGATGTCAAAGACGTAAAACAGACACCCTGTGTTGGAATCTGACACGTCGTATAAGCGTGAAACAAACTTTCATTAACACACCGTGTTGGAATCTGACACGTAGTATAACTTGCGATCTGAATCAAACCCTATGTCGTCATGACGATTTTTGCACTGCGACACGGCGTGTCGCATCAGACAACACCATAGTCACAAATTCGGTATTCGGGATACGTTCGGTAGAGCTAAAAAATTCGAGATTCGGGAATCATGCGGAAAATTCGGGTAAAAAGCGGTCAACATACGGTAAAAATACGGTCAACGATTCAGGAAAAAGTCGGCAAAAGATCGGAAGATTCACACACACACACATATATATTGCACATGTATATAACACAGACATATATATGTCTACATATATTGCACAATATATAAGTATATATCTGTACAACTATTGCATACATATATAACACACACACATACATACATACATATATGTGTATGTATTTACATACACACATATATACACACTCAAATTAAGTTGTAGTCTTAAATAGTATAAATGAGAAAGTACATGAAAAAACATTAAATGGGAAGAAAACATCAAACACGAGTAATTCGTGAATAATATAGGAATAAAACTTAATATATTGTGACTATGCTTAAATTGGGAATTATTCATTCGTTTGATACGTCTAGGGAAAAATTCGCGTTTTAAACACGAATTTTTCAAAAAGTCGGAGTATATTGTGACTATGGACAACACGCTGTGTTGGTGGCGGCTGATGCACGTCTGGACGGGAATTAGTGCCATCAAGGAAAACATGACCCTGGGAAGACACACCAGAGGAGTGACAAGAATTAGCACTATCACTTGTGACGGATCGTGTGGATCGGAGGCAACAACAACCCCTTGCTAAACCAAGGACCGATCTGGATGGGAATTAGCGCCGTCCAGGGAAGGACGTCTAGGGAATTAGTGGAGGCTTCTAGGATGACAATAGCCTTAGGGAATGGTTGCTAGACCACGACCTGATCTGGATGGGAATTAGCACCGTCCAGGAAATGAGGATCGAGGAATGACGACGGCTCCCTTGTTGCTATGTCTTTCTTTGCTGCCGTGATGACGAAGATCTCTAGGAAAAACGATCGTACATGATCGCTGGGGTGAACAACTCATGCACATGACTGAGAGGACAACCTCGGGGAAGAGACGACATGACTTAAGGATGATGACCACGAGGGAGAATCGGTGGCTGCCTTTGACTATGAATTGAGGAAGCATAGAGAAAGGAAGATAATAGTCGGGAAGGAAAGCGCCGACGTATAGATGAAGATCTTTATGAAAGGAGAAGAGAAATGTCAATGGAGTCCTAGAGGATGCTTGCCGGGTGACCAACCATGCTAAGAGGATACGACAGTCGCTTGCAGGAAGAAGCTCTCTTTTTCTCTCTAGGGTTAGGTTTAGTGCTCTGATACCATGTTGAAAAGTATAAGAGAAACTCACTTGTATTGTTCTATTAGATGGCACATCCCTATCCTATATATAGGAGAAAGGGGGAAACATTACAGACTTGGGACTCAAGTAAGGCTATATGGACCGAGACACTTAAGCCCATATCCTAATTAACCTATTAACTAAATAGGCCTATAATACTTTCTAACACTATTGATGTATGGAAGAGTATGGAGAATGATGGAGCTATGTGGCTCATGAATTCAATCAATAAGATTATGAAGACGAAGAAGATGGCAGATGAGTGAAGAAATAGTACGATAGTCCCCATCTACAAGAACAAAGGGGATGTTCACAGATGCACAAATTACAGTTAATGAGTCACCCCATGAAGCTTGGGGTAAGGATTACTGAACAAAAGACTAAGATTTATAATCAGATATCAAGCATCCTGTTTGGTTTTATGCATGGAAGATCAACAAATGATGCTAATTTTCTTATAAAAGAGGCTTATGGAGAGAAGCATAGAGAAACAAAAGCAATCTTCATATGAATTTAATCGACTTGGAAAGGGCTTACGAACGAGTACCCATAGAAATGCTATGGAGGGTTTTGGAGAAAAAAGGTGTGCCAATCCAATACACCGATTTGATTAAAGACATATATGATAACTCAACTGCAAGTGTTAGGACTTCTAGAGGAGAGACAACAATTATTCCTATTATTGTTGGGGTACATCAAGGATTGACGCTCAACTCATATCTTGTTTTTCTTGTTAGAGATAAGCTGACAAATCATGTTCAGAATAATATTCCTTGGTGCATGTTATTTGTTGATGATATTTTATTGGTTGATGAATCCAAAGAAAGATGAAATGATAAAGTTGAAGTCTAGAGAAATGTGTTGGTATCTCATCATCATCATCGTCATCATCTAAGCCTCAATCCCAACTAAGTTGGGGTCGACTACATGGATCCTTCGTTTCCATTCAGCTCTATCATGGGCCATATTCTGATTGAGATGTAGAGATTCAAAATCTTTCTTTATAAGCTCATCCCATGTTAATTTAGGCCTTCCTCATCTTCTATTTATAGTGTTTGGCTCAATAGCATTGCTTTGTATAGGCGCACTAGTAGGTCTGCGTTGCACATGTCCGTACCATCTGAGTCGGCCCTCGCGCAACTTGTCCTCAATGCTCGCCACCCCCACTTTATTCCTGATATAGTCATTTCTCAAGCGATCTTTTCTTGTCTTCCCACACATCCATCTCAGCATACGCATTTCAGCCACGTTCATCTTGTTGAGACCTTGTTTCTTCACCGCCCAACATTCACACCCATAGAGCATGGCTGGTCGTATAGCTGTTCTATAAAACTTACTTTTTAACCTGAGAGGGATCTTCTGATCGCATAACACTCCAATTGCACTCCTCCATTTCAACCATCCTGCAGTGATCCGGTGACAAACATCATTTTGGACATCCCCATCTATTTGAATAATAGAACCCAAGTAACGAAATTTATCACATTTTGGTATATCTACTCCGTCCAACTTGGCTCCATCATTCACACTGCGAGATTGGCTGAAATTGCAATGCATATACTCAGTTTTGCTCCTGCTAATCATCAATCCATTTGATTCCAATACCTTTCTCCAACGTTCAACTTTATCATTCAATCCATCTTTAGTTTCGTCAATCAAAACAATATCATCCACAAATAACATACACCAAGGAATATCATCCTGAACATTCTTTGTCAACTCATCCATAACAAGAACGAATAGATATGGATTGAGTGTGGATCCTTGGTGTACCCCAACTGTGATAGGAAAAGTTGGTGTCTCTCCTCCAGGAGTCTTGACACTTGCAGTAGAGCTATCATACATGTCTTTGATGAAGTCAATGTATTGGATATGCACACCCTTTTTCTTCAAAACCATCCATAACACTTCTCTGGGTACTCGATCATAAGCCTTCTCTAGATCGATAAACACCATATGAAGATCTCTTTTTCTTTGTCTATACTTCTCCATAAGCCTCCTTATCAGGAAAATAGCATCTGTTGTTGAACTTCCAGGCATGAAACCAAATTGGTTGTTTGATACCTGCGTTATAGATCTTAACCTCTGCTCAATAATCCTCTCCCAAAGCTTCATCGTGTGACTCATCAGCTTGATACCTCTGTAGTTTGTACAACTCTGAACGTCACCTTTGTTCTTGTAGATTGGGACTATAGTACTATTTCTCCACTCATCCGGCATCTTCTTGTCTTCATGATCTTGTTAAGGAAATTTGTTAACCACGTAATTCCCTCATCCCCCATACTCTTCCATACATCAATGGGAATATTGTCTGGTCCGCATGCCTTTCTCATTTTCATCTTTTTCAAAGCATTTTTGACTTCAAATGGTGAAACTCGTCGTGTGTAAATGATATCTCTTATATTCATGTCACATGAGTCGCTAACATTATATGCAATATCTCCATTGAAAAGCTTATGGAAGTAATTTCTCCACTGGTTCTTGATATCATCGTCCTTCACCAATACTCTACCATCTTCATTCTTTATGCATTTTACTTGACTCAAGTCTCTTCCTTTCCTTTCTCTTATACGAGCCATTTTATATATATCTTTTTCCCCTTCTCTAGTGTCCAACTTCTTATACATATCATCAAAGTATCTAGACCTTGCCTCCCGAACAACCTTTTTAGCTTCTTTCTTTGCTTGCTTGTATCTTTGGAACGTTGCATTATCTCCAGATTTGGGCAAGTTCCTATAGATCTCCCTTTTCAGTTTAATAGCCTTCTGTACTTCATCATTCCACCACCAAGTCTCCTTCTATGGAGGCCCACAACCTTTAGACTCCCCCAAAATCTCTTTGAAAATTTTTGTTATGCAGGATCTCATGTTATGCCACATATTGTTAACATCAGACTCCAAATTCCAAGTTACCTCCTTGATGAGTTTATCATGAAAAGTCAATTTCTTTTCTCCTTTAAGATTCCACCACTTGATCCTACTATCTTGGTTTCTGTTATGCTTGCCTTTATTGATCTTCATGTCAATATCCAAAACCACCAACCTATGTTGGGTCGTGAGTTCTTCGCCAGGAATCACTTTACAATCCTTGCATATGTTACGATCCACCCGCCTTGTAAGGAGGTTGTGAAATATAAGATTGGATTGAATGCAATGGGATGAATACAAGACTGGACACTCTCTCCTTTATATAGGAGAGGGGAGACGTCCTAAGACTTAGGACGCAAGTAATCTAAACAGGCTGAAATACAAAAACCCAATAACTAATTAACCTATTAACTAAATAGGCTAATATATATTCTTTAACACTCCCCCTCAAGCTGGAGCATGGGTGAAACACATGTCCAAAGCTTGGAGGTTACAAGACTCGATAAAATGATAAAAGAAATGATAAATGAAAGATAAAAGATAAATATCACTCCCCATATAAAAATTGATACTCCCCCTTAATCAATACTCCCCCTGAACCATGTGGTGACAATGCCTCTCTTATTTGAAATTGTATTTTGCAGGCCGGAGATCCTCGAGCTTTGATGAAGGTCTTTTGGAGTGCATCTGGAATGAAGAACATCTGAAATGGGACCTGGATACTGCAGTAGTAATTCGCCACTTGGAGCAGACGATCCTCACCACCATCACTACGTCATCTTCATTGGATTACGTACTTAACGCGGCACGAACGCGGATGCCCAATGTCAATGTAGCAGTAGCGGAATCTTCAAATTCTCTGAGAAGACGTGTATAACGTGGCACAAACACGAACGGACGATATGCTGGTGATACGATGCATGTACCATAACTCTGTCGCGTGAGCCTTGGGGGCTTGACAGGAAAGGAGATATCATCCATCAAGGAAAGTCCCAAGAAGATCAGCGGAAGGCGATTGCAATACAGCAGATGCGACTCGGAGAATACGTGATGACGCGGCTCGGTGAAGATATCTCTGGATGTATTATCAACCTTGCAGATGTAGACGTGGCAAGCTTGAAATTGCTGAGCTTTTGCAATATGAAGAAGCATCCATCTGTCTCATGTAAATGCAGCTGAAGAAGTACACCATCAACACCTGACGTACATAACGCGGTACGAACGCGGATAGCTCGGTGTTGAATGAAGATCCTTCAATGCTGTCTGGAAGTAGAGAACGGATGTGCTGAACAATACGAAGCTCCATGAAGATAATAGCCTGGAACATATATAGCCTGAATACATATATCATCTCTTTTCATACTCTCTCTCATACATACTCCTGCATGTTCTCTCTTCTCATCTCTTCCTCTCCTCTCTATCCCACCCGCACACCAAGTACGATGAGAGTGAGTGGTGTGGAGAAATGGATATATGACCCCCCCACACTGTGGAAAGGGATACATACGTGATATGGGTGGGAAAGGAATTGGTGGATTCGAGAGGATTTTGTGATATGGAGATGTTCGGGGGTGTGGGGGGGGGGGCGGAGCCCCCCGCGAAAAACCCGATTAGGCTAAAACTGGATCCGATTAGCCAAGGGCAGATCCGATTAAGGATCTGAATATCGAAAGACATCTGGTATATGGGGGCAATAATAGGGCTGTTTGGTAGCGGTGGAGAGTGATGGGTGATCGTGCTTTAGCCAAGGATAGGCGAAAACGTTGGGGCAGCAACGACAAGATGGAGAGCAGGAGTGGAGCAACGACTAGGGGCATGGATGACGGCGGTGGCTGAATGGTGTGATCGACGGCTAGGGATATGGTTGTTGGATGATATGGCAGTAACACAACAACAGGACAGATGACGATGATTGTGTCGCTCGACTGATGTAACACTTGGCCGCAACGAAAGAGATGATATTGGTCTCCTGCACGACTCCGGAGATATTGCATGCCATTAGGCTGCATGCGGAGTCAAGTGCGGAGCCTCTCCTTATGAGACGACGAAGGCTGGAGCTGAGGACATCGGGGCGATGCAGCAGTAGATGGTTGCTGAATAATGCGAATGCGATGGCGTCGACGGATGCAGATGGTGGCTGCTTTTTAATGACCGCTCGAAATGATGGCTGGGTGATCGCCAGTGGTGGCGTGCTGCTGAAGGAGATGGTGCTTGGCGGCTGTTGTCGCTAGCAGATGGCAACACTTTTGCTATTGCTGCTAGCGGCGACACTGATTGCGCGGGATAGAGGCGTGGTGGCGGCTCTGTCTGTTGCTGGTGGCGGTGTTTGTATGAGAAGGATGATGATGGCGCCGGGAAGGTGATGATGCCGACGCACGGAAAGAAAACTAGATCGTTTGAGAAAAAAAAAATATGCCATGGAGGCAGGGAGATGCCTAGCGGGCAGCCGACCTAAGCCATGACAACGACGGAGGCCGCCCGCAGGCAGAGGTTCTTCCCCTCGGTTTCTCTTTGAAAAAGACGAGCGACGGCGACTAGGGCTACGTGCGCGCCGGAAAGGACAGGGATGAGGGGCGACGACTAGGTTTCCCTCAGGAGCGAACGCGCTCTGTTCACGCAGGAATGACTGTTCACTCCGACGTACTGTTCACGCCGCGTACTGTTTACCGCCAGAGTTACTGTTCACGTCACCGTTACTGTTCACCGCTCTGATACCATGTAAAAAAATATAAGATTGGATTGAATGCAATGGGATGAATACAAGACTGGACGCCCTCTACTTTATATAGGAGAGGGGAGAGGCCCTAAGACTTAGGACACAAGTAATCTAAACGGGCTGAAATACAAAAGCCCAATAACTAATTAACCTATTAACTAAATAGGCTAATATAGACTCTTTAACAGAGGTAATCAATTTGGCTACAGTTGTGCCCACTCTTGAAAGTAATCTTATAAGATTCTCTTTTCTTGAAATGGGTGTTTGCCAAAATCATATCATATGCAACTGCAAAATCTAATATCCTCTCTCCTCCGTTCCTGCTGCCATATCCAAAACCACCATGAACTCTCTCATATCCGGCATTGCTACTCCCCACATGGCCATTTAAATCACTCCCAATAATAATCTTCTCCTCGATCGGTATTCCTTGCATCAATTCATCCATGTCATCCCAAAAATCCTTCTTCACATCCTCGCTAAGGCCAACTTGGGGGCATAAGCGCTAATAATGTTAAAAATATTTCCCCCAAGAACAACCTTGATAGCTATGATTCTATCACGCATCCTTGTAATCTTGACGATGTCATCCTTCAACATCTTATCAACAATAATACCTACGCCATTTCTATGTTTATCAATACATGGATACCAAATTTTGTATCCTGTGTCTCCAATCTCTCTATAACGTTCCTCCGTCCACTTGGTTTCTTGCAAGCAAGCTATATTAACTTTTCTTCTCATCATGGTATCCACTATCTCCAAAGATTTTCCTGTCAAAGAGCCAATATTCCAAGATCCAACTCTAATCCTTTTTTGTTGAACTTGCTTCTTTACTTGCCTTCGTCGAAAATGTTGCCCCTGCATATTTTTCACTACATCTGGGCAATGATGCGGCGGGACTAGCTTCTTTACCCACACCCGTCCAAGATGTGGAAACCCTTGCACATTTTTCACTACATCCGGGCGATGATGCAGCGGGACTAGCTTCTTTACCCACACCCGTCCAAGATGTAGAAACCCTTGTTTGTCCTTCAACACAACCGGGCGTCGCTGTGTCGAAACCCCTTGCATATTTATCACTGCACTCGGGTGCCGATGCAGTGCGTCGCTAGGTAGGGACGCTCCAACGATATTCTTATAAGGATCCATGTCATAGAAAGAGTGACAAAGTTTTTATAGGCTGGCTGTCAACCTACCACCAACCCTCCTCCTTTACCCGGGCTTGGGACCGGCTACATTTACACAATATGAAAACATAGGCGGAGTTAAATGTGTTGGTATCTAATGTAGTTTTTATTAGTAGAAGCAAACCGACTATATGCATTGCAATTTTAGCCAATCTATAATGAATCGTGGGGTCAAGTTGGATGGAGTGGATATACCAAAATGTGATAAGTTTGGTTACTTGGGTTCTATTATTCAAAGGGATGGTGATATTCACAATAATGTTTGTGACATGATCCAAGCAAGTTGGTCAAAATAGAGGAGTGCAAGCAGAGTAGTATGTGATGTTGTTGTACGGGTTCCCACCTGGGCGGCCACCTGACCTCCGAAACCTGGGCGCCCAGCCAAACTAGGCTGTTGGGCGGCCTGGGCAGTCGCCTAGGCGGCGCCTACTGGGCCTAAAACCTGGGCTTTTTTTTCTTCTCCTAGGCGCCCATTGGGCCTAAAACCTGGGCTGTTTTTTTTTTCTTTTGATATTTATTCTTCCTCAATTTTTCTCTTGTTTTTTCTTATTCTTTACAGCTCTATCAAGCAGCAAAGTTGCTGCAATGTTATTGCATTCCCTTTTTATTTTTTGTTTCTTATTTTTGCATTACCAAGCAGCAAATTGCTGCTATGTTATGGAGTTATTGTTGCTGCACCCTTAGTTATCAAGGCGCCCTAGGCGTTAAGCCAGGCGCCTCAAACTAGGCGCCCAGCCTATTAAATGCATTAAGTGGGTGTCTAAGGCGTTTTAGGCCCAAATTATGCAATTTAAAGACTAAATTAGCATGAATCGAGTCTAGATTTGGTCAAATTAGATCACCTTCAGTCATTGCATGGTTGATATAGGTCTGATTTAGAGTAAATCAGGTCAAATTTTGGCAAATTAGGTCTGGTCTGAGGAAAATCAGGTCTGATTTGGGGAAATGAGGATTGATTTGGGCCAAATTGGTATGTCCTCATAGCGTTGTTTGTTAAGTTTTTTCTACTTTTTCATATGTTTATTGTTCTTGCTTCTTTCTCTTTTCTTTTTTTATCCATTCTCCTGCATCTTATTCCTGAGTCCTGCTGCTATGTTTTTTCTGAGTTATTCATCCTATATTCCCTCCTACTACTATGCAAGCATGTGCATATTTTCTTTTTCAAATTTGTCCTATACATCCTGCTACGAAATCTACTACTACTATTTACATATCTAATTTTCTTTTTCTGATTTCTTCCTCCTAAATCTCCTCTCTTAGCCACTGTTGTTTGCATGTTTCCATTTATTTTCACTGACCTATTCCTTCCTCTATATTTTCTAATTCAGCACCTGCTACTGCTGTTTTTTATTTTGTTTTGTTGATTCTTCCTCTTTCAATCTCCTTTTACTGCCCTTGGTTTGTCTTATTCTGACTTCTTCCTACAGAACTTCTACCATTTGCATGCTCTTTTTATCCCATTTTCTCTCACCAATTCGTACTTGTCTTCCTCTTACTGTTGTTTCATTTTCTTCATGTTAATTCTGTTGTCCCTGATTCTCCTATAGTTATCAATTCAAATTAGACTTACAATAACATTTAATGAATAAATAATACATTATCACATATAGTATCATGTGTATGAACATTTAAATATGTAACTGAAAAAAAAAGTAAAAACAAAAACGCCCAGAAAAGCCTAGGCGCCCGCCTAGGCGCCTAGGCGGGCTAGGCGCCCCTTAGATTAAACCCACCGCCTAGACGCCTTGACAACCATGGCTGCACTATTATGATAATCCATTCACTGCTGCTCCACTTACTGATTTACTATATACTACAATAGTTTTTTTTCTTCTTTATCCTCCTATTCTATAATCTGTATATAAATCTCTTGTTTGAATGTACTCACATTAATACAATGATAATTTCTTGCTTGCATGTTCAGTTTCTACTCTAGCATTCCTACATTCGATAAAACCGACCGGTTCGCCGGTTCAACCGGTTGGTTCACCGGTTTGATGTCGGTCAGACTTCATTTCAGGCTTTTGGAGGGAACCGAACCGGTAGAGTGACCGGTTCCCGGTTCAACCGGCCGGTTCGGTTCGGTTCTGATAACTATGACTCACATTAATAGAATGCTAATTTCTTGCTTGCATGTTCAGTTTCTACTCTAGCATTCCTACATTAGATTCAATTATTCATATCTATACATATAGTATTGTTTCTCATATTTTCACATCATTTCTACTTTTATTTTTTTATTTGTTCTTCTTCCTTTACCAATCTTCCTCCGCTTTATTTTTCTCTCTTCATGGCTTCACCATATGTAAGTTTCCTGCCACATGATGCTCTACTTTCTCTTTTCTTTTTTTTGTTTTTTTTCTTTGTTCATCGTCTTCCCCAACCTTTGATTTCTTTTTGAATTTTTTATTCTTCCTCAAGTAGACCAATGTTCTTTTTTCCATTTCTGTCACCCTCTTAGTAATTCCTATTGTTTCATATATTGCTCATAGGGTAATCTATAACTATCTATATATATGTAATTATGTATATGTATGTATACATATGAAAAATATAAAAAAAGCCTACACGCCTAGTCTATCGGGGCGTCCCTAGGCAATGTCTGGCCGCCTAGACAACCTAGGTATGTGACCGGATGATCTCTCAGATTAAAAAGTAAGTTTTATAGAACAGTTATACGGCCAACCATGCTATATGTGAGTGAATGTTGGGCAGTGAAACAAGGTCTCAACAAGATAAATGTGACCAAAATGTGAATGCATAGTTTTAGGAAACCTGCCTTGAGGGTCTCAGGACTTACGCCTCGAGACGAGGCTATCTTATTTACGCCTCGAGGCTTATGCCTCGGTCTCCTAGACTAAGCCTGACACCTCAAAATGTCCGAGGTTTGCCTTAAAACACTGAGGCTCTAAGGCTTAGCTGAGGTGCAAGCCTTGGTTCTAGATGATAATGTCTTGTGTTAACGGCCAAGTGTTCTAATCATAAGATTATTACAAGCACTTTCTTTTGAATTTTTCAATTTCAAGTTGCGTTATTAACTATCATTATCTATTCAAATTATTAATATTCTTTGAGTGAGACCTTTCTCTCTTCATTGTTAAATTTGTCTTTTTGTTTGCTACCTTTTTATTTAATATGTTAGTGAATTTCATCTCATTGTCGAAAAATTTTGGTCGTTCATTCCAACCGCAATTCCAAGTTTTATTTCCCATAAATTTTCTTTGCCATTTACATATTTGATCTAACAGTAAAAACATTGGCATCTCTTTAGCTATATGTTTATTTTAGTGTTGCGGTGGTTTATAATATCTATTTATCCTTATTAATTTAGAAAATTTTCCACCTTTTTGGTTATGTTTGTATTTACAAATTTATGTTACGCACACACATATGTATGTAACATATACATATAAACACATGTCTAAAACATGTATATACATGTACATATTTGTTTATTTATGAATTGTTTGTATATATTTGAGTCTTACGCCTCGAACCTCTCGAGGTTTATGTCTCGCCTCTGTGAGGCAAAATCGCCTCGTTACGCCTCACGTGCTTGCAAACCTTGTGCGTATGCTAAGACGGATATGTGGGAAGACAAGAAAAGATCGCTTGAGAAATGACTATATTAGGAACAAAGTGGGGGTGGCGAGCATCGGGGACAAGTTGCACGAGGGCCCTGTACTATGGTATGGACATGTGACCAAACTGACTAATGAGCCTATTCGAAGTTATGCTATTGAGTCTAGATCAGTTAAAAGAAGAGGCGGGCTGAAATTAACTTGGGAAGAGCTTATAAAGAGAGATTTTGAGTCTTTACATCTTAATAAAAAAAATGACCTATAACAGAGTCGATTGGAAAAGAAGGATCATGTAATCAACCCAAAGATCGTTGGGATTGAGGCTTAGATGATGATGATGGCAACGATGAACTCCTTTTTGGTTAATATATATTATATACAGCAAATCAATGAAAAATTGCATATTTTAATTAATCAGGGACTAGTTTTTCGTGGCAAAAAAAAAGGACGTTCTTAACTTCGTGAATCTGGGGTGGGTGGGCTATAAACATTTTCTAGTTCCTGATAAAAAAATCAGCTAGACATTTTTGGCTTTTCTCTCTTACAATTTTTTAGTCATTGCAGCTATGTTGTAGTTACACATTTACCTATTGCTCTGCCAAATACCAAATGCCAACTGCCTCTGTCAGACCACATAGAAAATTCAATATTTCATTTTTTGGAAGACTGAAGACATTGATTTCTTGGTAAAGTGTGTGGAATCAATAATGTTATGTTTTTTACATCTTCTGTGCAAACCAGTCTTCTCACCCTTTCTAGAATTGGTAAATCATAACTTCAAGAAGGAATCTCTTTTTAAGAAAAAGTAGAAAAGGTGTCGGGGCTACAAGATATCCACCTAGCAGGAACGGAAACAAATCTGTATCAAAGTTGCTGAGATGCAAATTTCTAGTTCTACTGACACAACATTCATTATCAGTATACCTCTTTTTCGAATTGGTGAATCATAACTTCAAGAAGGAATCTCTTTTTAAGAAAAAGTGTCGGGGCTACAAGATGTTCACCTAGCAGGAACGGAAACAAAACTGTATCAAAGTTGCTGTGATGCAAATTTCTAGTTCTACTGACACAACATTCATTATCAGTATACCTCTTTTTGCTGGTGATGGATAGATCGTCTATGAACAGCTTTAGCATATCAAACTACGATATGTGTAGTCTTTGATATGTTCTTTTCCCTGAAAAACAACCAAGTTCCCAAAATAAAATGAGTCTATAACTTTACATTGTCTTCCTTGACATGGTGATGCTGGTATAGACAGGGTCATAGTCACAAGTTCGGTATTCGGCAATCATTCGGCGAGGCTGAAAAATTCGGCATTCGGGAATTATGTGGAAAATTCGGATAAAAATCGGTAAGAATTCGGTAAAAGTTCAGTCAACTATTCGGGAAATATTCGGAAAAAAATCGTATATATATATATATATATATATATATATATATATATATATATATATATACATATAACACATAATACACATTTTGATCCAATGACAACGTTCCAATAACCAAGTCAAATAACATGCTCTAAATCCAAAAAAGGAATTAGATATTAAATATGATGATATGATGTCTGAATATGATAAAAGTAGCTGGCCACATGATCATAGAGGAACTGGCCACAAAAATAACTGCGGAACTAAGTGTCACCAAAATATTTAGAATGCAAGGTCATTCTTCGTCATCTAAATCTAAATCAAGGTCATTTGAATCATCATTTGTCTCTAAATCATCACCCAAACCAGCATCAATATCATCTTCATCTAGTTCTTCATCTTCAACATCTCCATGTGCATCCTCGATGTTGCCCACAAATGCATCAATTTTGTCAAGATCAATGGGTTTGGTATCTGCAACTTCCTTTGCCTTGGAAGTTTTCATCAAATGCATGTTCATCCTTATAAATACCAAATTTTCCAACCTTTTTGGATCAAGCCTATTCCTCTTTTTTGTATGTGCTGCATCAAAGGCACTCCAATTCCTTTCACATCCAGATGCACTACAAGGTTGGCTTAATGTACGAATAGCGACCTTCTGCAAAATCTTAAGCTGACCTCCATACATGTCCCACCACATCCCTGTGAATTCAAAATATCATACATTAATATAGTAGAAACATATAGTACCAAATTTGAACCAAGAATTGAGACTTACTAGGATGTGTATCTTGTAAAGCTGCAATGGCTAGTGAATTAAATACCTCAGGAATCATAGCATGATAGTCACGTAGTTCTTGGGTGACTAGAACAATATCATCAACATCAGGGACCAATCTTTGAACCACCTTTGAGACCCCTCTTCTTACCTCAACATCCATCCTCACTCTCTTTTCATAATGGAATTTTGGGTTGAGATAGCCAGCAACAACATGAATATTATTATGCAAGTTCTGTGCCCACCTTTCATCAATAATCTTCCAGAAAGGAGAATATTGAGCATGATCTCCACTAAACATATCTTTCATTGTTTCTTTTACTCTGTCCATAGCCTCATAGATATATCCATTAGTAGATCCATCACCATCTACCATCCTAAGAACCTTCATAAGAGGCTCCATTACTTGAGTCAAACCAGCAGTAGAATGCCAAAAGTCATTGTCTTGAATGATTTCCTGTACATCAATACCATCCTCAGATTTTGATTGAGGTAAAGCCCTCCAATCAGAAGATGCCACCATAAAGCGCAAGCCCTGCTCCACATCCAACAAAGATTGTAAGCATAAAAAATGAGTGGCGAACCGCGTGGTACCAGGTTTCTTCAACTCTCTTCCCTTAGTATGCTTCCTCATCAAATCAAGAACGTGTTGATACTTATACATGAACTTCACAATTCTCCTAGCATTCTCCATGATAGGGTGGACCTGTTCCAACTTATCAAAGTCCTGAAACATCAAATTAATACAATGTGCTGCACAACTAACTTTGAATATCGTCGGGTACTTTATTTCCATCAATGTGGCTGCACCATGTTGAAAATAATAGAATTGATTGAATATGAATAGATTGTAATACAAAGACTGACAGCCTCTCCTTTATATAGGAGGAGAGACGCCCTATTACTTAGGACCCAAGTAATCTAAACTAGACGGGCCGGAAGATAAAGGCCCACTAAACTAATTAGCCTATTTAACTAATAGACTAATTTAGACACTTTAACAAAGAGCATTATCAGAAACAAACTGGAAAACATTAGAGGGGCCTATTTCTTCAATTGCAGATGAGACAAAATCACATATATATTGTGCATCCTTTTTGTGCCCAACAGTGCAAATTGATTTCAAGAACATGACACCCTTTGGAGAAGCAGCCATGGGATTTAAATGTGGACGACTTCTAGCATCCTTCCATCCATCAGACATCAAAGTGCAACCAGAAAATGACCAACTTTCCTTGATGGACTTGATATACTCATCAACATCACCTCTCAGTTCCTCCAATAGCCTAGTCCTTGCTGTCTCACTGCCAGGTGGCACATACCCAGCACCGCACCTAGCAATAGCTGCACATGCCTCCTTAAATTCAGGAGTCCTCAATAAATTGAAAGCGAGGTTATTGGCAACAACACACTTCATTATAGCTTTATCAGCCAACTTCCTCCCCTCCTTCGTCAGATCATGCAACATTTGTTGCTTTTGGATATCACCCTGTAATCTGTCCACATCAATATAACTCATATTGCTTTGTGTGGCAAGACAAGCAGATGATGTGTTTGAGCTAGAAGAAGAGCATGTTTTCCAAAATGCAGAGAGCTTTTGCTTCTTGGCCTTGTTTTGGATCTCATCAATAGATTTTAAAGCAGAATCACGCACATGATCAGGAACTGAAGCACAAGGATTGATATCTTTCCCAGTTATTTTCCTAAGATGATATCTAATTCGTGTGATCCCAACATGAAATTCTATTTGACAGTATTTACATTTTACTTTTGACCCTACTTGTTCAGTATGTTCCCATAATGGATCCTTTCCACGCGGCATTGTTCAAGCTCAAATGTCACAACCCAACCTCACACTGTTAAAATAGAATTAACAAAAATAAATCAAACAGTTGCATATTGATATTTTGGGAGCAATACAACATGTATAGATAAGTGTTGTAGACAGATTTCTGCTACAGACCGCCCACCCAACTCGGGTGGGAGAAATACAAGACGTATCATATATAAAAACCAACTATAGCTTAAGAGAATCATAAATCTATGGCTGATCGTATCTTTAAGGAAAAGCAATTTCAACTACTAATTTTTGTATATACAATCTGATCTTCTGTTTTAGTCATTAGTATAATAGGGGGACATCCAATTATATATACAACACAAAATCTGGTCTTCTGTTACATATCCGAAATTGTTATGTTGCATTAGTTTTTATACGGTGACTGGTGCCTGCTGGGATCTCGGATGAACTCATCCAAACTCAAGCAAGTAAATTCGAGCTAAACAACTCTATTGTAAAAAAAAAGGAAAAAAATATTGATTATCGGCAGATTGCCGAACAGGAATACCTGGTTGGCTGGTTCCTGGCTAAGCTTTGGCCGTTGGGCTCTTGTTTCTTGCCGCTGGAGCTGCCGCTCTTGTTTCTTGCCGGCTGGAGCTGCGCTCTTGTTTCTTGCCGGCTGGAGCTGCCGCTTGCAGCCTGCTCAATCGCTCACTGCCGCCCGCCGAGGTACCAAGCCGCCGACCTTGCTTGCTCGACTGGAGATCCTTGCAGCGGCCGCCGACGTTGCTTGCTCCTGTCCTGCAGCCAGCGGCCGGCGTCGTTGCTGTAGGAGGCTGGGGCAGGCGTTGGCTTGGCCCTCATGAGCGACGCTACGTCAGGGAGTCCGGAGACGGCCAAGCGGAAGGGAAGTCGAACGGAAGCCGAACGCGGAACGGCGGAAGCGGGGTTCGTCCGTGAAAATTGAATATAGAGCCCTAAGTGGGCTGCCAACTATTGGGCCGGATCTTTCAGAAAAATTCGGAAATTATTCACAATATTGCGTTAAATACATGTTTTATACGGGTATGCCGAATTATACGCGAATTAAACGTATTATTCGGGAACGGTTCGGATTTCTTACGTAATTCGGCCGTTACATTCGTCCAGTGTTTAGTTCGCGTATTATTCGCGAATTATTAAAAAATTCGGCGAATTCTGTGACTATGCCTGTGGTTGAGCTTGACATAAAATAACCCTTGAATGATTCTGCCAGCTTTGAGGGTGCATTTATAACAGACGGAAGTCTTTGCCAGGAGTTCCATAGCTGTGCATGTACTGACCACAACAATGGATCCATTCCCCTGGCGGAGACTGCCATCACAACAAAAAATTTAACAGAGCTAGCCTCTATTGTTGCCTCTGTGGATTCCCCTCCATCAGGGGCTGAGGATGTACCAACGGTGCTAAGGCACTTGGCCTGAGCCCAACTGGTAAATCATTGTGCAAGAACTTGGATTGTCCGAACCAAACGTTCTAGATGGTTTAATGAGGCAGCCTGATCCAGCTAGATATGTATTCACTTTTCAATTGGTTGGAAACCATGCTTACAACCAAAAGCAGGAAGGTGAAGATGCTTTGACAATAGGTAAAGGAGTAATGTGGGTTTACCAAATTCCAAGGGTGGATAAGGATAGTTAATGAAGATATCCAAAGGCACTTCCAGTGGATTCCTGGCAGAAATTGCAGCTAACCTGTAGTCGTGTGTCTGAAGGATAATACTCATTGATCATTGCCAGGTTGTTCTTCATGGCTTCGCAGGTTGTATACTTGATTATAGGGCAATGTTAGTTGACTTCAAAATTTGATGGCTTGCAAGAACGTCAGGGCCATCATTGTCAAAGTAAAAGATAGGGGTAGAAGGAATTGGTATGCTTATTTTACCAAACAACAAACTAGTAAACTTTAGGCTTGTAGACTTCCTGATTTGGGCGGTTGAATATATGAATGGAGATGTATTGATCAAGTCAGATGTGTTGATCACTTGATACCATATTAGAAAAGTAAGAAGTGTGGGAGTCACCTGATGCTTTATTGTGGAGACCAATAGGTTCGAACTATACAAGAGGGAAGCAGACTTGGTATACAGGTTTAGGTAGCATGGCACTAAACATATGTACTTGCTAATTCTCAACCCAAGTGGAAATTATGAGTGAAGAATTCAACCAAATGCAGGGTGCTTTTGGAGAATCGAAGTTCTTGCATAATGTATTGGGACATTGAAAGACAGATTAGCTCAGGAAAATCATTTAGACAGAGGTTTCAGCCTCCACTTAAAATGCCCAGGCCGAAGTTTCCTTCGCAGGAGGGTTTGTGCTTTGTCTATTTGTTTCTTAGCAAATATGTGGGTATCCCAGATATCTATTATTTATTCAAGATACATAGTCTTAGCCATGCTGTTCTGGAGGTTCTGACACTACAGTAAAGTGCACCGGTGGACCTGGTCGACTTGAATCTCAGCTGCCATGGTGCCCCCCTGAATTTACCATTCCTAAAACTGTCTGGTCTTTGCCAGTTAGTGAGGTTTGATGCTGTTACGCCATGCCCATAATATATAAAAGCAACCTATTTTGTTTGTGATTTTAGCCAAATAACATGAAATAAAGAAAACACATGATATTTTGATATAACTTTTTGAAGTGTGAGGATGAAAGGTCCAATCCTATTACTGGATTGCGAAAGAGAGTCTCTAATTGTTGCTATAAACCTTCTTCCGGGTGCTCCAACTGGTATTGAACCCGCAACAAGTGGCTAACAAATCGACCAAGCAACTGCACATACAAAAATTCCAACTGTCAATGTTTATAAATTTTTGGAAGAAAAGCTAGTCATTACATGATCCATATGTGTCTTTATTTTGATGTTTCTATTTTATCTGATTTTTATTTTCAGGCTTTTGGTTGGGCATATGTTCGAGGGGATTATAAGACAAAGGAACATTTGTACGTATACTGGCTTGCACCACTTGAAGCGACACTATTTGGAGCATGGGTGTTTAGCTTGCTCACCCAGTTACTGAAACAGAAAGAACCATCACAAAAAGCGAGCAAAACGATAAAATCAGATTGATTACAAGATTAACTGTAATACGTGTCTGTACAGTACCAGAGTCATTTGTGTTTATTGTTTTCCTTTCCGCTTCCACATAAGTGGGCCACTTTTAGTTACCGGATTTTTTGCTCTGTTAGGGCAACTCGAGCTTGAGCTCTATGAGATAGCGCATCCTAGGTGTTGACTGCTTGCATATCTCATTGATGCCACGGTTTTTTGAACTTCGTTTTGTAGACGTTTTTAGTGATTGCATCTGTTAGGGTCCGAATTAAGGCTTGCTCATAGCATGGCATCCTTAAAGTTGGAAGAGTCTTCAAAGAAGTTCGTCCTCAGCTTTGCTTCCACCCCCACCTTTCTTTATTCAACATCAATTCCAGTGGAAAAATGTAGCTGTGAATCGATTTTCCTTCTGAACAATGTATATGACAACTTAGCAAGCTTGTATTTAGATTTGACATCAAGGGTATTGTTGGTTACTATAACTGTGGGCATTTTCTGTTTTGGTTTAGGATCTGCTAGTCTCGTGTGAATGCAGAGTAGCTTACACCACATACTAGATTAAGGGGTTACATGTTACATCAATTTAATCCAAACCAACGCTTTTAATTGTGTTGTACACATGCCAAAAGATAAATAAAGGCGTAGTGTACTCTGTTTTCATATGGGAGTAACAAATTTGAACTAGTTTGGTTCGGACTGAAACAATTGACTGAACTTGTTTTGGCATTTTCAAAATTTCCAGGTTAAACTATACCAGTCTGGGGCTTAGACCTAACTGAACCAAACCCCTACTTACGTAGCATCATTTGGTTTGGTGGGGTCCTAGACTTTGTGTAATAAGATTCTGGAAATTGTTCCCTCCCTCCTTTTTTGTGTGTTGGTATCAATAATTTAGAATGAGGAGATAACACAAGTTTATGAGTGAGGAGGATGGTTTGTTGGTTTAACTCGAGGGTGGTCAATATTGTGACACACTCCAAACCTTGAGCTCCTATGATTCGAGACTGATGCTGGAGTGAGCTCTATCCATTTCGGGACTAAGCTTTATCTGTTTCCGGACTGAACCTGGACTGAGCTCTATCTGTTTGTACCACATGGGCACGTTTCAGTCTTGATATGGTACAATGGATATTTGGGTAATGGTGGACTGAACTAGTATTATGCCCCGTTAGTCCTGATGAAATCTAATTATTTGGACCTATTCAGTCTTGCTTTCACTGTGATTTGTTTCAAGCGCTGATTGGATTTGTCTTATTCATAGTAATATCTATTGTAACATTTATCCAATCCACGTTGGCTCTCAGTCAAAAATTTGCCTTTTCAAACACAAAATCTTAGATGACAAACCTAAACAGGGGTTAATTTACGTCCCTGTTGGATGTACTGCTACTGGGACGAGAGTAGGGTTACTCCTACTATTGTTCTACCAAGAAGAGTGCTTGAGCTATTCAGTATAATTTAACTATTGGATAGTCCACCGTACTATAGTGGGCCCATGCCGATGTTAACGGAGAGAGAGAGAGAGAGAGAGAGAGAGAGAGAGAGAGAGAGAGAGAGAGAGAGAGAGAGAGAGAGAGAGAGAGAGAGAGAGAGAGAGACGTCTCCTTGGCATCAGTGGCGTAGCCACACGGTGACCTAGGTGGGCACATGCCCTACTTAGGTTTTCAAATTTATCCATAACTAAGTATAAAATGGGTTGGAATATAATAGAAAAATGGCTAATATTCCCTATATAATATCTCCAATTTAGTCTCTACACTAGCGGTGCCCCCCTTAATCAAGTTTTCTAGCTCCGCCTCTGCTTGGCATTGCATGTTTTTACCAAAGGTCAAGGTTGCTAGCTTGGGGAAGCATGGGATTATTGAGCTCAACCCGTATTAATGTTGATGGGAAACTCACTACATCTATCAAAAGCTGACTAGGAGCATTGCTTGCCCCTAGCAAAGTGTTTGAGGTATCACGTAGTTGGGGAAGAAAAAATTCCATAGAGCAAATAACATCTGATTAATTGAAGGAGCCTTTGTTTCATGGGTTGGATGATATAAATTGTAATCTATTATATTGCAGTTATTCTGCATGCCAATTATGTTAAAATTAGCTCGTCAAAGTTGAGCTGATTATTGAGAAACGTGGGGAGGGGAAAACAAGGTGCCTTGTTTGGTCAAACTCATGGAGAGAGCAGCTAATCACACCCATGGATTGCAGCAGAACGTTTCTTTGATAGACGGAGCTATCTTTTCAAAGAGTAAAAAGGAAGAGCATTACGCAAATACATTAAAAATGAAAAAAAAAGGAAGAATATTAGGCAAAACCGAAGGCATCAAGCCCCTGTTTCACACAACACCAAACACGTGTCTTTTCGTTTAGTGCAGTCACACCCAAATTTGGTCAAAGTTAGGTGTTATTGATGATAGGATGCAATCATATTGAAATAGGATAACTTCATCCAATTTAAAGACTTGTTTAGGGACTAGCTCGGCCCAGGGTAGGACCCTCCATTAGGATTCTAGGTGGGTTAAGTAAAGCCCACGATAGGCGGCAGACACAAGCATTTACACAGAAACCCACAAATTATAATTTGGAGTAGAGTGAGCGGTAATCTCTGTCCTAATTTCATCCTTCATCGTGGCGTTGCAAGGATGAGCCTACACAACAACCTCGTGAAGGTGGTGGAGCTCGGTTGCATGGTTCATATTTAGTAGTGGGGAGGCCATAAGCTACATTTTTAGCAACATGATGTCTACATTAGATTACAAGAGAGCTGCACCAACAATGTCCGGCTAGGGTTAGGGGATTCTTTTGCATGGATACTTCGACTGGTGGTGAAAGGGTGCAGAAAAAGCTGTCAATTTGTGGGTTGAGATAGCATCAAAAACCCACAAGTACCTGATTTTAGACTTCGACAATTGAGGCAGTGAACAACGAATATGTAGTCGAGTGTTTATATCCTAAACCATCTACCGGAGGCCCTTGATTTACACTTTAGTCCTTAGTACTATGGTCTACACTTGGCAAGGAGAGCTCTCTAGACAAATTGAAGAACCCAATCAAATCAATAGACTATGCCATCTAGCTTACTATTGTATTCAATCTTGTATTGATATTTGGTGGATTACATCCTTTTTTTCTCTCAATGTATTCCAATCCATGGCCTCATACTTGAATCAAACATGTGCACACCCCAAAATCTAGGTATCTCATCCACCACATGATGGTTTTTGTGTACAATTATGACTGAATCAGATGCCATCATTGTTGTTTAAATGTTGTTCAGGACTGATATATAAAACATCTAAAGTTACTACAATTCCATAATATTAATCAATTGGAACTTGCACCTTTCCTAGTTACATAATGGTACTAATGAAGGAAGAATTTAACTAGGGGTGCTTGTTTTTTGGTAAGAAATGTTGTTAGAATATATGTTTTGCTTCTCAAACTAGGACATAAATAACGTTAGACCTAGTATGGTGATTGACTACAAACATAGTTGCCCCACACACGAAGCAATGAACTTATGTCAAATTAGAAAGTGTATTTCCTTTATGTAAATCCTTTACCCAAGTTCCCTCCATGTAAACAAAATTGTTCCTCCTATTTCTCCAATGATTGCTCTTCTCATTGACATATATCTTTTTTTTGGTCGCGCAAAAATTTGTTACTATGAAAAACCAAAACTTTGGGTACATATAACGCCCCTATGAGAGACTAATGGATCCCCAATCCCCACACAGGGGGATAAAAAGAGATCCGGCAAGACAAAACCTCCAAGCTGAAACAAGTCAGAAGGAGAGACAGAGATAACAAACCATATAGACTCAGCAGGGAGAAAGGAGCTACATATGTTGGGTTTTAGGAGAGGCAGAGAAGGCAGCGGAAACAAAAAAATTTCTCCCCCATATCCGGAACAAGGAAACGCGTCAACGTCTATATAATAGGAAAGGATGGTTTGTGAAATCATACCTTGTCCCGAGGCTTGCTCGACGACAATACCTCGCGCTTTGCGCGATCTTCAACTCCGGTCTTGGACGATGTCTGTGCAGCTCCTGGTCACACCGGGACTGAAGACTCCTCCTTTCATCGGACTGTCGGGTTGACAGTTGTCCTCCTAAGCAACAGAAACCTCCCTCCTCTGAAGTAGTCCACACGGACCACTTGGAACTCCAATCTCCTTGTCCCACAAGGAATTGGAAGGAGTCACACCCTCCTGTTGACGTACTAGTCGCCAAAATACTCTCCTGCCTCCAGTTGCAACTGCAGTTGTCTTTTCCTTACTGCGCCTCCCTTTGCGAGTAGCACTTGCTCGGGCTCTCTCTCGGTTACCAAAACCAGAGAGAACGACAACTTTACAGAGCAACTAGTTGCACTGAGTTTTACTTTGAGAAGCCCCCAATACCCCTATATATAGGAGGGTCATGGGACAAGGTTCTCCATCCCGGGAAATACGGGACTAAAAGCATGAGTAGAAGGGTTCGAGATTTTCCACAAAAGCAACCAACTCGCAACCTGAACCGATCGTTTCACAACTGAAATGGTTGGTTGGGGACCTGAACCAATCGGTTCACAAGTGAACCGGTCGGTTGGGACACCTCAACCGGTCGGTTCACAAGTGAACCGGTCGGTTGGTGGTCCTGGTCGGTTCCCGATTGACTTTTCTTCTTTTATTTCTAATTGGTATCGAATACCAATCCTTGTTCCAATCAAGTTGGGCAAGTGAAACGCAAGGAAAATTTTCACCAATCTTACTTTCCCAACTTGCTCGGTTGCAACAGTTGAATCGATCGTTTCAACACTTGAAGCAATCGTTTACCCTATCCTTGAGCCGATCGACTCAACACTTAAGCTGACCGGTTCACCAAGCTCAGCCGATCGGTTCATCACATGAGCCGATCGGTTGGGAGTGTAGATCATGAAGAATCACTCAATTGCGATTTCAATCAATCCGATACTCTAATCAATGTGTCCAACACCTTGATCATTATGATATTGAGCTATCAATTGATTGAGTGTTTAATTGAACTACTAAACTCCTTTAGTAATCAATATAAACATTGCTTGTGGACAAAATTCCTCTTCCAGGTTAAATCCTATGTGTGTGACCCTGCAAGTCCATTTCATGTTGGCAGTGAAAGTCCATAACACTTATGACTTCACAAGCAAAGAGCGGTGCCTAGTCACACATCAGTGCTACCCAAGTTAAAGTAGAAAGTTGGAGAACAACTTTCAATCCTAAAATCCGTGAATGGTGTTACAGTGAATGTATAATTCCTTTGTCACTGATATCCCGAATGAACTCGAGGCATGGAACAATCATCCTGTCAATGTTCATTCACTTTCTTGATCTCAGAGTAGATTGAACGAGATATGTATGACATCAATATCACATACTGATTCACACATGTGTGCGCACGCCTATCTCAATCCTACTCATCAAGTGGCCTTGGATATCAAACTCCCTTAGGAGGGACAAATCCCAAATCTATCACTCACCCCTCAAAAGCCCCATGTGTCAAAGCCACCCAATCATCACCTTTATAACAATCCATGTTTCAGGACTGTGTTTGATGATGTCAAAGTGTGCCCAACGACATGTGTTGAGTGTAGTGATTTCAGGTCAAAGAATCACACTCACCACCATCACTGTGAGTACTGACTGTGACTACCATGTCATGGTTCCATGTGTCAAACTCACGGCGGGTCTGTCTGGTACACTTGTTCTCTAACAAGTACCTATGTGTTTGGTTTGATATCTCTATATCATGACTAATGAGATTTTGTCATCAACCAACACCACAATCTAGTCTTGTGTGTCATTGCTGTCTATCTACCTTCCACAATGACATCTGACTAGGGACATAACAAGAATGTACAAACTCTTAACATCCGTATGATCTCATCATTCAGGTCATGAACCTAAAGGCATACGTCATTGAGTATTGTCATTCTCTAGACATTCAGTCTGTTCTATCACTATCTCATATGACTGAACCAGAAAGAATTGGAAGCTTGCCTTTGATGTTTATCAAATCAATCTTAATGTATCCCACCAATCATCCCATGATTGGCTCTCAGGGCATACATACCAACAGACTCCCACTTGCACTGTGAGCCAATCACCCTTGAATCATATTCATAGTGATCTTCAAACATGTCCCACATGTTACTGTGCTCTTGTGCCAACATAGTGAGTTATGGCAACACCTTGCCAAAGTCAGTATAAATTGCATGTCTCTCATCTCTTCGCTGTACGTCACACGTATGAGATGGAGTTTCCGTAATATGCGATCTAGTATTCCTTTGCTAACCTTTAGCCACATTACATGATCAAGGATTCCATACTTGTCATCAATGAGCGGAATATCTATAAGTCCATCTCATGAACTTCCAGATCCATATAGTATCCACTGCTATTCTCTAACACACGGATACTCGGAATTTCCTTTTAAATGATTTTATTGGAACACTTCCAATTATCAACAAACTTTCACTTTTATATATCCTATATATATTTTGCGATTAATTTTCTGTCCTTTCATAAGTTCACATCAATGTAACTCTTTACATCAAACTCTTCCTTATTTCCATAGAACTAGTACTTCTCAAGTACTTATCAAGTTCTCATGGTATTCCAGTAACCCTTACTGGAAGTAGAAAGACATCCACTCATCATGTCCCACATACGAGTTATCAGGATGAGCACATCATATTGCCATGTCCTACATACAAGATGATGAATGCATTTTGTTCTTGCCATGTCGATACATGCAAGATAATGGGATGATTACATACATGATAGATCCATATCTATTCTTAGTGTTCCCATTCTTCATAAGAATTGGACACTTGGCCTTGGGATACTAACTCCATGTAACATGGACAAGTTTTCTCCCACTGAATCTGTGCATACTGAACCCTTCAGTACAGATTGCCAATGTATGCTTTCTCTTTTCAGGTCAAGAGGTTTTCGAGAACTGTCTCTATAGATCTCTATTCCTATCACATAGGAAACATCTCCATATTCCTTAAAGATAATTTCCACTTTTGGATTTCCATTCTAGAACATTTCCATTTCACATCAACATGTAGAATGTGAATACGCTCCCACTAAATCACAGATCCCTTCTTTATCTTTGACATATCAGTCATACCCTTTGACTATATCATCAAAGTAAAGATCCAATTTTGAGTTGCTTTTACTCAATCAATCATATTGATTAGTCCATTGTAACTTATAGACTTCATTTGCATCAGCGGATTCATAAACCTTATAGGTTGTGTCACGTACACATCCTTGTTTTATTCCTCATAGGAATGCAGTTTTAGTATCCATATGCCAAATGTCTTAGTCATTAAGTTGTAATCAACAAGCATCATCCTTCTCAAAATGTTATCCACGTGTCTTAACACTTAAGACTCATTTGCACTTATGGATTTCCATCCAATGGGTGCTACCATCAAGGTCATACCTTATGGTTCACATGGAAGTCATTTAGGATGTAATGGTCATAAACCATAACTCAAAATTTGGTTCCTCATATTCATCTAGATAGTTGATTCATCACATGAACAACACATCATATAGATAATTGAGGTGTTTATCGTTAAGGATATAAGAACTCACAACCCTTGTGATTCTTAATGTCCTATATTAGTGTGGGGTATTCTTTCATTAAGAAGAATTCAGTTATTTGATAATCATTCTCTAACTCCTTAGAGTATGATTCCTTCTTGATTTAGACATCACCATGTCTTAATCATGAGTTCATTATGATACACTATCATAACTACTCAGAAGGATCTCAAACATTTGGTCTAAGTATCTCATTCATTGATCTCATCAAGAATTAAACACTTTACCAAATTTGTACTTCATCTATGATAACCTTGAACACTTCAAGATATTCACATTGGTATTTCTCTAAACACCATTTGAAGTATTAGCATTTACTCCAATAGGTATGTAAATACATCACATGTATTATACCTATTTGGATGATCATTCTTCCACTACCACTAGTGAAGATTGATTAATCATGTACAAGAGATTCATATCTCTTACTGGTTCTCTAACCAAAAGAGTCTAGATTTATCCATCACATGGAAACTAGAAATGAATTTCTCATGATTGATGCTAATTTGATTGTTTGAGTTATCAATAACTTTAGGTATCATTTTATCTTATGCATACCATGTATAGATAAACAAGGCATTGCCACAAAGATCATATCTTTAAGATTGAAACATCAACTTTATTAATTTCCATCATTGTCATACAATATGCAAAAATAAAGTGTTTCTATCTATTGGCAATATATGAAATAGCAGTTCTCAAATCTATTTCGTGCCTTTTAGACTGAAATAAATTGAAAGATACTCCTATCTATGGCATCAACACTTGCTCCAATGATGGGTACTTCTTTCTTGGTCCTTTCACAAAGGCCATCACTTCTTTGCGGATATTGCATATCATATATGACATATCTATATCTTGGTATCATATACCTCAGATTAAGAAGCGGTTCATTTCATGATACCTTAGGTGGAGATCTCCATCCCCTCCTTCATCTTCTTTTGTTCTTCCAGATATAGAGGGCAATCCCTCATACACCCTTTCCCCACGTGCCTTGAGGCTGAAGACGGCTTGGATTGTTGGCTAGCATCAGAACACTTCTTTGCTTTGCCCTTGTCCTTGTCCTTAAGAATTACCTTTTCTTTGATCACATCAAAGATTAGGGTTAGTCTTTCTTCATATTTTCCTCAACATGTCCTCAACATGTCCAACATCTCTGACAACGCTTGTCAAAGTTGTTCATGTTGTAGCTTATCATGAATTGTATGATTCTCACAACATTTGCAATATCATACCAATAGCCAACTCTTGGCTCAGAGGGAATCCTTCTTAGTCAGGTTTTCCACATACCCAATCACATTGAGTGTGTGAATACCTTACTGGATCTCCTTCTATCATGACATACTAGGACAATGTCTTGGAGACATCATATGTCTCATGTTGTCTCTGCAACTCATAGTTCAGAGAACACAACATCAAGCACTCCTCATCAATGTCTTCCTCGGTATGCTTCCATAAGCATACTTTCAACCATTGATGTGGTGGGATTGAGTTCATCTGGTTCTGGTATAACTAGGACTTAGAGCTTTCGCTCTTTGATTGAGAACGCTTCTCATCATCCTAACCATTCGTGGAATTATTCCCATTTAATTTGTTGGTCTCAAAGACCGATCACAAATAAAGTGATTTGTTGATTAACCATTTATTTTAACAAAATGAAATATATGCAATTTTAGTCCAAAACTAATTTTGGACGTATTTGATTGATTTGAAAAGTTGACGATATAATTAGGCCTTTAATTAATTATCGCTCCCACTATTTTAATTCAAATTGACAACCCTCACCATCAATTCAGAAGATTGCAACGTACAACCTTCTAGTGGGCAAGATCATGAAATCCTCTAAGTCATGGACCAGCTAGGGCTGTCACCCACAACATAGATCTCTCAGGTAGGCAACTCTTGCCAATTGCATCATATGCAACTCTTGATAAGATGTCATATGCAACTCCTTGCCATGATCATCTCCATGCCTCAAGGTGCTAGATCCTATCTAGGTCACCTTGTTAAGCCCGACCCAAAGCAAACACGATGAATATGCACCCTACTAGGACAGACACACACATTCATCCTTCACGCTTCCACGAGATAGACGGTGCACTACGCTAGGGTGTGCCCACACTTGGTCGATCAAGCTTTTCACATGTGTCGCATTTGGAAGGCATCTAAAACTTAATATTTAATGGGATTTGGTTTTTATATACATATACATATCCAATCACCACAATACATAGTACGTATCATATACATGCTATATCCCACAGAAAACATGCAAAATGATAAAAGCGATGATTATGGCCATCCTAATGTGATTCCTCGAGCCAAGAGGAATCACAGTCATCTAGGTCTACATCACATGCAACCTGTACAAGATGAATTTTGTGCTTTGCATTCTGAGTAGATCAACTCATCACATGAATGACTGCTCATCATGGCCCAGTCGTCTGCGTGCCACCAGTCGATCGGTTGGCTCCTCCAACCGATCGGTTCGCCTGGTCATCGTGCATCTCGTCATGGCCGCCACCCGCTTGTCTCGCTCCTCGAACTGGTCATCAACCGATCGGTTCACTCCTTGAACCGATCGTCTGGAACGTCAACCGATCAGTTCATGCCTTGAACCGATCGTCTCAGCTGTCGTCTCGATATCCTCCGTTCTTTGACATAACAGGAAATAAAATTCTATCCTATTTTACATTGTTAAAATAGAAACCTCGAGTTACATTCGAGGGGAGTAAAGGTAGGAAATAATCTCGAATTATTTCGAGTTACATCAGGAATAGGAGAAGGAAGATCGATGCGCAGACCGAGATGCAAGCAACCACAAACAACCATACACAGATAGGGTTTATTGGCCATAACCACGCTATACATCCACCACAAAACTTGTTTAAGGGTGACGCGTATCGAGTGCATTAATAATACATATCATATATGTAAATTGGGATTTGTGGATTTAGGATTGGACATGCATAAAGCCAATATTATTCACATCATATGCAATAAATAAAGGCGACAAACCAAAATCGATCATATCGATATTCCTAAAATATAGAGCAGTTGACGTGGCTCTGATACCACTGTTGGGTTTTAGGGGAGGCAGAGAAGGCAGCGGAAACAAAAATTTTCTCCCCCAAACCCGGAACAAGGAAACGCGTCAACGTCTATATAATAGGAAATGATGGTTTGTGGAATCATACCTTGTTCCGAGGCTTGCTCGGCGACAATACCTCGTGCTTTGCATGGTCTTCAACTCCGGTCTTCGACGGTGTCTGTGCAGCTCCTGGTCGCACCGGGACTGAAGACTCCTCCTCTCACCAGACTGTTAGGTTGACAGTTGTCCTCCTGAGCGGCAGAAACTTCCCGCCTCTAAAGTAGTCCACACGGACCACCTGGAACTCCAATCTCCTTATCCCACAAGGAATTGGAAGGAGTCACACCCTCCTGTTGACGTGCTAGTCGCCAACACACTCTCCTACCTCCAGTTGCAACTGTAGTTGTCTTTCCCTTGCTGCGCCTCCCTTTGCGGGTAGCACTTGCTCGGGCTCTCTCTCAGTTACCAAAACCAGAGAGAACGACAACTTTGCAGAGCAACTGGTTGCATTGAGTTTTACTTTGAGAAGCCCCCAATATCCCTATATATATAGGAGGGTCATGGGACAATGTTCTCCATCCCGGGAAATGCAGGACTAAAAGCAGGAGTAGAAGGGTTCAAGATTTTCCACAAGTCGCAACCTGAACCGATCGTTTCACAACTGAAACGGTCGATTAGGGACCTGAACCGATCGGTTCACAAGTGAACCGGTCGGTTGGGACACCTCAACCGGTCGGTTGGTGGTCCTGGTCGGTTCCCGATTGACTTTCTTTCTTTTGTTTCTAATTGGTATCGAATACCAATCCTTGTTCCAATCAAGTTGGGCAAGTGAAACGCAAGGAAAATTCTCACCAATCTTACTTTCCCAACTTGCTTGGTTGCAATAGTTGAACCGATCGTTTCAACACTTGAAGCAGTCGTTTACCCTGTCCTTGAGCCGATCGACTCAACACTTGAGCTGACCGGTTCACCAAGCTCATCCGATCGGTTCATCACATGAGCCGATCGGTTGGGAGTGCAGATCGTGCGGAATTAGTCAATTGTGATTTCAATCAATCCGATACTCCAATCAATGTGTCCAACACCTTGAACATTATGATATTGAGCTATCAATTTATTGAGTGTTTAATTGAACTACTAAACTCCTTTAGTAATCAATCTAAACATTGCTTGTGGACAAAACTCCTCTTCCACGTTAAATCCTATGTGTGTGACCCTGTAGGTCCATTTTATGTTGGCAGTGAAAGTCCATAACACTTATGACTTCACAAGCAAAGAGCGGTGCCTAGTCACACATCAGTGCTACCCAAGTGAAAGTAGAAAGTTGGAGAACAACTTTCAATCCTACAATCCGTGAATGGTGTTACAGTGAATGTATAATTCCTTTGTCACTGATATCCCGAATGAACTCGAGGCATGGAACAATCATCCTATCAACGTTCATTCACTTTCTTGATCTCAAAGTAGATTGAACGAGATATGTATGACATCACTATCACATACTGATTCACACATGCGTGCGCACGCCTATCTCAATCCTACTCATCAAGTGGCCTTGGATATCAAACTCCCTTAGGAGGGACAAATCCCATATCTATCACTCACCCCTTAAAAGCCCCATGTGTCAAAGCCACCCAATCATCACCTTTATAACAATCCATGTTTCAGGATTGCGTTTGATGATGTCAAAGTGTACCCAACGACATGTGTTGAGTGTAGTGATTTCAGGTCAAAGAATCACACTTACCACCATCACTGTGAGTACTGACTGTGACTACCATGTCATGGTTCCATGTGTCAAACTCACGGTGGGTCTGTCTGGTACACTTGTTCTCTAACAAGTACCTATGTGTTTGGTTTGATATCTCTATATCATGACTAATGAGATTCTATCATCAACCAACACCACAATCTAGTCTTGTGTGTCATTGATGTCTATCTACCATCCACAATGACATCCGACTAGGGACATAACAAGAATGTATAAACTCTTAACATCCGTATGATCTCATCATTCAGGTCATGAACCTGAAGGCATACGTCATTGAGTATTGTCATTCTCTAGACATTCAGTCTGTTCTATCACTATCTCATATGACTGAACCAGAAAGAATTGGAAGCTTTCCTTTGATGTTTATCAAATGAATCTTAATGTATCCCACCAATCATCCCATGATTGGCTCTCAGGGCATACATACCAACGACATACATGACCAATAATCACACCCACAAATATGCCCATATGAAACTACAGACCAGCTACCAAAACACAATGATCAACCATCTCCTGTCCCACTCCCAAATGAGGAATCAGATGGATCACAAAAGAGTCAAAATGGAGGATGTAGATCTACCACTCACTACCTCCTCCCCCGGCGTATTGGATCAGCTGCACCTGGTACAATACTCCATCCACAGGAAACCAAACAAGACACCATAGCTAGAACAAAAGGAGCATCCACATCTAAGTCCCTTTAGACTTCTACAATTGATATTAGGCAATCATGGAGCCATGACAATCAGCACACCCACAAAGAATGGACATGGTCATCCAACCACCAGCCACATACATTCAAAGGCAAGTAGTTGTTGAAGCCATCAATTGCAACTAGTCACAATATCCTGTTTGGGACCTCAACAAGAAATGGAATGCAAGTCAGAAGTAGAGAACATTCCACGCCTCATGCATTCCGTACTTTATCTTCATTACCATTATCCTTCATGTGGCCATAGGCCAAACGTCACAGAGAAACCAACTGTCGAACACCCTGAGGGCATTCCCTCAAGCAGTAGCAGGGCAACAGGGGACTGACCGGTGAAGGCCAATACAGGAAGAACTAGGGGCCTGCCATGGAAATCACGTTTGTGTCGGGAAAGAAAGCCAATACTGGGATGCGTCGCCGCTAAACCCAGCAGTAATATGGGATTGTCATTGGGCGGACCAGGGAAAGAACCCCGACCGCCTAGAGATGTACTCGCCTCCTCCATGGCCAGGGGCCATCCACATATGAATGAGATCTGGAGCCACTAGGACCCAGAAGGGAGGCGCCGCCGATGCAATGTTGGGGGGAGCCCCACCAAGCAAGTTGGAGAAGACCTAACCCAACTAGAAGTAGGTAGCCAAAAACTCCACTGAGGACGCCGTGGAAGGAATTCAGTCAGAAAAGGGGATCATCTTCAGCCTCGAAGGGGGAGGAGAAGGTTCCTGTGAAAGAGTAACCCCCTTCACCTGTGATGACGGAGCAACAACCAAAGTTACAGATCCTGATGGGAATGCCTTCTCCTTCCATCACTCTTCAACGGAGTGGAGCCGACGGTGTCAGATGCGAACCGCAGAGCCAAATCTGTCTCCAAGCCGCGCGTCGCGTCGCCTCTCGACCCACATAGCTGAGGGAGAGATCCAATAATTTAGACCCTACTTCTTTCTCCAGGAGAGAAAAATGCCTCGCACCATGTCACTAGCCCCCTCGTGGCTCATGGCCAGGGGTAGGAAAGCGTCAAGGAGATGCCTCCTTCCCCCAGCCCATTGACATATATCTTTACATTTTATAAACATATATGTTTCCCTTTTGGATATTCCCACATTCTTATTTTGATGATGTAACCATTTTCCATTTGTCTTATTAACATGTGCATTAAGTGTTTTTGGTGTACAAGGAACTTAGACAAATTTCAAAGAAGTTGTGAGGGCCAAAATTATTGTGTTGGATGCTTGTAAACAAGGTTGTACCTAGATGAATAAAATGCACATGCGTAACTTCACAAATTGACATAATTCATGTAAGAACAAGTTACGAATGGAAAAAAACAATCTTATACCTAGATTCATACTTATGTACACCCATTAAGATTGATATGTTTTATTGTAAATAATGTTTGAGCCATTTGCCAAAATTAGGATATCTCCAGACATACTATCTCTTGGTTGAATTTTAGTTTGGATATAAATCTTGTGGGTCAAACTGTAGTTCCATGGGATATTGGTTGTGGCTTAGTTGAAATATAGTTTGACAAAGAAGCTTACCAAATAAAATTGTAATTCGATCATCCTACAATCCACATACTTTGTAGTTAGTGCGCAATCATTCATTTTATTTCCACCATCTACCCTACAACATCTAATTAAACACTTTGCTCGTTCGAAACACTCCAAACAACCATCTAGACTATTCGTCAATGTTTCATGTATATAGGATTGCCTTAACACAACTGAAAATACACTTGAGCAAATTGTTTCCCTATGCTATATATTTGAGCTTCAAATACTACTTTGTAATTCCAAGTTACTCTAAAGTTAGACTTACTTTTTCTTATATTAATTGTACAACTTCACTATATTAAACCTTTCCTAAACCCATGTGGAGTTGTTCATCACTTGTTTATTAGCTCTCTATTTGTAGTCTTTATGAAATTGCTGGTCTCTCCTTTAATCCTTATTGTCCCCTATTTGGTTTAGAGATACTTCTTCCTGGTAAGGCAACATTAAATCGTAGTAGGGGAGGTTGTGATCTTCAAGGGGACTTATTTACATGCCGTAAAGAAGTGGTGGTGAAAGTTATCTTGAAATGAAAAGGAGGTGGTCTTGATTTAGGAAAGACATTGGTAATCATAGATAATATCATTATAGGAAGGATAATGAATTATAGGTTGAGAAACTATGGTAGAAAACTACTAGGTAGTGGAGCTACACCATTTCAATCTAGAACCAAATATATCATGTGTCTTATGTGGTTGCATTTGTCGATTGCTTGATGTACTTATTTCTATTGCATATCTTCTACTATCCAAGTTTCAGCTAAAACCTTCCAGTCTAAAAATAAATTTATTTTAGTTGTATTCACTACCTATAATGTTTTAATTGATATCAGGGTAGGTTGTCAAGATCTCCCATGAGTCCTAAAGAATGTGGGAGAATCTGCCTGACCAACTCAACCTTAAAGGAGTGCACATGTATGTCCTAATTCTCTTTGATGACTCCAACTACATGTATCAGAAAATACATGTGCAATATTCCAAGGATCTACTTTGTGATTTGAAGGATGATCATCCCACCATAATGTAACACCCTAATTTTCATATCACATGAGTAGAAGCTACTTTTTCTCAATCTGGGAGCATCACAAACATGATATATATAACAATAAAAATAGACCAGAACCAACACTTTGTAGTGTAAAAATGCAATGGGTGTATTGTTATGAGATAGTAAACATCATTAGCTTTCTATAGATACCTTGTCTGCTAAAAAATGAGTTCCCTATCCCAAGAGATGAAATTTTTTAAAGTACCTTTGTTTGGATCAATCTCAGCCTTCAATTTGGAATCTAAAGGGCCTAGAGGATGGCTCCCCTTCTCTTCTGTTCCTCTGTTGGTTGCGAATCCACCAAGGGATCCACTTTCTTCATTGCTTGATAGCCCAAAGAGGCTCACCTCTTCTGTCTGTGTGAACCTGTGTCTCATCCACTGCAAGGAAGCTCTCCATCGACCCTGACCTCAGTGTGGAGGCTACTGTTGCACAAATTAAAGCCTCTAATAGCTTTGGCTCAGCCTCCCTACCATGAAAGGTGTTGTCTTGGTGCAAAGGGAAGTCGAGATCCAAAATCTGTAACCTGACTATGCTCTATGCCACCACCATGCCTTTGTCATTCCCCTCATCTTTGTTCTCCTTCTACCTATCTCAATTTTGGCCGAAACCCTAACCTGAGACTCGTATGAGCCTATAATTATCGAAACCATGGTTTTTATAGCCTATCATTCTATTGATATCCATCTCAGATCCTAGTTTGAAGGGACTCTATTTGGGTTAGTAAAATAGGGTTGTAACTTTCCGGTCCGTGCAGACTGGAGTCTTTTTTTGATAAAAGTCCAATTCAAAGAAATAATTATATAACCCACATAATAATCCCATTAAATCCCAAATTTTGGGATAAATATTATATTTTATCATCTTTCTTTGGGAAAGAGATTATGCCAAAACTAAATGGATGGACACTATAAATCTACTTTTGAGTGAAAATTGAATAATGACTAAATTAATTCCCTAGACACCAATTAATTTAAAATTGTTTGAAACTTCTCTTATAATCTTATATTTCAATCATCCATAAATGAAAAATATCTGAAATATTTATTATGACCCCACAATACTTCATACTCAAATTTGTACTCCAAGGACCCATATGTGATCTTGATTGGTCTAGTCAGACTTGAATTGGTTTCTAGGGCACATGATCCTTTCCTTGATCTTTCAAAGGGTCCATAAGTTTCATGATATTCTTGATTACAAATTATAATTTTTGAACTGACCTAATTCCTCAGTTGAATATTCATCATGATACATTTGATCAAAATTACATTATTTCTTAATATGAAGACCTAAACTAGTTCTAGTGCTCAAATCCATTAAATAGAGTCATCATATTTCCTTCATTATTCTACTCTGATTGTCACATCATATCATAAAATTATATGTGAAATTCCCAAGCATTGAGTATATTACAAAAATTAAACCAGATTTCACAAATGACCCTTTTATACATGATTCTTCCCTTCTATCCAAATATCACAAAAATTGGATGGAAACTTATTGTAATCATAAATAAATCCTATATTTTCTTCCTCAATATGTAATTATGTATTTGCTATGTACTAAAATTTAGGATGTGACAATACTACCCACATGTTGGAAATTTCTTCCTTGAAATTCAGCTAAACTATAAGAGGCTACCCACGTTAGGGTTTCACATAGCTTATTAGCTCTTGAAAATTGTCATAAAGTCTCATAGATGCCTTTAAACTATTACCTTCTCATGGATAACTAACTATGTCTAACAACCTTATAAAACTAGCATGTACAAACAACATGAAAATTGATAAGAAAACCGTAAGCATAAATGATTATTGTGTCTTTACTTTTAACTCTTTCTTGTTATGTACCTATCTCCAGAGACATGTACTCCATTAACTGGGTCTCATGACTTGCACTAAGGTTCCTGGGTCACATAACTTGCAAATATGGCCCAAGTTATGTAAATGAATCAACCTAAACTAAGCACCTGGATCATGTCTCTTGAGTTGACATGCACTAGGGCCTGGGTTTACCCCCATTATCTCATTTCGTCTTATTAAATCTGGTCTTATATGAATCTTATTACATTTTAAACTCATGGTACCATGATCTCAAATCCTAATACACAAATCTTATCTTTAAAACATAATCATGACTTAGTGTATTAAAATCTTACAATATTATCTGTAAACTCTTCGACATTAATCATCCTAAGAAATCTTATTAACATGTCTCTACTTGAGATTTCAGGCACAATAAGGATATAGCCATGGAAGTGTAAAAATCTTACTTGCATGGTTCTCTAGGACAAGTGAACCCAAGGTACTTATAGTCACTACTCTCTCATGAAATTATTATTAGGAATACTGAATCAAACCTTAGTCGAGCAACTTCTCTAGGATCTATATCGTGTGAAAATCATCTAAAACCCAATATTGTAGTGATCCTAGATTATTGACCCATACTATCACATGTCTTGTATCACCATATGCTTGAAGTAGCCTCATGTATAACCTTAAATACTTTTAGTCACCTCTAGAAACTCTCATACCTTAAGCTTAAACTCAATTCATAATAGAAATATTATTATCCTTAAGCATTTTCTTTAACAACCATCATGACTAGACTTGCAACTGATTCCTCCTTGGGATGAAAGTCCTAATGACATCAATAGTTACCTAATTTGAATCAAATATATTAGGATAAATAACTCATATTGCTCGACTCATTATTCCATTTTAAAGCCAAGTCACTCATCTGCTTCAACATGTCTGCCTTTGGGATGCATTTTGAGGTTCTAATAGGTATGCGACTAGGTTTAGGTGACCATTCACCTCAAACTTTTTGTGTCAAATTTATTTTGCTTCCTCATGATGCATGGCGGTCGGTCATACATCTAAAAGTTCTATGTCTTATCACATTTATCTTATATGATAGTACACATGTCCCATACCATATGCACTAGAAATATTGAGTCAAGCATAATAAGTTTAAATTTATGCATATACCATCCCCTCTACAAAATCCCATAATCTTGTGTCCCATACCACAAACATGTGGGAAAAAGAGAGAGCATGATACACAAATCTAAAGGACATAAAATGTCCAAGTAGCTAGACACTAACCCTAATACATATCTCAACTTCCATTGCCTAACTAAACCTCTAACCTTGATTCTACTATATTTCACTCATTTCTTCTATAACTAGGATTATCTCTGAATCTTAATCTCTTATCTGTAAATTTGTTCGTAATTTCATATATTTGAATCTTATCTCTGAATCTTAATTTCATATGTGTGAATTTATTCTTAATTTCTTATATGTGAATCTTATCTCTTATCTCTAAATTTGTCCTTAATTTCTTATCTCTAAAATTTAATCTATTATATCTGACTCTATATCTTTGTTCTTAAATTCTTAACTAAATCTAACTTTGAATCTAAAATCAGATAATCTTATTATCTAATATATCTTAGTCTGGAGCTTTATTTTAACATGAGGGCTATATATAATTCTGATATCAAATATTTGACATATGAGCTTAAAAGCTTAACAAAATTAATTGAACTGAGCATAGTAATATTGAGTATCTAAAATTTATATATATCTCAACTACTTGAAATTTGACAATTTGGAAACATAACTCAATTTGAACAAAATCTGATTGTCGATAGCATGCCAAGATATCAAACATGAAAGTATGGAAGTAACTTAATCTATAAGTTACTTATACCTATGTGTAGTATGAGACATAATAATAATGAAATTCAATGGACATGGCCCACTTACCTTATCTAAAGATATATTTAATATAGTCTAGGTCCCAAGTTTCATAACTTAATAACCTGGACATCATCATAGTTTTATTAGTCCATGCATATTTCCCCTTTTTCATTTGAAAATCTCAAACCCCATCATCCTAACATTATATACCAACTTAGGATTCATATTTAACTGAAACTAACTCTGAGTTAAAACTACTTTAATTCTAAACATTATATTAAAATCTAGAATCTCCTATTATATAGCTACTATATGTTGATATACCCATATGAACTAAATAAATAATATTATAGTCTAATACATGAGTATATACATAATTAACTGAAGGAAAAACTTAAATCTATTCACACATATTATTATTATTGAATAACATGTAAAGCATAGGGAAAATATACTTAAAATCATATTGCACACCAATAATGCATATAGATTACATATTGCTCGACAAATAATCATTAGTTATCTTACATATGACCAATTAGGTCTCGAAATTATATACTAATATTATACATGCAAGTCTGGAAAATGTTTAGAAACAATAATAACATTGTATTTTAGGATTCATGTAAAAACCCCAAATCGTTTTATTGTCAATCAATGGTAAAATTCCTAAAATACCATTATTGGGTTTTACATCAAAAATCTTTGTAAAACTTCCAATCACTATGATCAAGATCTAGAAGCATGTTAAACATATCAAAATACACCTTAGGTAAAATATTCACTAATTCTGAAAGTTGTTTTCTATTTTTGAAGTTTAAAAGATTGAAATCTCATCTATTTTAGTAATAAAATAATAATAATAATAATCAATCATCCAAACCACTATATGGGTGTATTTTTATGAGATAATAGACATCATTGTCTTTCCATAGATACCTTGTTTGCTAAAAGTTGAATTCCCTATCCCAAGATATGATTTTTTTAAAGTACCTTTGTTTTGGATCAATCTCAGCTGTCGATTTGGAATCCAAAGGGCCTAGAGGGTGGTGCCCCTTCTCTTTTGTTCCTCTCTTTGTTGGGGATCCACCAAGGGATCCAATTTCTTCATTGCTTGATAGCCTGGAGTGGCTCACCTCTTCTGTCCGCGTGAACTTGTGTCTCAACCACCATAAGGATGCTCTCTGGTGACCCCAACCTCATTGTGGAGGTCGCCGTTGCACAAACTGAAGCCTTCAATAGCTTCGCCTTGGCCTCCCTACCATGGACAGCGTTGTCTTGGTGTAGAGGGAGGTCGAGATCCAGAATCCCTAGCCTGGCCATGCTCTGCGCTACTGCCAGGCCTCTGTCATTCCCTCATCTTTGTTCTCCTTCTACCTATCTCGATTTTGGTCAAAACCCTAACCCGGAACTCGTATGAGCCCATAATTCTCAAAACCATGGATTTTATATCCTATCTTTCTATAGATAGTCATCCTGGATCCTAGTTTGAAGGGTCTCTGTTTGGGTCTATAAAATAGGTTCACGACTCTCCAGCCCCCGTGGAGTGGTCCCCCCTCTTTTGATAAAAGTTCAAATCTAAGAAATGACTATATAACCCACATACTAATCCCATTGAATCCCAAATTTTGAAATAAATATTATATTTTCATCACTTTGGGAAAGAGATTAGGGAAAAACTAAATGGATAAACACTCCAAATCTAGTTTTGAGTAAAAATTGAATAAGGACTAAATTAATTACCTAGACCATTAAAATTGTTTGACACTTCTCCCATAATCTTATATTTCAATTATCAATCTACTAAAAATATATTGATTATTTATTATGACCTCAAAATACTTTATACTCAAATTTGTACTATAAGGACCCATATGTGAATATTAATTGGCCTAGTCAAGCTGAAATTGGTTTCTAGGGCACATGACCCTTTCCTTGATATTTCAAAGGGCCATAAGTTTAGTGATATTCTTGATTAAAAAATTAATGTTTGAAGTGACCTAATTCCTCGATTGAAGATTCCTCATGATACATTTGATCAAAATAACTTATTTGTTAATATGAAGACCTAAACTAGGTCTAGTGCTCAAATCCATTAACTAGAGTTATCATATTTCCTTCATTGGTTTAGTTTGATTATCACCTCATATCATAAAATTATATGTGAAATTCCTAAGCATTGAGGATATTACAAAAACAAACCATATTTCACAAATGACCCTTTTCTACATGATTCTTCCTTTCTATCCAAATATTAAGAAAATTGAATGGAACCTTATTCTACATGTCCCAAAAATCTGGATGTAACAGATACATCCCTTCAACACTTGATCCTGTGAATTGGGTTCCTGATAGGTAAGGCATGCTATTCTTTTTTTTTGGGAAGTTAGGAGATCATATTATTCATCCCGCCCTCCTCTTGCAGGTAATTCAAAGTTATTTAAGACAATGCCTACTTGAAAATGAAACGTGGTAGGACTCCTACCATTACAAAAGAGAAAGGGAAGGGGGTGACCCGCAGGGTCGAGGGGAGGATTCGTATAAATACGATCCTCCAAAACATTTTTGTAGTGGTGCTTGGCCAGAGAATCACTTAGCTGGATCATATCTCTTTTGACTTTGAAAAGCCTATACTCTGGATGTTTGTGGCTCTCTTTATCAATCAACGAGACCCAGGGTTGAAGGGCATGCTATTCTAAATGCTATAATTGTAAGTATTATTTATAGTTTCCTATATCCTAGTAATTTTAATATAAAGTAGTCATGTGATTCATGTTGGTCTTATTCCCTAAGAGCCATCATGTGATGATTGTAATAGGGATACATTGTATATTGTTTGATTCTTAATAAAAGGTAATTCCACTTGTTATGTTTACTCTAATATTGAAGTAACAATAAATATAACAATGTCCTAAGAATGATTTGACTCGATGATGTATGATTTGGATTGAGGACCTGAACAGATATTATATGTATACCTAGATCTTCTAGTCTTCTTAAGTCCATGTTCATATTGTGGTGCAGATATTACATGAAAATAATAACCCATTAGATTACTATGTATGTTGAATGATGACTAAAACTCTTTAGTCGTAATGGATATAATTTAGATAATGGGTACTTATTTAAGAATAATTTTTACTGGACATACCCACTTTGGGAATGAAACATGGAAGCCATATCATGGAAGTAAAATTCATATCGCAATGTGATAGTGGAGACTATGTGTAACATACCCAAACTTAGGTACATATTCAAAATTTCTCCTTTACCCTATGATCTCTTAATTTTGGAACCCTTTTCTTAATCTAGATTTCATTGGTATAATAGTAATATTCAAATATAGAGTTTTAACTAATTAATAAATATTTGAGGTTTTCACATGAGAAGTTAAAATAATATTTTAAATTGGGTCAAATGATGCAATTTTCCCACCTTAATAGGTTTAAGTTCAAAATTATTTTCCTAGATTTTCCTATGTCTAGGTATGGGTAAGGGAGAATCATAAACGAAATTTGAGAATTTAAAATAAAGGGATAAGTAATTATGTTAAAAACTTGCTTATACATCAAGTTACCTTTTGGTGAGTCCAGAAGTGTCAAAAGCTAAAAATAATGGAAAAAACAGATTCCTCACCCCTCAATCAGATAAAGTATCAAGTTTGGACTAATTTGGGTGATAAATGGCCACTCAATTTGAGTTGGATAGAAAACTTTTAATACTTTGATGTCACATAATTCCAATTCCTAATTTGACTAAAGTTCTCACATTATTCTGTTTCCTTTTCTGTTTCTCATGCTGGTCCACCCAATGGACAGACACGATGCTCCCTAAGCTCACGTTGTTTGGACCTATGGGGCAGAAGTCATCTTTTGTCGCTGATACCTCTACTATCACAAACAATAGTGAAGAAGGAAACATCTACTAATATCTTCATCTACACTACACAAAATAACACAGTGACTTCCAACTTGATACCTTCACTGTCACAAACAATAGTGAAGAGGAAAACGTCCACAAGTAATATCTCCATCTACAGTACACACAAATTGCATGATTTTTACGATGTTGCTTTCCTTGTGAGATTTTTCATCTAACGAGGGCTGGCTGCAACCTAGTTTTCATTGTATAAGATTTTCCCAATTTTACTTCCAAAGCCTCCCAGAGATCCGACCCTAGATGCTCTAACTCTACACCATATAAATACCTGACCATGCCTAAGCCTTTTCCACAACTCTTGCAATAATTTCTTCCTAGTATCGTGTTTTTACACCACAAACTTTGTTCCCTATTGGAGTTTCTGGCCCCAACCATCAACACTCTACTTCATTGGGGTTTGATTGATCTTGGGGTAAGGTTTTTTGACTCCCCTACTTCATTCTACTCTAGAAAAAGTTGCAGATTGTATACGATCAAATTTTCCCCAATTTTGCTCTGACAGACTCTACTCTAATCCATGGCACAATATGGCAAGCCGGAAGACAACACTTTTGCGCATTTTACATTTTTGCCACATATTTCCTAATGACATCATTTTATCACATGGATTTTTTTTTGTAGTTTTGTCACATCTATATTATTTTATCACACTAGAAACAAATGCAAATATGAAAATAAAGTCTCTGTCATGGCCTAAGGTACTAATTATCATGCAAGGGCATCTCCATCAATTGCTAGTTTATTCATTTTATTTAGAAACCATTCGTATCTATAAATCAGTAATCTAATAATAGGAATATCAGAAAAGTATATAAAATATGTTTTCGAATTGTAAGATTTTTCTCTATCTACTAGTTTAGTTTTTATTTCATGATTCTAAAGTTTTGAAGACATGATTTTTAGGGTTTCAATCTCTCTTACTTACTTAACACCAACTGAGGAAAGTTATAATGAATGAAATTATGACTTCAAGAATTTATGATAAATCAGACCCTAGACCAATAACTTATGACCCTATTAGCAAGACCATGTTAAGTTTGGATCTAAGGGTTTCTAGGGATGTTTTCTAGGGTTACATGATATGGACGTAACTAAACCCTAATAAGTATAAATGTAATATATGAAGGTTTGATGGAATTCTAGTTTTAAAAGGTAGTTCATTCTTCTGATTGAAACATCCAAGTTAAGGTATATGCATCCAGTCTTTTTAAATTGAGAATTTTCCATGACTAAATATCCTTTTCTGTATGATGCATAAATTGATTTGTGATTTCTCTTGTAATACCATTACCATCTCTTAGAAGGTACTCTTCTTTGTGTATATCTAAATGATTTGTTACTCATGACATGAAAATACAATCTTCATGGTCTTTTGACCTAACCTTTCTATTCAATGGGTCCTCTTACGCCACTTGATGATAACTTGATGTTCATATCCCTTACTTGTGTTTGACTATATTTTATCTTTCCTATCCTATTTGCATGCGTGATTGACTAGTCATAAATAGAAGTAGTGACACCATATTTATTTTAGACATTGATGTTTCAGTCCTCCTTCCACTACACTTAGGTTATAGTCCTCATGTAATATATAAATTTTTGGACTGAGGTTTTCCAATGCACTGAGGTTTCAATCCTCCTACAAGTATTATATTTTTTTGGCATTGAGGTTTTAGTCCTCCTGCCCTTCATATGGAACATATGGATTCATATCCTAGTTTTTAGTATATTCTAGCATGTATTTTACTCACCATGCAATTATATATCTCAATGATTATGTTGATGTGAAATTTGATGGCAAAATTCCTTTTTATAATAATATCCTTATTAATAATTGCCTCAACTATTCGACATGTCAAATCTTTTAGAAACTCTTCTCCTTTGAATATCTCTTTATTGACACCTCTTTGGTTCTTCCTTGTCCTTAATTAATGCCCAATTGTTTTACTATGCAAATACATTAGTTTTATGCTGACATGCCTCCTTTTGTTTGTTTTCCTCTTATGTGTGTTGCTTTCAACCCACCCATAGGTTTCACAACCTGAGAACCAAGAAGTAGAAGACGTCGCTCATGACAAGCTTCATGAAAAGTTCTCATTTGGACAGTTTGCTCACCACAAACTGATCCTAATAGATTAGATTTCATATCGTATTAGTTGTCCTCTATGCCCCCTGTCAAACTTGGACAAAATTTTGTAATAGTTAGTTTTATCTTTCCACTTCTACAAAACTATGTTCTTTACCAATTTGTTTGAGAAAATAATATGCACCCATTTATTTTAAGAACTGATATTTTTTGTTTGTAAATGAATGGGGTTGTATGTTTGTTTTCTTAAATTAAGTAAGGAGTGGATTCCCTCTCGGGTCCCACTCCTTATTAGATAGTATTAGAGCTTAATTGTGGTTGGTAAACTGACTGTCTTAGAATGTTTCCTTAGTATGTTTCCCTTATAAGTTACACCTACATTTTAGGAGGACCAACCTGTATGATGACACCAGTGCTACCCCTGGGTCTGACCTTTTAGACAGGTACACCACATTGACCCTCGTTTCAGAATGCCTATGGATTCCCCTCTAAGAAACAAATTGAGCTCTTAGGTTCCACCTGTAGCTCAAGGTGTTGTTGACACCACCTCTACTTCTTTGATTGGTTTCTCTCCTAAGAAAGAGTTAGCTTTTCTAGGAAAATTTCTCACCATAGTGCGGGAAAGTTGAACACCCTTCTTGTTTTTGACAAACCAAATGAGTACTCACTGACTAACTTTGTGAAGATGCAACCACCCTATTTTAGGGGTGAGGGTGATCTGGAAATGGTCTATAAGGTAGATGATTAGGTTTTATCCTTAGTTAGTACTTTTGAGGGTATGACATGTCCTCCTCACTAGAAGGTTCATTTTTCCTCTTAAATGATGGATGGACCAACACGAGTATGGTGGAATGAGATAGGTCGACCTCATGATACCTCCACACTGACTTAGGAGCATTTCTTGGTACTATTTCATGACAAGTACATCCGCACTGCCGCCCCTAGAAAGTAAGAAGTAGAGTTCTACAACTTGAAGTAGGGTTTTCTATCTATCGCTTCTTATATGCAAAGGTTCCTATTACTTGAGAGTTATGCTACTAGTTTGAGTGAAGATCATGTATACTCTATTCTTGGATGGACTCAATTACCATGTGGGTCATTCTCTATTCCTACAACTTCCTCTTACCTTCCAACATACTATTTATAAAGCTTTAGCTATTGACTCTTATCCGGGATATCAAGCTTTGGTGAACGGTAATGACAACAACAAAAGAAAAAATCCAGGTGATGAGCAGTGTACACAACATGATCCAGATGTCATCATCATAATCCCCTAGGCAGATGCAATCTGGGAGAGTCCAATGTCTAGAAAAATGATAAACAAATGATATGTCTCCATTACAATTTAGTTGGGCATATTGGACCATGATGCCCACATCTTTATAGACGACCACCCTCTTCTCATCCACCTTTGCCACAAAAAACAACCACCACACTGTCAACCCCAACCTCCAAGGAACTATCCTAACAATCAAGACCCTATATTGCGAGACATATAAGTTGTGTCTTTGCTTTGAATATTATGGGTATTAAAGACGTTAGCAATACATGAAGGTAACAAACACTTAAAAGCTTTTCCTACGCAAGCATTTTTATTTGAAACCAGTTTATGACTATTCACTTTATAGTATAGAATTATAGAAACATCCATAGGGATCACATAAAGGTTAGTATATGGTAGTACATGATATACCCATGTCTCAAAATTTATAAGAAAAAACATGTTTTTCCTAAGTTAGAAGTATGGTTGTTGAGCATCTTGGTCACTCGTAGGTTTTGGACACCTCCTTGGAATTGAATATAGTAAAATAGTTATTTGAGAGGTTATGGTTGGTGACTTGGCTTCATATTAATTTTGGCACCTATTTTCAGATATACACCACATTTTTTTGGCAACAACATATTTCTATATTACGAATACAAAAGAAATATTTCGGTTTTTTTTAATGTTTTCAAAAGCTAAGTTATCACGATACAAAGTTTTGGATACATAAAAACACTTCTAAGACTGAATCTCCAGTCACTTAGGTCAACCTAATACCTTTGACTTTGAGTGGGAGTATGACAAGTAAGTAGTTTGGAGACATAGTTTTTGTATGTCATGCTAACCTTATAAAATGACTAGTTAGGTTTCAGAATAATCCTTTTAAGGGCGGGAGTCATGAACCCTATAGTGATTAAGAGTAGAAATACAACCAAGGATGATTGGATGAAAACACATAAGATAAATGTTAAACTATTTTACAATAAATCATATCTGGATAGAACTATACCCCAATCGAGATACCTGAGTAGTCTTGACCAAATGGACCATCACGAATGAACATTTATGACATCCTCAAGGAGAAGTTGCACTGATCTAAATAATGAAACTATTCTCATAATATAGTTAACCTTAATAAATGTAATGATCATCTAAAAACTCTTATTTTAGGTCATTTGGATTTTGGGGACAAAATCTTCTTTTTGGGCTGGAGTGTTGTAACATACCCAAATTTCAATACATATTCAAAATTTCTCCTTTACCTTTTGATCTCTCAATTTTGGAACGCTTTTATTAATTCAGATTTCATTGGGGTGATAGTAATATCCAAATATATAATTTAAACTAATAAATCAATCATTTGAGTCTTTAATAAATATAATTATAATAATATCCTAAATTGGGTCCATCTATGCATGTGGCACCACATCAATAGGTTTAAGTTCAAAATAATTTTCCTAGATTTTTCCTATGGCTAGGTATGTGTAAGGGGGAGTTATAAGTGAAATTTGAGAATTTAAAGATAAATGAATAAATAATTATGTTAAAAACTTGCTTAGATATCAAGTAGGTTTTGATGAGTGTAGGATGTCAAAAGCTAAAAATAATGGCAAAGTTGGATTCCCCACCCCTCAATTAGCTAAACTATCAAGTTTGGACCAATTTAGGTGATAAATGTTCACTCAATTTGATTTAAAAGAGAATATTTAATACATTTATGTCAAATAATTCCAATTCCTAATTTGACTAAAGTTCTCGCATTATTTCCTTTCCTTTTATGTTTCTCAAGTGGGTCCACTCAATGGACGAACAAGATGTTACCTAAGCACATGTCCTTTGGATCGATGGGGGAGAGAGTCATATTTCTCCCCCAATACCTTCACTGTCACATACAACTGTGAAGAGGGAAACGTCAGTGAGTAATATCTCCATCTACACTCCACAAAAGCACACAATTTTTTTCCTGTTGCTTTCCTTGTGAGTTTTTGTATACAATGATGAATGGCTTGTGACCTAGTTTTCATTGTAGGATATTTTCCCAATTTTACTCCCAAAGCCTCCCAAAGCTTTGATCCTCGATACCCTAACTCTGCACCCTATAAATATCTGACCATGCCTAAACCTACGTCATAGATCTTACAATTCAACTGCCAATCCAATTTCCTCTAGTCCAATGTTTTTCCGCCACGAACTTTGTTTCCAGTTGGAGTTTCTGACCCCAACCATGAAACTCTACTTCTTTGAGGTCTATTTACTGTTGGGGTAAGGTTCTTCAATTCCCCTACTCGATTCTTCTTTATATGAAATCACTAATTCATATACGGTTGCAATTTTTCCAATTTTCCTCTGATCTTCTATGCTCTGAGCTGCATCCATGATGTAGAGATTGCAAGCATAAGGATAACACCTCTGTGCAACTTACATTTTTGCCATAGATTTCCTAATGAAATCATTTTATGGCATGTGTTTTTGCATAATTCCTCTGCATCTATATTCTTTTGTCACACTTAGAAATAGATGAAAATATGACAATAAAGTCCCTATCACAACCTAATGTACTAATTCTCATCTGAGGGCATCTCTTTCGATGGCTAAATTATTAATTTTATGTAGAAATCAATAGTATCAATAAAACCAGTAATCTAGTAAATTGCATAACTAATTATAGGAGCATTGAAAATGTACATAAAAATATGTTCTAGAATCATGCTTTTTTCTTCTTTTTCTACTGGTTTGGTTTTCATTTCCTAATCTGAAATTCTAAAGACATGATTTTTAGGGTTTCAATCTCTTCTCATCACTAATTGAGGAAAATTATGATGAATAAAATTTTGTCTTTAGAAATATATGATGAATAAATACTACATTAGAAACTAATGTCCATCTTAGCAAGACCATGTTAAGTTTGAATCTAGACTTTTCCAAGGATGTTTTCTAGAATTACATGATATGGACATACTTGAACCCTAATAAGTGTAAATGTAATATATGTAGGTAAGGGGGGATTCTAATTTTTAAGGGGTAGTACATTCTTTTGATTTAAACATCCAAGTCAAGGTATATGCATCCACTCTATTTAAATTTGGCATTTTCCATGACTAAATATCCTTTTCTATATGGGGTATAAATTGATTTGTGATTTCTCTTGTAATACCATTACCATCTCTTGGAAAATACTCTTCTCTGTGTATATCTAAGTGATTCGTTACTCATGATATGAAAATACAACATACATGGTCTTTTGACCTAACCTTTCTATTTAATGGGCCCTCTGACCTACTTTTCTTTTGATCTAACTTTTTAGTCTATGCTAGTCTGTATTTTACTCACCATGATTTTTTTATCTTAATGATTACGTTGATGTGAAATTTTATGGCAAGATTCCATTTTTATAATTATACCCTTATTAATAATTGCCTCATCTATTATACATGTTAAATATTTTTCAAACTTGTCTTGGATATCTCTTTATTGGCACCTATTTAGTTGATTTTTGATTTCTCTTAAATAATACCCAATTGTTTTTACTCTACACATACTCAATTTTATGCGGACATCCCTCCTTTTGTTTGTTCACCTCTATTGGGTATTAACTTTGAACCCACCCAGAGATTTTTTTTGAGGCATGAACCCACCCAAAGATTGCACAACATGAGAACCCATAAGTAGGAGACTTCGCTCAGGACTAGCTTCATGAAGAATTCTGAGATGGACATGTTTCTCACCACAATCTGATCCTACTAGATTAGACTTCATATCTTGTTAGTTGCCCTCTGTGTCCCTCTGTTGAACTTAGATTTTTTTTTTCATAGTTAGTTTTACCTTTCCAGTGCTACAAATCTATCTTCTTTACCAATCTATTTGATAAAATAATATGTGCCCCTTTATTTGGAGAATTGATATTTTGTGCTTGTGAATGAATGGGGTTCTATGTTTGTTTTAATTAATTAAGTAACAAGTGGATACCCTCTCGAGTCCCACTCCTTACACTATGATCCTTAGATCCAAAGTTTCTATAACAATCGCATGTTATTTTGTGTACTTCAATACTACCCAACATGATTTTAAATACAGTTTTAAATACAAGTAGTGATTGGGTTCACTGTGACACTTATAGATATTTGTGAGTGATATACATGGAATTTTTCTCTCCTACTATAGTGATATCCTAGAAACTTAATAAGTGAGACTATGAACTGCATGGCCATGCAGGGTTTGATATTGAGATCACTATATCTCAATAGTCTCTCTAGTTCAAGAACCATAGATTGAATATTATGACTACTCAATCCCTTCGTTCAATCTGGATGTCTATGACAAAGTGACTATATGGTCATGGTAACAATGGTCATTTATAGAGTTTTGAAGTTGGTGTCCAACTTATTCCAATTATATGGTATGTGTTTCTTGATACCAATCCTTCTTATGAGGTCTTTGACATCAATATAAACATAATATACAACCTATGGATTCACACACATACACATCCTAAAGGGAAAAGAGGTTAGAAATCAAACACATAATTAGAAGGTTTTTGAATTATGTAAAGACTAATTTTCAAGTTAGTCAATTGACTGAAAAAGTTAATCAATTGACTAGATGGTTCAGATCAAGTGATCGAATGAGTGTCAGACTATCAACCAATCACCATTTAGGAAAGTAGCTAGTCAATTGACTAGATGTCCCAGTTAATTGGCAGGGCATATTGACCATGAAAGAAGCATAATGGAAATTAAATCAATTGGGAATCAAAGTGGTTGGTTGAACCGGATCGAGACTTCCCTGATTTTTCTAATCGATTAACTATAGGCCACTATTGATCTACTAGGTGTCCAGTTGATCAAAGGGTGTCCCATTTGATTGACTGGAACCTTGGCCTAATTATCTAGTTTAATATTTTTTGAGTTGTGAATCGAAAAGGAATTACATTTTGGGAAATCCAAGCCCATTACTATCCTATATACATCAATGTACATCCAAGGGTGTGAGACTTATATTGATACACAAGTGGCCATCAAATTTGATTCCTCTTGGAGATAGAGAAATTCATCCCAAGGACAATATCATGATAAAAAGAGGAGAGAGGGCAAAACTAGCACATCAATGACTCCGAGTCCACTTCCTCTTGATGATCAAAGTAGTGCATCAAGCATTCCCACATCTGCGTGGATGGCATAGAGGCTAAGACACATTGTCTGAAGGTTTGAAGGATTAGTTCTACAAGGTGTTGTTGTAAGAAGAATGACCGAGTTGCTGCACAACAACTTTGAATCTGAATTCTGAAGTGCAAAATCTACATCGACATAAGGTGCGTCTAGTTATTTAAAAACTAGTGTACAACAATGTGTATCCATATTCTTGTATGTCTTCAATGTACCAAATATTATGGCCATGGTGGATCCAGTGGTTAATTTTTTGTGTAAACTTTGTATGTTTCCACAACACTCCCTCCCTTCAAAACCCTATACTAGTACTAGAGTCAATGTTATACACTTATAAAATAGTTTAGGTTTTGTTCCACAATCTCATCGATGACCAATCTATCTGAAATATATATATACACATTAATCACCAACTATCATATATGATATGGTATATCTACATTACTAAGACAATGTCAAACCTTTGAAAATGTTTTTTGCTGGATTTAGATAAACTAGGTCCTTGTGATGATTTCTTGTGATTTGAAACATGTAAATTTGTATTCTTGATGCTTGATCAAACAATGTAACATGTATATGGCCTTCTTGCCATGCCCTTTTCTCTACTCCACCATATGAAATTTAACTCTTGCAATTAGAATAGAGTGATATAAAGATATCACCATTGAACCAAGGTGAACACAAGGTGAACATCATCACAACCCCACATCAACAAGGAAGGTGCTTGAATGGTTCATTATAGACATGAAGGGACGAATCCATCAATATGAATATTTTCCCAGATGGGGAGTCCAACCAATCAATTAGCTTGCCAACAGATTGATTGAAAGACCATGTGAAGGCAGAATTAGGGTTACATTAGATGTGAATGATTTGGTTGTTTGTTTACAAATCTTGTTGGCTCAAGATGTTGTACGCATTTTCATATCATGTTTTATCGCTTGTAGTGATTGTATTGGTATAATGTATAATATGTATCTGTGGTGATGGTTGGATATGTATGAATATTATATCATATCCCTCAATATAAGATTAAGTTTAATATTCTTCTATTGTGCAAAAACATATGAAAACCTTGATTTTTTACTACACGCGGGCATGCCAAATTGCGGTGCACCTCCTATTTTGAGGAATCCTGATAATAAGTATATGGGTTGTCAAAGTAGGGTGCATATCTTATTGTGTTGGCCTTTCAATTTGACTTAAGTATGCTGATCTTAATAGGATTTAGAACCTAGAGGCATAAAGATGACATATACTTCACAATATGTACTAGGACAAAAATTTGTGCAACTATCTATCCAAGAGTTGTATTGGATGCAATTGGTAATTCTCACCTATCTAAATAGTTAAGTTATGAGTGGTTAGACATAGCTGACTCAAGACTTAACATATTATGGATCTTATCCTTCTAGAAGATTGTTTGTTGTAATATTATAAATTAATAGTGGGGGTATTAATTTGATAAAAAACAGTGAGAGTGTTATTGAATAAAAGATACATTGATATTAAAAAAATAATTTTGAATCAAATAGCTGAATTGTGCACACACTTATAGATCCACAGAGAAACAAAACAACTTCTCACTATGACCAGTTCTTAAAAAGAATATTTAAATGGAAATAACTCCCACGACTAGTGTAGGACATTGAGAATTGTTCTCACACTTGAGAAAAATCTCTATGTCCTTAAGACATCTTTACCTTAAGATCTAGCTCCAAATACACCTAGGATAGAAAGGAAAACTTATCATAAATGTGTCAATGATTCCATAGACATCAAGTTCCTCATGTTATGCTCCATGAATCACGAGCTTCACTAAAAACATGAGAACAAGGGTTCTCTAAAGTGACCCCCATATAAGGAATATATTCTGAGAGTAAGCAAGACAAGTGTCCTATGGTTTCTCAAAGTTCTTCTTTGAGTGCAATATAATTTAAGGTGATCCAATTGGGCCCCATGTACTCAAGTTGATTGTGTAAGTGGAAAGCCCGGAAAGGATGGGATTTCCTTTAGATAATGAGATGGATACTAATATGATCATGAAATCATTGATGGAATTCTATTGTTGAGCTATCATGAAATATAATATGAACACCTTTTGTTCAAATATAGTCAGAGTTGCTTGACACGTTGAGATATGCAGAGGATTTGATGAAGAATGACAACCAAACTCCATTCATGGTCAAAGAAGGAAAGGGAAAGACAAAGCTAGGAAATGTTCTAAACCTGACTAAAAGCCTAAGTCTTCTCCACTTAAAGCTAGAGAAGGAGTAGGCAGGGAAGGAAATTGTCACCATTGTTACAAGGCTAGACATTGAAAAATAAGTTATCCTCTCTACCTAGAAGAACTAAATAAGACAAAGTAGGCGATAAAGATATCCACTTCAGTATGTTTGTTATTGAGATAAACTTATCTACTTCTTCATCATAGGTATTGAATAGTGGATGTGCATCTCACATATGTTCTAATATGGATGGTCTTAAAAGTAGCATACCCTTACTGAAGTGAGATGTGGAACTATGATTCACTAATGAATAAGAGTTTCTACCACACCTATGGCAGCCTATTGTTTATGTTTTTCCATTGGGCATGTAATAGAGTTAGATAACTACTGTGATGTACCTACCATAAATAGAAACATTATTTATGTATCTTTTTTTTATTCCCCTTATTTGTATCTTGTTTAGACAATAAATTTTTTGAATTCTACTAAAGAATGGTGAAATTTCTATTTCAAGAGTTGAGATCTTTAACGGTAGTTCCCTAATATTATGGTATTTATTTGTGGGATATTGAGCCAAGTGTATATAACAAAAATTCCAAGAAGATAAAACTCGATAACTCAAACAAAACTTCTCTTTGTCACTATTGCATGGGTAACACAAACATGATTATAATCCATAAATGTAGTTATCTGGAATCATTTGGTTTCCCTTAAAGGAATGAACATGTGATGACATAGTTTCCAACCATGCACAACATACTATGATAATCAAAGTTCTCAATTACATCAACAATATGGAACACAATGTTTGTTTCCTCGGCATACATAAGACAAAGTCCACAAAGGGATGACATCATCATAATAAGAGATGATAAATGTACTATGCCACACAAAGGGAATCTTGTCATGCTCCTAGCTTGACCTCATAATTTGACAGCAGAAGACTCTAGATGAGCAGGTCCCTCTGTCCATGAAATATCCCAAAGGGATAACAATCCATGACATGGACCAAGAGAAAGAACATGGGTCAACAATTGTCGGTACTACATTCTTATATTGAGCTATTTGCAAAATTAAGGTGGTAAGTATAATCCAAGGGAATATCAAAACTAGGCAGGGAATATTTGGTCGAAGAAATTTATCAAAGTAAGGATAGCAATATTTCAATATATGTATCTCAAGACAAAAGTCCTACAAGGATATACAAAATGGTTCATGTTATCAAATTATCAAAATACTGACAATGATTGATTTTTAATATTAGATTGAGCATTGTCATATCATCTCTTTACATATGACTACAATGCCATATGTTCAATCATCTATGAAGGAATGACACAATAGCCTACTATATCAACCAGTATACTAGGGGACCACTAATCCACTACAAACTGCACATAGGGTGACAAGATGTACCCAACCTCTTGGAGCCAATGCTCTAAAGGGCCAAATCCCAAAGGGTCCAAAGTCTAGGGAGTCAAATCTCCAAGATCATTTTTAGTTCTTATCATAATATTTAACAACGTCTATCAACACGAATTTGGAGTGGTGAACTTTCAAACAAGTAGAAATAGCTTATAAAAAAGTATACGGTTCACCACTAAGAAATATACATGGAATTCAAGAGCGAAATTAATAACTCAATATGGAATCAGAGAATCTAGTACCTTATAATACAAGCAAAATATGATAAACCCACAACTAGGGTTAAATGTCTTCTTAAGTTTCAAATCCTAGAATAAGGGAAATATCCCATGCCATTAGCCTATCCTTGGCTTTTGAAATCACCTCCTAGGTTCTTATTAGGTGAAATTACCATTTTACCCTTCACTAAGTAAAATATCTATATAATCATCTTTTCGTGTTATATTGTATTATCATGAGATCATTAAGTCCCTTCCCCTCATTGTAGTTATACTAAGTACATTTACAACGGTATATATTACTCAAGTTCATAGTAGATAAAATTTACATATTACCTAATACTCCTTATGTAATACAATAATATGGGACACATGCATACATATAATTTAAGGGAAAATAACCTATATGATTTGCAAAAGACTTAAGATAGATAGAATTATTATTTCCATCTATGAAATTTCATTTCTCCATATATGCCCCTAATATCCTTACCTTTATTCATTTTCTTCTTTATTAGATTAATACCCCTCCTCCCGTAATAGAGTTTATGTATAGGAGCTCATTTCAAAGAATTTAAGGAGCATGTCTTATGATAAAGGATATTATCATTCAGGGTGTTATCCTAGGTTTTAGTTAGGTTTCTTAGACCTTTGTTTTATGTATTGTATCTTACATATCCAGGGCTATGTAAGTTGGGCTGGGCATGAAATGGACTAATGTAATATTGGATGATCGATACATTTTATGTTATTATGCTGATATCACCATGTAAGCCTTTATTTAATCTACTATTTATTTTCTGTCCTACTGGCTAGTTGTGTGGGGAAGAAGAAACAAAGAGATAGGGTTGTTAGGGTACCTTTCCTCTGTGGTGCTCAAGCCCTACTATTTTTTTCTGGGGTGAAGGTAGTGTCTGACTGGTATCAAGAGGGTCACCAATGGTTTGGGTACATCCAAATGAGACATTGCAATGTTGTGGATCTATATGGCGGTGCCTTGCACTGTGGGTGATGACCATGGTTCGTCGTTGCATCCTTGGTGTAATGGGGTGTGGTGCCACCATGGAGTGGTGGTGGTAGCCAAGTGGCCCGCGATAATGATGGAAAAACCTGACACCAACGCGAGAGTACAACATGTTGGAGAGGAGAGGATAGAGAAGGAGGTGTGATGGTGAAGGCTTGTTTATGAGCACCAGTTAGGGTGCTACTGATCTCTACGATGAGGGAAGAGATCGGGGAGTCCCAGGTCCGTTGGAGGCCATTGTGGTTGTGTGTTGTCAATAGCTTAGGGAGGAGGCAGTGAGGACTTGCAGTGCCATTGATCTACTAGTGGAGTGGCATGGTATTTATAGGAGTGTCGACCCTAGGGTTTTGCACTCAAAGAAGCAGGAGCATGTTTAGGATGGCACAAAGCTTCGAGAATGTCACATCGGTTATTCTTCTGCATGTTTCTAGTCTTTAATGACTGGGTCTATTTCTTTACTTCAGTTATCTTCAATGGGGATTCCAATGGTAGAGGGGAAAAACACCCGTGGTTAGCAAAGTCGAGACTAAGGAGTAACTAGGGGCGAGGATGTTGTTGTTCTTGTTGCTGTGATCATAACTGATACATGAGCAGTCCCAGGCATTGGGGGCGGTGAGGGCCCCTAGATAATTTAAGGTCCAAATTGCCCAATAAAGTGGAAATTAAATCCCCTTTATGTATTTATTACTTTAGCAAGTCATAGTTCTATATCCCTCTATTCCTTTGTCTGTTTGTTTTTGAAATTTCCACATAACTTTAATTTGTCATTCCTCTGGTTCATAACAATGTTAACTCTCTTAACTCATGAGTTTAGCATGGTTGAATTACTTACTCTTGAAATTAATCAAAAAAATGAATGTTTAAAATTTAATTACACCTTTTATGTGATTTCAAAGCCAAGAGATTGTAATGGAGTCCAATGGTTCAATCATGGGTCCAAGTGGGATGACTGGACTAAAACAAGGACAACTTGCATTTTCGATGCTCAAGTTTCAACATATTCCAAATGGGTTGCAAATATGAGTGCAAAATATTTTTTTCAATTTTTGGAGGATTATGAATCATAGCTCAACATTTAAATTTGGCACCAAAACGCAATATGTAATAGAACCCTTATATTAACATGCATGAATCATGTAGTGAATTATGTTACAAAGTTTTAATTTGGTAAATAGGTAACAAATGATATATGATGAATAGTATATGTACACTCAATTAACATAAAATTATGATTTAGCAAGCATATTAATTTTAATATTCTAGATATAGTCTATTTTCTTGAGTTGGATTCTCCACTGTCTATTGACAAATAGGTTAAGCCTCTTCCGATATCCTAATATAGGATATATATTTTTCTCCACAAGAATTGATGTTACTACAATTTGATAATCTAGCTCAATAATAACTAAGGTTCAACCTTGTTCCAACATCAATTTGAGTGCTAGTAAAATATCAATGCTTCAAATTATATAACATATGTCGTGGAGACATTTTACCACAAACCATTAGCCATACAAAATCATGAATTTCACCAATGCAATAATTGATGCTCGATTATTTCATACTGATGCATCCGAATTTATTTTAACCCAATAAGGCATCGATGGATATAAGAGAGCATTACAATTAATATACTAATGAGAATGTTTGTTTCCCTTCCATGCAATATATACTTTAGAAGATTGGATTACTTTGTTATTGTGAGCATATTAAAAATTTCATATCTTATTACTAAAGATGAACTATGCATATGTTAGAGCTTTTAGATTTCTTTATCCATGAATGAAACATATCTAGAAATAATTTAAATGTATATCATAAATGCTTAACTTTCACCATGTATTTATAGCATAGGTCCACTTCCTTAGTGCATCTATCGTTGCTTCAATGTCATTGAGCATAATGCATGACTTGGTAATGTCATCAACCTCTTCTTGAATTAGTCACTATAGCTTCATTAACGACTAACTTGTTGGTAAGGTATGCCCATAGAGACAATCATATCATGGTTGACATGGCATATACCGTAAAGGATTTGATTAATACTCATATAGGCAAGTCTCAAATTTATTCTGTTTCATTTACTTATGAGATATTGAGGAAACATTATGAATGTCTATAGAAATATACTCAATGACATATGTCTTTAAGTACATGACTTGGAGAATGAGATCCTATGAATGCTAAGAGTATGCATATTCTTATTATGTCCCTAGTCAGTTCTTACTATGGAAGATAGATAGACACCAATAACACATAAGACTAGAGTGTGGGTTGGTTGATGATCAAATCTTATTAGTCATGATATGGCATATCAAACCAAGCACACATATATAATTTAGAGAACAATGTATCAGACAGACCCACCTTGAGAGTGACACATGGAAACCATCATTGGTGGTCATAGTCATCTCTAATGCAGAAGGTGGTGATTGTGGTTCTTACTCTTGAAGTCACTACACTCATCACATGTTGTTGGGTATACTTTGACACCATCAAACGTAATCCTGAAATATGGGTTACCATAAAGGTGATGATTGGGTAGCTTTGACACATGGGTATTGACTGTGAGCGATAGAGATAGGATTTGTCCCTCCTACTGGAGTTTGATATCCTGGCCACTTGATAAGCGAGATTGAGAAACACATGTGCATGCACATGTGGATCAATATATGATATTGAGGTCACATTATCTCAGAAAATCTACTCTTGGTTCAAGGAACATGGGTTGAACATTAAGAGGATGATGATTCCATACCTCGAGTTCACTTTGGATATTAGAGACTAAGGAATTATACAATCACTACAACACCTTACATAGATTGTAGGTTGAAGTTGTTCTCCAACTTTTCATTCACTTGGGTAGCACTGATGTGCGACTAGGCACCACCCTCTGCCTGTGATATCATAAGTTAGTTATGTATATTCACTGCCAGCGTGATATGGGGCCTATTGGGTCACACACATAGGAACTCATCTAGAAGAGGAGTTTAATCTTGAATGATGATTAGATTGATTACTAAAGTGTTTAGGAACTTGATTCACCACAAAAAATTAGTTGACTGCTATTTGGGTTGCCAAATGACCGGTTCAGGCATTGTAGGTTGCAAAAATTCAAGATCTTCCGATCCTTTCCACCTCTGCACAGATCCTGAACAGACTAGGAACCCTGACCCTAACCCCGCCTATAAATAGAGGGGTACTGGGGGCTTCCCAAAGTACAACACAAACAACTGAGAATCTGTTACACTGACAATTGTTGTCCTCTATGATTGTGGTAAATAAGAGATCCCAAGCAAGTCCTACCTGACTAGGGAGGGATAACAAGGGAGAGAACAATTGATGATCATTGTTGTGGGAGAGCAAGTTGGTGAATAGTATACCAATGGGAGGGACAACTCCTTCATGTCTGCTCTAGATGAATGACATGAGTTCTAGTTGATCCGGGTGGACTACTCTAGAGGCAGGAGTCCTTTGGCTGTTGCTGGAGGGAAAAGTCAGTATGCAATTTGTGGCAAGACCGTAGGAGTCACTGCAGAAGCTGTTCTGTCCATTGTCCATGATGAAGATCAGGAGATGCACAACCCTTGTCCAAAAGCAACTAGAAGATAGTTGCACAACAATGAGTTGTTGTCACTAGACTTGCTCCAGGACTAGATATAAACTCGTTAAACCATCCTTCCTATTTTATAGTAGTTGACGCTATCTTATTGTTACAACAATATAGATAGATAAAATTTTATTTTTGTTGCTATACTCTGTGCCCGTATTTCCCATAAGTGGTATCAGAGCCATTTCAATTTACTATTCTTTAGGATAATCAATATGATCGGATTTTTGTTTTTATCATTTATTTATTGCATATGATGTAAATATTTAAACTGTCTCATATGCACATACGATCAAAGATCACAAATCCCAAACTAATATATATATATATATATATATATATATATATAGTCAGGCTAGAATACACTCGAGTGTACAGATCGCACGAATACACTCAAGTGTGTTTGCATATCAAGACTATTTTTTTCAAAATGTAAACCGTTGATCTTCACCGTCATACTATGACTAGGCTATATACAAATTTTGAACCCATTTGGATGAGTGTAAGTCACTCATCCAAGGGCAACAAAATCGACGCACGAAACTAATTTGAAATGCATAATTTTTGCGGTCTTCATAACATGAGCTATACATATCCAAATGTGCTCAAATTTTGTGTATGAGTTGTTCACAAGATGTTTGATAAGATCAATGGATTAGATTTTCAAAAAAAATATTGCATCATGAAAAACTACTTGAGTGTATTCCACTCCGGATACACTCGACTGTATTCTAGCCTAACTCTCTCTCTCTCTCTCTCTCTCTCTCTCTATATATATATATATATATATATATATATATATATATATATTTGCACGCGTCACCCTAAAATTAGTTTTGATGGTGGATGTGTGGCATGGTTATGACTAATACCCAATATCTGTGTGTGGTTGGATGGTTTGGTTTCATTCCTATTTATCTTGATCTACGTATCAAACCTCTATCTCCTGATTCCCAATGTAAAGTTAATTCTTTCCTACCTTTGCTCCCTTCAAATGTAAATCAAAGTTTCTCTATATAATGTAATAAAATTGTAACATGATAATTTCCTTTATTGCAGCGACGACAAAGATGATCATCGCCAGACGAGATGACCAATTTGTGAGATGAGCTGACCGTCCAAAGGACCATGGAGAACAAAATGAAGGAGCCAGATGACCACCTGATGGGTCCAATCAACTGCCTAGAAGGTGTCCAAACAGTGGTTGGATAGGAGGCCAGACGATCGTCCCTAGGGACCAACTGACCGGACAAGAGGTGAGACGACTGATTCAAGGGTTGAACCAATCTACCCAGTTTGGAAAACATAAATCTACACCAATGACAAGTTCATACATATGATATGATGATTGACATAGGTGGTAGTAATTCCTTGTGGATCTAAGGAATTACTATAGACATGACCATAACCATCACTTTTTTGTTTTATATTGCATGTTTACATTGTGGGATATAACATGTATATGATACATACTATATATGTGGTGATTGGATACACTATATATATATGACATATATATAAATCCATTAATCTAAAATAATAAGTCTAAGATGCTTTCCATTAGCAGCACACATGAAAAGCTTGATTAATTAGGATACACAAAAGCATAATGCACCATCTATCTTGTGGAAGTGTGCTGGTAGTAATGTAGGATTCGCAAAAGTGAGATGCATTATTATTGTGTTGGCTTTTGGGTCAGGTTTAACTAGTGATTCTTACAGAGTCTACGTCTTGAGGCATGCAGATGATCATGGAAATGAGTTGTACATATCATCTATCCAAGAGTTGCGTATAGATGCAATTAGTTAAAGTTTCCTACCTAAGTAGTCCAGTTGTGGACGATCAACAAAAGCTAACTCATGATTTGATAAAACATGGATCTTGTCTCATTACAAAATTGTTCGATGTAGTTTTCCAAATAAATACCTGAGGGTTGTAAATTTGATCAAAATAATATCACCAAATCAGATTCAAATCAAATCAAAATGCGATTTGATAAAATTACAAATTCTTTTGTAAAATCAAATGGCAACAAACAACAATCATTTTTCTATGTGATCGGTCCTTGAGAAGAATAAAATTAATGGGAACAACTTCTAAGACCAGTTCAGAACGTTGAGAATTGTTTTCACACAAGAGCACAAACTCTGTGTCCTGGAGATGCCAAAATGAGATGAACCCCTTTCAAATGCACCTAAGGCTGATAGGGATGCTTATAAGAAGCATACTGAAGATGCCGTGGATGTCAAGTGTCTGATGCTTTGCTCTATGAACTATGTGTTGCAGAGGCAGTATGGGAACATGGATGTGATTAAGATGGTCCCACATCTCAAAAACATGTTTCAAGATCAGAAAAGACAAGAGATATATGATGTCTCCAAGACATTGTTCAAGTATAACATGGTAGAAGGAGATCCATTAGGTCCTCATGTATAAAAGATAATTGGGTATGTAGAGAACCTTGCTAGGATGGGATTCCCCTTGGGTTAAGAGTTGGCCACTAATGCAATTCTACAGTCTTTTCCAGAGTCATATAGTCAGTTTGTCATGAACTACAACATGAACGACTTTGAAAAGACATTGACAAAGTTGTTGGGAATGTTGAGAACAACTGAGCGAAAAATGAAGAAAGATAAGCCCAAGTCTTTGTTGGTGATCATCAACACAAAGGGGAAGCTTAAAGGAAAAGTCAAAGCTAAGAAGAGTTCTAAAGTTGTCCAGAAGACCAAGTCTTCAAATCTCAAAGCAAAGGGAGGAGTGAAGAAAAGAAGTGATTATCACCGTTGTTACCTGCTTGGACATTGGAAAAGAAATTGCCCACTCTAGTTAGAGGAACTAAAGAAAAAGAAGGACGCCACTGAGGCCTCCACTTCAAGTATGAATGTTATAAGATAAATTTGATTACTTCTTCATTTTGATATATGATACCAAATATAGATCTTACATACTTGATGTGCATTATCTGACAAGAAATAAGAGCCCTCATGGAAGGACAAAGATGGACAAGGCAGAGCAAGAGTTGTGGAAGCTTTAGTCTACATTTAAAATTTATCTTATCCCAATGATCATGTATTGAACTACTATTTCGTTATGCTAACAAATAGAAACATTTTCTTTAAAGCATCTTGTGTGAAAAGAATGATAAATCAATAAAATGTGATATTAACATTTCTTTTTCAAAATTTATGATCTTGCATGGCAATTCCCAAACATCTAAATGCTATTTGTATGAAAGATTTTGAGATGAATGATTATAACGTTAATACCAAATGATTATAATTGATAACTCAATACTATCATTAGCAATAGTCACATTGGACGTACATATAAGAAATGCATCTCTAGAATACATATTGATTATAATCTAGATTCCCTTGTTATCTTACCCAAGGAAATATGCAAAGCCTTATTTACGCACACTATGCCATGACATCCTTCACTAGATGTAGTGGGAGGATAAGTCTTCCATCATACATCATACATGTGATGCATGAAGATCTTATAGAATGAATGCTATAGATAATTACTTACACCTCATTTCATTTATTGGTAATATGATGATATGTACTCAGTAAAATAGCAACATAAATCTCTTGAAGTGTTCAAGGAGATCATAAATGAAATATGACTTTGCTAAAAGTATTAAGAAACTTTGATGAGATCAAATGTTGAAGTACTTTTACTTCAATACCTTGAGAACCTTCAAATAAAGAACCATGATAATATATCACAAGTCAAATCCATCTGAACATGATGATGTGTCAAAATGAAGGAATTATACCATGATGAGTCATGATATAATTATCAATTAATCTAATCTTATTATATCCTCATAAATATATACCTATCACTATATAATGTACCATTTGAATAGTTTATAAGACATCATATATGCTATGATTTGGGAATGTCCCAATATGTCTAAAGATTGAAACCTACATTGAGAAAGTAGTTTCTTTAAAAGGTTTATCCAAAAATTATAATTGTTGAATGTTACTGTTAATCCCAATCCAATAATAAAATTGTTTTGTTGATAGGATAACTGAGTTCCTAAAGAATTAGTGGGAGTAAAAGTAGAACTTGAAATGTTCAAGGTAAAAAAGAGTTACAATGAGAACTAAGAGAATCACAAATTGTTGTGGAATCTCAAATTCATCATATGACACAGAATGAAGTAGTTCTAGTAAAATATGTCTGAGATTGAGGATTGAGAATCCAACAACTAAGACAGGTTGGTCATGACAAAATGAGACAAATAATCAACTAGAAGCTACAAAGTACCATATTCTCAGTAATGTCTTAAAACCACGATGGGGTCCATTTATGCTAACAAGGTAGGACTTTGATACCGCCACCTAAATGGGTAATACCTAAAGGGTGCAATAGGGTCTTGTAGCAAAGACCAACATGGATACCATAAAAGGACAAATTGGTTGAACTATTTTTTAAATCACTTCAAATTGTTGAACATGATCGAAGTTCCTTTACCAATTGTCAACCTTGTTGTTGTAGTTAAAATAGACTAAGAGATTTCACATATGAAGATAGAAACCGGATTTCCTAAAGGGAATGCATCATATGATGTGTACATGACACAACCTAAAAGGTTTTATAACTTCAAGGAATGCAAATAAAGTCAATAAGCTACAAAGCTCAATCTGGGGTTGAAACAAGAAACTTAGAGGAGGAATCTTTGACTTGATAATATTCAAAAGGTTTGACTTGAATAAGATAAAAGATGAAATGTGTGATTACAAAAGATTTAGTGGGAGCATATAGGAATATTCCACAAATGATGAGGAATTACATCTCAATATTGTGACCTATTGAGAAATGGCATGAAAACACCTTCAATAATGAAGGATTAGGTGAAACATATTATGAGATAAGGATCAGGACCTAGAAAGATAGTTCTTGAATGTTTCACAATGAAAGTTTGAGCACATATAATAACAAGATATTGAAAGAGATCAACATAGAAAGGATTCAATGAGAGAGAATCTGAATTAGTCTCTCATGTTCCAATTCTTGTGAAGAATGGAGATAACATGATTAAGGTGTCATAGGCTGTAGCAATGGATCTATCATGAATGCTATAAATGTACTTGTCCCATATAATCTTATATGTGTTGGACATGACAAGATGATATTAAATTCCAATAAGGGTTATTGGAATATCGTTAAAGATGTCCATTAGTACTTGTGAAACACTTAAGGATACATTGCTACTCATTATAGATAACAGTAAAGGAAGAGTTGGGTGTAAAGGGTTACACCGATGCAAACTTCCAAAATGACAAAAGTGATCACAATAAAATATGTTTGATTGTAAGAAAAGGTTCTATTAGTATGAAGGGTTCTAAACTTATAGCCATTAATTCTATTCTACAAAAGAAGCCGAGTATACTTGTGCTGAGAACACAAAGTGATACTATATGGTTCTAGAAGTTCATATGGATGATGAACTTAAAGATGTTCCAACCATTAAAGATGCAGTAGTGATACTGTGACAACAATGGGGATACTTGTTAGGCAGTGAATATCAAATACCATATTACCCCAGTTTCATCTCATAGTGAAGAGTTAAGAAACATGCAATAATACTGATGAAATAGCAAAATGTTGCTAATCTGCTAGATTAGCACTAGCACAACATGAACATGGTGGACATGTTTAGACCACTAAGAATAAGATTCATGGGTGATTCACTCTAAGTGCAAGTGGGAGTCTATTGGTAAGGTATGCCCATAGAGCCAATCATATGATGGTTGACATGCCATATACCATAAAGGATTTGATTAATACTCCTATAGGCAAGCTTCCAATTCAATTTGTTTCATTAACTTATGAGATAATGAGGACAAATTATGAATGTCTAAAGAATGACAATACTCAATGATGTATGTATTCAAGTATGTGACTTGGAGAATGAGATCATACAAATGCTAAGAGTATGTACATCCTTATTATGTCCCTATTCAGTTGTTACTGTAGGAGGTAGATAGACACCAATAACACATAAGACTGGAGTGTGGGTTAGTTGATGACAAAATCTCATTCGTCATGATATGGCATATCAAACCAAGCACACATATACATGTTAGAGAACAGTGTATCGGACAGACCCACCTTGAGAGTGACACATGAAACCATCATTGGTGGTCATAGTCATCTCTCATAGTGAAGGCAGTGATTGTGGTGTTAGATCTGAAGTCACTACACTCAACACATGTTGTTGGGTATACTTTGACATCATCAAACGTAGTCCTGAAATACAGGTTGCCATAAAGGTGATGATTGGGTAGGGATTGACTGTGAGTGATAGAGATGGGATTTGTCCCTCCTGTTGGAGTTTGATATCTTATCCACTTGATAAGCGAGCTGAATGCACATGTGAATCAGTATATGATATTGAGGTCACATTATCTTAGATAGTCCCTCTTGGTTCAAGGAACATGGGTTGAACATTAAGAGGATGACGATTGCATGCCTCGAGTTCACTCTAGATATCATAGACAAAGGAATTATACAATCACTACAACACTTTACACAAATTGTAGGTTGAAGTTGTTCTTCAACTTTCCATTCACTTGGGTAGCTCTGATGTGCGAATAGGCACCACTCTCTACTTGTGATGTCATAAGTTAGTTATGGATATTCACTTCTAATGTGATATGGGACCTATAGCGTCACACACATAGGAACTCATCAGGAAGAGGAGTTTAATCTTGAATGATGATTAGATTGATTACTAAAGTGTTTAGGTACTCAATTCACCACAACAAATCAGCTGACTGCACTGCCAAATGTTTGACTCATAGGGTGAGATGTCCGTTTAGAGAGCTAGATGATCGTTTTAAGGGTTGAGATGAGTGTTTGGAGAGTTGAGCTGATTGGAACTAAATTGGGTGGAGTTCTACATGAACTAGGCCCAATTGCCCGACTCACTTGGTGAACCGATCGGCTCAGCTAAGTGAGGCAACCCATTCATCGGGTGAACCGATCAGTTCGGTTGGGCCAGAGGAAGGCTCTAGTAACTTTTCTGAATTTGTTAGAAAGTTTGATCGTTTTGATTGATCAATTCTACTGATACAAGGAAACTAATGCACACCTTAATTAGAAATGATTTTGGCAAATTTTTATGCGATTGAGAAACTACAAGATGACCATCTCATAGTGTGAATCGATCAGATCACGCTCCAAATGGCCATTTTGGTTTTTTAGATTACCGATTTGGGTGTTGTAGGTTGTGAAAATTTGAGATCTTATGGTCCTTTCCACTCCCGCACAGATCTCGAATAGACTGGGAATCCTAATTGTAACCCCAGGGTATTGGGGGACTTCCTTGAGTACAACACAGACAATTGAGAATCAGTTGTTCTGACAATTTTTGTCCTCTCTGGTTGTGGTAACCAAGAGAGCACAAGAAAGTCCTACCTGACTAGGAGGGATAGTAAGGGATAGAACAATTGAAGATCATTGTTGTGGACAACAAGTTGGTGAATTATACACCAACGAGAGGGACAAATCCTTCCTATCTATTCTAATTGAACGATAGGAGTTCTAGTTAGTCGGTGTGTACTTCTCTAGAGGCAGGAGTCCATTGGCTACTGCTGGGAGGGAAAAGTCAGTCTGCAATATGTACCAAGACAACAAGAGTCATAGAAGCTGTCCAGTCCACTGTCTGTGGTGAAGACCAAGAGTTGTACAACCACCATCCAAGAGCAACTAGAAGATAGTTTCACTACAATAAGTCATTGTCATTGGACTTTCTCTAGGACTAGGTATCAACTCGTTAAACCATCCTTCCTATTTCATAGTAGTTGACGTGATCTTGCTATTATGGGAATATAGATAGATAAATTTTTGTTTCCACTGCTTTACTCTATGTTGATATTTTCCATCATAATCACATGAAAATATTCAATCTAGTCGCACTTTGAAATGCATAATATTTTCCATGGTCAAGATTAAATCATCCTATAACGACCCACACTTTTGAGTGTCTAAAAGACCTTAAAGTCATGAATCATTACTCATAAATTCCAGGATCAGATTCGAGAAATAATACAGAATAGTAAACAATTTTGACTACTGAACAAATATTACATGTTTGCATAAAAAGCTCCTCTAAGGAGTTACATAACTTTTAAAGAGAATTAACTTATGCACGTGTGAAGATATATCACTAAGATTAAACCTTCATGAATTTCTTTAGTGTCTTCAATATCTTTCATCTGTAACCTCATGTCCACGAATCAAGTATACCTGATACCTAAAACACTGAAAAACAAATATGTGATCAGTATATTTCTATACTAGTATGTGGGTTCAACCAATAGCCAAAATTAAGCATATAACTAACATATGTTATTTGCACATAAGAACATAAACTTATTTTCATATTCTAACCCATATCTGGTCTACTACATTAGGTGTAATCACTGTCCCTTAGGGGCTCATGTGCATTACCCTTAAGATCAATCTAACCTTAGGTTCAAAATATTGTTATTTACTTTACATGATACTCATAGGAACTTTATAATTTGTAAGAAGTAAATAAACAAGCATGCAATTTATTTTTCACTCAATCTCATCGAGAAACTTTGAAAAACTCATAATTCGATACATGTATTCATAAATGTAACCACATACCTTATGCCATTGCAGAAACCATACAGAATACATCACATGTACTTTAAGAGTGCATCCAAATATCAAATCAACAACATATTCAATCTAAAATATACATACTACATATGTGTCACCATGTATTCACATTACATTAATTAGTTCTAGATGTGATCCTAAACTAGGGTTTTGGGTTATCTCATGTTTGGACTAGGGATTAGGGTTACAAACCCTAATTCCATCATATCAAGGTTTCTAAGATTACAAACCCAATTATGCATATTAGGTTAAACCCTAATTATCATCAGAATCATAGAAGACTATTCATGACACCTAGATCACATTATCAACATTAGATCATAGCAAGATGTCAACATTGTTTTAAAACCCTAAAATAGCATGTATATGATTATTAATCTAGGAACATCCATTATTCATATTTATCAAGGATTTCTTCATTATACATAACAAGTTCAGGTATTAGCTCAACATAAACTAATCTACTCAATTAAGCATCAGTTTAAAGGAATCTAGGTTATCCTTTCTATTAATCACACCAAAACATGTATTGCATATACTTTTATAACAAGAAACATAACTAGGTTCTGATAATATTTTATTTTGATTTCTCTAGTTCATCTGATAATCTTTCATATATTACTTGTCTAAATCTGATCATCCTAGCAATTACTATGATAATTGCAAAATTATCATTATTGGGCTAGTGGGGCATCGACACATCAACATTAAACCTTTTTAATTGACTTACCAGGACCCATTGCAAAAATAGGAGGAAATGACCCCACTGTCCTTGGGTCATGTACACGTGTAGAGGGGTAATAGAGTCTTTTGACTCTATCCCTTCTCCCTCCTCACACAACGTCACTCTTGGCGCCTGACGTCATGGAGGGTCGACCTGTTGGTGGTCCGCTCCATGCCCTTGGGTGCTGGACGGTCGGTGCGGGGCTCTGCACCATCGGTGGGTACTCATGAACTCCAGGTACACCTCAATTTTGGCGGCCACTGCCACAGGTGGCAGGGAGATGTTCTACAGCGATAACCATGGCTGGAGCAGCAACCACTTCCTAGACACGTTCCCTCTCTCACCAGGAAGGCCGAGGACGTTTCAGGGAGTCCCCAAGGAGTCAATACCCAACCCTAAGAGTCAAGCACCCCTAGTGGTGGTGAGAGGTCTGCCCTTCCTTGAACTGTCGATGATAGGGAGATTAACGAGGGATCACCGGCATGCCTGCTCATCCTCTGCTGGTGGTAGATCAAGCCACATGTAGAGAACATGCCTGGGTGCTGTGAGTCTCCTGGCATTAGGCTTCTCAGGGCTCTCATGCCTGTTCCATTGTCCATCGTACCAAGGTACACATGTTGTACTTCTAAGTTGTATCGAGGGCTTGGTCTAGGCGCTAAGGCGATTCCCCCCTAAGGCACAGATACACGTAGACTGTTATAGGCGAAGGGTGTGGTGGTATGATCCTTGCAAACTGTGGAGTCTGGGTTGAGGAAAGGAGAGGTCGAGGTCCCCCGTGATCCTCTTGCGAGCGGGACTTCACGAAGTCTGGGCGAGGGAGAGAATCTCACATCTCTCGTTACCACCCAAATCCGGTTCTCAGGTCCGGCTAGACTCCTCCCAACCAAACTTCTTTCTTTTTCTATATTCATTTAGTTAGAAGTCCTCTTTGGGTAAATATTTCCCTAGAGTACACTATTAATCCAAGTTATCTCAAATTTTGGGATAATCCCCAAGTTACTATTATCTCCCTCCTGTTAAAATATGGAGGATCAAAACCTTCTTTAATTATCTGAAATAGAGTCCTTAATCAAAAGGTGGATAATTCTTCAACTAATTATCCAAGGCACATGTTAACTTGGATCATTCTCAAATCTCTCCCATTATCTTATATTTTGATTACCTATCAACCAAAAATATCCTGGATATCTATCATGATTACGAATCTCCTCAATATCTAAAACATATCTCAAGGACCCATACGAAAACTCTGATTATCCTATTGGGCTGAAAAGTGACCCTAAGGCCCATGAACCACAACTTGGGCTTTCCAAAGGCTCCATGAGCTTAGTCACATTCCTAATTACCAAACTTGAGGCTTTGGTGACTATTGCATCTTATATTTACCTCATATGATCACATATGCTCAAAATCACCTTATTACATTAAATTGATCATTTAATCTAATTCAAGGTATGGAATCATCAACCAAGATCCATCAAATCACCTCATTGTTATATGTTCCCTAATTCACTTAGGCTTGAAATCTACAAATTTCAAGGATGTAACACTCACCCCTCCTGAAAAGGAATTTTGTCCTCAAAATTTGGGCCTGCTAAGCCTGGGTGAAATATGCCTCATATTATCTTTAAAACTTAGGGTTCGCACCCCACTTAAGTATCTTTAATAACTTTTCCATAGTATATCAATTTTCATTTTATTACTAAGATTGGCACCTGAATTGAAATTCAAGTATAACCACATCTATAGTATACACCTCTTATCATCACTTGATGATTTCATTTTCGTTGGTGATTTCATTATTACTTGGTGATTTCTCTTTTCACCTAGGTTTCCAACCTATTATTCATTATATTCACACAAAGGTGAGGTAACATCTCTAACCCTAGGTCATGTCATTACACATTCAATGTAGGATATTCATCCTCTTTATCTCAATTTTTAAGCATAATGTGTGTCTATCCAATCTTCCTCCCTCATAATGAGATGAAATAAGCATTTGAATGCAACTCAAACACAACGTTCATTCCATTCCAAGAGAAGAGATGGTACATCCAAACACCAACTTTTAATTTCACATCTTCAATTTTGAATCATACTCGATATGACTCTAAACATACTTGTTCTTAATTTCATAATATCTGTACATTCCATGAAGTCAAGTGTCCCTTTTCTTACTCTTAAGTTAAGGCACAACATCTCTCAAGTTTTCATGACTTCATTATATCTTTTACACCTCTTGTATCATTATGAGCCTTAGCCAAATCCTTGAGGTCTCTAGGGGTATAGGTACTTTTGGAGTGATATCATCCTTATGCATCAAGGGAGTGTCTTTCACATTCACCCTTTTGGGCCACATGAACATCATGAAGGTGGCCAACCTCTTGAGACATGGGCATAGGGCAAGCCTAACTGTTACCTCCCGACCACTTGGTCATGTGCATCCAGGGCATATCAACTCCCAACCCATCGGTCCTATGTACCTCTAATACACCCTACATGATTCTAGGATTGCATTAGGTCTCTACCCCTCCTAAGGGTTTCTTTTGAGATGTTACATCTTTTAAGCACATTATTCTCTCATTTAACTCTTTAACCCGGATTGTCTTCATCTCTTTCTTTTGAGTAGACATTATGCAGTGTAGTCCCAAGTGAAGCCGGTCTTATCACTATATCCATGCAATATGTATCAAATGATATAAGGGACACAAAAATCTCTTCTCTTATTATGAATTATAGTGACTGGAATTGGAATTATTTACATCAATATCTACCTTGGATGGTAATTAACAAAATTGTGTCTTCTTCGACCTTTTTCTAATGATACTACTAATATATGGGCTTGTAGTCTAGATACAAAATGTGCTTTTACAATTAAGTCAGTGTATGAGATAATACAAATAGCTAAGGGATGTGTTACATCCTTGACATTCATAGAATTCAAGCCTAAATGAATTAGGGAACATATAACAATGATGTGATTTGAGGGATCTTGGTTGATGATTCCAAACCCTAGAATTAGATTAAATGACCAGTTTAATGTAATAAGGTGTTTTTGAGTATATGTGATCATATGAGGAGACTATAAGATGCAATAGTTACCAAAGCCTCAAGTTTGGTATTTAGGAATGTGACTAAGCTCATGGAGCCTTTGTAAGTCCCAAGTTGTGGTTCATGGGCCTTAGGGTCACTTTTCAGCCCAATTGGACAATCAAAGTTTACATATGGGTCCCTGAGATATGTTTTGGATATTGAGGAGATTCATAATCATGATAGATATCTATAATATTTGTGGTTGATAGGTAATCAGAATATAAGATAATGGGAGAAATTTGACAATGATCCAAGTTATTACGTGGCTTGGATAATTAGTTGAAAAATTATCCACCTTTTGATTAAGGACTCTGTTTTGAATAATTAAAGAAGGTTTTGAGCCTCCATCTTTTATTAGGAGGGAGATAATGGTAACTTGGGGATTATCCCAAAGTTTGAGATAACTTGGGATAATGGTGTGCTCGAAGAAAATATTTACCCAAAGAGGACTTTTAACTAAATGAATATAGAGAAAAAAAGAAGTTTGGCGGGGAGGGTCCAGCCGGACCCGGGAACCGGATTCGGGTGGTACAGAGAGATGCAAGATTCTCTCCCTCGCCCGGACTCCGTTAAGTCCCGCTCGCAGGAGGATAGCGGGGGACCTCGGTCTCTCCTTTCCTATAAAAGGCTACGTGTATTTGTGCCTTAGGAGGGGATCACCTTAGAGCCTAGACCAGGCCCTCGACGCAACTTAGAAGTACGACGCGTGTGCGGCCAGTAGAGGACTAGCAGGCAGGCCGGTGATCCCTCGTTAAGCTCCCTGTTGTCGGCAGTTCAAGGAAGGGCAGACCTCTCGCCACCACTAGGGGCGCCTGACTACTGGGGTTGGGTATCGAATCCTTGGGGACTCCCTGAAATGTCCTCAAACTTCCCGGTGAGAGAAAGAATGTGTCTAGGAAGTGGTTGCTGCTCCAGCCATGTTCATCACAGCAGAACATCTCCCCGCCACCTGTGGCGGCGCTTGCCAAAATATAGGTGTACTTGGAGTCTGTGAGTACCCACCGACGGTGCAGAGCCCCGCGCCGGCCGTCCAGCACCCAAGGGTGTGGAGCAGATCGCCAGCAGGTCAACCCTCCATGACGTTGGGTGTCAGGCACGCCGTAGCGCGAGGAGGGAGAAGGGATAGAGTCAAAAGACTTTATTGCCCCTCTATGCGCGTACATGACCCAAGACAATGAAGTCCTTTCCTCCTATTTCTGTGCTGGGTCCTGGTAAGTCAATTAAAACGGTTTAATGTTGATGTGTCGACGCCCCATTGGCCCAATAATGACAATTTTACAAATATCATAGTAATTTCTAGGATGATCGGATTTAGACAAGTAATATATGAAAGTTTATCAGCTGAAGTAAAAGAATCCAAATAAAATATTTTCAGAATCTAATTATGCTTCTTGTTCCAAAAGTATATGCAATATATGTTTTGGTGTGATTACTAGAAAGGAGAACCTAGATTCCTTTAAACTGATGCTTAATTAAGTAGATAAATTTATATTGAGCTAATACCTGAACTTGTTATGTATAATGAAGAAATCCTTGATAAAGATGAATAATTGACGTTCCTAGATTAATAATCATATACATGATGTTTTAGGATTTTAAAACCAATGTCAACATCTTGCTATGATCTAATGTTGATAATATGATCTAGGTATCATGAATAGTATAATATGCTTAAGATGATAATTAGGGTTTAACCTAATATGCATAACTGGGCTTGTAATCTTAGAAACCATGATATGATGGAATTAGGGTTTGTAACCCTAATCCCTAGTCCAAACATGAGATAACCCTAAACCCTAGTTTAGGAACACATCTAGAACTGATTAATGCAATGCGAATACATGGTGACACATATATAGTATGTATATTTCGGATTGAATACGTTGTTGCTTTGATATTTGGATGCACTCTTAAAGTACATGTGATGTATTCTGCATGGTTTCTGTAATGGCATAAGGTACGTGGTTACGCTTATGAATACATGTATCGTATTCTGAGTTTGTCGATATTTCTCGATGATATTGAGTGAAAGATAAATTGCTTGCTTATTTATTTACTTCTTGCAAATTAAAAAGTTCCTATGAGTGTCATGTAAAGTAAATAACAATATTTTGAACCCGAGGTTAGACTGATCTTAAGGGTAATGCACATGAGCCCCGAAGGGACAGTGATTACACCTGAGGTAGTAGACCAGATATGGGTTAGAATATGAAAACAAGTTTACGTTCTTATGTGCAAGTAACAAATGTTAGTTATATGCTTACTTGTTGCTATTGGTTGAACCTACATTCCAATATAGAAATATACTGACCGCACATTTGTTTTTCGGTGTTTTAGGTATCAAGTATACTTGCTTCGTGGACATGAGGTTATAGATGAAAGATATTGAAGACACTAAAGAAATTCATGAAGGTTTAATCTTAGTGATATATCTTCACACACGCATAAGTTAATTCTCTTTAAAAGTTATGTAACTCCTTAGAGGAGCTTTTTATGCAAGCATGTAATATTTGTTCATTAATGAAAATTGTTTACTATTTAGTGTTATTTCTTGAATCTGATCATGAAATTTATGAGTAATGATTTGCGACTTTAAGGTCTTTTAGACACTCAAAAGTTTGGGTCATTACATTTGGTATCAGAGTACAGATTCATCAACTAATACTTCATAGTTTATAATTTCAAACATCCTTAGAAATATAAGAGAAAATTAGTAAAGCATAATGTATCTTTTAGGTTTCTTATCTCACATTTTCGTCTACTTCTCATCTCTTTGCTTAAAAAGCCTTGAATAGAAATGATTAATTAGAGAAGTAAAATGTGAAAAGATGTAACCTTTTGTGTAGGTCCCTCTAGAGAGGGTAGACACTAGAAAGAGACATGTATGGGTAAGTCATTTCTTAAAAGAAGGACTTGGTTTAGGGTATGAAAACTCTAGTGGGTCAAGGGATATGGAAAATCTGAGAGGTAGAGTATAGTCCCTAACCCTAACTCTAAAACCTTAATCTTAAATAATGAACATGGTGTGGTGGTATTGAGACACCACCCATGTAAAACTTGAAATCAGGAATAAGAAAGATAATGGGATGGGTTTAGGTGACCCAGTCTCCCATGTATGTGTGTACGAAAAGCATAACATTTATGTAAGAGGTCTTAAGAAATATATGAACCCAATAGTTATATATATATATATATATATATATATATATATATATATATATATGAAAATGAAAATCTGAATATAACTTGCTCAAACCATTCATGTTGTCTCTAGAAGTTTGGTGAGGGTGGCCAAGCCCCTGGAGGGGAAGGCCGATGTAGCACCAAGCCCCTGGAGGGGAAGGTAACCCAAGTTCATTGAATGGACATAAACCATGAGGGGGTATTCTAGAAACTGAGCAAACATGGGTTGATATGTTATAATGATAAAAAGTTATGCCTAACGATAAAAAAGGATATCAATGAAACCTTTAGGGTTGGTGTGCTAACCTGGGATGGGTCAACCCAAGAGTGGGAAGATGACCTAGGAGGGAGGAAAAAACCTTAGATCTTGTGATCAAGTTGTGTCTAGAGAGTCTAACCCCCTCCTATGAGCCAAGAAGAAACCCTAGGCTAGGACTTTCCCTTAAAAGGTAAGTGAATAAACATATGTAAGTATTGAGATAATCTTAATCCTCACCTAGAGGGATGAAGAGTTAAAGATATAAAGGTGAAAGAACTTACATTCTTTGAACCCAAGGATGCCATCTCTAAGTAACACAACTAGTCAAGTCTAGGATTGGGAAGACTAGTAAGGAACCAAGCCCAGGAGGGAAGGTGGCCTAAGTAGACGACCAAGCCTAGGAGGGAAGGTCATGAAATGGTCAAGCTGAGGAGGGAAGACCATTAAGGCACCAAGCCCAAGAGGGAAGGTGGCCTAAGTGGATGACCAAGCCCAGGAGGGAAGGTCATGAAATGGCCAAGCCTAAGAGGGAAGACCAGAAAAGCACCAAGCCCAGGAGGGAAGGTGACCCAAGTCCACCGTGCAATTGTTTAAGATCAACCCCCTAGAGGGGAAGTTCATAGAAGGTCAAGCCAAGGTGGGAAGACCGACATGGCAAAAAGCCCTAGAGGGAAGGTAGCCCGAGCCCAAAATTTGGCATCCCAAAAATATTGATACCGTCAATCAGTAATAATTATTCTTCTATGATCTTGTATCAAAGTTAGAAGATATTTCACATCTCTGCAAAATGAGGTGCATCAGTGTCGTGGTTGAACTCTACATAATTTTTATTTGTTCTTTAATCCTTTAAACCATATCGACTCTCTCTCAAAATGGAAATCCCATGTGCATTCCAACATCACAGCTTGGTTTCGATCACCCATAGTAGGAATATGTAAGCCACCATTTTTGGTAAGAAATAACTTGAACACAAGAGCCTACTAAAAAAGGATTCTGATTATCACTTCCCTTCAAAATAAAACATTCAAGTGTTCAATAAATTCTCTCACATAGGCTGTAAAGTAGTATGCATGTATAAATTGCATACGTGGGTATGGTGTCCAAGACAGAACGTGCCAAGAAAATGTAGCCTGCAAGGGGCAAACACTTGGCTGCCCAACCATTTATCTGATATTCAATTTTAGTCTAAATATCACCACATGTTGACTTTGTAACACAACCATGAATCACTGGCATACTAAGATAGCGACCAATATTTGTAGTCATCTGCATTCCCTCCCTTGATCATATGTTTTGACACATTGTACTTGAAATTATTTAAGAAAAATAAACCATAGTTCTATATACTAATAAGATATTCCTCAAAGCTCTATCAAAAGTAGTAAAACAATCCATTACCAAATCAATACGTCTGAGATCAACTTCAACAAATAAGATGAGATCATCAATGAATGCTACATGGGAGATCAATGGTCCTTGTTGTGATAGTTTTAACTCTTTCCATTTTCCTTCAACCACTGAGGAGTCATCAAATGAATTAATATTTTAAGACACATGATGAATAAGTTAGATAATAGTGGGTCACCTTACCTCAAACCCTGTTTGATTTAAATCTTCCTATCTTATTTCCATTCTATAAGTTATTAACCCTACCACTTGTGAATGAATTTATAATATAATTCATTATAGTTGGGGGAACCCCTATTTTGATAATAGTATATTATATAAATGGCCATGAAATTGCATCATCATCCTTGGCTAGATCTATCTTGATTTCCATGTAAGGGGTTGAACTTACTGTTTGCATATAGTGTATCATTCTTGCACAAGTATTATATTATGGGGATAACACTAGTTTGAGTCTTTAGAGTTCAAGTTTGGTTTTATTCTATCTACTATCTTCTTTGATTTCAATTTCAAACCTATATTGTTTATGGTATCAGATGAAGATAATTTCAAGTAATATGATGACTTATCTTAGAAATAAGAACATAAGAACTAGCATTGCATTACTCCTCTTGTGATGGTGTCCTTGGCATAGCGGAATAAATCATGGTCAAAATGGAATTCATGCAACTAACCAGTGAGCCTTCATGAAATTATAATTTATTCCATCCAAACCACCTACCTTATACCTAACCATATTGTGTAAGGACTTAAGAACTTCATTTTCCATAGGTACATGTTGTAAATTATGGAGGTCTGCCTTAGATATGGGAGTGAAGGAGATAGAGTTTTATCCACTGCTTACCGAGTATATTATATTGATATTCTGAATGATTCTTGAAATGTTCTAAAATTATATAACTCAATTGAATTGGGTTATTAAGAACTTCATTTTCCATAGGTACCTATTGTAAATTATGGAGGTCTGCATTAGATATGGGAGTGAAGGAGCTAGAGTTTTATCCACTGCTTGCCGAGTATATTATATTGATATTCTGAATGATTCTTAAAATGTTTTAAAATTATATAACTCAATTGAATGGGGTTAGTAATCAAATTTCCTTCTTGGCTCTTATGGGTATTATTGTTATTCCAAAGTCTTAGTATTTAATAATTGCATGCAAATAGCAAGTATTATTGTTACTATCTCTCAACCAATTTATATGTGCTTTATGTCTCAACTCTCCTCCTCTCGACTTATAATATCACAATTCTTTTACAAATTTATGCACTGTTCTTATAAGGATGAAGAAAACCAAGAAATAAGAGAGTTTTGGACCCATTCTATATCTTTTAGCAGTTGCTTCTTTAAAGTCATTTTTTTCTAGTATAATGTCTATCCTATGAAATTAAGCGGATGTAATCTCATTCACTACATTAATATAAGGAAGAGTTGATTGATGAAACTCTGAGATATTTTTTTGTATTGAGTAATAATTCAACTAATTTTTAATTTTGAATACATATATGTATTTGTTATTATTTGTAACTAAAAAGAATATTGGATTATGATCCAAACACACTTGTAATATATATCTGATACTACAATTATAGTTTTTATTAGTCCAATCAGAATTAGCTACATAAGGGTCCAATCTTTATACAATCTTCCACTTTCTATGTGAAAGAAAGTCTCTATAAGACGACATCAGATAATCCAACTTCGATTAAATTTTCTTGATATATTGTAGATTCAACATGATTGAACAAATATCTTCCTCCTTCCTATGGGGATTTAGCATCATGTTTAAGTCCCCACCCATATCCCCAACCATAGTCGGGGGACCACAAATTTGAGTATAAAGTCTAATAATATGCTTACACAACTTGTTTTCTTGTATTAGGGTTTGGGTGAGCATAAAAAACAATTATAAAGAAAGAATTAATAAAACTAGAACGGATGTATTGCCTATGACTTTCCATAATACATGTGAATTTTGTTAATTGGACAATATGAAAAATCACCCTTTGTTGGATATAGTAAGAAAGAAAGTGTCCTATTAAGATTTATACATACTGATGTGTGTGGACCTTTTGCCCCAAGTTCTAGAGCTTGGTATATGATATGATAGATTATTGGACTAAAAGATTCACCTAAGGAAAAAGTCCCTAAGTTATTACCTAGACTAACGTGTAATAATCACCACGTGCGAGCGGACAGATCTTATCACAATATAACCTTAAGATCTAATCCAAAGGACAATTTTATTGTGCAATAGATTTAAGACTAGTTAAGAAAAATAATTAACATGGATGATTATTTTAAGGTTTATTTTATTAATTAAAATAATGAAACAAGAAGATAAATTAAACTAGGCAAGAATTGATTTCTAACAATAATAAACTATCGGGACAAATGATCTCACCACTACTATCTACAAACCCGCTCTCTCATATTACATAACTCACTCATATGACTGTTAGATAGGGGCCAAGGAAATTTTATATCCTTTTGGGTTAATGAATCACACAAGGACAAATTTCCCTATAGGCTCGAGATCTCTTTACCTATGGATCTCAAATCCGTTCCCTAGAGAAGACCCTTCCATGGTCATATCTGGCTAACTATGATTAACTGGTATTCTATGGTAGGTTTGAATTGTTGACCTAGAAGTTATACATTACCAATATTTTGATAATGACTTAACCATTCCACTCATATGTATCTAATATGTGCGTTTAAGATTGTTTGCAGGCATTAGGTACATGAAAAGGATCTAAAATCCTAAACCCTAGAATGGGTCAAGTTCAAGGCAAAATGACTACAAGTGTGCTTTTTGGGTTTTCTATGTAAACGACCTTAGAACATCTATGTAATCACTTGTAAAGATGAATTGACTTGTAACTTAGAAGAGAAAAATGTTTGGGACAAAATTCACCAAGTGCTAATCAATTTTAAATGCAAATTAGAAAATGGACAACAGACACTTGGTCGGTCGAGTTTCCCTGGCTTAAAACTCGACCGATCATCCTTGGTCGATTTTCTGAAGATTGCATCGATCGAGTTGTGCACTCACAGAACTCGACCGATCAGGTGACAGGCCATTTCCAGTTTAAATGGTCGGTCGAGTTTTGTCAGGACAAACTCGACCGATCATTTGAATATCGGTTTTGTCTTTTACTTGATCGGTCGAGTTACCCCCATTGAAACTCGATTGATTGCACTGTACGGAATTTGTAGAAAAAGTAATGTGACCGTTGGTGAAGTGTTTTGGGAAAAAATAGAGTCTTTTTCTTGAACAAAAAACAGCTATTTTTGCATCCAAGTGTCCCACAACTTAAAGGGCCACCCTCAACTATAAATAGAACCTCCTGGAGTTCATTCCAAGCTGCTCTTCCATTGCAAACTTGGTTCTAGCCTAGTTGAGAGTGTTCCAAGCCCTTGAGCCCCTTTCTCTCTCTACCTTTAAGATAAATTCATGAGTTATGAGTGAGTTAGGTCCCTGTGTATGAGAGCTATCCCTTGTATGATGTATAACTCTCCTTTCTCTCTTCCTACCTCCTATTTCCGTTGAAGATTGATTGAAGCTGCTTCTCCAAGTGAAAGAGAGGTTGCTGCTGTTCTTCTCCGAGTGAAGGTGAAGATGATGGCTGATCTTCAAGAGTGAAGATAGCTTGCTACTCCAGATCCCTTGGTGAAGGTGAAACATGGAGAAGCTCTCCAAGAGAAGGAGAGGTGCAAGGCAAAGCTCAAGTGAGATAGGTAAATCCTGCAAGGCTGAAGACTAAGGTAAGATTGGGTAAGTCCTTTGAAGAAGGCTGAAGAATCTTGCTTCGTGGGTAAGTCTTTGGAAAGGTAGAAGATCTTATCTTGAGAAATTAATTCCTTGGTTGTGTGGTTTATGTACCTTGAAATCTTATTGTGATATATAAGAGAACCAAGTTGCAAATCCTATAGTCTAACCAACTCTAGGTAGTGGACTGACATCACTCCTAAGTTTAGGACGTGGAACCACTCTAACCACCTATCCAAGTGCTTGCTATTGATTGTCTCTTATCCTTGCTTTGAATGCTAGATTAGGACATCAAATTGCTGCTTGGTTTAGTTTCAGCACTAAGTTTAATTTGGTGGTCTAATTGATTTTGTGAAGTGTGTGTAGCTCTATTCACCCCCTCTAGAGCCCATTGATCCAACAAGTGGTATCAGAGTAGGTTTTCTCCAAGCTACTTCAACAAGTAGGAGAAGATGGGCGATTCGGCTCTTGGGTCACTCAACCTTGAAGGAAGCTTCTCCATGAGACCTCCAGTCTTCGACGACACAAACTTTCTATATTGGAAGAGGAGAATGCAATTCTACCTCCAAGGTGTGAGCTACGAAATGTGGAAGATTGTCCACCTCAAATATGAAGATCCAAAAGGTGACATCACCACATGGACTGAAGCTAATATGAAGCAGGCTCAACTCAACGCCAAAGTAGTGAGCATCATCTACGCCGCTCTTACTCCATCCGAGTTCAACCGGATCTCTTCTTGGGACACGACGCATGAGATATGGCACAATTTGTGTGTCACCTATGAAGGAACAGAGTAAGTGAAGGAGGCTAAAGTCTACATGCTTGGTGGTCTTCTAGAGAACTTCAAGATGGGTAAGAATGAGAGAGTGACAAATATGTACACTAGGATAAATGTCATCTTAAATAGCTTGGCAGCCCTTGGGAGTGTAATGGACAGAGGTACTATCAATGCCAAGATCTTGAGATCTCTTCCTAAGAGATGGGAGCCTAAGGTTACTTCAATTGAAGAGGTTATAAGCTAAGTGAGTTGTCAACCGAGGAGCTAGTTGGTAACCTCCAAGCCCATGAACGTAGGCTTGACAAGCAAGAAGAGGAAGAGAAAAGAGAAGAAAAGGAGTCTAAGAAGATAAAGGACACAACCTTCAAAGCTCAAGTTGAAGAAATGGTCCAACAACAACAACTTGCCTTGAAGTCTCCCAACCCTTCCTCAAGTGAAGATGAAGGTTCCAATGATCATGAAGCAAATTACTCAAAGGGGAAACACTTCAAGAGCAGGCCCTCCTCCTCAACTCCTAGATGCTATGAGTGTGGTCAAAAAGGCCACTACAAGAGTGACTGCCCAAAGGCAAAGAAGAGCCATCACAAAAGCAGCCACAAGAAAGATGACAAGTACAAGAGAGAAGCCAAGTACAAGAGGAAAGACAAGAAGGAGAGAAGATCCAAATATGTAGCTCATGCAGCGTGGGAGGAGCCTTCTTCAAGCTCCTCAAGCTCTGAAGATGGAGAATGTCATCTTTCCCTCATGGCCTCCACTAGTGAAGATGTAATTGAGGTAAGTGAGGTAAGCGAGGTAAGTAATGTTAATTTGCATGAGCTATCTAAGGAAACTCTCATTGATATGCTTAATGAATGCCAATCATCTTTTGCTAAATGTAAATGTAAGAGGAAAAGATTAGGCAAGATAGTTGATGATCTTTATGCAAAAATTGACATTCCTGATAAAAATGAAAAGTTGCATCTTGAGAGCATAGATACTTTCCAAGGGCAATTTTTTGACCTTGAACTTCAATACAATGGAGTAGAGGTTGAGAATGGTGTATATCTTAAAAATATTGAAAATCTTAAGATAGAAAACCAAAAGTGCCTAGATGAGCTTGATACTCTTAAAACTAAAAATGTAGAACTCAAGGTTATTGATGATGCTAGGAGAGATGAAGTCTATGCTTATCAAAGAGATATTGTTGTGCTTAAATCTGAAAATGCAAAGTTTGCTCTCTCAAGTTAATGATTTATCCTCTAGGCTTGTTTTTCCAAGAAATGAAGTTGCTAGCTTAACTTTAGAAAATGATTCTCTTCTTACTAAATCCCTCTATCTTGAGGCCGACCTTTTGCATGCTAGAGAAGATCTTGATAATATTTATACTATTGTTATAAATCTTAGCGATGATAATGCTAAGTTAAGATCTACTTTGCAAATGTTTCTTTCGGGAAAGAAATCCCTCAATGATGTCCTAGAACACTCTACGAAACATGTTGGCACTAGTGGTTTGGGATATGATGAGATTGTTCCCAAAGGTAACAAAGGTAAGAAGAAGAAGGGTAAGAAGAAGAGTGTGGAACCTCCCATTTTCCATGGAGAGACTTCTGGCTCTAAGAACCCTATGGTTTGTATTCATTGCAAATGTGATGACCACTATTCCACTTATTGTCCTTACAAGCCCAAGGGGACCAACCCAAAGATGAAATGGGTCCCCAAGCTAACCCTGAATCCCAAAGTTTGATTTGGGTTCCGACATCCTCTTTTCTTACTGGTTAAAAAGAAATGGATTGTTGATAGTGGCTGCTCTAAGCATGACTGGAGAAATCAGCCATTTCAACAAGTTTGTGAAAAAGAAAGGAGGATCGGCAACCTTCGGGGACAACAAGAAGGGTAAGGTTATATGTGAGGGTGATGTAGGCAATGCGCTATGTATTAAAAATGTGTTGCTTGTTGATGGCCCACATCACAATTTAATTAGTGTTAGTCAACTATGTGACAATGGATATCTTGTTCTATTTATTGCTTTAGAATGCTTGCTTCTAGATTCCCTCTCCTACAATGTTATATATAAGGGAACTAGAAATGGTAATCTTTATGTTATTGTTCTTGATGCTCTTAAGCCCATACTAAATAGATGCTTGGTTGTGGATAAAAACGATCTTTCTCTTTGGCATCGTCGTTTGGGTCATGTGAATTTGCATCAAATGAAGAAATTGAACAAAAAGGACTTGGTTCGAGGACTTCCTAAATTGGATTTTGATAAGGATGAGGAATGCCAACCTTGTACACAAGGGAAAAAAACCAAATCCTCCTTCAAATCCAAAGGAGTCATGAGTACCAAGAGAGTTCTTGAACTTCTTCATATTGATCTATTCGGACCTATGAGAACACAAACGCTTCGTGGTTCCAAGTATTGTTTTGTTATTGTTGATGATTTCTCTTGATATACTTGGACCTTCTTTCTCGTTTCTAAAAGCGATACTCTTGATGTTTTTTTGAGCTTTTGCAAATGGGTTGAAAATGAAGCTTCTTGCCGGATTGTTTCTATCCGTAGTGATCATGGGGGAGAGTTTGAAAATGATCTTTTTGAGCATTTTTGTGAAAAACTTGGTTATTCACACAATTTCTCTTCTCCTCGCACACCTCAACAAAATGGGGTTGTTGAGAGGAAGAACAAGTCGCTACAAGAGATAGCTAGGACCATGCTTCTTGAGTATGAAACTCCTAATAAGTTTTGGGCTGAAGCTGTTAGCACGTCTTGCTTTGTGCAAAACCGAGTTTTCACACATCCTTCTTTCAAGAAAACCCCCTATGAACTATGGCGTGGTAGGAAGTCGTCTATTGATTTTTTTCATGTTTTTAGATATCCTTGTTTTGTTTTAAACACGAAGGATTCTCTCGACAAGTTTGATCTGAAATCCTATAAGGCTTTCTTCCTAGGCTATAGAACTACTAGCACGGCATATAGATTATTCAACATTGAATTGTCTAAAATTGAAGAATCTATCAATGTTAAGTTTATTGAAACTAACCATGTTGTTGGAAAGCATATTGGTGATGATGATGTTGCAGATTAATTGATTCCCATCTTAAAAGACCTCAACATCAAAAACAAAGGTAAGCAGGTGATAGAAGAAGAAGAAGAAGAAGAAGAAGAAGAAGAAGAAAAGAAGGATCCCACTCCACACTTTGCAAAGAATCACCCCAAGGAGTTGATCATTGGCAACCCGTTCGAGAGAGTAAGGACACGAGCTGCTCACAACAAAGAACAAGTAGATAGTTCCTTCATCTCCCAACTAGAGCCAAAGAACATCAAAGAAGCCCTTGGTGATGATGAGTGGATCCTTGCCATGCAAGAAGAGCTAGAGCAATTCGAGAAAAATCGTGTGTGGACCCTAGTGCCAAGACCAAGTGAGAGAAAAATCATTGGCACCAAATGGGTCTACCACAACAAGCTAGATGAGCAAGAAAAAGTGGTAAGAAACAAAGCAAGGTTAGTGGCACAAGGTTACAACTAACAGGAAGGTATTGATTTTGATGAAACTTATGCTCCTGTTGCTAGATTAGAATCTATTCGTATGATACTTGCCTTTGCTAGTTATAAAAATTTCTTGTTATATCAAATGGATGTTAAAAGTGCATTTTTGAATGGTACAATCGAGGAGGAAGTATTTGTTGCTCAACCTCCGGGCTTTGAAAATGACAAGTTACCCAATCATGTTTATTTGTTGCAAAAAGCTCTTTATGGACTCAAACAAGCACCTCGAGCTTGGTATGAGAAACTAAAGAACTTTTTGTTAGATAACGGGTATGTCATGGGAAAAGTTGATTCTACCTTGTTTCTAAAACACACTTCTAATCATTTTCTTATAATTCAAATATATGTTGATGATATCATTTTTGGCGGGACTGATCTTGATCTTTGCAAGGAGTTTAGTTCTCTTATGCAGAGTGAGTTTGAAATGAGCATGATGGGCGAGTTGACCTTCTTCCTCGGCTTTCAAATCAAGCAAATAAAGGAAGGAAACTTCATCAACCAAGGCAAGTACACAAGTGAACTACTAAAGCACTTTGGGATGGATAATTATGAAGCCGATGGACACACCCATGTCAAATACTGCCAAACTTGACAAAGATGAAGAAGGTGAAAAGGTAGATGATAAGCTCTATAGAGGTATGATTGGAAGTTTACTTTATTTAACTACCTCTAGACCTAATATTATATTTAGTGTTGGCTTGTGCGCTCGCTTTCAATCTTGCCCTAAGAAGTTGCATCTTATTGCTGTCAAGAGGATTTTGAGGTACTTAGCCAAAACTCAAACTTTTGGACTATGGTATCCTAAATAAAGGGGTTTTACTCTTAGAGCTTATAGTGATGCAGATTATGCAGGGTGTTTGGTTGATAGAAAGTGCACAAGTGGCACTTGCTTCCTTCTAGGACCATGCTTAGTATCTTGGTTCTCCAAGAAACAAAGTACGGTGGCATTATCAACTATCGAAGCTGAATACATTACAACCGGGAGTTGTTGTGCACAGGTCCTATGGATGAAGCAAATGCTCCAAGACTTTAACATATTCTTTGATGCTTCTCCTATCTTTTGTGACAATACTAGTGCAATTAATCTATCTTACAATCCTATATTGCATAGTAGAGCCAAGCATATAGAGGTTCGCCATCATTTTCTTCGTGACCACATTGCAAAGAAAGATATCTATATCACACATGTGGACACGGAAAATTAGTTGGCGGACATCTTTACAAAACCTCTAGCTAGAGATCAATTTAATTTTATTCAATCTAAACTGCTTATTGTTGATTTGAATGATCTTGTCATGTGATCTAGCTAGTTGTCTCTTTCCTATATGCTTGCTCATGTCTATCTTCATATTGCTTTGCCTATATATGCTTGTTTGTGCTTAAACTTCCTGTCAACATACTTAGTTTTTGCTTGTTTTTGGGCTTTTATCGAATTTTGTGTTTTATCGCTAAATAATACCCAATGACGAGCTAAATGTGCCTAAGTATGTTAATTATGCATAATAGTGTGGAAAAATGAATTTAATTAGCATGTATATGGCTAGAATCTAAGAATGTGACTGTTAGGTCAGGTTGACCTTCGGTCGAGTTTCCACCCTGGAAAACTCGACCGATCAGGAGCCGAGAGCAGTTCTTCATTGGACCATTCGGTCGCGTTTGCCACCCTCAGAACTCGACGGATCGACGGGCTGCACCCACTTAAAAGTTAGGATCGGCAGACTATTTTCCCTTGCAACTAGAGAATAGCCGACCGATTCCTTGTCACTAAGCCCCGTGCTCTCACCCCAAGCCCTAACCCCCGTTCCTAACCCTAGGGAGACCTATCAACCCGTTCTTGACCTTTCCGGGCGCTCGTGGTGGGTTTTCTTCAGCGTTTAAGGTTTGATCTTGCTCGTGTGCACGTTTTTCTCCTTGTTTTCATTTCCATGGCTTCCCATAGATGAAAACGTGCTGCTCCCGACAATGCTCCAACCTCTTCCTCGACAAATCTCTTGATTCTGTTCGATAACACCTCCTTTGTGTCTATTGAGGCGGTAAATCGGTATACGGATCTTCTTCCTCGATCTCCTTTTCTGTTTCTCCCCTTGGTTGACGCCAATCGTTTTCAAGAAGTTATTACCTCTGTTTCGAGGCTTCTCGCAAGCCGCCACTTGTTCGCCCTTGCGATCGAATGTGACTGCTTTAACAATCAGTTGTCTAGTATAAAGGCAGTTCACGAGTTCTACGCAAACCTGCGTTGGAACTACGATACGCTCGTTCCCCCGGTGAATATTGAAATAATTCTTACCTCGATGATCGTCGTTCGACGTTTTCAAATCTCTGAGGAAACTTTCAACTTCTATCTTACTGGAGATGAGGAAAACAACACTTGGCGTAAGGACTATGGTGAGTATTTCGATCTTCTTGACCCGGAAGATTTTTATAAACACCATGAATTGACGCTACCAGACATTCATCAGTTTTTAAAGAAACCCGACGTGGCCTACAAGAAGAGGTCAACCCTGCCTTCATCCTCTCTTGACCTTCAGAGGTGCATATTGGCCCTGGTGATTAATTGTAATGTCCATCCTAAGTGAAATCAAATGGACATTACGGAAAACACCGTGGTCTTTATGTATTGTTTGCTAAATAATATAGGTGTCAAATAGGCTAGATATATCTTGCACCACATGACCTATTTTGACACCGGCAAGAACACCAAGGGCACCCACCCCCCCTACCCAACTCTGATTTGTGGTATTTTCCAGTTCGCCACTGATAAATCCCTCTTTTATGACTTCCATTACCTGGTTGTTAGAAAAGGAGTTTGTATTAGTCAAACCACCCTTCAGAAGGCTGTTCTTGTATTTTCCCCTGCCGATGGTGCCTCTGCCTCTGCTATCCCTCCCTCCTACACCCATTCTCCTCCTCCGCATCCACATCCCCGACCAAGCCGTACGTCCTTTCGTGCATCCAATGAAACCCTTCTGGGATATATGATGCATGAACATGCGTACAACCGTCAGGTTCAGGAACACCTGCACCAGGATTTGTGTTCAATCATGTCCACCATGAACATATCCTGTGCTTCACCCTACCCCATCTACCAGCCATACCCCGGTAGTGCCTATGCTTCTTATGCATACGAGCATTACTTCCCTGCTCCCGAGCCTTCCGCTGCCGCTCCGCCACCATATGCTGCTGGTAGTTCTGCTCCTGCGTTCCTGCCGTTACCTGCTGGCCCCCTGGCCACTCTGCTCGCCTCTTTGGGTGACTCTACTCCATCCTTCCCGCATGCCAAGGAGCTTCTTACTCTTGGTATTTCGTGGGATGAGCAGAATGCTCGTTGGCCCGGTCGCTCCTTTGGTCCTCCTGACGACGAGGAGATGCCTGACCAGGCTGAGGATGCTGATGAGGATGATGATGCTGAAGACGGTGATGGTGAGGATGCTTCTGACGAAGACGGTGGTGATGGAGCTGGATCTGTTGCTGGCACTGTGGCTCCACCTTCAGACGGGGATGAGGACTACCACCCGGGCGAGGACGATGATGATACAGTTGAAATAGATAGCTTAGATGTCTAGGTGGTTTATTAGCTTATAGTCTAGCATGTCCATCATATACATCTTTCAAGACTCTTTTGTATAAGCAACATCCTGGCACATTATTTTGAGCTGTACTATTTTCTTATTTCTGTTTTCTCACTTTATGGTGGCAGTTGTTGTTCATGAAGACATCTTTCTGAGTTGAAATATCATCTATATGCACTTTGGCTATTTACTCTGTGTTATTTTATGCTTGGTGCTTCTTGAGCTATGTTTTGATTCTGACTTGGATTGTGTGTTCTCCTCTGTGGTTGTGTGCTATCTGCATTTACATTGTTGTTTCCTACCTTGCATATCTGTTTGGTTGAGTTGTGGAGAAGACCTATTTTTGCTCTTCTACCCCCAACCTTTTTGCTAATGTCAAAAGGGGGAGAATAATCTCGTGGGTTGAGACTCAATCATATTGTTTCTTGCTGTTATACTATTGCTTTCTTGCTCAGTTGATCCTTTTCTTGTCAATTCACTATTGATCATGTGACATGCAAAGGATTACATATCACACAGATATTGGTATTACTATGTGTAGAGAAACTAACATGCATGTGAGAGGAAGTATAGTTTGAGGGGTAGCAATTCAAATTTGTTCTTATCATGAATCCCCGTAAATTCACAAGGCAAAGGTATAACTTTCTTATCCTTTTCAATATGTTTGAGGAATGGTTTGTCATTGTAAAAAAGGGGGAGAATGTTGACCTAGAGGTTATACATTACCTATATTTTGATAATGACTTAACCATTCCACTCATATGTATCTAATATGTGCGTTTAAGATTGTTTGCAGGCATTAAATACATGAAAAGGATCTAAAATCCTAAACCCTAGAATGAGTCAAGTTCAAGGCAAAATGACTACAAGTGTGCTTTTTGGGTTTTCTATGTAAACGACCTTAGAACATCTATGTAATCACTTGTAAAGATGAATTGACTTGTAACTTAGAAGAGAAAAATGTTTGGGACAAAATTCACCAAGTGCTAATCAATTTTAAATGTAAATTAGAAAATGGACAACAGGCACTTGGTCGGTCGAGTTTCCCTGGCTTGAAACTCGACCGATCATCCTTGGTCGATTTAATGAAGATTGCATCGGTCGAGTTGTGCACTCACAGAACTCGACCGATCAGGTGACAAGCCATTTCCACTTTAAATGGTCAGTTGAGTTTTGTCAGGACAAACTCGACCGATCATTTGAATATCGGTTTTGTCTTTTACTTGATCGGTCGAGTTACCCCCATTGAAACTCGACCGATTGCACTGTACAGAATTTGCAGAAAAAGTAATGTGACCGTTGGTGAAGTGTTTTGGGAAAAAATAGAGTCGTTTTCTTGAACAAAAAATGGCTATTTTTGCATCCAAGTGTCCCAAAACATAAAGGGCCACCCTCAACTATAAATAGAACCCCTTGGAGTTCATTTCAAGCTGCTCTTCCATTGCAAACTTGGTTCTAGCCTAGTTGAGAGTGTTCCAAGCCCTTGAGCCCCTTTCTCTCTCTACCTTCAAGATAAATTCATGAGTTATGAGTGAGTTAGTTCCCTGTGTATGAGAGCTATCCCTTGTATGATGTACAACTCTCCTTTCTCTCTTCCTACCTCCTATTTCCTTTGAAGATTGATTGAAGCTGCTTCTCCAAGTGAAAGAGAGGTTGCTGCTATTTTCTCCGAGTGACGGTGAAGATGATGGCTGATCTTCAAGAGTGAAGATAGCTTGCTGCTCCAGATCCCTTGGTGAAGGTGAAACGTGGAGAAGCTCTCCAAGAGAAGGAGAGGTGCAAGGCAAAGCTCAAGTGAGATAGGTAAATCCTGCAAGGCAGAAGACTAAGGTAAGATTGGGTAAGTCCTTTGAAGAAGGCTGAAGAATCTTGCTTCATGGGTAAGTCTTTAGAAAGGTAGAAGATCTTAGCTTGAGAAATTAAGTCCTTGGTTGTGTGGTTTATGTACCTTGAAATCTTATTGTGATATATAAGACAACCAAGTTGCAAATCCTATAGTATAACCAACTCTAGGTAGTGGACTGACATCGCTCCTAAGTTTAGGATGTGGAACCACTCTAACCACGTATCCAAGTGCTTGCTATTGATTGTCTCTTATCCTCGCTTTGAATGCTAGATTAGGACATCAAATTGCTGCTTGGTTTAGTTTCTGCACTGAGTTTAATTTGGTGGTCTAATTGATTTTGTGAAGTGTGTGTAGCTCTATTCACCCCCCTATAGATCCCATTGATCCAACAAGTGGTATCAGAGCAGGTCTTCTCCAACCTACTTCAACAAGTAGGGGAAGATGGGTGATTCGGCTCTTGGGTCACTCAACCTTGAAGGAAGCTTCTCCATGAGACCTCCAGTCTTCGACGACACAAACTTTCTATATTGGAAGAGGAGAATGCAATTCTATCTCCAAGGTGTGAGTTACAAAATGTGGAAGATTGTCCACCTCAAATATGAAGATCCAAAAGGGGACATCACCACATGGACTGAAGTTGAGATGAAGCAGGCTCAACTCATCGCCAAAGCAGTGAGCATCATCTACGCCGCTCTTACTCCATCTGAGTTCAACCAGATCTCTTCTTGGGACACGACACATGAGATATGGCACAAATTGTGTTTCACCTATGAATGAACCGAGCAAGTGAAGGAGGCCAAAGTCTACATGCTTGGTGGTCTTCTAGAGAACTTTAAGATGGGTAAGAATGAGAGAGTGGCGGATATGTACACTAGGCTAAATGTCATCTTGAATAGCTTGGAAGCCCTTGGGAGTGTAATGGATAGAGGTACTATCAATGCCAAGATCTTGAGATCTCTTCCTAAGAGATGGGAGCCTAAGGTTACTTCAATTGAAGAGGTTTACAAGCTAAGTAAGTTGTCAACCGAGGAGCTAGTTGGTAACCTCCAAGCCCATGAACCTAGGCTTGAAAAGCAAGAAGAGGAAGAGAAAAGAGAAGAAAAGGAGTCTAAGAAGATAAATGACAGAACCTTCAAAGCTCAAGTTGAAGAAATGGTCCGACAACAACTACTTGCCTTGAAGTCTCCCAACCCTTCCTCAAGTGAAGATGAAGGTTCCAATGATCATGAAGCAATTTACTCAAAGGGGAAACACTTTAAGAGAAAGCCCTCCTCCTCAACTCCTAGATGCTATGAGTGTGGTAAAAAAGGCCACTACAAGAGTGACTGCCCAAATGCAAAGAAGAGCCATCACAAAAGCAACCCCAAGAAAGATGGCAAGTACAAGAGAGAATCCAATTACAAGAGGAAAGACAAGAAGGAGAGAAGATCTAAAGATGTAGCTCATGCAGCGTGGGAGGAGTCTTCTTCAAGCTCCTCAAGCTCTGAAGATGGAGAATGTCATCTTGCCCTCATGGCCTCCACTAGTGAAGATGTAATTGAGGTAAGTGAGGTAAGCAAGGTAATCAATGTTAATTTGTATGAGCTATCTAAGGAAACTCTCATTGATATGCTTAATGAATGCCAATCATCTTTTGCTAAATGTAAATCTAAGAGGAAAAGATTAGGCAAGATAGTTGATGATCTTTATGCAAAAATTGACATTCTTGATAAAAATGAAAAATTGCATCTTGAGAGCATAGATTCTTTGCAAGGGCAATTTCTTGACCTTGAACTTCAATACAATGGAGTAGAGGTTGAGAATGGTGTATATCTTAAAAATATTGAAAATCTTAAGATAGAAAACCAAAAGTGCCTAGATGAGCTTGATACTCTTAAAACTAAAAATGTAGAACTCAAGCTTATTGATGATGCTAGGAGATATGAAGTCTATGCTTATCAAAGAGAGATTGTTGTGATTAAATCTGAAAATGCAAAGTTGCTTGCTCAAGTTAATGATTTATCCTCTAGGCCTGTTTTTCCAAGAAATGAAGTTGCTAGCTTAACTTTAGAAAAGGATTCTCTTCTTACTAAAGCCCTCTGTCTTGAGGCCGACCTTTTGAATGCTAGAGAAGATCTTGATAATCTTTCTACTATTGTTATAAATGTTAGTGATGATAATGCTAAGTTAAGATCTACTTTGCAAAGGTTTCTTTCGGGAAAGAAATCCCTCAATGATGTCCTAGAACACTCTACCAAACATGTTGATACTAGTATTTTGGGATATGATGAGATTGCTCCCAAAGGTAACAAAGGTAAGAAGAAGAAGGGTAAGAAGAAGAGTGTGGAACCTCCCATTTTCCATGGAGAGACTTCTGGCTCTAAGAACCCTATGATTTGTATTCATTGCAAATGTGATGACTACTATTCCACTTATTGTCCTTACAAGCCCAAGGGGACCAACCCAAAGATGAAATGGGTCCCAAGCTAACCCCGAATCCCAAAGCTTGAGTTGGGTTCCGACATCCTCTTTTGTTGCAGGTTAAAAATAAATGGATTGTTGATAGTGGCTGCTCTAAGCATATGACTGGAGAAATCAACCATTTCAACAAGTTTGTGAAAAAGAAAGGAGGATCGGTAACCTTCGGGGACAACAAGAAGGGTAAGGTTATATGTGAGGGTGATGTAGGCAATGAGCTATGTATTAAAAATGTGTTGCTTGTTGATGATCCACATCCCAATTTAATTAGTGTTAGTCAACTATGTGACAATGGATATCTTGTTCTATTTACTGCTTTAGAATGCTTGCTTCTAGATTCCCTCTCCTACAATGTTATATATAAGGGAACTAGAAATGGTAATCTTTATGTTATTGTTCTTGATGCTCTTAAGCCCATACTAAATAGATGCTTGGATGTGGATAAAAATGATCTTTCTCTTTGGCATCATCGTTTGGGTCATGTGAATTTGCATCAAATGAAGAAATTGAACAAAAAGGACTTGGTTCGAGGACTTCCTAAATTGGATTTTGATAAGGATGAGGAATGCCAACCTTGTACACAAGGGAAACAAACCAAATCCTCCTTCAAATCCAAAGGAGTCATGAGTACCAAGAGAGTTCTTGAACTTCTTCATATTAATCTATTCGGACCTATGAGAACACAAACGCTTCGTGGTTCCAAGTATTGTTTTGTTATTGTTGATGATTTCTCTCGATATACTTGGACCTTCTTTCTCGTTTCTAAAAGCGATACTCTTGATGTTTTTTTGAGCTTTTGCAAACGGGTTGAAAATGAAGCTTCTTGCCGAATTGTTTCTATCCGTAGTGATCATGGGGGAGAGTTTGAAAATGATCTTTTTGAGCATTTTTGTGAAAAACTTGGTTATTCGCACAATTTCTCTTCTCCTCGCACGCCTCAACAAAATGAGGTTGTTGAGAGGAAGAACAGATCGCTACAAGAGATGGCTAGGACCATGCTTCTTGAGTACGACACTCCTAAGAAGTTTTGGGCTGAAGCTGTTAGCATGTCTTGTTTTGTGCAAAACTGAGTTTTCACACATCCTTCTTTCAAGAAAACCCCCTATGAACTATGGCGTGGTAGGAAGCCGTCTATTGATTTCTGTCATGTTTTCAGATGTCCTTGTTTTATTTTAAACACGAAGGATTCTCTTGACAAGTTTGATCCGAAATCCTATAAGGCTTTCTTCCTAGGCTATAGCACTACTAGCAGGGCATATATAGTATTCAACATTGAATTGTCTAAAATTGAAGAATCTATCAATGTTAAGTTTATTGAAACTAACCCTGTTGTTGGAAAGCATATTGGTGATGATGATGTTGTAGATGAATTGATTCCCATCTTAAAAGACCTCAACATCAAAAACAAAGGTAAGCAGGTGATATAAGAAGAAGAAGAAGAAGAAGAAGAAGAAGAAGAAGAAGAAGAAGAAAAGAAGGATCCCACTCCACGCTTTGCAAAGAATCACCCCAAGGAGTTGATCATTGGCAACCCGTTCGAGAGAGTAAGGACACGAGCTGCTCACAACAAAGAACAAGAAGATAGTGCCTTCATCTCACAACTAGAGCCAAAGAACATCAAAGAAGCCCTTGGTGATGATGAGTGGATCCTTGCCATGCAAGAAGAGCTAGAGCAATTCGAGAAAAATCGTGTGTGGACCCTAGTGCCAAGACCAAGTGATAGAAAAATCATTGGCACAAAATGGGTCTTCCGCAACAAGCTAGATGAGCAAGGAAAAGTGGTAAGAAACAAAGCAAGGTTAGTTGCACAAGGTTACAACCAACAGGAAGGTATTGATTTTGATGAAACTTATGCTCCTGTTGCTAGATTAGAATCTATTTGTATGCTACTTGCCTTTGCTAGTTATAAAAATTTCTTGTTATATCAAATGGATGTTAAAAGTGCATTTTTGAATGGTACAATCGAGGAGGAAGTATTTGTTGCTCAACCTCCGGGCTTTGAAAATGACAAGTTACCCAATCATGTTTATTTGTTGCAAAAAGCTCTTTATGGACTCAAACAAGCACCTCGAGCTTGGTATGAGAAACTAAAGAACTTTTTGTTAGATAACGGGTATGTCATGGGAAAAGTTGATTCTACCTTGTTTCTAAAACACACTTCTAATCATTTTCTTATAATTCAAATATATGTTGATGATATCATTTTTGGCGGGACTGATCTTGATCTTTGCAAGGAGTTTAGTTCTCTTATGCATAGTGAGTTTGAAATGAGCATGATGGGCGAGTTGACCTTCTTCCTCGGCTTTCAAATCAAGCAAATAAAGGAAGGAAACTTCATCAACCAAGGCAAGTACACAAGTGAACTACTAAAGTGCTTTGGGATGGAGAATATGAAGCCGATGGACACACCAATGTCAAATACCACCAAACTTGACAAAGATGAAGAAGGTGAAAAGGTAGATGAGAAGCTCTATAGAGGTATGATTGGAAGTTTACTTTATTTAACTGCCTCTAGACCTGATATTATGTTTAGTGTTGGCTTGTGCGCTCGCTTTCAATCTTGCCCTAAGAAGTCACATCTTATTGCTGTCAAGAGGATTTTGAGGTACTTAGCCAAAACTCAAACTTTTGGACTATGGTATCCTAAATCAAGGGATTTTACTCTTAGAGATTATAGTGATACAGATTATGCAGGGTGTTTGGTTGATAGAAAGTGCACAAGTGGCACTTGCTTCCTTCTAGGACCATGCTTAGTATCTTGGTTCTCCAAGAAACAAAGTACGGTGGCATTATCAACTATCGAAGCTGAATACATTACAGTCGGGAGTTGTTGTGCACAGGTCCTATGGATGAAGCAAATGCTCCAAGACTTTAACATATTCTTTGATGCTTCTCCTATCTTTTGTGACAATACTAGTGCAATTAATCTATCTTACAATCCTATATTGCATAGTAGAGCCAAGAATATAGAGGTTCGCCATCATTTTCTTCGTGACCACATTGCAAAGAAAGATATCTATATCACACATGTGGACACAGAAAATTAGTTGGCGGACATCTTTACAAAACCTCTAGCTAGAGATCAATTTAATTTTATTCGATCTAAACTGCTTATTGTTGATTTGAATGATCTTGTCATGTGATCTAGCTAGTTGTCTCTTTCCTATATGCTTGCTCATGTCTATCTTCATATTGCTTTGCCTATATATGCTTGTTTGTGCTTAAACTGCCTGTCAACATACTTAGTTTTTGCTTGTTTTTGGGTTTTTATCGAATTTTGTGTTTTATCGCTAAATAATACCCAATGACGAGCTAAATGTGCCTAAGTATGTTAATTATGCATAATAGTGTGGAAAAATGAATTTAATTAGCATGTATATGGCTAGAATCTAAGAATGTGACTGTTAGGTCAGGTTGACCTTCGGTCGAGTTTCCACCCTGGAAAACTCGACCGATCAGGAGCCGAGAGTAGTTCTTCAGTGGACCGTTCGGTCGAGTTTTCCACCCTCATAACTCGACCGATCGACGGGCTGTGCCAACTTAAAAGTTAGGATCGGTCGACTATTTTCCCTTGCAACTAGAAAATAGTCGACCGATTCCTTGTCTCTAAGCCCCGTGCTCTCACCCCAAGCCCTAACCCCCCGTTCCTAACCCTAGGGTGACCTATCAACCCGTTCTTGACCTTCCCGGGCGCTCGTGGTGGGTTTTCTTCGGCGTTTAAGGTTTGATCTTGCTCGTGTGCACATTTTTCTCCTTGTTTTGGTTTCCATGGCTTCCCATAGATGAAAACGTGCTGCTCCCGGCAATGCTCCAGCCTCTTCCTCGACAAATCACTTGATTCCGTTCGATAACACCTCCTTTGTGTCTATTGAGGCGGTAAATCAGTATAAGGATCTTCTTCCTCGATCTCCTTTTCTGTTTCACCCCTTGGTTGACGCCAATCATTTTCAAACGGTTATTGCCTCTGTTTTGAGGCTTCTCGCCAGCCACCACTTGTCTGCCCTTGCGATCGAACATGACTGCTTTAACAATCAGTTGTCTAGCACAAAGGCAGTTCACGAGTTCTATGCAAACCTGCGTTGGAATTACGATACGCTCGTTCCCCCGCCAGATACTAAAATAGTTCTTACCTCGATGATCGCCGTTCGACGTTTTCAAATCTCTGAGGTAACTTTCAACTTCTATCTTGCCGGAGACGAGGAAAACAACACTTGGCGTAAGGACTATGATGAGTATTTCGATCTTCTTGACCCGGAAGGTTTTTATAAACACCATGAATTGACGCTACTGGACATTCATCAGTTTTTAAAGAAACCCAACGTGGCCTACAAGAAGAGGTCAACCCTGCCTTCATCCTCTCTTGACCTTCAGAGGTGCATATTGGCCCTGGTGATTAACTGTAATGTCCATCCTATGTGAAATCAAATGGACATTACGAAAAACACCGCCGTCATTATGTATTGTTTGCTAAACAATATAGGTGTCAAATGGGCTAGATATATCTTGCACCACATGACCTATTTTGACACCGACAAGAACACCAAGGGCACCCACTCCCCCTACCCAGCTCTGATTTGTGGTCTTTTCCTGTTCGCCACTGATAAATCCCTCTTTTCTGACTTCCATTACCCGGTTGCTAGAAAAGGAGTTTGTATTAGTGAAACCACCCTTCAGAAGGTTGTTCCTGTATTTTCCCTTGCCGCTGGTGCCTCTGCCTCTGCCTCTGCTATCCCTCCCTCCTCCACCCATGCTCCTCCTCCGCAGCCACATCCCCGACCTAGCCGTGCGTCCTTTCGTGCATCCAATGAAACCCTTCTGGGATATATGATGAATGAACAGTCGTACAACCGTCAGGTTCAGGAACACCTGCACCAGGATTTGTGTTCAATCATGTCCACCATGAACCTATCATGTGCTTCACCCTACCCCGTCTACCAGCCATACCCTGGTAGTGCCTATGCTTATTATGCATACGAGCATTACTTCCCTGCTCCTGAGCCTTCCGCTGCCGCTCTGCCACCGTATGCTGCTGGTAGTTCTGCTCCTGCGTTCCTACCGTTACCTGCTGGCCCCCTGGCCACTCTGCTCGCCTCCTTGGGTGACTCTGCTCCGTCCTTCCCGCATGCCAACGAGCTTCTTACTCTTGGTATGTCATGGGCTGAGCAGAATGCCCGTTGGCCCGGTTGCTTCTTTGGTCCTCCTGATGACGAGGAGATGCCCGACCAGGCTGAGGATGCTGATGCTGAAGACGGTGATGGTGAGGATGCTTCTGATGAAGACGGCGGTAATGGTGCTGGATCTGATGCTGGCACTGTGGCTCCGCCTTCAGACGGGGATGAGGACTACCACCCGGGCGAGGACGATGATGACACAGTCGATATAGATAGCTTAGATGTCTAGGTGGTTTCTTAGCTTATAGTCTAGCATGTCCATCGTATACATCTTTCTAGACTCTTTTGTATAAGCAACATCCTGGCACATTATTCTGAGCTGTACTATTTTCTTATTTCTATTTTCTCGCTTTATGGTGGTAGTTGTTGTTCATGAAGACATCTTTCTTAGTTGAAATATCATCTATATGCACTTTGGCTATTTACTCTGTGTTATTTTATGCTTGGTGCTTCTTGAGCTATATTTTGATTCTGACTTGGATTGTGTGTTCTCCTCTGTGGTTGTGTGCTATCTGCGTTTACATTGCTGTTTCCTACCTTGCATATCTGTTTGGTTGAGTTGTGGAGAAGACCTATTTTTTCTCTTCTACCCCCTAACTTTTTGCTAATGTCAAAAGGGGGAGAATTATCTCGTGGGTTGAGACTCAATCATATTGTTTCTTGCTGTTATACTATTGCTTTCTTGCTCAGTTGATCATTTTCTTGTCAATTCAATGTTGATCATGTGACATGCAAAGGATTACATATCACACAGATATTGGTATTGCTATGTGTAGAGAAACTAACATGCATGTGAGAGGAAGTATAGTTTGACGGGGAGCAATTCAAAATTGTTCTTATCATGAATCCCCGTAAATTCACAAGGCAAAGGTATAACTTTCTTATCCTTTTCAATATGTTTGAGGAATGGTTTGTCATTGTAAAAAAGGGGGAGAATGTTGACCTAGAGGTTATACATTACCTATATTTTGATAATGACTTAACCATTCCACTCATATGTATCTAATATGTGCGTTTAAGATTGTTTGCAGGCATTAGGTACATGAAAAGGATCTAAAATCCTAAACCCTAGAATGGGTCAAGAGGCAAAATGACTACACGTGTGCTTTTTGGGTTTTCTATGTAAATGACCTTAGAACATCTATGTAATCACTTGTAAAGATGAATTGACTTGTAACTTAGAAGAGAAAAATGTTTGGGATAAAATTCACCAAGTGCTAATCAATTTTAAATGCAAATTAGAAAATGGACAACGTGTACTTGGTCGGTCGAGTTTCCCTGGCTTGAAACTCGACCGATCATCCTTGGTTGATTTTCTGAAGATTGCATCGGTCGAGTTGTGCACTCACAGAACTCGACCGATTAGGTGACATGCCATTTCCAGTTTAAATGGTCGGTCGAGTTTTGTCAGGACAAACTCGACCAATCATTTGAATATCGGTTTTGTCTTTTACTTGATCAGTCGAGTTACCCCCATTGAAACTCGACTGATTGCACTGTACAAAATTTGCAGAAAAAGTAATGTGACCGTTGGTGAAGTGTTTTGGGCAAAAATAGAGTCGTTTTCTTGAACAAAAGATGGATGTTTTTGCATCCAAGTGTTCCACAACTTAAAAGGCCACCCTCAACTATAAATAGAACCCCTTGGAGTTCATTCTAAGCTGCTCTTCCATTGCAAACTTGGTTCTAGCCTAGTTGAGAGTGTTCCAAGCCCTTGAGCCCCTTTCTCTCTCTACCTTCAAGATAAATTCGTGAGTTATGAGTGAGTTAGGTCCCTGTGTATGAGATCTATCCCTTGTATGATGTACAACTCTCCTTTCTCTCTTTCTACCTCATATTCCCTTTGAAGATTGATTGAAGCTGTTTCTCCAAGTGAAAGAGAGGTTGCTGCTGTTCTTCTCCGAGTGAATGTGAAGATGATGGCTGATCTTCAAGAGTGAAGATAGCTTGCTGCTCCAGATCCCTTGGTGAAGGTGAAATGTGGAGAAGCTCTCTAAAAGAAGGAGAGGTGCAAGGCAAAGCTCAAGTGAGATAGGTAAATCCTGCAAGGCTGAAGACTAAGGTAAGATTGGGTAAGTCCTTTGAAGAAGGCTGAAGAATCTTGCTTCGTGGGTAAGTCTTTGGAAAGGTAGAAGATCTTAGCTTGAGAAATTAAGTCCTTGGTTGTGTGGTTTATGTACCTTGTAATCTTATTGTGATATATAAGAGAACCAAGTTACAAATCCTAGAGTCTAACCAACTCTAGGTAGTAGATTGACATCGCTCCTAAGTTTAGGATGTGGAACCACTCTAACCACCTGTCCAAGTGCTTGCTATTCATTATCTCTTATCCTTGCTTTGAATGCTAGATTAGGACATCAAATTGCTTCTTGGTTTAGTTTTTGCACTAAGTTTAATTTGGTGGTCTAATTGATTTTGTGAAGTGTGTGTAGCTAGCTCTATTCACCCCCCCTCTAGAGCCCATTGATCCAACATGAATGTCTATATCACTAATATTACAATAGACATGCAAGATAGATAGACAATCTGTAACATACTGAGTTTTGAGTCCTAATTCTATATTGAGCTATAATTCACAATTCCCTTATACTTGAGAACATCTACAAATATGTCCTTCAATATGATGTCTCCTTTATCTATTTCAATCAATCATCAAATTCCTTGATATAATTAGTCTTCAATTTTCTTTGCTTTGTCTAAGTGACTTGAATCTCTACTCTAGAAAAATAATTGCAATTTAGTCCCTATCCTCGTGACATCAATTGGTATAACATTGACATCCCTATGTTTGAATGCTTTGAGTAGACATTTTATTTCAACACACACCTACATTTTCAACAAATGGCTTGGAATTATCTTAAGAAGGTAAATAGATATCAATCTTGGGGTAATTAAATCTTAGGAAATAAATTTATAATTGGTAACTATGGTATAGGAAGTTACATTTTAGAAAACCTGGTGATGGAACAGTTTTCATATAAAAGTTGTCACAAAACGCTAGATATAAAAATTGGAAAATAATAAATCTCGGATATTAAATAACTCTTTAATTAAATCTACTTGATCAAAGTGAGTTGAAAGGCAACGTTACCCATGGTTGACGCATTAGTGCGTCTTCCTCGCCATTAATTTCCGCATCTTCCCTCCTCCTCCTCCTCTACCCTCTACGGGCTTCTCGACTGACCGGAACCCTATCCGCCTCTACCTATCTCTCTCTCTCTCTCTCTCTCTCTCTCTCTCTCTCTCTCTCTCTCTCTCTCTCTCTCTCTCTCTCTTTGCGCCCTTCTGCTTGGCAGCGGGACAATACCGACAGATCTGCAACACCGAGCGCCCTGCTAGTGCAATCTCACCAGCGATGAATTCTCCATCGCCTCTCACCATCTTCGCCGTCCACCGATACCCTCTTCAACCCAAGCGTCACAACTAATAGCCCACCTCGGGCCATGCCGGCGAAGTGACAGTGTCCTTGCCAACAACAACGCCAATGCTACCTGCAAAACAACCTCCACCGACAACCACAGTGTCAAGCATAGGAACCAACGACGTCCCCTTCCCTTCTCTTCTGTCTTCCTCTCCCTTCTTTCCTCACCCTAAGCCCTAACCATCTTTCCACTTCACCTTCGTCCTAATTACACCCAACACTTTATAGCATACCTGTAACAGATCATTCTTCGTACATGTTCATCTGCAATCACCCCACCAACCGCAGCCTGCACATCTGCCTTGCGCTCGTCCATCCTGGCAGAAGGAATTGCCACCAGCGGTTTAGATGAACGGCTATCGCAACAACTGTCCTCCTCATAGCATGAATCCCAGATCCCAAAACATCCGCAAATAGATCAACCACCACCAATCTCCATGTCAATAGTAGCATTCTCTCAGCCAAGAGTTTGGACCCCGACACCTTAACCATATTGTTTTCCCCTCTCTGCGGAACTTCATGTGCCAACATATTCAAACGATCACTCTTTATAGGAGTTTAGAAGCTAGACGACCACTACGATCTGGTGAAGGCACAAGCAACTACCTTGAGAAGACGACTGCACTCCCATCAAGCCTCAATACTGAGGAATCATCTACGGCCAAGCCCAAAAACTATGTAGACGAGACGATAGATGAATCCATGCCCACTAGTTTTAAGCATGCCCACTAGTTCTAAGAAATTCTAACTCCAATGAAGATCCAATCTGGTGAGTAGATGTGTCCTTCAACTCTATACACGAGTCTGCAGGTGAGTTCACAATCTTTGCTAATGGAAAAATGATTATAGGAATACTGATATGAAAAATATATATACTTAGTAAGCTATGAATAGAAATTACTAACTAGATTGAGCCATTTTTTTAGTGTATAACTCTATATGCATCACTAGATAGGTCTGCCCGTGGTGAGAGCTTGTCACACATGGACTGTATTAGTAACTTAAACTAGCTAATTCTGAACATACTAGAACATGCTTAATCGTAACTACAATGACCAGTAGACCCTTTACATCTGTAATCTATACGTTGGCGACACATCCAACCTAGCTTTAGAGCAACACCAGCCGACCTGCAGTAGATCAAATCTTCATAAAACTAACCTCTCGTCCACCAGATCCATAGGGGATCATGATCACTCCGACACTCCCCGATTTCTGCCCATCCAGTCATTAGTACAATCGCATAACTGCAATGCCATGACACTCCTGCTAGCAACCTGCAACAACATAGACCTGCAAACATCACAAGCAGGGCCCAGCCGCTTCCCTCCTGGAACACCCTCGTCGTTCAGATCAAGACCAGGGTTCCTCTTTAAAACGGCTGATGGGTTATCCACTTCATAACTCCCTCACCCCGATGGGTGTCTGACTAATTAATAAAGAGCCATCACAAGAACACCTCGATTGCCATGAAGCCCAGAGCCTCCCACCATCGATAACACCACCATTACTTGGTCTTGACAAGGCAGACGACCGCCTGTCTACACCATGACACCTACTGCTCCAGGCCTTGTGCCCTACAATCATCCTTCCACATGATCTAATCTGCAACCTGCTACTTCCACAACAACTCAGAACATCTAAGAACGAGCAATGGAAGAGCTTCAGGTCAGCACCAATGAGATCGAGAGCAAGCTAAACACACAAGAGTTCAATCAGAAACTGATCTATCTCATATGAACCTGCAGATCATTCTAACAGATCCTTGAGTAGGTTAGTTCTCTCCTCCCTCTTTTTCAGATTCTGATAAATAGATTTTGATTACAGAATATGAAGTATATTCAATTGGTTGATGGTGATTAGGGTGTCTAAGACACATTATATAGTCAATATAACAATGTATATTATTAGTAACCCTAACGTTACTACTCATAAAATATAGCTAAGTGGATAAATGAATAGGAAATTAGGTAATTCTAGTATATCCTAATGGAGTATATCATAAACGATCAGTTAGTCCATACTATAATGTTTGAAACCATAGGTATGTATGTATGTGATGACCTTGAAAATATAAATCATAATAATCTACATATGACTATATGCATTAGTTTATAATTACCAAAGATGCTAATAAACATAATTTAGTATAATTTTCTCTTTGATGGTAGTCAATGATAATATGGAGTAGAGTGATGATGATAATATTGACATCCTAACATACATAATAATCACTAGATTGATAAATAAAAATCCGTCCATATTAGTGTAGGTACTAAGAAAACATATGTATATGTTGGCATGTTAATAATAGACACAACTATAGCCTTTCTATGAAGTCATACCATAGGTATGCATATCTACAAATATTTGACATACTTCAGAAAGAGAAAATATATTTAGAGTGTTTGAACTATGAATAAAGTTAGTTCCTCTCAACCACTTGAATATATATACACACACACACACACACACACACACACACACACACACACACACACACACACACACACACACATATATATATATATATATATATATATATATATATATATATATATATATATATATATATATATATATATAGGGCCCATCTTTATTGCCCGTGCGGGTAGCTACCCGCCCACCCTTCCGATCATTTTTTTTTCAATTTTTTTTTGAAATTGTAGAGGACTATTTTGTCTAGCTCTCCAAAAAATTTGAGCCAAAAATAATATCATTTGCCCCTCCAAAATAAAAAAACCCGTCCTTATATATATCTGCCGTATATTTTGTACAGAGTTACTTTTTTGGCCAGCAAAGTTACTTTTTTGACACCATAGTTACTTTTTTTATAGCAGAGTTACTTTCTTAGCTAGGAGAATTACTTTTTTGACTGCAAGGTAGCGAAAATCCATGCTACCCGCGCAGGCAATGAATGAACACCCATACACACATATATATATATATATATATATATATATATATATATATATATATATATAGATACATATACTTGAAATCTAGATGTGAGCGTACAATTATGTATGTATTAAGGAATTTCAAATAGAAAATCTAGGCATTCCTAGTAAGCGAATACTAATAAATAAACACTTTAAAGCCGATACAGTAATAGAACAATATTAGGGAGAAAACAATATAGGATACATTATACCAATTGAATGTATAGTACTCATTATATATAACTTAGCTAGAAACCTTAGAAATGAGACTAATGGAAAATATGAATGACACTCATAGATGGAAAATCGTAGTCATTAATAATAAAACAAAGATTGAAACTACCTTGATTCCAAGCCAAGTGATACCATTACAATACCTTGTATATTTCTCACTCTTGGATCCATTCTTGGTGATTTTGCAACCTATGGAGACTTCAATAAATGGAGGTACTAGATTCTCTATTTCCATATTGAGTTATTAATTTCCCTCTTAAATTCCATGTACAACGTTTAGTGGTGAACCCTATACTTTTTGTAGGCCATCCCTTCCTCTTTGAAAGTTCACCACATCAAATTTATTATTGTTGGATTTCATTGAATATTATGGTAGCACTTGATTGATCTATTTCGAGTTTTGACTCCCTAGATTTTGGTCCCTTTGTGCTTTCTCCCCTTAGAGCTTTGGCTCTCTTGAGGTAGGGTACATCTTTCCGCCCTGTGTACAGGTTGTAATGTATTAATTGTCCCCTAGTCGACTGAACAAAATAAAAATTAGGCTTCTGTCTCGTTCTTTCATAAATGATTGAATGCATGGCACTTTATCCCTTGAAAGAAATGATATGATAGTGCTCAACCTAAATATTCGAACGTTGATCATTGCAAGTATTTCGAAAAATTGATATAATCGAACTATTTTGCATAGCCTTGTGGAAATTTGATCTTTAAATACAAACACTGAAATATTGCTATCCTTACTTTGATAATTTATTACACTAAATATATCCTTCATAGTTTTGATACCACCTTGAATCATACTTAGAACCTATATTTTGCAAATAGCTCGATATAAGAATTTAGTACTAGCCTAGCTGACATTTATTTCCCTTCATGAGGTCCATGTGTGGTTTTGTTCCCTCTGGGAACTCATGGACATGTGTAGATGGAAGATCTTGAAGAGACGTGCATGGGTAGTCCTCCATTGAAGACTAAATAAAAATCAATTCTTATTCTAAAATTTATAATCTTGTGTAAAGCTTCCACAACTCTGATGTAAAAGCATGATTGTAATTTAGACTAGTTTATACTTTTGATACATTTTTTTAAATATTTTATCTTAAGATTGAGTCTTTACAACATGGTATAAGAGCCATCAACAATCAACATCTTCCTTGCTCCACTCTAGAATGAGTTTTAGGACCCTATATTGTATCTTCCCTCTGTCTGTTATCCAATAGGAGAAATTAGTTGTTTGATTCTAGAGATGAGTATGAGAGCCAAGAATGGTCCACACTCATGCATGTCTCATGGAAATTAGGTTAGTCAAGAACATAGATTGAGTAGTTAGGACTTAGGCAAATAGTTGACAACGACCTCAGTTTTACTAGTCCTATTTACCGAAACATAAGTAGTCATATATGTACCTTATCCTAGAAATACTTAGAATATAACACCATCATTTAGTAGATTTTTAACTCTCTTCTACTAGTCATGGACTTATTTTGAATTGTGGTTAAAAAATTGAGGTATATGAATCTACTTTTGTAACGAGGTCTATTAGAACACCACTTTAGTATACAGATTGATAGAGTTCCCTAGAGTATCCCCTTAGCTTGGGACATCCATAAATAATTATAAATATGAATAATAGAATGAATAAATAACATAAGTCCTAAAATCCTTTGAATTCATGTAAATATCACCACATTCAATAAAGTTCCATTTTGAATATTAAAAAAAAATTGTGAATGTGATGAAACTTAGACAAAACAATATACCTAATAAAATAATGGAAAATAACCATCACCATGTAAATGGAACGAACTAAGGTGTCTAACGAAGTATGTTTAGTGAAGATTCTGGCATAATTATTCCTAATCCACTTAGGCAGTGGTGGGGCTTCCTCACTTCACATACTGACCTAGCCAATGTGATTTCTATTTCTTATAAAAACCCTACTCTTAAATAAAGTCACTAACCAATAATAAAAAGAAGATTAGTATGTATAATCACCTTCAATAGAGAGAAAATAAGTTATAATGTTTTAAGACTTAATTTCTCACACAAAAATAAAAGAAGACTACAATAGGCTAATATGTAAATAATAATATGTAAAATTAGGGTAAATAACTTGAACTGATTTTTTTGAACTTGCAACTTTTAGGTACAAAAAAAGATTTAGCAAACTAATATGACGTAGATATCACATTGAAATAAACCCCTACCCCCAAAAAGTAAAAAAAAATGAGGTATATCTCAATTCTTGACCCCACAAAACATCACATACAATTTAGTGACAACATCAAGATAAAAAATTTCATGAATACAAAATTCATAAAAAGAAATAGAAGGTAAAAAAATGAATACAACTGGGCTTAAGTTGTGATTAGTAATTGTTGAATTAAAAATATGATATGATGTTGAAAAAATACTTTTGGTTAAAAGAGTTGATTCCTATTAATTTTAATCGCATAGATTCATATTCGAATAAGATATTAGAAGCCTTACATGGACTCATCATCACTAAGTGCTCACCTAGAAAGAAGATATACCATTCAAGTGTAATTTGACACTAAATCAATCTGGTAATTCCATTGTAGTAGTAAACACATTGGTTGGTCACCCTTAGTAGGACCTATTATCATAAGGTGTTTGAATTGAAGTGGTATGAGAAAATGAGAGTAGTGTGTTGGAGAATTATTGGACTAGACCCCAACATGAAGAATATTTCAGGGGCAAAATCTCCTTGAAGGGTGGTAGAGTTGTAACATACTAGATTTTGAGTCCTAATTCTATATTGAGCTATAATTCACAATTTCCTTATACTTGAGTATCTACAAATTCTTCCTTCGATATGAAGTCTCATTTATCTATTTTGATCAATCATCATATTCCTTGATATATTAGTATTCAACTTTGTTTCTTTTGTCTAAGTCACTTGAATATCTTTTCTAAAAAAATAATTAAAATTTAGTCCCTCGATGTATCCTTGGGACATTAATTGGTATAACACTGACATCCCTATGTTTGAATGCTTTGAGTAGACATTTTATTTCAACACACCTATATTTTTAACTAATGACTTGGAATTATCTTAAGAAGGTAAATAGATATCAATCATGGGGTAATTAAGTATTAGTAAATAAATTTTACAATTGGTAACTTTGGTATAGGAAGTTACATTTTAAAAAATCTGGTGATTTGAAGAGAAATCGATGGAACATTTTTCATATAAAATTTGTCACAAAATACTAGATATAAAAACTAGAAAATAATAAATCTCGAATATTTAAATAACTCTTTAATAAATCTACTTAACCAAAGTGAGTTGAAAGGCATCATTATCCACAGTTTGATGCATTAGTGTGTCTTCCTCAACAGGTTAGTGATTGCCATTAGGGTGCCAACCTTTCTCATCTCTTCCATGTATTCCCTCCTTGTACTCCTCCCCATTTCTCCCCTATATGGGATTCTCGACTCACCAGAACCCTAGCTGCCTCTACCTATCTCTTTCTCATTGTGCCCTTCTGGTTGGCCGCGGGACAACGTCGAGAGATCTATAACACCGTGCGCCCTACTCATGCAATCTCACTAGTGACAGATCTAAATGGTTTGTTAGTGTTCCATTTCCTCCTCAGCATCATCCCCATCCACCAATACCCTCTTCAACCCAGGCATCACTATTCATAGCCCACCTTGGGTGACGTTGGTGAAGTGACAATGTGAGGCTCCTGACCTTGATTTTTGGTTAAACATGCTTGATTGCCTTAATTACATTCTTAAAACCTTAATCAAACCATAATATGTTCTTTGATATCGTGTGACAAACCTAAGTTTCAATTTTTCTCAAGTTTGGACATTGTTTGTGCAAGTTATGCAATTATATGCTTATTTTGGGCTTTTCTACAATTTACCCATCATTGAGGTTTTTCTTTCAATTTGTCACATGCATGCAATATATTATATGTTTTCTTATCATTCTTGAATGTTTTGTGGCATAGGGCGCCTTGTTACATCTTGTTTTGGTGGAGATACCTTTCTTGGGTTGAGTTAGGGTTTCACCCTCATAGATGAGCTACCTTTGAGGCCAAAGCTCGATAATCCCCTAGTTGGATGGGATCCAATGGTGGTTCATTAGGGGTCCCTTGATTTGTAAGGGTTTATGGCTTCCCCTCTTGAAGCTCCTTTGGTCGGTGGTTCACCTAGTGAGGTGCTCAAACGATGGTTTTCACCCTTGTGACCTAGGGTTTCAAAACCGATGGTCACCCTTCTTTGAAACTCGATGGCTACCCTGAGAAGCCATCATACGATGACCCTATAGACTCCCACAACTGATGGAGCTTCTTCTTTGCATGGACGTGACCATTTAGGACATGGACACATGGCAAACCTAGTAGGACACCTTAACCTTCTCTCCCCTAGCATCCATAGCTATATATACCTTCCCTCTAACATGCAAACGATCCCTTTGGACCCCCACTTTCTCTTCCTTGCTATCTATATATCTTCCCTCCTTTCTTGGTGGAGAATAAAAAGCCCAAGATAGAAGAAGGTGGTCAATCTCCTTGCATGTGTGGCTAGGGTTCAGATCTACCCTCCTTTTGAGCTTGTGAAGCTTTCTGTGCTTGTTCTTAACCTAAGCAAGTAAGTTGTCCCCTCTTTCTTTCTTTTCTCTTGTTGGCCTACCTCCTTCCTTCTTCTTGGTTGAAACCATTGTGTTTCATGGTAAATATTTCTCTAGAGGTTTAAGAACATTTATTTCTTACTTCCTTAACCTAGGATTTGCTTCCTCTTTGGAGAAGGAGCTAGTTTGGTCAAGTGGAGAGCTCAAGCTAGGATTTTCTTCTCTTTTCCCCGAGCTTCCTTGCTTTTGGAGCTGCATCTTCTTCCTAGAGGTGAGTTATATAATTTTCTCACATTTATTGCTTACTCCTAGCCTGCATGTACAAGATCTTGCTTAAAAATGAAGTTCTAAGTATAAATATGCTATCTTTGCCTAGGATTCAAGATTAAATGATATTTCTTGGGTATTTTATCATCATGTATGAACCTTAAACCTTGTGAAAGAACTTTCCTTGGTAGAGGAATCTCTGGACTTGCTTGCATGTGGACAAATAATGTTTTTTTCCCTTGAAATGGTAGTCATACTTAGGTTTTTTGAGCTATTTTACCTTCTTGCTTTGCAACATGATGACTTTGTTCTTGTTGCTATTTTTCTTAGCCTTTTTGTGCCAACCGATGGTGGTCACTTAGTTTCTATTTTGGTTTTCTCTTATGCACACAACCAATGGATAGGTTCCTTCTCACAAATGATGGTTTTCCTCACTCAAACGATGGTCTTCTCTTAGGGTTTTGTGCTGAACTACCTACTTGTTTTTGGAAATTGGTGGTTTTGTGCTTGGTTTTGTTTTGGTTGTGTTTCTTGTACCAAATGATAGTCTTGACCTTGTCTCTATTTTGGGGTTTTTGATTACCAAAGAAATATTGGTTTTAGTGCCCCTTGAAGTGGTGAACTCGATGGTCATCTTTCCCTACTCATCCAATGGTTTTTGAAGCTTGTTTCACCACCTGTTGAACAAACTCGACGGTCATACTGGGTTCCACAACCGATGGCTCTTCTGAGCCAACAACCAATGGCTTCTCTAATTCGATGGTAAAAAACCAATGGTTTTCTAACTCTAATATTCAATGGTTTCTTTGACCAATGGTCATCAAATGATGGTAGCGTTGGTTCAACACTCAATGGAGTCAACCAATGGTCCTTTTGACCACATGATCTGATGGTGGCCCTATGTATTGCAACCAATGGTGGCACTAGACACCACAACCAATGGTGGTCCAATGTGTCACAATTGATGGTGGGTCACTTGCTCACAACCAATGGTTTTGTCTATCCCACATTCGATGGTCTTGAGTAAGGGTCATGATTCGATGTTTTGGTTTGATGCTCCAACATTCGATGGTCTTGGGTGAAGCCCATGATTTCATGGCTTTGTTTGATGATGTATAATCAATGGATCAATGCCTTTAACTAGTAGTCTTGTCTTTTCCCTCGTATTAATGCAATCTGATGGTTAAATTTTGTGTTATGCACAGATCTATACTTGAAGATAGTATGGTATTTGATGGCAATGATTTACCTTATGCATCCATGATCCGATGGGGATTGTTGTGTATTAGGGTTTGTGTTGAATGCTAAATTTAACTTCAATGTAACTTGTCTTGTTGAACCTAACCCTAATGAAAATGGTGGATGTTGGTTAATTGATGAAGCCCTATTTTAGACTTCATCTTGTGTCATATTGCATTTCAATCACATTTGTGTAACATGCACTTATGGACATTATTTGCATGCTTTCCAAGCATTTAGACCATGTTTGGATGGAAGAAAGAGAGGAGTGATCCTAGGGTTTCTCTACCCTTGGAGAGGCCTAAACTGAAGTTCGAGGCTCCCTCAACCTACCCCTAGTGGTCAAAGCTCCATTGAAGCAAAGATGTCCAAGAATGAACCAAGTACAAGCTCAAAGTGCTGACACGAAGACCAACACGGCTGTGGTGCCACAGAATGGCCGTGCTACCTCACTCAAAGACAATAGAGTCAACTTCAAGCAATGCAAGAATCACCACGACTGTGCCACTCAGAATGGCCGTTGTAGATAGACCCAGAAAGGCTGTACCACCTTGCATGGCCGTGTGGCAGCTGATGCAGAATGGCCGTGGATCCAAGAAAAAGGTAGAGCATTACAAGCCACCGTGGCCGTGCTACCCTTGCCCCACTGCGGTCGTGCCACTTTCAGTTCAATACCACCCAAGTTACTGTGATTTTACTCCATTTTTCACCACGGTCATTCTACTCCACCATGACCGTTCTCACCTCACTCCACCACATCCATGGTGACCACCATGGCCGTGCTACTCACAAAAACCTAGCTACTTTTCCACTGCATTCTCCACTTTACCCCTACTTGACCTATTACTTCCCCCCACCTATATTACCTAGGTGGCGACTGGAGCATGAGGTTGACCACATCTAGGTACCTTCTATCACCCCATTTTCACCCCTTATCCATTCCATTCCATTTCCACCTCCATTTCACCCCATTTCCCCATTTCCACCACACAAATCTTCATTTCCAAGACTTCCATCCACTCCCACCATCATTCCATCATTCCACACAAGAATAAGGAGGAGGACGTCTTGCAACAGCTGAAGAGGAGGATCAATGCATCTACACCGAGCTCCATGTCTTCTTCTACCTCTTTCTCCTTTCTTTTTGTATTTTCCATTTCCATGAGTAGCTAGGCCCTTTAGGTGGGCTGTTTGGGAAAATGTTTTTCCATTTCTATGTTAGTTTGATACCATGTTGGGGGAAAATGATATGTAAACATTGTCATTTTGTTTGCTAATGATTATGTTATATTTTTATCTCATTCTTCATGAATTTCTTGTTGGTTCATGCTTTAAATCACCTAGGAATTTAGGAGAATTGCTTATATGTTTGAATTTTGGGATTTGCTCATAGGTCCAATTCATGGATGCCTAGCTAGCTACCCATCATTCTACATGCTAACCAATTCACATAATCATAGTTGAGAGATCTAAGTAGCTAGATTAGATGAATTTAGTGTGCTTAGCATGGAGCTTTCTCAAGGCTAGAATGTTGGTGATGGGAGGCATAAAACCACACTTCCACTCCCATTACTAACCTCAACCCCTAATCATCCTAATATCATCTAACCTATAAACCTAGTCTTGTTTAGACTCTAATTGAATTACACCTAAACCCTAATTGAATTGAGCCTCACAAGGGTAGTAGGAGGTGCTAGGGACTAGTTCCCCTATACACAACGTAGAATATCCATGGCCATTTACTAGTTTAGGATAATTCATTAGATTCTAGCTTATAGTTTGGTTTGATAATCTAAATGAAAAAAATAATGTCCACATATCATCCCCTAACCTAATTGATAAGTGCATTTCCTAAACATCCCACACATCCCTTTATTGCTATAAAACCTTAATTGCCTTCTTGTTTAGTTGGTGTTAGCTTAGTTAGCTCTTTACTTGTTTAGTTATCCTCTTGCCTTGTTCTTTCTTTGCTCTTGCTAGTTTAGATCTTTAATTTCTCTTTTTCCCTATTTGCAAGCTTAGTGTAGTGTAGACATCTTATTGCCTGTCTTATCATAGCTTTCTCTCTTTCTCGCTTGCCTTGTCTTTTATTGCTTAGTAGAATTAACTGTCTAGGGTTTACTTATGTTTTGATCTCATTTTCTTTCCTTTACTTGATTTCTTGTTCAACCTTTAGTGTAATAAAAAAAATCAACCATCAAACACTTCAAACCTAGACTCCGCACTAGGAACCTAGCCCAAAACTTACCTAGATCTAGTGCCCCTTTTTCTCCCTGTTGATCGACCCTATACTTTCCGCCCACCTATACTACAACATGACCCTGTACGCTTGCAGGTGTAGTGTTTTGGTTTATGTGAGTGTGTCAGAGTAGGACCCTTATAAATTTTAAAAGTGATACCACCGTGTGTCCTGATCTCGTGGGGTGCATCTAGTCAAATCATAATTTGTTAGTGTGTGCACCTCTAGAGGGACACACCAAGATCTCTAGCATCGTTTCCAGGGAGTAGAGGCGCTCGACCTAACTAGTTACTTTTTCTTTGATTTTTTCCTACTGCCCTCATCATTGCTATTATTTATTCTTTATTTTTTACATTCTTTGTGCACATTGGTTTACTAACTTTCCCTCTTTTTTTGGTTTTGGTTTGTTCATGTGACAAGCCACTTGAGAAATACAAGATGGAAGGCCAAAATGCACCTCACAAGGCACTTCAAGATTACTTCATGCCTAGAAACTACAAATTGCTAATTGCTAGCATAGTTTATCAAATGCTAGGGGAGAATTTCTCCATCCCTCCAGGTCTTCTTGGGATCCTTCCCACCTTCTACAGCTCAGAGGATGAGAATCCCTACAAGCACTTAGACTCCTTCCTTGAAGCATGCTCCACCTTTAGGATGCTGACGACTAGTGATGACACAATTCAATTGACCTGGTTCTCATTCTCCCTCAAAGACAAAACCAAAGATTGGTATGATTCAAGGAGGGACATCATGAGTTGGGAAACAATGAAGAATGCATTTTTAAGGTAATTCTACTCTATTGCAAGGTTTACACAAATGCGGCGTGCCATAGTGAGTTTCAGTCAAATGGGCAGTGAGTAGTTTCACAATGCTTGGGAGAGATTTAAGAAGATGTTGAGAGAGTGTCTGCACTATGAGATCCCTTTGTGGAAGCTAGTTTAGTCCTTTTACTCCGGTCTATCTCCAAAGAGTCAAGCTTCAGTAGATTCTTCTTATGGAGGAGTTTTCATGGCTAGGACACCTGCGGAGATATGTCCATTGTATGAGCAGCTGGCAGAAGGTTTAAGAATCCATGCTTTTAGAATGATGAATGACGGTGGCCATGCCTTTGGTGTTACATCTCTGACTCTCTGACTCATAATGACTCAAGCCCACAAGTGATGAAGATTCTTTGTGACATGGTGAGCTTCATGAAAAACTAAGTGACAAATGTTCCTTGCCACTCAGTCACTTGTATTGAGTTCTATGGTGAAGAAAAGAAACACCTCACTCCTATAGATACTAGGAACCACAAAGTCCAAGATACAACTCAAGGTTTGAGGAAGAGGTTCTCTCTAGGTTGAAAAGTTTTGATATGTCCAAAAGAATGTTACAAGGCTTGAGGAAAGGATAGAGAAACTGTCTTCCATACTTTCTCTCCAAGAAGAATTTTTTTCTTAAAAACCCATCTTAAGTTTCAACGAAGCAAGTGGGACACTGCCTTCCTCACAAGTTTTCTATAGTCCACCTCCTATGCAAGTGCATCCCATATACCACTTCCAAGGCCATCCAAAGCCTTACACACATCCCCCCCCTCCATCAACACAACTTTCTCAACAATTCACTTTTCAACCTCAATTCCCCCCTTCACTTCAATTTCAATACAAAGTTACATCTCTGCCTCCTCCACATCGACAACTAGATCCCCCTCTCCACCATGAGCAAGGAAGTGTAGTGACAATTCTAAGGAGTGTGAAATCTCTTGAGCAGCCTGTAAGTCAAAGAAAGGTTGATAAAGCAAAGCAAAGCATAGGTAGCCAAGTGTTGATACTTTGATTGAGATTATCGAAGATGATGTTGTGATACCTCCTATTGAGTTTATGATTCCATGTGCTCCACCTCATACTCCATTTGCAGGTCCTACCATCCCTAGTGTTCCACTTCATGACATGCCATAAGAGAATCATACTGATGCAAGTAAGGCCAAAGCAAGTGAGCCACCATTCATTGAAGCATTAGATGAGCCACCAGAAGTAAGGAGGAGACAAAAGCACAATTTTGACATTTTGAGGTGTTTTTCCAAGTTAAGGTCAACATTCCATTATTGGATGATATCAAGAAAAGCCCACCATATGCCAAGTTTCTTAAGAACTTATGCACTATGAAGAGAAGGTCAACGGGGATAATACCAAAGAGAGTCAAGTTGACCCAACAAGTGAGCTCAATCCTCCAACACTCACTTCTTGTGAAGAGGAAAGACTCAGAGCCCCACTCATACCTAGCTACATTGGGGGACAACACATAGACAATCCCTACTAGGTTTGGGATCTAGTGTGAATTTGATGCCATATAGTGTCTATGTTCAGCTGGTCTTAGGAAAGTTGAAACTGGCACATTATTCTCCAATTGGCATATCGTTCCATCAAAGTGCCAAGAGGAAGAGTGGATGATGTTTTGGTGATGATAGACAAGGAAAGAGGCACAATTTTCTCGGTAGATTTCATTATTCTTGACATGGATCTGGATGATAGGAAGATCCCCATCATCTTGGGAAGACCATTCTTATCTACAGCTGATGCCGAGATACATGTTCACTATGTCATAATGATAGTCTCTTTCATGGAAATGAAGATAAAGATCATCATATACAAGTCCTCAACCTGATGAGTTCAAGATGAGGATATTGGACTTGGTTACTTCAAGAGTCTGATTGGTCATTTGAGAGAAGAAGATCCGAATGAGAGACTTGATGACAACTTTGGTGATCAAAGGGATGAGGAGCATAGGTTGAGTGCAAATGAGAGATGCATTCATTGCAAGAATGGGCACATCAGAATTCCAAATGGTTGAGAAATTGAAGAATATCCAAGAAGCCTAGCTGAAGGCATGAAACTCAATGCTTGTGGGAGGAAATCCACATAGGTTTTGAAATTTTTCACCCAACCTTCCATTTTTGACACTTTTCATTATTTTTACACTTTTCCAAGAAAACACACACACACACACTTATTTTTAATAGTTTTTGTTTAGTTTTAAGATGTGCAAGTGAAAACAGGTTGAAATGAGGAAAATTAGATGAAAATTAGACAAAGAATTCATGAAAAATAATTTTGGACAAAAGATTTGATGTTTTGATGAGATTCAAGTTGAAATGAACTGCCACAATACTCACCGCAGTCATGGTGTCATGGGGTGCTACACTCAAATCAACAAATAAATCAAGAAAATTGAAGAACAGACTCAACACGGTCGTGCAAGGAAGCACAACCGTGTAGCTATCAAGTCAAAATAGCCATGTGGAGTGCCACAACCATGCAGTAGGTGAGCCACCACAACCATGCCATGCATCATAGTTGTGCTGCAACCTGATCCAACAACTTAAGTCAGAAATCAATAATTTTTCTAACTCTATTTCATTTCTCCAAGAATAGAATGGTCGTGCATGTGACCTAGCAACCATTTAGAGACTCCCAGATACCCTTCCACCTTTGATTTGTCCTCAAATCACCCCCAAACCATCTCCAATCGACCCCCTACCATTTCCACTACTCTAACTGTGACAACCTGTTACACTAAATGAGATTACTCAAAACACAAAACTCGATCACTCATTAATTAACCACAAACCCATAAAATAGGGTAAATTAAAACCGATTTCAACATTTCCCAATTGCTAAAAAACATTTACATAAAGGCCTAACAACTTGCTTTATTTCATATAATGCTCAATATCCTTTACCATTGCTCTATCGCCTCAGCTACAACATAAACTTTACAAAGGAACACTATCCGTCATATTTCCCATATACAAGCATCAACATGATATTGAAAGCTCGATTAAATCAAAACATTAGATATAAACTTTTCACCCAGACTTGAGAGTATAGGGACGACTTTAGAATACACTAGACAATAAGCTACCATTTATAGGGTTCATCACCTCAGTTTCCCTTCCTACCATGGTTCTGTTGCCACTATTGCCTATCACCTAAAAAGATGTGGTGACCCATGAGGTGATACCTAGTTCCAACAAGATATATAACTCTCTCCAAAAGATATTGATTACATCTGATTAAACAGTAGACAACTAAGCAGTTGGAGTATTTAATAATTAATTGAACAGATTGAACAGTTCAAGTGTGCTAAATAGATCAAGCAAATAATCTTAGCAACAAGTATGGTTATCACTGTATATATAGGTAACAGGTAAATCCATTTCTATGGATAGATATCTACTCAAAGTTCATCAAATTGCATCTAATAAAAATCATCATCATTAATCTAACTATCATCATATGCCTTGCTAACAGCACAAGCAATCTAGTAGCATAAGCATCCCTGACATCATGAATATGTCTAGTAACATAACATGGCTATCAATATTGCCATGTCAAATAAAGGGAACAAATCTATATCATAAGTATAGCTAACATCATAGCACAATTAAATGCATAGGAATGATTAGAAGTTTAAGCATTTCTAATTACATAGGCATGGCTAGCAATATTAAACATAGCTAGCAACATCATCTTAACTATCAGTGTCAGTATATCTGACAACATATGCATGTTTACAACATGAGCATAACTACAACATAAGCATATCTATCATATCGTATTGTACTATACATGATCTCAGTGAAAAGAAAGAAAACAACAGTTATCATCCAATATAAAGTGTTGTGTATCACCCTAAATAGATATGCTACATGACTGTCTTACATCTTTTAATACTGTCATGAGGATTTGAGTCGTACCACCCAAATCCAACTGACCACTACTAAGTCAAAATCAATGCCCTACAAGATCTATGGAAGAGCCAAACTCCAAGATCTTCTCCATACTCAATCAGTACGAGTCTGCATGACAATTACATATAGTCAATTTGCAAGACAGTGACATATAGCCATGTAACTAGCCCATCTTGGTACAGGTCACAACGCTAGCATCCAGGGTATTCAAACCCAATCACTGAGTTACAACTACAATTGTCCTCTAATTACATCATGTTAATCACTAGGACCCGACCATATTCATTCTCAAAAAGTAGGCTAGGTATGACCTCAGCCATCCTCCTAAAACACTTGGTGTCAGGATGACAAGCACCCTGTATACTCAACAATTTGCACTCTGAGTTTCCCATAGGAATACTTATTTCACCATCCAACAAGTTATGACACTGAAGATGGTCTATGGCATGGGGAACTACATGATTAGGGTTTCACTTGATTAGTTATCTCCAATTGGGTGAATTAAGGCTGCATCAAACAAGTGGACAAACAAATCCTAATTCATCTCTAGCAAACATTTCTATATAACAACATCAGAAGATATAAAACGTATGAGACATAATTTCTCATCTCAATATCACAGGGCATTATTCATCTATCAATCAAAAGACTATACTTGTCATCACATCATCATCACATGGTACTATTCATTACCATTCAAGAGACTACACTTTTCATCACACTATCACATGATATAAATCCTTCACAATATCACAGGATATAGACCCTTGTCTAAGAGGATTACACCTCATTCAGGGATAACCATGCCCAAAGGTCATTAAGACCATCACATTATTCCTTTCAAGTTCATCATTATCTTTCCATGCCTTATAACAAGGCTCAACAAACATCGCCACACATGTGATGCATGAGCTCAACATGATATTGCATTTAATAACTAAAAGATGTTTACATGATAACATTGCATGGTTATGTTAGCATTTAAGAGCATTCCTTTATTATATCACATATAAGGAAGCTATATGATTGGTCATCATTATACTTATAGTGTACAAGTTTTGTATAAGAAAGCATAAATTATAAAGATATGATGACCAATAGTTAACACATAAGAGTTTCAATCATTCATTAGGAAGGATATTCCATCATTATATTAATCATTCAAAGAAATATAACATGATTAACCATCATTCTCTACTTGTGTTAGGTTTAGGTTTAGCAGGGTAAGTTACATTGAATTTATAGTTCAACATTCATTCATAAACCTTAACCCATAGCATCCCCATATAATCTTGGATGCATAAGGCACAACATCATCATCATATTCCAGACTATCCTCAAGTATGGATCCACACATATCAAGGTGTAACCATTAGGTTATAGTATACTAGAGCTCCACAACTATAAGATAGAATCCATTGTGCTATTATTCCACTAAGGAAGGTTAATCATAGTTAATCATCATCACCTGAGTTCATTAGGATTAAGTGTAACATGATATATCCCATTAGGATTACATATTAACACAATATGGTCATTATTATTTCTATTCATATGAGGAAAAAGGTAAGAAAACCTTATTAAGGTCAAATATCCATTGATTCTAAAATCATTAAACCCATATCACCATACCACAACATCATCCAGAACCATTAGATGTTGAAAAGGTAAGACTATTGGTTATTTACATAAGTAAACACCTTGTATAAGACACTTATGAAGTCATTAAGTTGTGACCTAGAAAGAGTCACCATTAAACCCTAAACATCTCTTATTTAATAACATAAAGGGGGCACCATAGATTGTGGGATTAAAACCATAATTGGTTGTACATTTTAAGCAAGCATCATCTCAATAATCAAGCTCCTTAAATTGATCACGTAAGGGAAACCATCAAATTCAGATTATTAGAAATCATATATAATATTATAGGTTTCAATCCAAAGCATTGGTTGTTGAATAATCCAATATCAACCATTCTATCAAGTCCATTACTCAAAACTAATAGATGAAGAAGTGTTAGATCCTAACCATTGGATCAGGTTCATATTTCAAAATCATCCATTGGAGTATAATTCTAACCATGAGATCAATTAAACCAATAAAACATTGGTTTAGGGCTTAATTGATACTAAAATTACACCCTTAAATCACCATTGGTGGTGATGACCTGATCCACCATTGTTTGTGATCATTAAGTCACCATCGGTTGTTAGAACAACACAATATTCATTTAACACCATTAAATGTTAAGCTAATGTCATCATTGATTGATAGAATCATTAGAGAATCAAACCATTGCTCATTGAGATCCCAAGAGAGACTAATAATAACCTAAGATGTGACTAACATTTCACATCATCGTTTATCACCCTTGGTTACCACCTTCGGCTGTCATGAAGACCACACCATCGAGTCATGCGTTTAGAGAAGAAAACAACCTAGAAACCATAATATGGACCATCGGTTGATAGGTTCTTAGGACCATAGGTGGTGATAAAAACCTGAACTAAGTAATATTCTTCCTTAGGAAGAACTTGCACATGATTATAGGTTCATATATAACTAAAAAAAAGGAAATACTATAAAAATCGAATTCTAAAACAAGCTTAGCTTCTTAATGCTTAAATCACCATTTTTAAGTAAGAACATGAGCTAACAAGCTTATAGTAAGCAATATAAGTAAAGAGGGTTACAAAAATTGCCTCTATTGAGAAGAAAAGACTTCTATAAGCAATAAAATTGAGCAAAGAAGGCAATAAAACCCATGTTTTAGATCTGAACTCGACCAAGTAGGCACCCTTCTCCACAAGGAAGCAAAATACTAGAAGAAGAAGCAAGAAAGGTAGATTCTTGAGTTCTAGAGAAACTTCTACCATGGAACAACAAGGTTTTGACATAGATAAAGGTAGTAGGAAGAATAAAAGAGTAAGAAACGGAGGAAATAAGGGGATACTTACTCATTTAGGTTAAAATCACCAAGAAGGAGCTTTAGAAACACTAAAGGAAGCAAATCGTAATCCTAGATGCTTCTACCAAGAAGATCCACACCTTCTTCCTTAGACAATAGCTATAAGGTCAAACAGAAGAAGGAAGATGCTATTATAAAAAGGGAAGTGGTAGAGAGAAAAAGTTTCATTTTGGAGCTTAAGGATAGATATATAAAGCTTGGAGGATAAGGTAGAGAAGAAGCATGAGGCATAAAAGTAGCTACCCATGTGTCCATGGCCTTAAACTATTAAGGATATACAAGAAACCACACAATAAGCTTCACCACCATTCATGGAGACCTTATTAGGCACCGTTTGTTGAATTTCCAAGCCACACAAATAAACCATTGGTTGATAGCTCCTAAATGTAGCTCATCCATAAAGGGGTAAACCCTAAAATACCCTTGAAGAAAACACCTCTAAAATAAGGTTCAACTAGGCGCCCCATGGATCAAAAAGCTCAAGAATGATAAGATAACATACAAGGAACACAATGAATGGATAAAGTGTAAGTAAAACCTCATATTTGGGTAAATTGCATAAAAGTCCAACATGTGCATAAAATTGCATAACTTGCACAAATAGTGTCCAAATTGGACTAAATTTGAAACTTATGCTTGTCACATGATACCAAAGCATATCACAAGTTTAGATTAGGGTTCTAAGAATTTAATTATGGTAATTAAGAATGTTCAACAATTTAAGAAAGGTTAGGGGTCTCACACTAAACTCTAGATTCCATCCATTTTCATCTATAAATTCTCCAATTTATCTCCAATCTGCCCCAACAACCCCATTCTTCTGAGAAAACCAAAAATCACTAATAACTTCACCAATATTAGTCAAAGATGAAGAAAATGTTTAAGAAAGCCATGACTAAGACCAAGGAGGTCATTTCCTATGGACGACGACCCAACAATGCATCATCTTCAACTCTATCGACATCCTTAGCCCCTCCACCACCATCGAAAACCTTTGGTTCATAAGGAGAATCACCACATATAGAGACAAATATGGACCCTATGATGGAGGAATCCATGAGATTTCTACCAGAGGTGAGACAGTATCCTGACCGCCCATTTCCTTCAGAGCATTGCCACTGCCGTCATCAACCCGACCCTCAATTTCCTCAGCTCGACCGTCAGTTTCAGCGGCACGACCTTTGACATCTACGACACCACAGTCACAACCACAACCACAACCTTAGCCTCGAGAAAGAATACAACTACTTTTCAATGAGTAAGATGAGATTATGCAAGATGTATCACAAGAGAATGCACCTGATGAGCAACAAGAAGAAACACTTGAAATGAGAAAGAAGGTGAAGAAGCCAAAGCACCCAGAGTGCCTAACTCATAGGGTGATTGCCACCCGCTACCCATGCCAAGTGACAATGGAGACCCTAGGCTTAATTGAGTATTTTCAAGGTGTGATGGAATTAATGGGATTGTACGAGGTTCTGACTATAGTCCAGGAGACCTACATGGAGCTCATGCATCAGTTCTTTGCCACTTTGGAGAAGGATTCCAATGATGGCAAAGACGCCATTAGAGTCATGATTGGAGATAGACGTTGGGTCATCATTTCATCCATGATAAACAATTTTTTTTCTCCAAGTTAGGACATGTAGACTCTCTTAGATAATGGCAAGACAGAAAAAGAGTGCCAGTGCCAGTTTTACTTCTATGTGGAAGGCATTCACCGGTCACAATGACTATGTAGCGGGGAAGTCAAAGACATGTTTGCTCCATAACCCCTTCCTACACTATGTTCAGAAGGTTCTTGCGAACACTATTTTTGGCTGCTATGAGAATCAAGGGAGTTGATGAAAGAGGGACTTGTGCATCCTAGGATGGATGACGAAGGGAAAGCATGTGAATCTAGGTGCATTAATGATTGATCATCTGAGGACAGTCCCATCCAAGAGTAAGAATCCATTCATTTTGGGAGGTATTGTGACATCAATTTCCATTGTCTTAGATCACGATGTTTTTGGATACACCAAGGCAGAAGGGGGAAAATTAGTATACTTGTAATTTCTCATCCGTTATTCGATGATTACAATTGTTAATCAGATTTTCATATATTATGTCAACCCCCATACCCAGGCATCCCACTGGAACGTCAGTACCACACTACACCTCTCTTAGGGGAATTTGGTCCCACTCTTGAGTTCTTGGTATATTTGAGGGGATGGGAGAAGGAGAACCCTCATGACACTTTCTAGAAGCCACAAATCATTCCAGGGGATTAGAAAAGTCACATGCAATGACTAAGAGTTGGGGGATAATTAAGGAGAGAAAGGCACACAGGGTGAGGCGACAAGAGACAGAGACATCACAACAGCCACAGCAACATTCAGTGAATGCATACGACATGTCGACTATACATGCACGACTGGAGGGCATTCAATGCACATATGATAGGATTCTGAGGGCATAGGAGGGATATCAATGCACACATGATGCAATTTGGTTAGATCATTAACATATGCATTATAAGATCAACCAGATGTATCAATTTCAGCATGCCCAGGCCCAAAGGAACCCCCCAAAAGGGGGAAGATTGGTGGGGCGCACAGTCTGCATACCAAGATTCCTAGCCGCCTCCACAGTCAGACTACTGGGGCACCTACTACCAACATCCTCCACCATAGGGAGGAGTACCACCAGAGCCACCACCATGATCATCTATCCTATCACTCCTAGACTTTACTATCATGCTGAGGACAACATGGTTCAAAAGTTTAGGGTGGTAGGGCGGTATGTCTTTTAGCTCATTTCACTCAATTTTCTTTTCACCTACCGTTTAGTTTTGTTTTCTTGCTCTTTCTATCTAGATTATATTTCATCTACTTTTCATGCTTCCATGTCATGTAGTTTACTTTTTGTCAATTTTTGTGTAATTTTCAGATTTTTTCTCTTTTTGACATGCATTGCACATCATGTAGTTTTTTGTAATTTTTTCATGTTTTAACTAGGATTTGCTTGTTTCTTGCTTTATTTTCCATAATGAAGGCTTAGATGTGATTGAAGGCAACTTGGTACCATTTTGGCCAATTTTTCCCAAATTTAGAATTTCTTTCCTAAAAGTGTGTTTTGACCCAATCTCTACTTGTTTGATTCAAATTGATGACCTTGGACAAATGCAAGTGAATTATCATGGTTTAATGCTAGATGTACTCAATCTTGACTTTTTAAATGTGAACCACCTCTCTTATGTGTGTGAACTATTTGGTTGAATTGTGATTAAAGCAAGCCACAAATACTTAGAGTTTTGTAGATACTCATGATAGAAATGTGGATTTGATATTGCTAATTCATGTGGTGTGTCATTTCTTTATGAAATTGTTGGAGTAACTTTCATGCAGAAGATCTCATGTTGAAGTCTATATTATTAACCACTCTTTGACTCACTCTTCTTCTACCATCTTATTGCACCTCCACCTCATGAAAGGATACCAAAGTGCACATATTCAGCTGTGGCCACCTCCAAAAGTTTGGGGTGGCCACATCTATATCTCCCTGCTTCACTCTCATCACCATACAACGTATCCACACCAATGACAAAGAAAAAGAAAAAAAATTGCAAAAAGAAAATAATGGATGCTCATGTTTAAGAGCATCTAAATAAAGAAAAGATGAGTGTGTAAAAGAACTCCAAACTCTCACCTCAACCCTTTCTTCCTTTTGCATGCCCATGGAGCTAGGAAATGTCAAACCTATCTCATTTTGTCCCTTTTCGCAACCATGTGGGTTACTTAGTGTGTATGGACATGTGAAATCAAATGGTTGAATGTATACATCAAAATTATTCATTTTTGACCTTTACGAAATGGTTTACCCGGAGTGATATGACAACCATATGGATTGATTGTGTTTTCTATGCTTTATATTTGAAGTTTGCAGGCTCAATGCTCTAATCATGATTGGTTTGTGAAAGAGGAGAGGTGGAATGTATGTACTTAGTTATCTTTGAGCCCATTTAGTTAATATTCTCCTATTGCATTGCATTTGTCATTTATTGATTGTAAAAAAAATTGTAGAGAGATTGAGTTGGAACATACTTGAGAACAAGTATGTTTTAAGTTTGGGGTGTTGATGCAGTCCTATTTTAGGGCTTCATCTTGTGTCATATTGCATTTCAATCACATCTATACCTATTAGATTACATGTTATTTTCTATAATATGCATATTTGTGTAAAATGCACTTATGGAATATTTGCATGTTTTCCAGGCATTTAGACCATGCTTGGATGGAAGAGAGAGAGAAATGAGTGGTCTTAGGGTTTCTCTACCCTTGTAGAGGCCTAAAGTGAAGTCTGAGGCTCCCTCAACCTACCCCTAGTAGACAAAGATCCATTGAAGTAAAGATGCCCAAGAATGAACCAAGTATAAACTCAAAGTGATGACATAGAGACCCACACGGTCGTGGTGCCACAAAATGGTTGTGCTAGATCACTAAAAGACAACAAAGTCAACTTCAAACAGTGAAAGAATCACCACGGCCGTGCCACTCAGAATGGTCATTGTAGATAGACCCAGAACAACTGTGCCACCTTGCACGCCCGTGTGGCAGCTGATGTAGAATGGTCATGGAGCCAAGAATGAGCAGAGCATTCCAAGCCACCATTATTGTGGTGACCACCACTGCCATGCTACCCTTGCCGCGCCACGACCGTGGTGACCGCCATGGCCGAGCCACTTTCATTTCAAAACCACCCAAGTTACTGTGAATTTACCACATTTTCACCATGATCATTCTACTCCACCATGACCGTTCTCACCCCACTCCACCACAGTCGTTCTACCCACAAAAACCTAGCTACTTTTCCACTACATTCCCCACTTTACCCATACTTGATCTATTGCTTCCTCTACACCTATATATACCTAGGTGGTGGATGGAGCATGAGGCTGGCCACCTCTAGCTACCTTCTATCACCCCATTTTCCCCCTTAGCCATTCCATTCCATTTCCACCTCCATTTCACCCCATTTCCCCATTTACACCACAAAAACCTTCATTTTCAAGCCTTACATCCACTTCCCACCATCATTCCACATCTTTCTACCCAAGAAGAAGGTGGAGGACGTCTGGCAACAACTGAAGAGGAGGATCACTCCATATACACTGAGATCCATGTCTTTTCTACCTTTTCTCCTTTCTTTTTGTATTTTCCATTTCCATGAGTAGCTAGGCCCTTTAGGTGGGCTATTTGGGGCCAAAAATGTTACTTTGATACCATTTTGGGGGAAATATGTAAACATTGTAATTTCTTTTGCTAATGATTTGTTTTATTTCTATCTCATTCTTCATGAATTGCTTGATGGATTATGCTTAAAATCACCTAGGAATTTAAGAGAATTGTTTATCTGTGTGAATTTTGGGATTTGCTCCTAGGTCCAATTCATGGATCCCTAGATAGCTACCCATCCTCCTACATGTTAACCAATTCTCCTAACCCTATTTGAGAGATCTAGGTAGCTAGATTAGATGAATTTAGTGTGCTTAGCATGGAGCTTTCTCAAGGCTAGAATGTGGGCGATGGGAGTCCTATAACCTCACTTCCACTCCCATTACTAATCTTATCCCCTAATCATCCTAAGATCATCTAACCTAGAAACCTAGGTCCGTTTAGACTCTAATCGAATTACACCTAAACCCTAACCCAATTGAGCCTCACAAGAGTAGTAGGAGGTGTTAGGGACTAGTTCCCCTATACACAACCTAGCATATCCATGGCTAGTTAGTAGTTTAGGATAATTCATTAGACTCTAGCTTGTTGTTTGGTTTGATAATATAAATGAAAGCATAAATGTTCACATATCACCCCCTAACCTAATTGATAAGTGCATTTCCCAAACAGCCAACACCTCCCTTTATTTCTTTGAAACCCTGATTTCCTTCCTATTTATCTAGTGTTAGCTTAGTTAGCTCTTTACATGCTCAGTTGGCCTCTTACCTTGTTCTTGCTTTTCTCTTGCTAGTTTAGATATTTAATTGCTCTTTTGCCCTATTTTCTAGCTTAGTGTAGTGTAGACATCTTCTTCCTTCCTTAGCATAGCTCGCTCTCTTTCTCACTTGCCTTATCTTTTATTGATTAATAGAATTAACTGTCTAGGGTTAACTTAGGTTTTGATCTCATTTGCTTTCCTTTACTTGATTTTTTGTTCAAACCTTAGTTTAATCAACAAAATCAACCTTCAAACCCTTCAACCCTAGACTCCGCAGTAGGAACCTAGCCCAAAACTAACCGAGCTCTAGTACCCCCTTTTCTCCCTGTGAATTGATTGTATACTTTCAACCCTCCTAAACTATGACATGACCCCATGCACTTGTGGTGTAGAGTTTTAGTTTATGTGAGTGTGTCAGTGTAGGTCCCTTATAAGTTTTGAAAGTGATTCCCCCATGTGTCCCAAACTTGTGTGGTGCATCTAGTCAAATCATAATTGGTTAGTGAGTTCACCTCTGGTGGGACGCACCATTACTCATGCTATTCTTCCTTGTATGATCGATATGATGATGGAATATTCTCCCTAATGTTGATTGTAACCCTAATGTGTTAACCACTGGTTATCATAGCCTTATGATTGATGCTTTCTTATGCTAAGTTTGTAAAATATAAGTATGATGGTGGTATATCATACATAGCCTTCTTTTAGGTTGATATAATGAAGGGATACTCTTAATGGTAAGATAACCCTACTATGTTATTCTATGAACATCTTTTATCTATTTAATGCAATATCATGTTGAGTCTGTGTATCACATGTATGATGATGGTTTGTTGAGCCTTATTATAAGGTATGTAAATATAATGATGCTCTTGCAGGAAATGACATGATGGTGTTAATGACCTGTGCACATGTACTGAGCCCTATGGAGGTGTAATCCTCTCCTTGTTGAAAGGGGTTGGTACCCTAGGATAATGCGATAAGGATTTGTATCATGTGGTGGTATATGACAAGTATGGTCCCATGAATGGAAATGGAATAATATCATGTGGTGTTGTGGTTAGTAGTATACATAATACCTTTTATATATCCTGAAGTTGCTATATATCAATGCTTGCTAGAAATGAATTAGGGTGTGTATGTCCACTTGTTTGATGCGGCCTTAATTCACCCAACTGGCAATAACTAATCAAGTGAAAACCTAATCATGTAGTGCCCCAAGCCATAGAACCAATCAGTGTCAGGACTTGCTGAATGGAAAAATGAGTATTCCTAAGGGAAATTTGGAGCACATACTTTTGAGTATGTGGGTTGTAGGTCGTGTAAATCCTTGACATCCAAATCCAAAGGTTATCGAGGATGGATGTGGTCATGCCTTGGTTTGAGAATTGGTATAAGTGATGTGATTGAGGACAATTGTGGTTGTACCTCAGATGATAGTGTGGTATATACCCTGGTTTTGGGCGTCGTGGCCTTTAATGAAGGATGGGGCCGTGTTTAGCAACTTGACTATATGTCACTACATGTAGCATGACTGTTATGTCATTGCTTTTCACTCATACTAGCTGAGGGTGGGAGATCTTAGGATGTCGATACTCTTAGATCTTGTACAAAACTGAATAGCACTTCGTAGTGGTCAGTTGGAGTTTGAGTGGTATACCTCACTCTCCCCAATGCTTAATAAAAGATGTAACCATCTGTGTAGTATATTTGTTAGGGTTATACACAATGTTTCACATTGGATGATAACCCTTGTTTGCTCCTTTTATATATAGATGTTGTATAATGAAATATAGAAGATAGCCATGCTTACGAAGTTAGAAACTCATGCTGATATGTATAGATATGCTTAAACTATTAACCATGCTTATGTAGGTAAATATATTATCCTATTAGACATGCTAATAATTGTTAGCCATACTCATGATACTAATTAGACTCATGATGATAGTTATGCCATAGTGTTAACTACACATGATGTATGAAACGAATGTTAAACTTTCAATTCTATGAATAAGACTCAGAATAGAACTATTTCCAAGAAGTTTTATACCTGGTAATGTTATGATGTTATATAATCTTATATCTCCATTTAATTTCTTAACTTGATGTAATAAATAAGTGTTGATGAGAGTTATTTCTCTCCCTGGGACATGGGTCTCACCTCGTGGGTCACCACATATTTTTAGGTGATCTGAAGTAGCGGCAGTAGACCTGTGACAATGAGGAGGAGCTATGGCGATTGACCTTAGAGAAGGTTGTCTAGATGTCTAGTGTGTCCTAGAGTCATCCATGTACTCTCAGGTCTAGGTGGGAAAGTTTGTATATGATGTTTTAATTGAATCGAGTTTTTGGTAGCATTTTGATTCTTGTATCTGTGGATAATTCTCTTTTGAATGTATATGTTGTGGTTGAGGATACAAAATAATTGTAAAAGATATTTGCATAATATACAAATATAAGCAAGATGTTGGGCTTTTATGTAAATGTTCTTGATTATGTTGGTGAAATAAATCAATTTTAATTATCCTCCTTTTTTCTATGTGGTTAATTATTGATCAATTGTGTTTGGAGTTTTTGGTAATCTCATTTAGCATGATGTATTCTCACAGTCAGTATCCTCACCAGTAACATCGCCAATGCTACCTGCAAAACAACCTCCACAGACAACATTGTGTCAAGCATAGGTACCAACAACACCCCTTCCCTTCTTTTTTATCTTCCTATCCACTCTTTCCTCGTCCTAAACCCTAATCGTCTCTCCACTTCACTTACCTTACACCCAACTCCCTGTAGCATACCTGTAATAGATCACTCTTCATACAGGTTCCTCTACAATCACCCCACCAACCATAGCCCACACATCCACCTTGTGCTCGTCCATCATGGTAGATGGAATTACCACCAAAGGTTCATATGGATAGCTATCGCAACAATTGTTCTCCTCGTAGTCTGCTAAATCCCAGATCCCAAAACATCCAAAAACAGATCAACCACTGATCTCCATGCCAATAGTAGCCTTCTCTCAGCCAAGAGTTTGGACCCCTGACATCTTAACCTCGTTGTTTTTCCCTCTCTTCTGAACTTCATGTGCCAACATATTCAAATGATCACTCATGATAGGATTTTAGAAGCTAGATGACTACTATGGTATGTTGAAGGAAAAGACAACCACCTTGAGAAGATGGATGCACTTCCAACAAGCCTCAATGCTGAGGAATCATTTATGGCCAAGTCCAACAACTATGCAGATGATACAATAGATGAATCTTTGCCCACTGGTTTTAACAAATTCTAACTTCGATGAAGATCTAATCTGGTGACTAGATGTGCCCTTCGATTCTTATACATGAGATTGCATGTCAGTCCACAATCCTTGCTGATGGAAAAATGATTATAGGAATATTGATATGGAAAATATATACTTAGTAAACTATGAATTGAAATTAGTAACTATATTGGGCCATTTTGTTAGTGTATAACTCTATATGCATCACTAGATAGGTTTTTCGTGGTGAGAGATTTTCATACATGGACTGTATTGGTATCTTAAACTAGATAATTATGAACATACTAGAACATGCTTAATCATTAACTACACTGACCAGTAGACCCTTTACATCTGTAATCTATACATGGGTGACACATACAATTTAGCTTCAGAGCAACACCATACAACCCACAACATACCAGATCTTCATAAAACTACCCTCTCGTCAACTAGATTCATAGGGCCACGATCATTCTAACACTCCCCGACTTCTTCCCATCCATGGTAATGAGTACCATCACAAACTGCAATGCCATGACACTCCTTCTAGCAACCTACAATGATATAGACCTACAAACATCACAAGCAGGGCCACATCCACTGCCCTCCTTGAACACTCTCATCACTTAGATCAAGAATAGGGTTCCTCTTTGAAATGGCTGATGGGTTATCCACTTCATAACTTCATCACCCCGATGGGTGTCTGACTAATAAAGAGACATCGTGAGAACACCTAGATGGTCATGAATCCCAGAGAGCCCAAAATATGCAACACCACCATTACTTGGTCTTGACAAGGCAGATGACAACCTGCCAACACCATGGCACCTACTGCGCTAGGCCTTGGGCCCCACAATCATCCTCACATGTGATCTAATATGCAACCTACTACTTCCACAATGACTCAGAACATCTGCCTTACTTCTCCATCTTCCTCAAAGAACAACCAATGCAAGAGCTTCAAGTCTACACCAAGGAGATTGAGAGCAAGCTAAACACATAAGAGTTCAATCATAAACCGACCTATCTCATATGAACTTGTTGATCATTTGTAACTGATCCTCGAGTAGGTTAGTTATCTCCTCCCTCTTTTGCATATTATGATAAATAGATTCAGATGATAGTATATGAAGTATATTCGGCTATCTTGATGGTAATTAGGGTGCCTTAGACACATTATATAGTTAATATGACAACATATATGATTAGTAACCCTAATGTTACTACTTATAAAATATATATAAGTGAATAAATGAATAGGAATTTATGTAATTCTAGTATATCCAAATGGATTATATCATAAACAATAATTTAGTCCATACTATAATGTTTGAAACCATAGGTATGTATGTATGTGATGAACTTGAAAATATCAATCACACTAATCTAGATATGACTATATACATTAGTTTCTAAATACTAAAGATCCTAATAAATACAATCCAGTATAATTTTCTCTTTGGTATGGTAGTCAATGATAATATGGAGTAGAGTGATGATGATAATATTGACATCTAACATACAAAATAATCACCGAATTGATAAATAAAATCAGTCTGTATTAGTGTATGTACTAAGAAAACATATGTATATGTTGGATGTTAATAATAAACACAAATATAGCCTTTCTATGAAGTCATACGACATGTATGTATATCTACAAATATATGACATATGTCAGAAAGAGAAATATAAGAAGAGTGTTTGAACTATTAATAAAGTTAATTCCTCTCAACCACTTGAATATATATATTGATACATATACTTGAAATCTATATGTGAGGATATGATTATGTATGTATTAAGGAATTTCAAATAGAAAATTTAGGTATTCCTAGTAATAGGATACTAATAAATGAATGTTTTAAAGCCTAGACACTAATAGAACGATATAAGGGAGAACAATAATATATCATAAATTATACCGCTCGAATATATAATACTCATTATATATATAACCTACCTAGAAACCCTAGAAATGAGACTAATGGAAAATATGATGGCACTCATTTATTGAAAATCCTAGTCATTAATAACAAAACAATGATTGAAACCAACTTAATTCCAAGTAAAGTGATGACACCATTGCAATACCTTGTAGATTTCTTTCTCTTAGATCTATTCTTGGTGATTTTGCAACCTATGGAGACTGATAAATTAAGGTACTAGATTCTCTATTCCATATCGAGTTATTATTTTCCCTCTTAAATTCTATGTACATTGTTTAGTGGTGAATCCTATACTTTTATAAGCCATTCCCATCTTTTTGAAAGTTCACCACATCAAATTTATTATTGTTGGATTTCATATTACAATATCACTTGAATTGATCTATTTGGAGTTTTGACTCCCTGGACTTTTACCCCTTTGGGCTTTAGCCCCTTAGAGTTTTGGCTCACTTGAGGTAAGGTACATCATGCCGCCTCGTGCACAGGTTGTAATGGATGAGTTATCCCCCATTTGAATACTTAAAATAGTAATTAGGCTTTTGTATCATTCTTTCATTACTGACTACATGCATGACACTTTATCCCTTAAAAGAAATGATATGATAGTGTTGTTCAACCTAAATATTCAAAAGTTGATCATTGAAAGTATTTTGATAAATTGATACATTGAACTAATTTGCATAGCCTTGTGGAAATTTGATCTTGAAATACAAACATTGAAATATTTCTATTGTTACTTTGATAAATTTAGTCCACCAAATATTTCCTTTCTAGTTTTGATACCACCTTGAATCATACTTAGAACCTATATTTTGCTAATAGCTAGATATAAGAATTTAGTACCAACCTAGATGACCTTTATATTCCCTTCATGGTGTGCATGTGTGGTTTCGTTCCCTCTGGGAACTCATGGACTGGTGATAGATGGAAGATGTTGAAGATACATGCATGGGTAGTTCTCCGTTGAAGACTAGATAGGAATCAATTCTTATTCTGAAATTTGTAATCTTGTGTAAATATTCCATGACTCTGATGTAAAAGCATGATTGTACTTTAGACTTGTTTATAATTTTGATACATTTTGTAAATATTTGATCTAAAGATCAAGTCATTACACAATGAATAATTCATGTAGTAAGCAATTAATCAAAATCTAAAATTTCAAACAAGTAGTGGTTCACAATGAAAGATTACACATGTAATAAGAAGGGTTAGTCCCCATAACCTAGTAAGATAAACTAATCTCACATGTCTTCAATATACAATATAAAAGAGAGAATAATAATCCCATGGAGAAGGTAGTGATGTAGAAGTGAAGCATCATGGTTTGTAAAAGCACCCTCCAAACAACAACTGCAATCCTCAATCACATCCTTTGACAGAGCAAGTCTACACGTCAGGCTGTCAACTTTATCTCTGGCTTTCCCTGTGACAAATAGGGTGGGATGAGGGTTCCATAAAATGAGATGTCTTCTTTGGATGTACCTTTGGTTCTATGATTTCAAGTTGATGTAACATAATCCAACGCATATGAGCAGTATACTGCATATTTTGAAAATGTGGTAAATGGAGCAAATTAAGGACCCATCCTCTAACTAAAAGTGGTAAATAAAAATACTCATTTTGTAGATAATTTAATTATGCATCCAATGTCTTTCTAATTACCCAATTATGACATTGAATGTGAAATCTCCATCCATTTTACTAACTAGATACAATATAATGATCTTGATGGAGTTGGGGAGTAAGGATTTAATATTTTGGTACATTTATTGGGAGTACATACATTGTTTATGACTTACTCTAGTCTTTACATCAATTCTATGACTTCTTTATTAGAAATTTAGTAGATAGTTTATGAATTCACATCTTCCCCTTGAATCAAACTACAAATTAAACATAAAACTAATTAAGTACCAAATAATTTGCACAAACTACTAAAAAGATAAAAAATGAAATCTCAAGATAAATGCAAGAAACATATGCAAAACTAAGTCTAAAATGCAACATAGAAACATGATAAATAGACATTCATCTCAACCTAGAGCTTGAACGATACTCATCCTTGAGTAAAACAAAATCCAAAACACTCTCCAAATAAATACTTCCAACCAACACACATGCTTCATACTCACATCATACTTGAATCCCTACCACCAATATGGCCAAGAAACCCATCATTTAAGATCACATAACATGACCTATCATATATCTATTTTTGACTTTGATTCACAACACCACTTCCTCACTATCATTCCCAATTCCACATATGTATAAGGATTTCATAAAAAAATGAGAAATCTGGAAATATCACAGGTATGCACACAATCCAACTTTAGAACTAAAAAATGGATATCAATGGATCATGCAATGATTCTCTAGGTGGAAAATGGAATGAATGGAGGTATGAAAGGAAGAATGTGCATCTCTCCTCTATTCAACTTAAGATTGCATTTTATTTGTGCAAATACATGCAATGCACTATTTTTTGTACACATTGGCATCTTTTCTATATATTTTTGTGATACACCCCTATTACATAGAGAAGGGTATGGAAGAAGAAAGAGAGAGAGACAGAGTATGGGGACGTGCCACCCTAATCTTAGAGTTTGACAACTTCATGTTTATCTTTCTTTTTGATGGATGGAAGGTAAGAAGAAGGAAGAAGTGTGGAAGAGGGTTTGGATCATGTGCAACACTTGTTTATATGATTAATACACCGAGATTTCATATATATATATATATATATATATATATATATATATATATATATATATATATATATATATATATATATATATATATATATATATATATATATATATATATATATATATATACATATACATACATGCACACACACACACACACACACACACACACACACACACACACATATATATATATATATATATATATATATATATATATATATATATATATATATATGTGTGTGTGTGTGTGTGTGTGTGTGTGTGTGTGTGTGTGTAACATACCAAAATTTGGGCTTTTTGCCTTTTGGTCCTCTTTTCCATCTTTTCCTTTCATTTCTATCCTCTTTGGCCTTTCTATTTAATTTGTGGACAATATGATGGTTTAATAAATATTTGTTCACCTTTTCTCTCAATATTTGGATTTATGTACAAATACCTCAGTAAGACTTTAGATAATGGGCCTAAAGTGTAAATTGTACACTAAGCAATAAAAAAAATAAAATATTTCATCCTAGAACTTTCTAGCACTTTCTAGAATAAGAGAAATAAGAGAAAATCCGAATTTTATATAAAGGAGAAGATAAATGCAATAATTAGAAGTAATATGGGATTTAATGGATAAGACAGGATAATGAGAAAGATATTGCACCAAAATCATAATTGGAAACCCATTAGGATAATCTGATACTTAAATTCGTTTTCCTGACCAAAAAGTAACTTAAGGGTCAAGTATCATTTAAAGTGGAACATAAATGTAAATAATAATATCATTATCAAAAGAAAATAGGAAATAGGCCAATAAAGTGAAATAAAATACTTAATGTTCTCAAATCAGAAAAATAACTCCAAATTCGTAATCTAAACATAAAAATAAGCCTTTGGGAAAATTTGCATTTAATTTGGTCAATGTTTAATATTTTATTTTAATCTGGAGAGAGAAAATGATTTAAAGACCAAAAATATTAAATATATGTTGATAAAAATTAATTAATGTCAAAAACATGTTCCTAACGTTTATTATTACTTGTATACCATGTTTTATATTTTTAGAAGGTTTCTAGATGCCTCTAATAAATTAAAAGGTTAAATAAGTGATAAAATTTAAATGAATTAAATAAAATAATAAAAGTCTGCAAAAAAATATATTAATACCAAATTCGTGTTCTACACGTCAAAATATATCTTTGTATGAATTTTGATTCAATTTAGAAAATATTTTATAAGAAGGTGAATTAAGGAGAGAGAAAGTGTACAAAATTTCAAATCATTATTTAAAATAATAAACGATATCAACAAATGGAAATAATACTAAATTAGTATCCAAAATATTAAATGTTACTTGTGGATCAAGTTTTATAATTTTTGGATAATCCTAACATCATTAGTAAAGGAGGAAAGAGAAAATAGTAATTGGCTTAATTAAATAATCTAATTTTCTCAAAAGTCAAATCTAATTTTATATTCGGATTCCTCACCCCAAAATCAGTAAACCTACCAAATTTGAGTTTATTTGGACTTTATTTGCGCTCTTAAATAATTAGAGAAAGGTTTATGCATTAAATTCACCAAATGAACAAAGTTAACAAGTTGTATTAAACGATCATTTCATCTCCTACCTTGGAAACGAATGAACAGTAAATTCTGAAAATTTTGATTTTTTGGATGATCATATCTCCCTCGTTTCTCAACGAAACTTCGCGAAACAAGTTGCTTTGGATTGCAAATTCAATTCCGCATCCAACTAGCATAAGATCACATGTTTTAATCGAGTATTCGTGAAACGCCTAAAGTTTGGGCGCCGCCTCTCTCTACCCCCATCTAACTAAACCCTAGTCTAGGTTACCTTGCCTATATATAACCATGCCCCTAGGTCCTCCGGCACATTTGCAACTCAACGCACCGTCCAATTTCAAAGTTTGCAGCCATTTCGAACACCGTAGAGCAGTCGAAGACGCAAGGCTTGCGGCACCCTTTGCTCCTAGTTTCCTCAATCATCATCTCAATTGAAGGTAACACCAAGTTCTTCTTGCTCTGATACCATGCTGTAAAGAGTGGGATAAACCCACCACTCTACTCATAACAATGGTAAACAAAACTCAATTTTGGATAGCAGCGGAAGATAAAATTTTGACTATATTCAATTTCAAATAAAGTGTACATAAAAATTTCCCCAATATGGGTGTACATGCTTTATACAAAATGAGAATCTAAGTAGAGGGAAACTATACTACTCCACTTTTGTCTCCAAGCAACATATCCATCAGCTAGTCCATGTCAACGCTAAGATCTTCATGCCTTATCCAACACCTTGCTCTATATCTGGGTGGTTGGGAAGGCACCCAACAAAAAGGGAAGGAAAAAATAAAAGTATGCGTCACTAAACTATTCTAAGACAGTAAGATAAGAAAAGTATGTAAAAGTAGGATAGGGTTCATCATAAGATGAGACATCAAGAGTATGAGGCTTTAATTAAGGAAACTTGCCAATAACAAAAGTATATAAAAGATTTGCATGTAAATTAATATGTCTACCTAAATAAGTAGGGTTGAGGCACCTACCGGACCTCTAATCTTAGGTGAGGGGAGAATAAGACATTCCCAATCACCTATAATATATTATGGGGAGAATTATAAACATTCCCCTAGGGCGATTATATACATGCCCTCTATGGGTGGTTGTACAAAAGTACCACTACTTTAATATTAAATAGAACATTTAATTACATGATAGAAAAGAGTTATGGCAAGATTAATCAAAAGATTTAAATAACATGGCAGTGGGGTATGAAAAACCCAAACAAGATAATTCTACAACTAATTTTGAGGCAATAAACAATTTAGGTTTCAAGAATCAAGAATTAGTTCAGATTAAGCCTCATTAGGGAATATGGGTATTGGTATAAAATTTTCCCAACTGAAGGGGGTATATGCACATACCTCTTTTCACACATAAAATTTAACTTGAATAGTATACTTTGGTCCACAAAGTCAACTTTTCATCTTAGAAACACATTATGTATATTAGCCAAGTCAAAGTGAACATATTCGTTCCTATTATATTTTTATATTATTATTACCCAATTCCCGACCATGTAATGTCATGTTAGGGTTTATGATTTTAATCTTTGTTGAGATAATATGTGATGATTTACATATCTATCTTAGTTCTAGTTACCAATATTTAGTCACATAAATTTATGTAACTCATATACATGTGGATAATAATATATATGCTTCCAATATAGGTTTAATGATGTGAGTCCATATTATTCCTAACATCATGCTCACCATGTTTATTGGTGTAAGTATATTACATTTGAATATTTATTAGGTTCACTAATATACACATGCTTTGATCCAACTAACATGTCATCTGGTTATATGTTTATAAAAGTATATTCCTTTACACATTATTATCTCTTTTTAACTATTTAATTCCTAAGAAGACAACATCATTAGATGAATTCTTATATAGATATCAAGTTCCCTTGGATTAATTTAGATGAGAGTGTTCCCTAGATCCATATGTATGTCTAATTATCATGTAATGCACCTATACATATATATATATATATATATATATATATATATATATATATATATATATATATATATATATATATATATATATATCCTTCGATCGAAGAGGCTTTGAGGTCTCTTTTTTTGGTCGAAAATGACCTAGGGTTTCATATGCTTTTGGTCGCTGACGTTTCTCATCAACCCATGAGCCTTTGTGGTCATGTTTCTCTTTGGCCGATGGCCCTCTAGGACCAAGTGAGGTGTCTGATCCTTCTTACTTTTCATATATATATATATATATATGTATATATATATATATATATATATATATATATATATATATATATATATATATATATATATATAGGTGCATTATATGATAATTAGACATACATATGGATCTAGGGAACACTCTCATCTAAATTAATCCAAGGGAACTTGATATTTATATAAGAATTCATCTAATGATGTTGTCTTCTTAGGAATTAAATAGTAAAAAAGAGATAATAATGTGTAAAGGAATATACTTTTATAAACATATAACCAGATGACATGTTAGTTGGATCAAAGCATGTGTATATTAGTGAACCTAATAAATATTCAAATGGAATATACTTACACCAATAAACATGGTGAGCATGATGTTAGGAATAATATGGACTCACATCATTAAACCTATATTGGAAGCATATATATTATTATCCACATGTATATGAGTTACATAAATTTATGTGACTAAATATTGGTAACTAGAACTAAGATAGATATGTAAATCATCACATATTATCTCAACAAAGATTAAAATCATAAACCCTAACATGACATTACATGGTCGGGAATTGGGTAATAGTAATATAAAAATATAATAGGAACGAATATGTTCACTTTGACTTGGCTAATATACATAATGTGTTTCTAGGATGAAAAGTTGACTTTGTGGACCAAAGTATACTATTCAAGTTAACTTTTATGTGTGAAAAGAGGTATGTGCATCTACCCCCTTCAGTTGGGAAAATTTTATGCCAATACCCATATTCCCTAATGAGGCTTAATCTGAACTAATTCTTGATTCTTGAAACCTAAATTGTTTATTGCCTCAAAATTAGTTGTAGAATTATCTTGTTTGGGTTTTTCATACCCCACTGCCATGTTATTTAAATCTTTTGATTAATCTTGCCATAACTCTTTTCTAGCATGTAATTAAATGTTCTATTTAATATTAAAGTAGTGGTACTTTTGTACAACCACCCATAGAGGGCATGTATATAATCGCCCTAGGGGAATGTTTATAATTCTCCCCATCATATATTATAGGTGACTGGGAATGTCTTATTCTCCCCTCACCTAAGGTTAGAGGTCCAGTAGGTGCCTCAACCCTAGTTATTTAGGTAGACATATTAATTTACATGCAAATCCTTTATATACTTTTGTTATTGGCAAGTTTCCTTAATTAAAACCTCATACTCTTGATGTCTCATCTTATGATGAACCCTATCCTGCTTTTACATACTTTTCTTATCTTACTGTCTTAGAATAGTTTAATGACGCATACTTTTATTTTTTCCTTCCCTTTTTGCTGGGTGCCTTCCCAACCACCCAGATATGGAGCAAGGTGTTGGATAAGGCATGAAGATCTTAGCGTTGACATGGACTAGCTGATGGATATGTTGCTTGGAGACAAAAGTGGAGTAGTATAGTTTCCCTCTACTTAGATCCTCATTTTGTATAAAGCATGTACACCCATATTGGGGAAATTTTTATGTACACTTTATTTGAAATTGAATATAGTCAAAATTTTATCTTCCGCTGCTATCCAAAATTGAGTTTTGTTTACCATTGTTATGAGTAGAGTGGTGGGTTTATCCCACTCTTTACAATATGATTCAATAACCAGTATGATAAATGTCATATTTGATTCCTATTGATTGCTCTAACACCTTTCATCCTTTCCAGAGAACATGATGCTCATATTTATTGTCTACAAAGGGTGATTTCTAAGCATTGGCATGTTTTCACAAATATATCTAACATCAAGAACTTACTTCCAAAAAGGTAATGACAAATTCTATATGCAAACATGATGTAAACTAAGCCTACTATATACTAGTTTTAACTACATTACAATAACTAACAGCTGAAACTAAAACTATTTAAGCTACATGCAAAAAAAGCAATCTATATGCAAGTCTAATATGTTTTTTTTGTCAATCCAAAACTGACAAGTCTAATATGTTGAAATAAACAAAAAAATAGATAAGTGTGACTAGAAAGGAGTACATACCACGTAAACTCCACCTCAATCTTAGAAATTTCCTCATCCTTGAGAAAACACTAAACCTAAGATGAAGGGGAATAGTCCTTGATGCTCATCTAAATGGTCTTAGAAACTCAAAAAATTTCCAGCTAAAAGGAATAGAACAAGAAATGACACATTGAACATGGGACCTCCATGGTCCAATATTTGATTAGGTAGTCATGGTAGTTCAAATGGAATTCGAGGATGCTTGAGTTGATGTTGCTTTTCATCCTACAACCCATCCAACAAGATCCAAAAATATTCATCTATAAGTAGATGAACTATATTAGGTATGTGTAGATCTACAAGGGCTGACACAAAGTAGGAGTGGAGCCTCTTTGGTGGCATCCATATTTGCTCATATGTGAAGATGGGAGGTCGACTACCTTATTTTGGGGCTAAGATAGTATGTAAGAAATCTAGAACTAATGTTGCCAACCATGCTACATCAGGTTGACAATTTAGATCTAGCTTCTCATCATCACCTAGATATGCATATAAAAGATGTGGTGTTACGTAGGAGGAATAACATCATATATAAAATCATAAATATTCTTCTGCAACTGTACATACTCCTCATGGTTGGGTGGTACCTAATCATACCAAAAACTCGAATATGTAACAAAATTTGGTTGATAATCTTCCACATTAGACTTAATTAGAGTTGGTTGGTAATTAAATGCCTAAATCTGGGACTACAGTAAGGATTTCTATTGATACATGATCACTCCACCATTGATGTTTATGATATTGATGTTTCAAATCCTTTAATGTAGAGAATGATGAAATACAAGTGTACATGTTAACCTATGTCACCTGTTCCCCATCATGTGCCAATATCACCATCTCATGTATCATTGTTTTTGGGATGACATCAATATCATCCTCTATAGCTGGATGCTCTAGATAACTTCTTGGTAGACCCTCAAACTCCTTATCTTATTGGGAGAGATAGACTATTATCTGATCTAGTAGTGCCTACATTCAATTGTGATGGGCCTCTTTTTCAACTAGAATTGCTTTTTGATAAACTAACATCTTATTACGGGGGTATATTTTCTCAATCATCTTGGGTAAATGGTGATTTACATAGTAAGACTCTTCATCATAACTCCCAAAATATTTATTATTGTAGTCTTCCTCAACTGTACAATCATCTACATGGAATGGTTCATCAGGGTAGCCTCCCTAATTTTGGGTATTGAAGTCAACTTCATATCCACAATAATAAGAAGGCATCACATTGCAAGGATATGGTTCCAAGTAGCATTGAATTTTAACTGTGGAGATGAGTCAGCGTAGTTCCACACATCATGATTGCAGAAGCCACAAATTTGACATTAAACATCATGTGGTACCGATAACTCTATTAATGTGATGCCTGGAAAATAAATTTTTACTATCTATATCAAATGAAAAAGTGCAATGAAAGTAGATATATAATAAAAGTTATTATGAGAAACAAAAAAATTATCACAATATAAGAGAGAATAACAACAACAAAAATCTTATAAGGCTAAAGATATTATAGAAACAAACTAAAAACTATAAAAATCAAATTACACTTAAAAAATAAGGAAATGACAAAAATAAAAAGTTATAAAAGATTATAAAACAAATCTATAAATTATAAAATCAAAGTAAAAGTACAAAAATAAACTAAGAAAGAAACATAGTCCTAACTTTATCCAAATAGACTAAAAATACAAATGTCCTGCTGTCCCCAACAATGATGTCAAAATTTGATGTGATAGATTATTACACCAAGAAATTCATATAGGGAAAAGTGCCTAAGTTTTTACCTATCCTAAAAGGCAATAATCACCACCCGCAACTAGACACATCCTATCACATTACAGTTTTAGGATCAATCCCAAAGGACAATGTTATTAAGAATGAAATAGATATTTCTAGTCCAATTAATAAAAAATAATTAACAAGGATGCTTTTTTGAAGGTTTTGTTTTATTAATGAAATTAATGAAGCAACAAAGATAAATTGAACTAATCAATAATTGCATTTTAGCAATAATAAAATTATTAGAAAAAGAGTTTCATCGTCACTACCTACATATATGCTCTTGCATAACTCACATGTATGGCTATTACATTGGATCCAATGAAATTATATATCCTTGTGAATTATAGAATCCCAAGGACAAATTTCCATGTATGCTCGAGGTCTTGTTACCTTCATATCTCAAAATTTCCGCCCTAGAAAACACCCTTCCACATTCGTATCTAGGATGAAATTATGATTAACTTGTAGGTTTCAATTTGTCTACACCTGTATTTCAATAGACACACAAGATGGATATCTAATCTACAAAACATGCATTAAAATTTTAAACAATTTTTTGTTCAAACAACTATTAGTTCACAATGCAAGATTATATATATAGGAAGAGAGGCTAATATATGTGCTCCAGTAAGATGAACTACTCTATACACATGTTTAAGATACACAATAAAAGAGAGAAGAAGAATCTCATGAAGAAGGTACTAATGTAGAAGAGAAGCACCTTGGTTTGCAAAACCACCCTTCAAACAATAGTTGCAATCTCCAATCATGTTCTTTGTAGTAGCGCTTCTCCATGTTAAGTTGTCAACTTTGTCTCTAGATTTTTGTGTGTTATTTCTAGAGTTTGTGAAACATGTTGTATGACTTGAGATGTCCTCTTTAGATGTCCCTTTGGTGCTTGAAGAACATGCCCAAAGCTTTCAAGTTGATGTAAAATAATCCATCATTTGTGATAAATTTTCTATTGTGAATATGGAAAAATGAGTGACTTTAGGATCCATCATCTAACTGAAAGTGGTCAGTGACTGTACTCATTTTCTATACAATTAAATAATGCATCCAATATCTTTTGAATCACCCAATTCTAATATGGGATGTGAATCTAGAGCCTTTTTACTAACTCTATACGCTTTGATGATCCTCTCTCTAATTGGTGGAGTTAGGGAGTGAGGATTTAATATTTTACTTTATTTAATGGGAATTCACAGAGTGTATATGAATTATCTATCTTCTCCTTGCATCAATTCTATGACTTCTTTACTAAAAATTTGATAGCGAGTTTCTGAATTCTCATCTTCTCCTTGCATCAACCTAAAAATTAAATATTAAACTAATTAAATACTAAATAAATTATATAAACTATCGAAAAGATAAAAAAGTGAAATCTCAAGTGAAATGCAATCACAATATGCAAAACTAAATAAAAAATACAATAAGAAACATGATAATAGACATTCATCAGTATCAATATGTCATCACATTTAATAATGACTTGAGTAGATATGGATACATGTATCTAAACTAAATTTAGAATCCTTTGAAAATTTCAAGAAATTCATGAATGAAGTACATAAACAACTTGGCAATAATAAGAAATTATAATTATCAGATCATTTGGATAATATCTAGGAACAAAAGTGTGAGGCCTATGTCTTTTATGAAGATTTAGGAGATGTGAATTTATGTTAAGAAACAATTATATGAAAAGGGACCCAAATTAGATGGATGTTTCTTCGTGGGATACCCTATGGAAATTAAGGGTTATTAATTCTATATTCCATTTTACCACAAGGTGTCTGTCTAGAACTATTGTATTCCTTGAAAAGGTATTTATTACCAAAGGAACTAGTAAGAGAAAATAGATATAGAAGGAGTTTGAGGCCAACATAACAAAATTGAACTTATGGAAGTAGATGGGGAATAAGGATAATCATAAGTTGTTTTGGAATTTCAAATTCCTCACATTGCGCAAGGGCCTTGAAGGTCTAGTAGAACAAATACTAGATAGAGATACATCATGACTAAACTAGACTAATTGTGGATCGTGAAAGATGGCGAGCCAAGAACCTAGAATGAGGCCATTGAGGGACTAGATTCTAGTAAATGGATTGATGTCATGAGATCTAAGATGGACTCATGTATGCCAAGAAATTATAGACTTTAACGGATGGAACTAAATGGGTAAACCCATATGGTGTAAATTGGTTTTCTAGAAGAAGAGTGACACAAATGGAAATGTACAAACCTATGCATAGTGATTGGTTACAAATGTTCTCAAAAAAATTCAAGGTCTTGACTATAAAGAAACTTTTTCATCAGTTAACATGGTCAAATGTTGGTTATATACCCTGAGATCCATAATATGATGATTTGAAAAGGGATATTTGTACTTCATTCGATTATTAATAAAAGGCAATACCAATTATTATGTTTGTTTAGTATTGAAATAGTGAATAAACTTAATAATAACTAAGAATGTTTGAACTTGATGACATATGATTTGGGTTGAGGACCTGAACATGAGATCATATGTATAATAAGAGTTCTCATTCTGGTTATGTCCCTAATCTATTATTTTTTCTGGATAAGGTAAAATATTACTCCATTAAAAAGGGTTACAAAATGTATAGGGAGATAGAGTCATGTATACTATACATGTGGGTACCTACAAAACCCCACACAAAGGCACAAGGACCAAAGACCAGGGCTACTCTACAAAATCCCAGCATCTAAGGACCACAGATTCAACACCCAAGACTGACTTGGGTCTATCCTCAACAACCCTTTTAATATTATGTACAATTCAGTTGAAGAGTGAAGATTGCTAGAGTGTCATTTGATCTTGTAAGGAGTGGGATCCGAAAGGGGATCCACTCCAACCCATCTACTCAAAACAAACTAACAAGTATGCTTGAATACGTGCATTTTCTCTCTCAAATGAATGATATACATAACCATAGTATAGCAATAGAATAGAATAACATGACAATATTCAATTTAAAACATTACATAATAATCTCCTATTAAGGGGCTTATATGAAAGAAACTACTTCAACAACTAGGCAGAGGGAATTCCAAACTATCTCCAGTCTATTTACCAAGAGTTAGTCCCACTAAGCATGGTCCATGTCATCATGTTAGGTCTACCATGTTCTTCACCTAAGGGGTTGGAATCATACCCCACAAGAGAATATGAAGTGTAAACATTAAAGTTGGTAACTACATATAAATAGGGATTGAGAAACATAATTTTTACAAGACAACACTTAAATTTTATCAAGGCTTCCCAAATCAAGAGAGAAATAGAACATCCAAGTGGATATCAAAGAGAACATTTAAAGAAGATAAAAAATAAAAGGGTTTCTTGCCTTAAACAATCTCACACAAAAATATCACAATTATAAATTGTGCTTGTGAAAAAAATTAGACTAAAGTTATTTAAAGCATGGTTGGAACACTATAGGATCTCAACCAAAAAGTGAGTGAAAAAGTGCACCCTGGATGGAATAAGAGAGCTTTAATATATTTCGAGTGTAAAAGAACACTCGGGACAGAAAAAGCATGCCCTATATATGGTTGTACTCACGTAGCGCTAATAAAATAAATCAGTCTATAAGCCATGCACAAATGTAGAGGCAATAAATACGTTAGTTAATCTTCAAATAAGAAGATGATACATATGTTTTACATGTGACAATAATGGAAAAATATTAATATGCTGGCAGGAAATAACAAATCTACCATGTATGGGGTGTGCAGGAACATATACACATATGCTCCGAGCAGGACATGATACAGATATGCTCTAATAGTTTCCCTTTCTTCAAATAAGAAGATGATAAATATGTTTTACATGTGACAATAATAGAACAATATTAATATGTTGGTAGGAAATAACACATCTACCATGTATGGGGTGTGCAAGAGCATACACATAGGCTCTGAGCAGGACATGATACACATATGCTCTAATAGTTTCCCTTACAAGAAATATCACCTCTGCATCAACAAGTGTAGGAATTTACACATCCACACAACATCACACATGTCACATTTTACTAGTAGTCACCACATGATGCATATCAAAAGAATAAGTAAGTTTAATTTAATATATGAGGATGAGAACATCCATAGAATATCTAGTGGGGTCAGAGGACGCGTAAAGAAGATCCAACAATGTTAATGATGAAAGAAGAACAATCAAAAGGTGTCTTTTAGGAACAATCTCAAAAGAGATACATGTAGTAATCAAATTAGGGTTTTAGATCTTCAAGTAGATCAAAATATATAAGCATAGGTGATTACTCAATTTATATATGAGGTGATGCAACATACAACAAGAGAGAGAGAAACTAGATTATCTGCTCAATGTGGTTAGGGTGGTTGTTCATGTTAATTGCATTAAATGTTCATTAGGGTGCAAACATGTGTATTAGGATACATTCATAACCTTATTTGGTGAATTATGTGTATCTAAACATACCAACCTCTTATCCATGTGATTAGGGTTTCTAGAGTCAAGATGCTAGGTTTTGGTATGTTAGAACACTCCATCCTAAAAAGAGGATTTCATCCCCAAAATCCAACCATCCTTACTTTTCCAACTAACTACCCTACACCCATTAAAAGGTCCAACCTAATAAGAGAAACTAAACAACACCAAGGTATTAGGGTTACATATTAACTTTAAAAGTTGTGTCAAGTAGGTGTGTTTATAATGTTCAAAAGTCTTGTATCAAATTAGATTATCATGGCCTAGGGTTGAGTTTTAGGTCCTAGTATTTCTAACCTAACAACCCTAAGGTTCACATGATCCACCAAAAGTATAGGGTACAAAAGGGTAGGTCAACAAAAGCTTTAGGACACACCACATCTTCCTAGTCATAACTCCATACTCAACTAGGGTTTGAAATTTTGATTTTCTCTAGTTCAAGGGTTTTCTCTACCAGATTTCATACATCTCTTCTTTGTGACTTGGCTCAAGAAAAATCCATAAAATCCATCAATTTTTATTTATAAATATAATAATATAATGGAAAAATATTTTTTACCATAAGAAACTATTTGATGTTAAAAAAATTTGGTGACTAAAAAACAATACAAGAACCAAGTCACAAATTCCATGCTAATATATTCTTACCATACTACTTGCATCCTTACTTCTGAACTCCACCCTAAAGTCAAATCACAAATCATCCAAAGACATGTCATCACATTAGGATTTGTTCACAAAGAACCTTATATACATCTCATATGATTCTACATCCTCCTCATTATCATTCATTCATCATCTCATGTACAACTTGGGTAAAATCTAAGGTAAACATCTCACTTAGAGGGTTTTCACATAGGGTAAGGCTTTACTAGGGAGATAAAAATGAAATATTTAGATTCCTACCACCATGTCTATAATACCATCATGTAAGGAGTGGGAGATGAAAAGGCATCCACTCCATACTTAATTTGAGCATAAACCCATCTACTCCAAACACACTAACAAGTATGCTTGAATAGGTGTATTTTTCTTTCAAATGAAGGCTATACATAACCAGAGTATAAAATAATTATAAAATAACATGACTATATTCAATTGTATAAGATTACATATTAAGGGCCTTATATAAAAGCACCTACTTCTACAACTAGGCAAAGAGAAGTCCAAACTATCTCAAGTCTATCTCCCAAGAGTCGGCTCCTCTAATCTAGGTTCACATCATCATGTCAGGTACACCATATCCTTCACCTAAGTGGTTGGAGGCATACCCCACCAAAGAAGATGAAGTGGAAGTTGTTAGCATAAAAGTAAGTATGTGCATATAAATAGGGATTGAGCAACATAATGGATAAAGGAAAACAATTAAATTTTATCAAGGTTCCCAAATCAAGAGGGAAATAGAACATCCAAGTGGATATCAAAGAGAACACTTAAATAAGATCAATAATAAAAGGATTTCTTGCCTTAAACAATCACACTACGTATCACAATTTTAAACATTATAGGTAAACAACATCAGACTAAAGTTTTTTAAAGCAGGGTTGGGACTGTTGGCTAAATGGACATCTATAAATCCCTTTGCTCTGATACCAATTGAAAAACACTAGAGGGGGGTGAATAGAGTTTTTAAATAATTTTAACAATTTATTGAACTCAAGAAACCACAATTGAAATTGGAAGAAGGAGACAGGTGTTTAGAGTGGTTCCAACTTTAGCAAATACTAAAGTTGTCAGTCCACTACCCGGTTGCTTACCCAACTGGGATTTTGAAAGTATTTATTTTATTACCTTCTCAAGGATTTATACAAAATACAATACTTTCCTTTACACCCTATGAACAACCTTCACTTGAAGTAGGTGCACCAACTTTGAGGTAGCCTTCTTGAAGTAACTCCAAGCTCCCCCTTGAAGTAGCCTTCCTCTCTAGAAGTAACCTCCCGTTGCACCAGCCTTCTGAAGTAGCTCAAAGTCACCTTCTTCACCAAGAAGATCTCCACCCTCTCCAATCAGCAGCCTCCAACCTAGGAGTAGCAAGGAGAGTACAAACGGTAATAGAGAACAAGAAAGGAAAAAGGAAATTACAACTTATCCTTTGTAGCCCAAGGCTTGATTTGCCTAGATCAAGCGTATAGATCTCCTAACCAAGTGTATGGACTTGTGATGGTAGTGGGTAGGAGATACTAGCCTATAGGACACGAATTTTGAGCTAAGGAAGGAAGTAGCCAATTGTCACAAAGCTCAAATTACTCACAAACAGATTGCTCAAAGTATGCTCAAGGATTTCTCAAGTGTAACAAGTTGAGTTTGAGTGTCCTATGGCTTGTCCTATTTATAGGAATGGCCTAAAGATGCTTAAGGACGTTCTAGACAACTTCTAGGGGTTTCTAAGTGCTTAACTAGCCGTTAGGTACAAGTTTGTTGCTTTAACAACGGCTAATTAATTAATTCTGCAGTTGCTGTCAGAGACCATCTCGGTCGAGGAATGGTCGACCGAGACACCTACTCGGTCGAACTTTTATCGACCGACAGGCTCTCTGGAACAAGTGTTTTGCAACGTTTATCTCCAACTGCCAACTACCTTGTCAGTTGTGTCTAACGGCTACTTTGGATCTTTCTCGGTCGAGAAGATTGTCGACTGAGAGTGTCTCGGTCAAGGAGTTTGTCGACCGAGATTGATCCTGTTTCAATGTTTCAATTTAGGCACTAATTATATGTATGAGTGTGCATATGTGATCCTATTTGAAGGGGATGACTTATCTAAATGTGGTGTTTAGCTAGGGAAGATCTAACGCTTGATTTACATGCAATCTAAGTACTTGTACATTATATATTTGTACAAGTTTTTACAAAGCGTTTACATTGCATCAATTAGAGCAGTGTAACGATTTCCTTGGCTGGGGCATAATTGTCTTTTCACCCTGGTTCGTCTTCTCTTTTGCGATCAATCGGTAGTTTCAAATGACGCTTTTTCCCTCGTCGTTTAATTGTTTGGTTTTGGCGAGCAGGGGCAAACATGTCATTTGCCTCTCTGTCATCCGCCCTTGACCCAACCTGGCGAGCCTGGACCGGCTGACATGGCCAAAGCTGATTGGCCCATGTCAGCGTGGGTCCGGCCTCTTGGCGCCTCTTGTTTTATTTTTATTTTTGCCTACGTGGCTTTTTCTTAATTTCTGATTGGTCATGTTTACTTAATTCATAGTAAATCAACCGTTGGTCAGAAAAATATGAATAAATAGTCGATGGAAAGGATTTTTAAAGTAGAATCTGATTTTATGATTTTTGAGACCTGATTCTCAAGGGTTTTCCGAAGTTTGCTTCGATTGGCATTTTAGTATGTTAAATGTTTTAAAATACATAATTAATTCATTTTAACTCTGTTTTGTAAAATAAAATATGTTTTGTTAATCAGGAGAGTATGTATAATCGTTTGGGCTTGGTTTTGAACCCTAAATCGTGGTTTTGTAAAATTAGGGTTTTTCCTATGCTTTATGTCTTTATATATATTAATACATGTGTTATGTTTATAACTAGGATATATGGATGGTTTGCTATCTGTTTGGTGGATATGATGGTAATGTTTTTAATCTAAGGTATGTGAGCCCTATTTCAGTATGTGTACCCTATTGTGTATGTGAAACTTATTTCGTATGTGACCCCTATGTATGTGGATCCTATTTTAATTGTGGAATTTAAATGTGATGATAATGTGCAATACACCTACTCTCAGTTGGGCTTTTATCCAACCCCACTCATTATTGTGCTAGCCTTGTAATCCTTCTAATTACATTTATTGGCTCTTTACTTAGTTTATGCCATTGTGGCTTAATCATTTGAATCATGTGAATCATTCTTCTACATATGTTGCCTCCTTTACTTGGAAATGATTTAATCTTGTTATTGCCTATGTTGGCTTATCCTTTTGAAATATTTGGAACATTGTATAATGTTGGTGCTTGTTGACTCTATTAATTCTTGGAACTCTTGGATATGGTTGTGACCTATGAAGGTCTTGTTATTTGTTTATTTGGGTTTTATTCCCAATGCTATCTTGTTACTTTTCACTATGCTGCCAAGTGAATGTTTATGCATGATATAGTTATTGGCCAATTGACAATGTAGTGTACATGAGTACAAACTACCCACAGGGCACTGAGGTTTTAGTCCTCCTGCCGGGCACTGGGGTTTTAGTCCCCCTGCCATTTTATATATTAGGCACTGGGGTTTTATTCCCCCTGCCACTTTTTAGGCACTGGGGTTTTAGTGCCTTGAAATCAAGTAACCATAATTCCTTCGACATGGGATTAGTGAGCTTATGTGTTTAGTGTTGAACAAACCTTATATGATGGTAATTCATCTTGTTTTATAAGAAAATGGATAAGTCATATAATCCATATGATTGAACCTTAATATACTCTTGATGCACTAAATCATTAATTATTCATATGTGAATACATATAGTTTTGGATTAAGTCACCCTAATGGTAAAATGTGTATGGTAAAATACACCCTACGGATGCCTTGATATGTAATGGTCATGTGGACCTAAACCCTAAGATGTAATCATCTAGCCTTGACAACATATGCATATATAAACCCTTCATGCCTTTCATGATACTCTAGTGACATTAGGTGTCATCACATATTATGCTTGGGTATATGTAGATGGATTATAATCCCTTAATCATAATTATGACCCGATTATCAGCATAGGGAAGGCATAGCACCTTGTTGACTAAAATACATCTCATTAATCATCTTAACATGGGTTGGTTTATGAATAAAATCAGTAATAAGATGATGAGTAATTTGATTCATATAATGTAGTAATTAGTGTTATAAGAGAAAATGATTAATGATGTCATGGATATGAGTATGTTAGATGTTGTGATAAGCCGTACACCCTTAGACTTGTGATTAGATTAATAATTTGTTGGATAATATTATATGGCTCTCACCCAAAATTATATGTGATAATCCCACATGATGTAGTTATTGGGTAATAATATTGAGTTATTTAGGTTTTTAACCTAATGCATTAATATATGTTGTAATGGCTTAGAAAAACCTAATTTTGCTTAAAACCCTTGATGAGGGAAATACACATATTGAGATATAATTTTTTTGAATAAAATGTGGCACAAGTGATAGTATAATAGATATACTGCCTTTTCATGATAGAGTTTATGCAACAAGATGTTAGTTTGAGTTTGATAAAAGGATATAGGTTTTGTGGAAACCTTAGTAACACCTCACCTATGTAGATTTATGTGGTACCCTAGATTAAGGGTTATAACCTAGTTGTTTATGGTTGGGATGTTACACACTCACCCTCTCTTTCCTCTTGTTGTGATTTCGGGGACGAAATCCTCTTTAAGGGGTGGTGTGCTGTAACATACTGAATCTTAGGGTCTTCCCTACAATTTACCCACTTTTGAGCTTTCCTTTTCCTTTTAGTCCATTTGGACCTTTTTCATAAATTTCCCATCCTTTTGGATCATTTTTGGACTCCATGTGCAATTTGAGCACAATTTGATGTTTAAAATCACCTTTTACCCTCATTTATGTAAATTGAGGGGTGTTTGCACAAATAACCCACATTAGGAGATAAGTTAGGGTTAATAATGTAATTTGGTCATTTATGGGATAATATTATTAGATAATATTATTTGGAGCTTTTTGGATAAATATGTTATTAATAATATGTATTTGAGTTCATATATGTGTATATTAACCTTTATTATTTTCTCTCTCCTCGAAATATGATTTTAATTCATATTAATATGTTATTTTGTTAAGGAATGATTATTTGGATCTTAATTTGTTTTATATCTCGAATTTACTCACATGTTTCTCATTAATAAGCTTTTCATATAATCCCTTCATTATAATATATTATTATACTCTTTATGAGCTATATATTTATTAATGGTCTTATGATGTATTAAACGTGGATATAATTGCATAGAATTGTGATGTGCATCATTATGAACCCATGGTCCAAATTTGGTGGCTTTTGGAGTTCTTTTGAGCCCTCAAATTGATTTTATAAGATTTATTATAGTGTAATTATAGTGCATTGAATCGATTTCATCTGTAACGCTAATGTTCTGTTATTTTTCACCCTGTCACGCATCAGCACCCAAGTATGCTCCATCGGACGGCTCGCGTTTGACCATCGCACCTCTGGCTTGATCTGACGGCCGGGACATTGTCCCCTACCTCCCGCTCAACGCGAGATAGGAGCCGTTTCACGGCAGATCATCTCTTGATTCGTTCTCTCTCCCTCCTTCATCAATGCACTTCGTTCTTGGCGCATCGAGTTCAGCTCCTCAAGTCCGTTCCAACGAGCCTAAGTTTTCCCTCTCTCGTTCGCCGGAGACGAAACGCCCAACCTAGTCTCTTCCCCTCCTCTCCACCGAGGAGTTGCAAAGGGAGCCACAACTTCTCTCCCACCTATTTAAGGGGCTCTAGAACACCCTCAGACGCCGATCCTTCTTTCTCCTTCCCCAATTTCATCGCACCCTGCCCCGAACTCCCTGACCTACTTGAAGTGGACCTCCGGCGACCCCCTCCTCGACGCCGTCACATCTTCGACCTTCAGTTCAATTGGATGTATGGTAAGCATCCTCGATGCTTCCTCCTCCTTTCCGCTTCGTTTCCCAGCCTCGCGATGCCCTCGAACGTCGGGTCCTGTAAGTCGCCGTCGAGCTCCGTCGGTGCCTGTCGTTTTTCGGCTCTGTTGCTCCTCCGACCTCACCACCGCCACCTTTCGATTCGCCTTGACTCCTCGGTTGCATTGGTGGCTTTACCAGCAGAATTTCTCCCCTCGTTCAGCGGTTTTGACCTCAGTTGGTGATCCCCTGTTCCCGACCCTCTTTGGCTTGCTTTTTGGTCTCTGAGATCTTCGCCCTATGGCCACGGCTCCTCTGCCATCGTCGGACCTCAGACGTCCATTTGCTTATTCCTTGTGCGAGGGTTGGCCCTGTGAGGCAAGTTGGGCAAGGAGCCTGAGCTCCTGTGTGCCTGCTCGCGCCATGACCGTGGCTGGAAGAAGCCAGGTTATGGAATGACCAAGAGGGTCACGCGCGAGCAGTGTAACGATTTCCTTGGCTGGGGCATAATTGTCTTTTCACCCTGGTTCGTCTTCTCTTTTGCGATCAATCAGTAGTTTCAAATGACGCTTTTTCCCTCGTCGTTTAATTGTTTGGTTTTGGCGAGCAGGGGCAAACAGGTCATTTGCCTCTCTGTCATCCGCCCTTGACCCAACCTGGCGAGCCTGGACCGGCCGACATGGCCAAAGATGATTGGCCCATGTCAGCGTGGGTCCGGCCTCTTGGCGCCTCTTGTTTTATTTTTATTTTAGCCTACGTGGCTTTTTCTTAATTTCTGATTGGTCAGGTTTACTTAATTCATAGTAAATCAACCGTTGGTCATAAAAATATGAATAAATAGTCGATGGAAAGGATTTTTAAAGTAGAATCTGATTTTATGATTTTTGAGACCTGATTCTCAAGGGTTTTCCGAAGTTTGCTTCGATTGGCATTTTAGTATGTTAAATGTTTTAAAATACATAATTAATTCATTTTAACTCTGTTTTGTAAAATAAAATATGTTTTGTTAATCAGGAGAGTATGTATAATCGTTTGGGCTTGGTTTTGAACCCTAAATCGTGGTTTTGTAAAATTAGGGTTTTTCCTATGCTTTATGTCTTTATATATATTAATACATGTGTTATGTTTATAACTAGGATATATGGATGGTTTGCTATCTGTTTGGTGGATATGATGGTAATGTTTTTAATCTAAGGTATGTGAGCCCTATTTCAGTATGTGTACCCTATTGTGTATGTGAAACTTATTTCGTATGTGACCCCTATGTATGTGGATCCTATTTTAATTGTGGAATTTAAATGTGATGATAATGTGCAATACACCTACTCTCAGTTGGGCTTTTATCCAACCCCACTCATTATTGTGCTAGCCTTGTAATCCTTCTAATTACATTTATTGGCTCTTTACTTAGTTTATGCCATTGTGGCTTAATCATTTGAATCATGTGAATCATTCTTCTACATATGTTGCCTCCTTTACTTGGAAATGATTTAATCTTGTTATTGCCTATGTTGGCTTATCCTTTTGAAATATTTGGAACATTGTATAATGTTGGTGCATGTTGACTCTCTTAATTCTTGGAACTCTTGGATATGGTTGTGACCTATGAAGGTCTTGTTATTTGTTTATTTGGGTTTTATTCCCAATGCTATCTTGTTACTTTTCACTATGCTGCCAAGGGAATGTTTATGCATGATATAGTTATTGGCCAATTGACAATGTAGTGTACATGAGTACAAACCACCCACACGGCACTGAGGTTTTAGTCATCCTGTCGGGCACTGGGGTTTTAGTCCCCCTGCCATTTTATATATTAGGCACTGGGGTTTTATTCCCCCTGCCACTTTTTAGGCACTGGGGTTTTAGTCCCCCTGCCATTAGTGAGGTCCGGTAGGTGCCTCACCCTACATTGAGAGGATGTTGAGTCATAATTTATATTCATGCAAATGTGATAATTGTTGATATTTAAATGTGGCAGTTTCTCTCTCTCATATTCATATATTTGCCTCATTTCTTTTGAAATCACTTATTGTAGAGAATCTTTTATATTGCAAAGCTTTTTATTATTAATTGTCCTATTCCTTTTTATTAACACATACCTTTTATCTCTCTCTTGCTGGATGACCCCAACCATCCAGGTTAGGATCAGAGTGCGCATGGAAGCTTGGTGAACCTAAGGCTAGGATAAGAAGAAAGGAATATATAGCTTGAGTGATCATGTTTGCTTTTATGTTATATAGTTGTTTGTTTGGAGACAATGTTGTATTAGTTAAGTCTTCCTCTACCTAGATCCTTGTGCTTGTATAAAGTTGTACTCCCATTTGGGAAAATTTTATAATGTACTCTTTATACATTTTGAATGAAGTCAATATTTAATTCTTCCGCTGCCATACTTTTGATGATTTTGTTTATCATGTTTAATAGTAGAGACTTGGTCTTTACAGGCTCTGCCCTTTGGTTCGAGATTAGATCCATTTAATTTTCTACCCAAATCTTACATTGACCCATTTAGCATATTCTTTCTATTTATCAGTTTCATTCTCCACATATTACACATCTTCATATCACAAATTTCTCTCAAATCCACCAATTCCTTTCCCACCCACCCATATCCCTTTCCATATTGTGGGGGGGAGTCATATATCCATTTCTCCACACCAATCACTCACTTTTGTCATATTTGGTGTGCGGGGGGATAGAGAGGAGAGGAAGAGATGAGAAGAGAGAGTGTGTGAGAGTATGTATGAGAGAGAGAGTATGAGAAGAGATGATATATGTATTCAGGCTATATATATTCTAGTCTATTATCTCCATGGAGCTTCGCATTGTTCAACACATTCGTTCTCTACTTCCAGACAACAATGAAGGATCTTCATTCAACATCAACACCAAGATATCCACGTTTGTACTGCGTTATGTACATTGGGTGTTGATGGTGTACTTCAGCTACATTCACAAGAAACAAATGGGTGCTTCTTCAGATTTTTAGAAGCTCAGCAAGCCTGCCAATCTACTTCTGCAAGGTTGATTCATCTAGTTTATCTTCATTGAGCTGCTTCGTCACGACTTCTCCAAGCCGCATATGGTATTTCAACATCACCTGTTGCTGATCTACTTGGGACTTTCCTTGATGGATGATATCTCCTTTCCTGTCAAGCCCCCAAGGTTCACGCGACAAAGTTATGGTGCCTGCATCGTATCACCAACATATCGTCTGTTCCTGTTCATGCCACGTTATGCATGTCTTCTCAAACAATTCAATGATTTTGCTATTGCTACATCAACATTGGGCATCTGTGTTCGTGTCGCGTTAAGTACATATTCCAGTGAAGATGATGTAGTCGTGGTATTGATGATTGTCTGCTCCAAGTGGCCAATTACTACTACAATATTCATGTCCCATTTCAGATGTTCTTCATTCCAGATGCACTCCGAAAGACCTTCATCAAAGCTTGAGGATCTCCAGCCTACATAATACAATTTCAAAGAAGAGATGCATTGTCATCGTATGATTCAGGTGGAGTATTAATTAAGGGGGAGTATCAATTTTTGTATGGGGAGTGATGTTTATTTTTTATCTTTCTTTTATCATTTTATCAAGTCTTGTAACCTCCAAGATTTGGACATGTGTTTCACCCATGCTCCAGCTTGAGGGGGAGTGTTAAAGAGTCTATATTAGCCGATTTAGTTAATAGGTTAATTTGTTAGTGGGCCTTTAGTGTCTCGGCCCTTTAAGATTACTTGGGACATAAGTCTCAGGGTTTCTCCCTTGCTCCTATATATATAGAACATGGGTGTCTAGTCTTGTATTCATCTAATCCCATTGTGTTCAATACAATATTATTTCACAATCACCTTGGTTGAAGATGAGAAATTAGTAATAATGATGATAAGATACTATATTTCTATCTAATGTATAATCCTAAATATGGAGAATTCATGATAATGAGTATGTAGGTATATCAATGGGATATGGATTAGGACCCCTCATTTTGGTTAAGAACTCAAACATGAATATGTCTCAATGGCTACATATAAGGTTTAGTATAAGTAGACCCTAAATCAATGTTATGGGTAGGGTTAATGAAGTGAGATGAGGAGAACATAAATGGCGTCAATACTCTAACTCTAACTAAATTCATCTCTTCCAGAGGGTAAGATAATGAACCCTAGTAATCATTTGAACATTAGATCATGTGTATGATCCTAGAATTCACTCGAGAGTCAAATACATGCACCTAGAGATCCTAATTAAGAACACTAATAACCTAGAGGCCTTGGCTTTAAGAAAAGACATGAAGACTGAGAGATCCTTAAATTTTTAGGAAAAGGTTAGAGGCGGGACCTAAAGTAGTAATTTCTTATTAGGAGTTGACTTATGACAGGTAAGTGGGCCATGCCCTTGAATTCATATTTTATATGTTAGACTAATAGTCCTATTATCTTGTTCAACATATCCTATTAGACAAAACATGTTGTCTAATGTTCATTACTTTCCAGTAGTTACTTCCTCATATATCTCGTGCCTAATTCTTTTAAAGCATCAATTTCAAGTTGTCGTTTATGCATAAATGTTAGAAATCATCATGTGAATCATTACAACTCAGAATATATGCCTAGAATTTGATTCAATAAGTTAATTCCTTGCTATCATGTAGAATTTATAATATCTTTTAGAATATCATATGCAGATACATAATTTATAATTCAGATGTACCATAATTCTAATTGAGAATCCAGAATAGAATTACTAGAATATAGAATGAAAATCTCATAATTTACCTCTAGCTTTTAATCCCTTATTATTTTACCAGAATTTAAATTTCTTATAAGAAGTTAGAATAGAATTTAGAACTTAAAGTGCCAGAACATATTACATACTTCAGAATTCATCTCAGTCAGTTGAGATGCAAAATTATAATAGAAAGAAAATCAGAATAGAATTAGAAATAGAATAAGAATAGAAAAGAATTGAAAATGAGACCAAAACGTAATTTATATAATATAATAAGTCTCCACATAATAGAATTATTGTTCTGCTCAAAATAGAAGGCTTTTATGCCATAAAAGGTGCATTGCACCATAGAAGGCACTTGGTGCCACAGAACATAAGACACATCGGTGTCACCAGAATGAAATTATGCCACAGAAGGTGCATTGCACCATAGAAGGCACATAGTGCCATATAAGAGGACTTATTATATAATAGTGGCCACAGAATGATAAAAGATATAAATAAAAGATGTTTACTTTAGCATATATTTTGAGTTTTTACAATTCAGTTATTTTCTTCTAGTTATTAGAATTCAATGCCACCTACTCTAACCTGTTGGCTAAATGGACATCTATAAATCCCTTTGTTTTGATTATGACAAACATTTCATTCTTATTGATCTAACGAGCTACTTGAGTGTGCAGGAACAAGGTGGATGACAAAGCAACTAGGGAAATCCATATGCCTACATGTTTATGTTTTCATGCAATGTAATCGCTTTGTAAAAACTTGTACAAATATATAATGTACAAGTACTTAGATTGCATGTAAATCAAGCGTTAGATCTTCCCTAGATAAACATCACATTTAGATAAGTCATCCCCTTCAAATAGGATCACATTTTCACACTCATACATATAATTAGTGCCTAAATTGAAACATTGAAATAGGATCAATCTCGGTCGACAAACTCCTCGACCGAGACACTCTCGGTCGACAATCTTCTCGACCGAGAAAGATCCAAAGTAGCCGTTAGACACAACTGACAAGGTAGTTGGCAGTTGGAGATAGACGTTGCAAATCACTTGTTCCAGAGAGCCTGTCGGTCGACAAAAGTTCGACCGAGTAGGTGTCTCGGTCGACCATTCCTCGACCGAGATGGTCTCTGACAGCAAATGCAGAATTAATTAATTAGCCGTTGTTAAAGCAACAAACTTGTACCTAACGGCTAGTTAAGCACTTAGAAACCCCTAGAAGTTGTCTAGAACGTCCTTAAGCATCCTTAGGCCATTCCTATAAATAGGACAAGTCATAGGACACTCAAACACACTTGCTACACTTGAGAAATCCTTGAGCATACTTTGAGCAATCTGGTTGTGAGCAATTCGAGCATTGTGACAATTGGCTACTTCCTTTCTTAGCTCAAAATTCGTGTCCTATAGGCTAGTATCTCCTACCCACTGCAATTACAAGTCCATACACTTGGTTAGGAGATCTATACGCTTGATCTAGGCAAATCAAGCCTTGGGCTACAAAGGATAAGTTGTAATTTCCTTTTTCCTTTCTTGTTCTCTATTACCGTTTATACTCTCCTTGCTACTCCTAGGTTGGAGGCTGATGATTGGAGAGGGTGAAGATCTTCTTGGTGAAGAAGGTGACTTTGAGCTACTTCAGAAGGCTGGTGCAACAGGAGGTTAATTCTAGAGAGGAAGGCTACTTCAAGGGGGAGCTTGGAGTTACTTCAAGAAGGCTACCTCAAAGTTGGTGCACCTACTTCAAGTGAAGGCTGTTCAAAGGGTGTAAAGGCAAGTATTGTATTTTGTATAAATCCTTGAGAAGGTAATAAAATAAATACTTTCAAAATCCCGGTTGGGTAAGCAACCGGGTAGTGGACTGACAACTTTAGTATTTGCTAAAGTTGGAACCACTCTAAACACCTGTCTCCTTCTTCCAATTTCAATTGTGGTTGTTTGAGTTCAATAAATTGTTAAAATTATTTAAAAACTCTATTCACCCCCCCTCTAGTGTTTTTCAATTGGTATCAGAGCAGGCTTCAAGGAACCCTAACAAGGTCTTGAAGAAATGGGTGATGGAGTGCTCAACAACCTTAACCTCGAAGGGACACTTGTTGCTAGGCCTCCAGCGTTCGATGGAACAAACTACCAATATTGGAAGAGAAGGATGCAGTTCTACTTCCAAGGCATCAATTGGGACTTATGGAGAATGGTGTCAACCCCATATGAGCTCCCTCAAAATCAATTTGCAGAATGGGATGCAAATACGGTAAAGCTAGCTCAAATGAATGGAAAAGCTGTAAGCATTTTATATTGTTCTATATCAGTAGGAGAATTTAATAGAATATCTAATTGTGACACAGCCTATGATATTTGGCATAGACTATCCATAACCTATGAAGGTACAGTCCAAGTCAAAAATTCCAAAATTAGCATGTTTAAACAAAAGTTTGAACACTTTCGTATGGATCCTGATGAATCAATTAGTGAAATGTTTGCAAAATTTTCTACTATTGTTAATGGTTTAAGTGCCCTAGGAAAACCTATCCTTGAAGAAGATCAGGTATCAAAGATCCTTCGTTCACTTCCTCCAAAATATAAGCCAAAGGTGACAGCCATTGAAGAAGCAAACGACCTCACTCGACTGAAAATGGAGCAACTTATTGGCAACTTAGAAGCTCATGAAGCAACTCTAGAAGAAGAAGAAAGAAGAGCACGTGAACTTCAGCAAGGAAAAAAGAAGGATGTGGCTCTAAACGCTTCAAAGGTCATCACACAAGAAAGTGAGGAGTCAAGTGAAGAAGAAGGAGAAGAAGCCTTGATAGTCAATGGTAAGAAATACAAAAGATTTAAATCTAACAAAATTTCCAGTTCTTCTTCTACCCCTCCTAGGTGCTTTGAATGTGGGAAGAAAGGGCATTTCAAAAATGAATGTCCTAAAGCAAAGAAAGGAAAGAAAATATCACACAAGAAGAAGGGAGAAAAAGCCTATAAATCTGCATGGGACGAGTCAAGTGACAGTGAAAGCGGAGAAGAAACGGTGGATTGTCTAATGGCAAGAGAAGATGATGAAGACTCTCAAGAGGTAAGCCTACTTGATCTTCCTAAAGAAGAGTTAGTTACTAGTCTACAAGAAATTAATGATAAGTATGTTGATGTCAAGAAGAAACTAAAGAAGATTATCAAATCAAATGATGAGCTAATTGCTAAATTAGATAATCTTTCTTCTGAAAAGAATAACATTGATCTTGAGAATTTGTCTTTAAAAACATCTTTAGATGATTGCACTAGAAAGCTACTCACTTTAGAAACAAATGTTGATCTTCTTTCTAAAGAAAAGACTGACTTGTTAGCTAAACTAAAAGATTTTCAGACTCAACCTATTTTGTGTAACCATCTAGACTATGATAATGTTATAAAAGAAAGAGATTCATTGTTATCTGATTTAGATCAAGCAAGAAATGATCTACACAAGAAAATGAATGATATTGCTCAGCTGCAAAGAGAACTTTATGAGTTAAGAAGAAAAGATATACTTGATAACATTCTAAGCATTGGTACTATTTTCAACGGAAGAAAAGGTTTGGGATATGCTCCAAAGAAAAATCAACCCAAAAGAACTCAAACTATGTTTGTACCCAAGAACACAATGGCTAGAAAGAGAAATGAAGTTGATTCTATTACTTGCCATTTTTTTTTACGTCTTGGACACTATTCCTTTTCATGCCCTTATAAAACTAAGGATTCCGAATTAGTTTGGGTCCCAAAACCTCAAACTCAGTAGAGTCAAATGGAATTTAGTTGAGATATGACCAAACGCTCCATCTTGCTATTTATATTGTCTTATCTCAACTAAACAAAAGATTTCATGCATATTGTTAATTTTCTACATTGTTGTACTGAAACAGAAACTTAGTCGGTCGAAGTATTGTCGACCGAGCCTTTAATCGGTCGAAGTATTGTCGACCGACCGAATGTCTGTGACATATCAAAATTTACAACAATTATTTCGGTCGAAAATTGGTCAACCGAGCTAAATTTCTGTGTTTCTTTGTTTGTAATATAGTAATCTTCTCGATCGATAATTAGTCGACCGAGACAGATGTCGGTCGAACAATTGTCGACCGACTGGATTTCTGATTCAGAACTCTTATACAAATATGTACTTAAATGATTCTAACCATATCAGACCATCACATGGGTACCAAAATCTACATTTTAATGCAGGAATGGGTGGTTGACAGTGGATGTTCCAAACATATGACCGGGAACAAGGATGCATTTCAAACCTTTGAAGAAAAGAAAAGTGGAACAGTCACTTTTGGAGACAATGGTAAGGGCAAAATCGTTGGAATAGGTAATGTTGGTACAAACCTCGAAATAAAGAATGTTCTACTCGTTGATGGTTTGCACCACAATTTGATAAGTGTTAGTCAATTATGTGATAGTGGTTATGATGTGTTATTTAAAAAAACTTGCTGCAAGTTATTGATAGAAAACACTACAAATGTTGTTTATGAAGGAAATAGAGTTGGAAATCTTTATATCCTTAAACCTAACTCTATGAAATCAGTAGTGGGAAAATGCTTGCTTGCAAATGAAAATACCTTACAACTATGGCATAAAAAGCTAGGACATGCTAGTTCACATGTTATTAAAAAGTTAGTAAAATATGATCTTGTTTGTGGATTTCCTACTTTATCTTTTGATCAAGTTGAAAACTGTGAACCATGCACAATGGGAAAGCAAACCAAAACCTCTTTTAAACCAAAACATGTACTTAGCACCAGTAGGTCCTTAGAATTAATTCATATGGATTTATTTGGACCCATGAGGACACAATCTATTGGTGGTAAAAGATACTGTTTTGTTATTGTTGATGATTATAGTAGATACACATGGGTACACTTTATTGCAACTAAAGATGATACTATTCATGTTTTTATACAATTTTGTTCCAAGATTGAAAATCTATTACAAAGCAAAATATGTACCATTAGAAGTGATCATGGTGGAGAATTTGAAAATCATACATTTGAAGAATTTTGTACATCTCAAGGGTACACTCATAACTTTTCTGCTCCACGCACCCCACAACAAAATGGTATAGTTGAAAGGAAAAATCGATCACTACAAGAAATGTCTAGAACTATGATGCTTGAACACAACACACCCAAAACCTTTTGGGCTGAAGCTGTAAACACTGCATGCTATGTGTTAAATAGAGTAACTGTTCACTCTCATTTAAAGAAAACTCCATATGAAATAATACATTCTAAGAAACCTAGAGTTGACTATTTTCATACTTTTGGCTCCACATGCTATATTTTAAATACCAAAGATGATAGAGATAAGTTTGACTCAAAATCACACAAAGCATTCTTTTTGGGATATTCCACTTCTAGCAAAGCTTTTAGAGTATATAACACTATATCTAGAAAAGTTGAGGAATCTATTCATGTTTCTTTTCATGAAGAATCCAAATCTGAAAATCTAGAAATCATAGATCTCACTAATCAATTCGAAAATTTAAACATACCAAATGATAGTGAGAAAGGTACTACAAATAATCACCAAGCTGAACCACAACCTACACCTAGGCTTATTGGAGATCCTAATGATAAAGTCAAAACTCGGTCTTCCTTCAAAGATGTTGCAAACATGGCTTTTGTTTCTATCATTGAACCTAAAAAGATATCTGAAGCTCTTAAAGATGATTATTGGATAATAGCCATGTAAGAATAATTGAATCAATTCACTAAAAATGATGTATGGGATTTAGTTCCTAAACCACAAGATAAAACCATAATAGGAACTAAATGGGTTTTTAGGAACAAGCTAAATGAGGCAGGAGAAGTAATAAGGAATAAAGCTCGGTTAGTAGCACAAGGATATAATCAACAAGAAGGAATAGATTTTGATGAAACGTATGCACCGGTAGCTAGACTTGAAGCTATTAGAATGTTACTAGCTATTGCTGCACATAAAAACATCAAATTCTACCAAATGGATGTAAAAAGTGCATTTCTAAATGGCATCATTCAAGAAGAAGTATATGTTGCCCAACCACCTGGTTTTGAAATACCGGAAAAAGGTGACTATGTTTATAAACTTAAGAAAGCACTTTATGGTTTAAAACAAGCACCTAGAAATTGGTATGAAAGGCTCAAGACATATCTTTTTGATAATGGTTTTTCTATTGGAAATTCAGATTCTACTTTATTTTTCAAAACATATACATCTGATTTCCTAGTTGTGCAAATATATGTTGATGACATTATTTTTGGAGCTTCTAATGATTCATTGTGCACACAATTCAGTGACATTATGCAAAAAGAATTTGAAATGAGCCTCATGGGTGAACTAACTTTCTTTCTTGGTTTTCAAATTAAGCAAACACCTGCCGGAATATTCATAAGCCAAGAAAAATATACTAAAGAACTCTTAAAACGTTTTGGGATGGATCAGTGCAAACATGCTACTACTCCTATGGCTACTTCTATTAAAATTGATAAGGATGAAAATGGGGAACCTATTGATGATTCCTTATATAGAGCCATGATTGGTAATTTGCTTTACTTAACTGCTTCTAGACCGGACATTATGTTTCCCGTTGGTCTTTGTGCTCGATTTCAATCACAACCTATGCACTCTCATTTTCTAGCAGTTAAACGAATTCTTCGTTACCTAGCCGACACTACTTGCTTTGGTTTATGGTATCTAAAAGGACAATCCTTGGATTTTAAAGCTTATACTGATGCAGATTATGCTGGTTGTCGCCTTGATCGCAAGAGTACTAGTGGTGGCTGTTTCTTGTTAGGAAGAGCTTTAGTATCTTGGTTTAGCAAGAAACAAAATACGGTTGCCCTATCTACAACTGAAGCTGAATATATGGCAGCCGGGTCTTGTTGTGCTCAAGTGCTTTATATGCAACAAGTGTTAAACGATTATGGTTTTACTCTTTCTTCTACGCCTATTTTTTGTGAAAACACGAGTGCTATAAACTTAGCACACAATCCTATTTTACACAGTCGAGCTAAACATATTGAAATCCGTCATCACTTTTTACGGGATCATATCTCCAAGAATCATGTTTCCCTTCATCATGTTGATACGGAAGATCAATTGGCTGATATTTTTACAAAACCGCTTCCACTAGATCAATTTAACAAAATTAGGAAGCAACTGCTTATCACTCCTTTGGAAGATGTTTTCTTTGATATTTGTGCTACTTAAACAAAAACTCTTACTTGCATCATGATATTTTGGATTTTAATGGACATCTTTTTCATTAGATTTGATGGGACATCTAATTAAGGGGGATTTTTTTATTTCTAACGGATATCTTTTTGAAATGACAAAGGGGGAGAAATAAATATAAAACTAAAACTTAGTAATTATGAAAAACTCAATCAATGAGTTTCATAAATAAACTCTTGGCTTTACATTAAAAGTTGCTATATTCCCTAGTGAATTGGATTTCATGTTCCATAATTCAAGGGGAATAATAAGCACACATTTTATAAACAAGAGGAAAAGCTACAAAAGGTAATTTAAAGGTATGAAACTCATATGGTTTATATTTCCTTTATCTATATTTTAGGAAATGTTTGTCATCTTCAAAAAGGGGGGGATTGTTGGCTAAATGGACATCTATAAATCGCTTTGTTTTGATTATGACAAACATTTCATTCTTATTGATCTAACGAGCTACTTGAGTGTGCAGGAACAAGGTGGATGACAAAGCAACTAGGAAAATCCATATGCCTACATGTTTATGTTTTCATGCAATGTAAACGCTTTGTAAAAACTTGTATAAATATATAATGTACAAGTACTTAGATTGCATGTAAATCAAGCGTTAGATCTTCCCTAGCTAAACACCACATTTAGATAAGTCATCCCCTTCAAATAGGATCACATATGCACACTCATACATATAATTAGTGCCTAAATTGAAACATTGAAACAGGATCAATCTCGGTCGACAAACTCCTCGACCGAGACACTCTCGGTCGACAATCTTCTCGACCGAGAAAGATCCAAAGTAGCCGTTAGACACAACTGACAAGGTAGTTGGCAGTTGGAGATAAACGTTGCAAAACACTTGTTCCAGAGAGCCTGTCGGTCGACAAAAGTTCGACCGAGTAGGTGTCTCGGTCGACCATTCCTCGACCGAGATGGTCTCTGACAGCAACTGCAGAATTAATTAATTAGCCGTTGTTAAAGCAACAAACTTGTACCTAACGGCTAGTTAAGCACTTAGAAACCCCTAGAAGTTGTCTAGAACGTCCTTAAGCATCTTTAGGCCATTCCTATAAATAGGACAAGCCATAGGACACTCAAACTCAACTTGTTACACTTGAGAAATCCTTGAGCATACTTTGAGCAATCTGTTTGTGAGTAATTTGAGCTTTGTGACAATTGGCTACTTCCTTCCTTAGCTCAAAATTCATGTCCTATAGGCTAGTATCTCCTACCCACTGCCATCACAAGTCCATACACTTGGTTAGGAGATCTATACGCTTGATCTAGGCAAATCAAGCCTTGGGCTACAAAGGATAAGTTGTAATTTCCTTTTTCCTTTCTTGTTCTCTATTACCGTTTGTACTCTCCTTGCTACTCCTAGGTTGGAGGTTGCTGATTGGAGAGGGTGGAGATCTTCTTGGTGAAGAAGGTGACTTTGAGCTACTTCAGAAGGATGGTGCAACGGGAGGTTACTTCTAGAGAGGAAGGCTACTTCAAGGGGGAGCTTGGAGTTACTTCAAGAAGGCTACCTCAAAGTTGGTGCACCTACTTCAAGTGAAGGCTGTTCAAAGGGTGTAAAGGAAAGTATTGTATTTTGTATAAATCCTTGAGAAGGTAATAAAATAAATACTTTCAAAATCCCAGTTGGGTAAGCAACCGGGTAGTGGACTGACAACTTTAGTATTTGCTAAAGTTGGAACCACTCTAAACACCTGTCTCCTTCTTCCAATTTCAATTGTGGTTGCTTGAGTTCAATAAATTGTTAAAATTATTTAAAAACTCTATTCACCCCCCTCTAGTGTTTTTCAGGGACACCATAGGATGTCAGTCAAAAAGTGGATGGAAAAGTGCATCATGGGAAGAATAAATGTGCCTAATATATATTTTGAGTGAAAAAACACACTCGGGGTGGGAAAAGTGTGCCCTATGTATGGTGGAATTTCTACTATAGATAAAATTGGTCTAATTCATGCACAAATGTAGAGGCAAGAAATAAGTTTAGTCAAGCTTCAAATAAGAAGACGATAACTATGAGAAAGACATCTATGTGTTTTACATTTGACAATACTAGAACAATATAAACATGTTGGTAGGAAATAACACATCTAGAACATATACACATCTATCTGAGCTGGACAAGATACACATATGCTCTAATAATTTCTCTTGAAGGAAATATTACCTCTGATTCAATAAGTGTGGGAATTTAAACATCCACACAATATCACACACATCACATTATACTAGTAGTCACTACATGATGCATATCAAAAGAATAAGTAAGTTTAATTTAGTATATGAAGGATGAAAGCATCCATAGAATATCTAGTGGTGTTAGAGGATCCATTAAAGAAGATCCAACAATGACAATGTTGAAAGAGAATGTGATGCCCATCGCCACACAAAGTGAAATTGCTAAAAAAAGCACATAATTAAAACTAATCATCAATATTATAAGAAAACATGGTAAATTAAAACCAATCACATCACAACATCTCAAGATGAAAAATATCACGTCAAGTCCATAAACTGTGCCACATGTACTATATATCATGTCATAAAGATGTTCACATCACTATTCAGTGACCGACATGCCACAAACCTGTTACATACAACAACCTATTCACATAGACATGCCATATTTGTACAACCATGGCCTACTTCTAAAACCTTGTATCGGTATACATAGTCTACAAAACACCCCCAAGAACCTAAGATTGCATGGATGACACATAGGACTCTACTAAAAAACACTAGCAGCATATCTGACCTTCAACAACTACTGCTCTTGTTGTTGCTCAGCCTCAACTGCACGATCTCTATGTCATCGTGCATGACCACCTAAAAGATGTGGAAACCCACTGAGTGAGACCAACGTCCTAGTGAGAGATATAACTCTCTACCAACATCTATTATAAGAATAGATAGATAAAGGCAACATGATAGCACATATTATCAAGACTAACAGATTCAACTAAATGATATGAGCAAAGCAATTACAATTGTTTAAGCAATTCAGGCGTCTACAACTAAGTAATAGAACATCTTATATTTTAAGAAGGAATATGAAGAACATATATAACAATTGATTTCTCTTACCACATTATAATTCAAGAAATCAGTACAAGAAATAAAGTAAAAGGTCATCCATTGTGAATCATGTTTAACCCTAAGCAATATACTACACGACTGTATTATATCTTTTATTATGCCCTGAGGAGATGAGGTATACCACTCATGATCCAACTGACTACTGCTAAGAAAAAATTAGTGCCATACAAGATGTAGGAGGATCCAAAATCCTATGGTATCCACACCCTCAGTCAGTCCAAGTCCGTCGCAGTGACATACAAAGTCTAACTACAAAATAGCCTAGCCTGTCATGGTATATAAGCACAATACTAGTGAAAACTGAGTTACGACCACAACCACACTCATGTCGAGGTATGACCACAACCATTCTCAAATAATATCATATATGTAGTCTAAATCACATCACTGAGATATAGCCTCAACCATTCTCCTACCAGGGTAATGACCACAACCAATCATGTGAAATCCATATACTCAACAATATACTAATTTGAGCTTCCACAAAGAGAAAACCCATTTACCATCCAACAAGTAATGACACTGTAGATAGATCTATGGCACAAGGAAACTACATGATGAGGGTTTCACTTGATTAGTTAATCCAATTGAGTGTCCATTAGTATCAATCTAGTTACAACGTACAAACTCCAAACAAACTCTTACAAAATTAAGCGTGTGTTACAACTCCGGAAGATATAAAACATATGAAGCATAAACTTGAAACATCATATCTTGATACCATTTCCATATAAGGCCATCATCATTATCAAATCATTAGGGGATAGAAATCCCTCATCTCATTACTAGAGGATATCACCTCTTACTAGGCATTTGGCCTCTGCCAGGACATCATACCCAAAACATATCATCCTGTATCACATCATTATCTCATCATGCCTCATGAAGGCTTATATCCATCACCCTATGTCATATCACCATAGAATTCACTATCTATGTCATACATTCAACATGAAAGGTTAGGTTTATACAAGTAGGAGAGAGAAAACATAATCACATTTTGTTCATTCAAGTAGGCTCAACAAGTATACCGTACCCTAGAATTAGGGTTAGGGTTTCACAAATAGCAGATTGGGGTTTTCATATCATTAATCATCATTTAAAACCCAAGCCACACCATCTACCACTTTCTTGGAACACATTAGGTTAAGCATTACTATCCTAAACATGTAATTATCATCATGTAAATAGTAGTATGTATTAACCACTAATCATCACTCATAATTGTGTAGGGACTACCATGTGTTTACACATATGTAGAGACCATCATGGCTCACACACATGTAGCAACCATTACCATTGGTCAAGGTAGCGACCGCTAGCGAACGTGTTACCCATGTGTAAGAATCACACATGATACCTACATCATAGCAAACAAGTGTTATAACTGCAACACAACCTTGGTCATGTGTAGCGACCGCAACACTTCAAAGCACTTCGACCACAACACACTAACCAATGATGAGTAGCAACCAACACAGCCATCCATGATGCTTTGACCAAAACCAACACAAGAGTAGATACCATCCAAAGCCAAAATAGGCATTAAAACTAGCATAGCACAAGTATAGTGGCCAAGGGTGGTTAGGGTTAGCTACGTAGCTCCTGCAACACCCATAAACATGTAGCGACTGTGAACTTCAAGATAAGTGTAGAAACCATAAGGTCATGCTACAATCAACAACACATAACCATATCTAAAATAGAACTAAATCTTGATCAAAATAGATAATGAACATCAAGAAACCATGCACCATTAAGGATAAAACTTCATGCAAGGATAGACATCAAAACCCTAAATCAATCACTATAGAAATCAACATGGAAATCCTGACGAGAGAGATGAAAGCCAAGCATCACTCATGTGTAAACAGGTACAAAACCTCAAGTTGAACAATATGGTCGAACCAAATACATGATTATAAAATTCATGGTCATGATGCATGTGAAAACCATCACCTCAATATTCACCACCAAATCATGTTTGAGAATTGGGGTTTAGGAAAAAGAGTAATCCACATAAGAATACTACAAAATCTTAAACCCTAGATCATAAGAACATTATCTAGCATCTCAATATCATGTTTTAGATGTAGAACAAAAACATGCAAGCAAAAATATAGTGCAAATAATAGAAGATGGGAAGTTATATAACCTCCTTATGAAGAGATCAAGCTCCCAAGGGTCACAAGATCCAAAGAGAAGAATAACAAGCTCCAACTTGAGTCAAATCCTTGGCCATAAGGTCACCTCAAGAAGAGAAGAACACCATGGTCAAAGAAAATATCAAGAAAGAGGGTGAAAACCCTAGGACAAACAAAATAGAAGAAAGAGGAGAGCTTCTTCTCACATAGGTACCACCATGGTAAATCCATACTCTCCAACCTTAGTGAAGAAAATATCATCAAAGAATATCCACCATGGTTGCACCATAGCCTCAGGGCCAAGAAGGAAGAGGTAGAGTGCAAAAGAAATGAGATCATGGTGATAGAGACACTTACCAAGAAGAGAATCACCAAAAAGAAGATGATCGAGCTTAATATCACAACATGCAAGGATGATTGACCACTAAAGCTACAAGATCATCCCTCTCAAGCTTCACCAAGCTCCAAGTTCGGCCAAGCAAGGAGGAGGAAAGATAGAGAGATAAAAGGATTGCTTGCATGTTGAGGAGAGAGCTTATATACATATAAGGTGGGAGGGAGGTAAAGATGTGAGGCGTCAAGATGTTAGGACACCAAAAAGACACATGTCCCACCAAGGATCAACCATGCATGCTAACAAGCAAAAGAAACCTAAAAAAAGTGGTGTAGCGACCACTTGGCTCTCAAACTCAACATGGTCGAAGCACAACACATGGTAGTGGTCTCAACATACCACAAAACCCTAGTGATCAAAACACATGCCCAAGGCACTAGGTCAAAGAAAAACTATCCAAGACCTGGTGTAGAGATCGAAGCACTTCCAAAACACATCATCAAGGTCACAACACTGGTCGAAACTCAAGAAACACACACATGATTTCTACCATCATCCATGCAACTCATGCATAGACATGTAAACCCTAATATCACCTCAAGATGTCACTTTATCAACCAAGGCCTAAACAAGGTGACCCATAGCATCTTATTCTCTCTCATGATGCTAAAGCATAAGAAAAACAACCTACATGTGAAAAATTACAAGATTAACCCTCATCACAGGTAAATTGTAACTTGGTCCAAAACAAGCATACATAGCTCACACATCAGCAACACATGACCAAACTGAAAACATAAGCATGTCACATGTTATTAAGGCATCTCAAGAGATTAGATTAAGGTTCAACCATCTTATTAAGCAAAGAAAAAACATTCAAGCACTAAGATAGGCCAGGGGTCGTACAAACAAACAACCAAAAGGATCTTTCAAGAACAATCTCAAAAGAGATACATGTAGTAACCAAATTAGGGTTTCAGATTTTCAAATAGATCAAAAGATAGAAACATAGGTGATTGTTCAATTTAGAATCAATGTGATGCAACTTACACCAAGAGAGAGAGACAAATCAGATTAACTACTAAATATGGTTAGGGTCACCTTTAGGTTATTCATGTTAAATGCATTCAATGCTCATTTGGGTACAAACATGTGTATTATAATACTTTCTTAACCTTTTTTGGTCAATTCTAGATATCCAAGCATACCAAATGCATGCAGTTAAGGTTTCAAGGATCAAGATGCTAGGTTTTGGTATTTTACACATCCTTTCCCATGGAAACTCCCATTCCTCTCCTCCCAATGGTTGAAGCATAGAAAAGTGAGGCTCTTGTCAGCCAGTGGCTTGAGTTTGTTCCTCTTGGTTTTGTGTTGTTTCCACTAGATGCATTCCAACATCTTGTAGGGGGTTCCCTAATCCATTTTTAGAGAAATTTAGACCCACAAGTAGTAGCTAAACTTGCACAAGATGAAGAGATTTTCATGCATTTCCTCCTCTTTGTAGAGTAAGAAAACGTAGTTAACATTTAGACCCATGTTTCTCAGTCCGTTGAAGGTGGGGAGTCTACCCATAATACACCAGAAGGTGTAAAAACTCCACTTCAGCACATGGGCCTTGTTTTAGATGATCTCATTTCATGGGACTAGTGATGTGTGAAAGGAGATATCTCAACGTTTCACACTCTCATTATAGATAGTCCAGACTTTATCAACAAAGCTATATTGATCTTGAACTTCCTCCCAAACCTCCAACATCCATCTCTACGTCCTGAAGGAAAGATTCTTAGCAACCAGATAGTCAATCTCACTACCATATCTTTCGGCCATCCACCTTGCCCATGGGGCCTCTTTGCATTGCAAGAACCTATCAATCCTCTTCATGGTAGCCATTTTAGCCATATCATCATGATACAAAAGACTGAGGCCTCCTTCCTGATAAGATTTGGCTATTGTCTTCCACGCCACAATGTGTACCTTTGGAACATAGGAACCCACTCATGATGTCCAATATCTTGATGGTAATGAAGGGTGGTAGGTCAGCTTGCTCACACCAATTGCTGCTTACTGGTCAGGAATGATCTCACTAATACAATTTGTCCTTCTATGGAAAGCCTGATACCCACCCACATGTTCACAATATCTCAAAGACTATCAGTACAGTCCACAAAGTATGACCCCTTGCCTTTTCCCTTAGATAAAGGTATCCTAAGATCACGTGTGGAGAATGAGCTCTTGTGCAAGCCAATGTAACTGTTGGTATACTATGCCCAGAGAGCCAATCATATGATGATTGCAATGAGGCATATGATACTTGATTTGATAATGATAAAGGTAATTCCGTCTATTATGTTTGTCTCACTCATGAGATGATGACACATACATGATAGATGTCTAAAGAATGATGTGGCTCAATGACATATGTCTTCAGGTTGAGGATTTGAACAATGAGACCATATGTATGATAAGATTACATACATTCTTGTTATGTCCCAAGTCAGATATTACTGTGGAAGCAAAATTGACAACAGTAATACATAAGACTAGAGTATGTGTTGAATGATGACAAAGTCTCATTAGTCATGATATATGATATCAAGTCAAGCATACAGATATATGTTAGAGAATAGTATATCAGATAGACCCACCTTAAGAGTGATACATGGATACCATGGAATGGTAGTCACAATAATCTCTCATAGTGATGGTGGTGATTGTGGTTCTAAGACCTAAAATCACAACACTCACCACATGTCATTGGGTACACTTGGGCATCATCAAACACAATCCTAAAACATGGGTTGTTATAAAGGTGATGGTTGGGGGACTTTGACACATGGAGATAGACTGTGAGTGATAGAGATGGGATTTGTCCCTCCTACAAGGAGTATGATATCCAGTCCCCCTTGATAAGTGAGACTGAGAATTGTATGGCCATACTCATGTGATTCAATATATGATTTGTGAATTTACATGCATCTCAGACAGACTGCTCTAGGTCAAGGAACATGGATTGAATGTTGAAGAGAATGAAGTTCCATGCCTTGAGTTCAATCCAGATGTCAGAGACAAAGGAACTATACAATCATGGTAACACTAATCATAGATTGTAGGTTGAAGTTGTTCTCCAACTTTTTGAGTTACTTGGGTAGCAATGATGAGTTACTAGATTCCACTCATTTCTTGTGATGTCATAAGTTGTTATGAACATCCACTTCCAATGTAAATTGGAACCTGCAGGGTCACACAGATAGGATACCCCTAGAAGAGGAGATTTTCCATAAATGATGTTTAGATTGAGACTAAAGGTGTTTATGTACTCAATTAAACATAAAATTGATTGACTGGACTCAAAACTATCAAGTTCAAGTGTTGAACTAGCTGGTTAGAGTGTCAGGTTGATTGGAGACTACATTGGCAATGTTAGGACTGCCAACTGACCAATTCACCCAGGTGAGCTGATCAGTTGATGTGAGCCAACCGATCGGTTCACTTGGTGAATTAGGTGGCTCAAAGTCCTGCCAACTGAGGTAATTGGGATTTTCCTAGTTGGAGGAAAACTTTCATGTTTTACTTGTTCAATTCGATTGGAATAAGGATTAATCTTTGCATTAATTGGAAACAGTTGAGGAAAGTCAATTGTAGGCAAGTCTGGGAAGTGAAATAATCAGTTCACTGGGTGAACTGATCAGCTGACACTCCCAACTGACCGGTTCACTAGTAAACCGAATGATTCACTTGTGTCAACACAAACTATTCATGGACATTGTGGATCCTTCTACTCCCGAACAGACAGGGAACCCTGACCCTTCCCTATGCTCTAAATAGAGGGGTATTGGGGGCTTCTCAAAATACACAAATCAGAACATCAGTTTCTCTGCAAAGTTGTTGTCCTCTCTGGTTTTGGTAACTGAGAGAGCCCGAGCAAGTTCTACCTTACTAGGGAGGAACAACGAGGGAAAGACAACTGCATAAAAGTAGTCTATGTTTGGGAGAGCAGGTTGGTGCTAGTACACCAATTGGAGGGTCGTCTCCTTCCTGCCAATTCTTCTAGAATAGCGGGATTTCTAGGTGGTCTATGTGGACTATCTATAGAGACAGGAGATGTTTTCCGCTCAAGAGGACATGTCAGCCATAGTCCGTGGTGGAGGCCAGAGTCCATGGCGAAGACCAAGAGATGCGCATGCATCGTCTAAGACATGGCGTTGACGACCACACATGGCTACAAGGTATTATCACTGGGCAAGCCCCAGGACCAGGTATATCTCACTAAAACCATCCTTCCCATTACATAGTCATTGATGTGATATCTTTTTATGGGTTAATGGCTAGTAAAAATTTTGTTTCCGCTGCCTACTCTGAGGCCATAAAACCGAACAGTGGTATCAGATCCAGGTTAACGTACAATGTTTTGGGATAAATCAATATGGTCAGATTTTGGTTTTATCACCATTTATTTATTGCATACGATGCAAATATTTAAAATAACTGATGTGCATATCTGACTAAATACCACATGTGACCACAAACTAATATACATATATGATATGGTATATATGCAATTGATACATGTTGCCCTAAAATGGTTTTGATGGTGGATGTGTAGCATGGTTATGGCCTATAAACCCTGTGTGTGCTTGGTTGGTTATGGTTGTTTGCATACCGAGCTTCTACCTTCTATGTCCCATGTAACTTGAGATAACTCGAGATCCTTTCTCTTCTACCTTTGCTCCCCTCAAATGTAACTCAAGGTTTCCTAAAGATTATGTAAAAGTTGGATAGTTTATTTTCCGTTACATCAAAGAAGAAGACACTCAACACTAGATGAACCGACCGCTTAGAGGACTGAGGAGGATTGTGAAGGAGGATCTAGATCGACCAGTTGATGGCCCAACTACTTGTTGGAGGTGTCCAGCCATTAGAGGCCAGACTAACCAACCAACCAGCTAAGAGGCAAGCCGATTGTATCATAGGATGAGCCGATCAACCCAGAATGGTTCAAGCGCAAAGATTTTCATCAACAATATGTAGCATATGATGTAGAACTTAGATGACCATAATTCCTTGTGACTCTAAGGAATTATAATAGGATGGCCATAATAATCACTTTTATCGATATTGCATGTTTCTCGTTGTGGTTATAGCATGTATATGATATGTACTATAATAATGTGGTGATTGGATATGTATTTGTACTTATATAAAACCCTCAAATAAAATATTAAAGTCTAAGATGCCTTCCATTGGCGACATACATGAAAAGCTTTATCGACCAAGCATAGGTTACACCAAAGCGTGGTGCGCGGTCCATCTCGTGGAAGTGTGATGGTAGACATGTAGGTTCTACCAAAGTAGGGTGCTTGTTTATTGTGTCAGCTTTTGGGTCAGACTTAACTGTTGATTCTTAGAGAGTCTAAGATCCAGAGGCATGCATATGATCATGGCAAATAGTTGTGCATGTCATCTATCTAAGAGTTGCATATGATGCAATTGGCTTGATGGCCTACCTAAATAATCAAGTTGTGGGCGATCAACCAAAGCTTACTCATAATTTGATGAAATATGGATCTTGGCCACTAGAAGATTGTACGTTGCAATCTTCCAAATTGATACATGAGGGTTATCAATTTGAACAAAAATAGTGGGAGCGATAATTAATTAAAGGCCTAATTAATATCGCCAAAATTATGAAATCAAATAAATAAAAAATGTTTTGATAAAGTTGCAAAATTCTTTTGTAGAATCCAAATGACAAACACAAATACATTATCGTTGCAATCAATTCAGAAACGAGATAAACTTTGAATCTGGTTTAGGACCTTTGAGAAGTGTTCTTACAAGTGAGCAAAAGCTCTATGTCCTTGAAAGACCATAGCCAGTAGAACCACTCCAAATGCGCCTATGATTGAAATGGATGCTTACTTGAAGCATTCCAATGATGCCTAAGACATCAAGAACCTTATGCTAAGTTATATGAACTATGAGTTGCATAAATAGCTTGACGCATGGACATTCTCGAGATGGTAACACATCTTAAGAATCATGTAAAGCATGAAAGGTATAATGTCTTCAAAGCGATGTTTGAGTACAACCAGACAGAGAGAGATTTAGTACAATCTCATATGCTCAATATGATTGTGCATGTAGATTGTCTGGGATTTCTTATAGGTTCAGAGTTGACCAACCATAAGGTTCTACATAATTTTCTGTGAATCATATAGATAGTTTAACCAATGTTGAATAACTTGGACAAACCACTGTCTGAAATGCTTGGCATGATGATGCCAAAGCATGAATGAAGAAAGGACAAATCTGTGATAATGATCAAAAGAGTAAAGTCCATTGACTAAAACAAGGTAAAGAAGTGTTCTGAAGCCAAGCTAAGGTCCAAATCTTCATCACTCAAGATATGGAGAAGGGGTAAGTGTAAAAGGGAATATGTCCTTTTTCACTTATAATGATACGGAAAGAAAGTGCCACCATTGTCACCTGTTTGACATTAGAAAGGGAACTGACCTCTTTATAGAAGATCTTAGGAAGAAGAAAGAGATAGAGATCTCTACTTTAGGACCTGAGAGGAAGTAAGCTAGAAACTATGCGGAGAAAGAGTTGCTACCATTACAGTTACATTATGACATTCATAGGCATGTAATAGAATTAGTGAATTGCTATTATATACCTACCATCAATGAAAACATCATACATCTTGAATGGGAAAGAGTCTTATGGACTGATGTTTCATTTTAAAGATATGATATTTGATGGAAATGCGTATGTCTCACTAACTATACTTGATAGTTGAAGAGACAAATGTGTATGACACATGTAATGAATGGCATAAATAACTCAAACTTGAATGCCTATAGTGATGTCATCTAGAGTGCATAAATGAGAATTGCATTTCTAGAAATTCATATGATGGTTATCTAGATTCTTTTGGTTGTTGAACCAATAGATACATACTAATCTAATTTATTGTGCAAAATGACAAAGGTTCTTCACTAGATGTAGTGGGAGAATGATTATTCTATTAAGGATTATACATATTGATGTATATAGACCTTTTAGAATAAATGCTAAAGGTAATCAATAATACTTCAATATATTTACCGATGACCTAAGTAGATATGGTAGTTTGTATTTGATAAAATACAAACATGAATCTCTTGAAGTGTTCAAGGAGATCATAAATGAAGTACACAACAAACTTGGTATAAGTATTAAATTTTGATATGATTGATATGATAATACTATGAAATAAGAGTCTGAGAACCTTTTAGAAGATCATGATAATGTATCATGATGGACTCCATTTGAAACACAATGATAGTGTATTTTGAGAAGTGTATCAGAAAGAAGGAATCGCACCTTAATAAGTCAGAGTGTGATTACTAGCTAAAATGTCAAATTTCCTTTTGGGCACATGCTTAACACTGGGAATAAAGAGAAACACAAAATATTGTGGAATCTCAAAGTTCCATAAGTAACACATAGAACTCATGGTTCTGGTAGAACACACCTAGAGCTTGAATGATATATGATGTCTTATGGACAAGAAGGCAATGAGTTGATCATATGATGAGTCAACAGTCTACCTAGAAGCTAATGAGAACCAGAAACTAAGATATGGCTTGAAGCCATGAAATCCAAGATGGACTCCATGTACATCGACAAAGTATGACCTTGGTTGATTCAACTAAAGGGACAAAACCCATAGGGTACTTTTAGGTCTTCCAGAAGAAGACTAACATGGAGGGTAAGTTGGTTGAAAATAGTTTATAACAAGTTCATGGTGTTGAGCATGGTGAAATCTTTTCAACAGTTACTGTGGATAAATCCATCTAGATAATGCTTGCCATTGTATCTTAATATGACTTTGAGATTTGGCATATGGATGTTAAAACAACATTCCTTAAATGGAATATTGTGCAGGATTTGTATGTAACACATCTTAAAGGTTTTACAAATCCAATAATGCAAATAAAGTCTATAAAGCTGCATAAATCAATCTTTGGATTGAAGCAAGCACCTCACAACTAGGATCTTCTATTTGACAAGATATTCAAAGAGTTTGACTTGAGTCAGAATAAAGAAGTAATGTGTGATTACAAGAATGTAGTGGGATCATATATATATTCTACATATTGATGGGGAATAACATCCTTACACTGCAAATATTAAAATCTGGAAACGAAGTGCATTCTAAAGGGTTTTTAGAGAATCATCCTATGTGATAGGAATTGAGATATATAGAGATAGAGCAAGAGGGCTTCTTGTCCTAGGAAAGAGAACATACTTTGGCTAGATGTTGAATGAGTTCAACAAGGTGAAAGAGAACTTGTCCATGTTCTGTGGAGTTAGTCTCTCAAGAGCCGAGTGTCCCAATTATTATGAAGAATAAGGAACACATGGATAGATGCCATATGCATTCACAATTGGATCTATCACGTATGAACTCATATCATTATCTTGTATGTATTGGACATGACAAGAAAATATGAACGAATTATCTTGTATGTATTGGACATGACAAGAATATATGAATTCATCATTGTGTATGTATTGGACATGACAAGAAGATATGAAATCATCATCTTGTATGATTAGATGATATAAATATCCAGTTATCTTGTATGTATTGGACACACCGAATGGATATCTATCGTACACTAGTAAGATTTACTGGAATACCATGAAGGACATCTTTGTGTACTTGTGAAGTACTAAAAGGATTAGTTCTTTAGTTATGGTAATAAGGAAGAGTTGGGTGTAAAGAGTTACACTGATGCAAGCTTCTGAAATGAAAAAAATATGTTTGACCTTGGAATAAGAATTGTTAGTTGGAAATATTCCAACATAAAACAATTGATTAATTCTACAATAAGAAGTTGAGTACCTTAGTGTTACGAAGACTATAAAGGATACTGTATGCATCTAGAAGTTCATATGGAAGAACTTATGAAAGGTTCTAACCATTGGTGACTCACTATTAATATTGTGACAACAATGGAGCTACTAGTTAGGCAAAGGAACTTCAGATAGCATACTATGGCACTTTCATCTCATATGAGTTGTAGTACAGTGAGGGGATGTGAAACATGCAATATACTGACTTGAAGCAAATGTTACTTACCCCCTATAAAAGCACTTGTGTAGTAGAAACATGATGGACATGTTAAGATCACTAGGAACATGATTTGTGGGTGATTGGCTCTAAGTGCAAGTGGGAGTCTGTTGGTATTGTATGCCCATAGAGCCAATCATATGATGATTGAAATGAGGCATATGATACTTGATTTGATAACGATAAAGGTAATTCCATCTATTATGTTTGTTTCACTCATGAGATGATGACACATACATGATAGATGTCTAAAGAATGACGTGACTCAATGACATATGTCTTCAGGTTGAGGACCTGAACAATGAGACCATATTTATGATAAGAGTACATACATTCTTGTTATATCCCTAGTCGGATATTACTGGGGAAGTAAAATGGAAAAAAATAATACATAAGACTAGAGTGTGTGTTGACTGATGACATAGTCTCATTAGTCAAGATATATGACATCAAGTCAAGCACACATATATATGTTAGAGAACAGTATATCAGACAGATCCACCTTGAGAGTGATACATGGATACCATGGAATGGTGGTCACAATCATCTCTCATAGTGATGGTGGTGATTGTGGTTCTTAGACCTAAAATCATTGCACTCATCACATGTCTTTGGGTATACTTTGACATCATCAAATGCAGTCCTGAAACATGGGTTGTTATAAAGGTGATGGTTGGGTGACTTTGACACATGGGGATAGATTGTGAGTTATAGAAATGGGATTTGTCCCTCCTACAAGGAGTATGATATCCAGGGACCCTTGATAAGCGAGACTGAGAATTGCATGGACATACTCATGTGATTCAATATATGATATGTGAATTCACATGCATCTCAGACAGTCTATTCTAGGTCAAGGAACATGGATTGAATGTTGATGAGGATGACGTCCCATGCCTCGAGTTCAATCCAATTGTCAGAAATAAAGGAACTATACAATCACGGTAACACTAATCACAAATTGTAGGTTGAAGTTGTTCTCCAACTTTTTGAGTTACTTGGGTAGTAATTATGAGTTACTAGATTCCGCTCATTTCTGGTGATGTCATAAGTTGTTATGAACATTCACTTCCAATGTAAATTGGAACCTATAGGGTCACACACATAGGATATCACTGGAAGAGGATATTGTCCATGAATGATGTTTAGATTGAGATTAAAGATGTTTAGGTACTCAATTAAACATAGAATTGACTGACTGGACTCAGTTGTATCAAGTTCAAGTGTTAAACTAGTTGGTTAGAGTGTCAAGTTGATTGGAGACTGCATTGTCAATGTCAGGACTTCCAACCAATAGGTTCACCCAGGTGAGCCAATCGACCGGTGTAAACCAATTGACCGATTCACTTGGTGAATAGGGCAGCTCACAGTCCTGCCAATCGAGGAAATTAGGATTTTCCCGATTGGAGGAAAACTTTCACATTTTCACTTGTTCATTTTGATCGGAATAAGGATTAATCTTTGCATTAATTGGAAATAATTGAGGAAACTCAACTGTAGGCAAGTTTGGGAAGTGAAATGACCAGTTCACTAAGTGAACCGATCGACTCACACTCCCAACCAACTGGTTCACTAGTGAACGGACCGGTTCTCCTACTGTAGCACAAACTATTCATGGAATTTCTGGATCCTTCTACTCCCGAACAGACTGGGAAACTTGACCCTACCCTCTATTATAAATTGAGGGGTACTGGGGGCTTCTTAGAACACACAACTTAGAACATCAATTGCTTTGCAAAGTTTTTGTCCTCTCTGGTTATGGTAACCAAGAGATATCGAGCAACTACTACCCGACTAGGGAGGCACAACAAGGGAAAGACAACTACAGAAAAGCAGTTTGAGTTCGGGAGAGTAGGTTGGTGCTAGTAGACCAACAAGAGGGGTTCTAGGTGGTCTGTGTGGACTATCTACAGAGGCGGGAGATGTCTACTGCTTAGGAGGGCACGTCATCCATAGTTTGTGGTGGAGGCCAGAGTCCATGGTGAAGACCAAGAGTTGCATAGACACCGTTCAAGACATGGCGTTGAAGACCGCACATGACTACGAGGTATTGTTGCTGGGCAAGCCCTATGATTAGGTATATTTCTCTAAAACCATCCTTCCCATTACATAGTCATTGATGCAATCTCCTCTTATGGGTTAATGGCCAATAATTTTTTTTTTTGCTGCCTACTCTGAGGCCATAAAACCAAATAGTAACTCCAAAACTTGCCTCTTCTTGAATCGCAAGATCTGGAGAAGTAGATTCTAAACATGATATCACTCATGAATAGACCATTTAATTTACTATTCCATCATCAACCTCCTAAAACCCTCATAAATTTGGTAGACCCTATGAGGAAGAATAGCATGTCATCTGCAAATCTAAAATGGGTAAGGACTTTGGTACCCCCAACTTGAACCCAGTCACCAAGTTAGAACTTTTTGCCTCCACCATCTCAGAGAGGTTCTCCATGATGATGGTGAACAACAACAGGAAAAGTGGTATGCCTTGCCTCAAGCCACTAGTAGCTTTGAACAAACCATAAGTACTTCCATTAAAAAGCACTGAAAAATAGTATGTAACACCCTCCCTAAGTGCACACATGCACATAGTGAAAGCAACACCGAGTTATCCATAACACATGCACTCAAGGGGGCATTACATAAAACTAGCATTCATAACTACTATATAATGAATAACACAAATTGAAGTATTAAAACATTCTCATGATTGATCTTGCAACAGTAGCATAAATGTTATTACAGGGAAAACTCATTATACATCTCCAAACTCTACTCTAAATTTCTAACATTAAAACATATATCTAAGTCTATAAACCTAAGGATCATCTTATAGTTGGCACCCACCAGGTCTTATCAGGATCTATCTTTATTCTCCAAGTCTCTAGATACTATTGCTACTCCTATTACTCACCTGTAGACATCTCATCCCCAACCGTGCACAAAGGGAAACCTAGGTTAGAGTAAGTGGCATTGAATTCTAATAACTGGAAGAAAATAATTGCATTGTAAAAACTCAAAATATATGCTAAAGTAAACATCTTTTATTTATATATTTTATCTTTCTGTGGCCACTATTATACAATAAGTCCTCTTCTATGGCACTATGTTCCTTCTATGGTGCAATGCACCTTCTCTTCCATAATTTTCTGATGGTGACACCCGAGGTCTCTTCTGTTTTGTGGCACCAAGTGACTTCTATGGAGCAATGCACCTTCTGTGGCATAAATGCCTTCTATTCTGTGTACCACAATACTTATATTCTATGAGGTCTTATTATATAATATAAATTATGTTCTGGTGTCATTTTCAATTCTTTTCTTTTATATTCTTATTCTATTTCTGATTCTATTCTAATTTTCTTTCTATTCCGATTCTGTATCTCAACTGGCTAAGATGAATTGTGAATTATGTAATATGTTCTAGAATTTTAGGTTCTAAATTCTATTCTGACTTCTTATAAGAAATCTAAATTTTGGTATAACAATTAGTGATTAAAATCTAGAGGTAAATTCTGAAATTTTCTTTCAAAATTCTAGTAATTCTATTATGGATTCCAAAATTCAATTATAGAAGAACTATGATACATATGAAATATAAATTTTGTATCTACATATGATATTCCAAAAGATATTCTAAATTCTAGATGATAGCAAGGAATTAACATATTGAATCAAATTCTAGGCATATTGTCTGAGTTCTAATGATTCACACAATGATTTCTAACATTTATGCATAAATGACAACTTGAAACTAATTCTTTATAAGAACTAGGCATGATATATCTGAGGAACTAATTTTATTCTACTATAAAGTAATAAACATTAGACCACATGTTTAATGGGTTATAAACATAATAATTAAACTATTAGTCTGACATATATAATAGGAAAAAAACCAAAATAGCACAGCCTGATGAAAATATGTATCTGAATAGCATGAAATCAAACATATTTCCAAAAGTAGCCCACTTTCACCACAAAGCGCCAAATATATTGGCGTTTTAATTGGAGGAACACTGAAAGCACCAGAAGAGTTGGCGTTTTAATTGGAGGAACAACAAAAGTGCTAAATAAATTGACATTTTAATTGAAAACAATTGAAAGTGCCAAAGTTTCAACATTTTAAATAGAGGGGACCCATTATTCTTGGCATTTCCATTCTTAAATAAACAATAAAGCAAATACGCCAACTATATTAGTGTTTTATCAACTAGCATCATGTATACGCCAACAAGTTTGGCATTTTCACCAATCCTACTTCACACATATGTCAACTAATCTGGCATTTTATTCATTACAATTATTGTGACGCATCGTTCGAATAAAATGTTATTAACTAAGAAGAAGCGATCACTAAGAAGCGAATTACCAAAAATCACTAAAAATTAAAACCATTTTACAAAGAGGTCCACACATAGGAAAACTCTTTCATAAAGAACCAGAGTAACTTAATTACATACTGATTCACAAGTACATGTCCTGTATCATCTTTTTCTAAGGATTACGTGCATCAACTGCTCTGTTAAACTAAACACATGTAGTATGAAATCTCGAGGCACTAAGCCAAAATCTCAAAAGCATTAACTACTACTCTGAGGACCTGAGAGTACATAGACGACACATAGGACTCTATGTACATCTATACAAGACATATCAGCTAGTGTCTCCACCTGAGAATTCACTGTTGTCCCTACTGCTGCAGTTGTTGTCCTCCACCCACTAAAGGATTCCTACCTCCTCGTCAACATCCACCTAAAAATTTGGTTCCCACAGGGGTGAGACAATTGTAAAATTGCCCCAGCAAGAGATATAACTCTCTGCTAGAAACATTATTATTGCAAATTAATAAGATAAGTTTGAACAGAGGAATCATAATTGCTTAACACCAGTTAATTCATTGTTTAATAGATTAGAACATTATTCTTATCTAAAACATTTCAACTATAACCTGATAGAGCATCATATCACTTATCCCATAAGGAATGTGAAGAACATGTATAACATTTATCCGCTACACTAAGCAATATAATATCAACTAATGTTTCTCGCATTTCAACTTTATGCAAAAACACTACATAGCTGATTATATTTTACACATCATGTGTCAGGCTACAATTAACTTGTCAGAGGAAATTGACCTCTTCATTATAGAGTTACAACCACAACATGTACACTTTTCAGGCTTAGAACACACAGCTAATGCCTGGGATTGTTTTGTGGAGTCATGGCCTATAGCCATACTCTTCTAACAAAGTATTGGGATCTTAATTCCTCATCTCATCAAACACATTTCCATTTCTAAACAAGTTCATCATCATGATTATAAAATATGGGTATTCAAACCCTTAATTCATCATAGAATACTTTTTACCACATAATAGGTAACTTAATACCTTTAGGTCATTTAACCAAGGTAATCATGATTCTTACTACACAAGCATTCCACATAGCACACAAAGCTTAATTCATCTCTTGTTACCTCTTAGAAGACAACAAGGCATATTATGACTTATGAAGCCCATAAACAATTTGTTGGTATGTATGCCCTGAGAGCCAATCATAGGATGATTGGTGGGATACATTAAGATTGATTTGATAAACATCAAAGGCAAGCTTCCAATTCTTTCTAGTTCAGTCATATGAGATAGTGATAGAATAGATTGAATGTCTAGAGAATGACAGTACTCAATGACGTATGCCTTTAGGTTCATGACCTGGACGATGAGATCATACGGATTCTAAGAGTTTGTACATTCTTGTTTTGTCCCTAGTCGGATGTCATTATGGAAGGTAGATAGACAGCAATGACACACAAGACTAGATTGTGGTGTTGGTTGATGACAGAATCTCATTAGTCATGATATAGAGATATCAAACCAAACACATAGGTACTTGTTAGAGAACAAGTGTACCGGACAGACCCACCGTGAGTTTGACACATGGAACCATGACATGGTAGTCACAGTCAGTACTCATAGTGATGGTGGTGAGTGTGATTCTTAGACTTGAAATCACTACACTCAACACATGTCGTTGGGCACACTTTGACATCATCAAACGCAGTCCTGAAACATGGGTTGTTATAAATGTGATGATTGGGTGGCTTTGACACATGGGGCTTTCGAGGGGTGAGTGATAGATATGGGATTTGTCCCTCCTGAGGGAGTTTGATATCCAAGGCCACTTGATGAGTAGGATTGAGATAGGCGTGCACACGCATGTGTGAATCAGTATGTGATATTGATGTCATACATATCTCGTTCAATCTACTCTGAGATCAAGAAGGTGAATGAACGTTGACAGGATGACTGTTCCATGCCTCGAGTTCATTCGGGATATCAGTGACAAAGGAATTATACAATCGTTGTAACACCATTCACGGATTGTAGGATTGAAAGTTGTTCTCCATCTTTCTACTTTCACTTGGGTAGCACTAATGTGTGACTAGGCACTGCTCTTTGCTTGTGAGGTCATAAGTGTTATGGACTTTCACTGCCAACGTGAAATGGACCTGCAGGGTCACACACATAGGATTTAACCTGGGAGAGGAGTTTTGTCCACAAAAAATGTTTAGATTGATTACTAAAGGAGTTTAGTACTTCAATTAAACACTCAATCAATTGATAGATCAATATCATATTGTTCAAGGTGTTGGACATATTGATTGGAGTTTCAGATTGATTGAAATCACATTTGACTGATTCTGCACAACCTGTACTCCCAACCGATCGGTTCAAGTGTTGAACCGGTCGGCTGAGGTTGCTGAACCGGTCAGCTCAAGTGTTGAGTCGATCGGCTCATGGTCAGAGTAAAACGATCGGTTCAAGTGTTGAAATGATCGGTTCAACTGGTGCAACCGAGCAAGTTGGGAAAGTCAGGTCGGTGAGAATTTTCCTTGCGTTTCACTTGCCCAATTTGATTGGAACAAGGATTGGTATTCGATACCAATTAGAAACAAAAGAAGGAAAGTCAACCGGGAACTGATCAGGACCACGAACCGACCGGTTCATAAGTGAACCGATCAGCTCATGGGTCCCAACCGATAAGTTGGTGTTCCAACCGACCGGTTCAGGTCCCCAACCGACCGGTTCACTTGTGAACCGATCGGTTCGGGTTGCGAGTTGATTGCTTTTGTGGAAAATCTCGAACCCTTCTACTCCTGCTTTTAGTGCCGCATTGCTCGGGATGGAGAACCCTGTCCCATGACCCTCCTATATATAGGGGTTTTGGGGGAAAAAAGAAAAGAAAAAAGGAAAAGAAAAAAAGAAAAAAAAGAAAAAAGAAAAAAAAATAAAGAAAAAAAATATAGGGGTATTGGGGGCTTCTCAAAGTACAACTCAGTGCAACCAGTTGCTCTGCAAAGTTGTCGTTTTCTCTGGTTTTGGTAACCGAGAGAGAGCCCGAGCAAGTGCTTCCCGCAAAAGGGAGGTGCAGCAAGGGAAGGACAACTGCAGTTGCAACTGGAGGTAGGAGAGTGTGTTGGCGACTAGTACATCAACAGGAGGGTGTGACTCCTTCCACTTCCTTGTGGGACAAGGAGAGTGGAATTCCAGGTGGTCTGTGTGGACTACTTCAGAGGCGGGAGGTTTCTGCCACTTAGGAGGACAACTGTCATCCGACAGTCCGGTAGGAGGAGGAGTCGTCAGTCCCGGTGCGACCAGGAGATGCACAGACACCGTCCAAGACCAGAGTTGAAGACCGCGCAAGGTTCGAGGTATTGTCGCCAAGTAAGCCTTGGGACAAGGTATGATTCCACAAAACATCCTTTCCTATTATATAGACGTTGACGTGTTTCCTTGTTCCGGGTTTGGGGGAGAAATTTTTTATTTCCGCTGCCTTCTCTGCCTCCTCTAAAACCCAACAGTGGTATCAGAGCCACGTCAACTGCTCTATATTTTAGGAATATCGATATGATCGATTTTGGTTTGTCGCCTTTATTTATTGCATACGATGCGAATAATATCAGTTTTATGCATGTCCAATCCTAAATCCACAAATCCCAAATTACATATATGATATGTATTATTAATGCACTCGATACGCGTCGCCCTTAAACGAGTTTTGTGGTGGATGTGTGTAGCATGATTATGGCCTATAAACCCCTATCTGTGTGTGGTTGTTTATGGTTTCTTGCATCTCAGTCTACGCACCGATCTTCCCTCTCTTATTCCTGATGTAACTCGAAATAATTCGAGATTCTTTCCTACCTTTGCTCCCCCCGAATGTAACTCGGGATTTCTTCTTTTAAGCAATGTAATAATAAGATAGATTTTATTTCCTGTTATGTCGAAGACTGGCGAACATCAAGACAATAGCTGAAACGATCGTTTTAAGGCGTGAACCGATTGGTTGACGTTCCGGACGGTCAGTTCAAGGAGTGAACTGATCGGTTGATGACCGATCGACGAGCGAGACGACCGGGTGGTGGACATGATGAGATGCACGACGTCCAGGCGAACCGATCGGTTGGAGGAGCCAACCGATCGGCTGGTGGCACCCAGACGAACGACTGGAGAGTACAGATCATTCATGTGATCAACTCGGATGGCAAGGCACAGATGATCATCTTGTACAGGTTGCATGTGATGTTAACCTAGATGACCGTGATTCCTCTTGGCTCGAGGAATCACATTAGGATGGCCATAACCATCGCTTTTTATCGTTTGTGCATGTTTTCTGTGGGATATAGCATGTATATGATACATACTATGTATTGTGGTGATTGGATATGTATATGTATATAAAAACCAAATCCCTCATTATAATATTAAGTCTTATATGCCTTCCATTAGCGGCACACATGAAAAGCTCGATCGACCAAGCGTAGGTTACGCCAAAGCGTGGTGCGCCGTCTATCTTGTGGAAGTGTGAAGGGTAGACATGTAGGTTCTGCCAAAGTAGGGTGCATGTTTACCGTGTCAGCTTTTGGGTTAGACTTAACTGGTGATTCTTAGAGACTCTAAGCCCAGAGGCAAGGAATGTTCATGGCAAGGTGTTGTGCATGTTCATTCAACAAGAGTTTCATATGATGCAATTGGCAAGAGTTGCCTACCTAAGAGATCTAAGTTGTGGGCGATCAGCCAAAGCTGACTCATGGCTTAGAGGATTTCAGGATCTTGCCCACTAGAAGGTTGTACGCTGCAATCTTCCGAATTGATGGTGAGGGCTATCAATTTGAACTAAAATAGTGGGAGCGATAATTAATTAAAGGCCTAATTGTATCGTCAACTTTTCAAATCAATCAAACAAGTCAAAAGAGTTTTGGACTAAAATTGCATATATTTCCTTTTGTTAAAATAAATGGTTAATCAACAAATCACTTTATTTGCGATCGGTCTTTGAGACCAACAAATTAAATGGGAATAATTCCACGATTGGTTAGGATGATGAGAAGTGTTCTCAATCAAAGAGCGAAAGCTCTAAGTCCTAATTATACCAGAACCAGATGAACTCAATCCCACCACATCAATGGCTGAAAGTATGCTTATGGAAGCATACCGAGGATGACATTGATGAGGAGTGCTTGATGTTGTGTTCTCTGAACTATGAGTTGTAGAGACAACATGAGACATATGATGTCTCCAAGACACTGTCCTAGTATGTCTTGACAGAAGGAGATCCAGTAAGGTATTCACACACTCAATGTGATTGGGCATGTGGAAAACCTAACTAAGAAGGATTCCCTCTGAGCCAAGAGTTGGCTATTGGTATGATATTGCAAATGTTGCGAGAATCATACAATTCATGATAAACTACAACATGAACAACTTTGACAAGCGTTGACAAAGTTGTTGGACATGTTGATGATAGTAGAGGCAAAGATGAAGAAAGACAAACCATGATCTTTGATGTGATCAAAGAGAAAGGTAATTCTTAATGGCAAGGATAAGGGCAAAGCAAAGAAGTGTTCCGATGCTAGCCAGCAATCCAAGCCGTCTTCAGCCTCAAGGCACATGGGAAAGGGTGTATGAGGGAATTGCCCTCTATATCTGGAAGAACAAAAGAAGATAAAGGAGGGGATGAAAATCTCCACCTAAGGTATCATGAAATGAACCGCTTCTTAATATGAGGTATATGATACCAAGATATGGATATGTCATATATTATATGCAATATCCGCAAAGAAGTGATGGCCTTTGTGAAAGGACCAAGAAAGAAGTACCCATCATTGGAGAAATTGTTGCTGCCATAGATAGGAGTATCTTTCAGTTTATTTCAGCCTAAAGGGCACGGAATAGAGTTGAGAATTGTTATTTCATATATTTCCAATAAATAGAAACACTTTATTTTTGCATATTGTATGACAATGATGGCAATTAATAAATTTGACATTTCAATCTTAAAGATATGATCTTTGTGGCAATGCCTTGTTTATCTTGTAATACATGGTATGTATAAGATAAAATGATACCTAAAGTTATTGATGACTCAAACAATCTAATTAGCATCAATCATGAGGAATTCATTTCTAGTTTACATGTGATGGATAAATCTAGACTCTTTTGGTTGGAGAACCAGTAAGAGACATGAATATCTTGGACATGATTAATCAATCTTCACTAATGGTAGTGGGAGAATGATTATCCAATTAGGTATAATACATGTGATGTATTTACATACCTATTGGAGCGAATGCTAATACTTCAAACGGTGTTTAGAGAAATACCAATATGAATATCTTGAAGTGTTCAAGATTATCATAGATGAAGTGCAAATTTGGTAAAGTGTTAATTCTTGATGAGATCAATGAATGAAATACTTGGACCAAATGTTTGAGATCCTTATGAGTTATTATGATAGTGTATCATAGTGAACTCATGATTAAGGCATGGTGATGTTTAAATCAAAAAGGAATCATACTCTAAGGAGTTAGAGAATGATTATCAAATAACTGAATTCTTCTTAATAAAAGAATACCCCTCACTAATAAAGGACATTAAGAATCACAAGGAGTTGTGAGTTCTTATATCCTTGACGGATACACCTCGTTTATCTATGTGATGAGTTGTTCATGTGATGAGTCAACTATCTAGATGAATACAAGGAACCAAATTTTGAGTTATGGTTTATGACCATTACATCCTAAATGACATCCATTTGAACCATAAGGTATGACCTTGATGGTAGCACCCATTTGATGAAATCCATAAGTGCGAATAAGTCTTAAGTGTTAAGACACATGGATAACATTTTGAGAAGGATAATGCTTGTTGATTGCAACTTAATGACTAAGACATTTGGCATATGGATACTAAAACCGCATTCCTATGAGGAATAAAACAAGGATGTGTATGTGACACAACTTATAAGGTTTATGAATCCACTAATGCAAATGAAGTCTATAAGTTCAATGGACTAATCAATGTGATTGATTGAGTACAAGCAACTCAGAATTGAATCTTTACTTTGATGATATAGTCAAAGGGTTTGACTGATATGTCAAAGATAAAGAAAGGATCTTTGATTTAGTGGGAGCGTGTTCACATACCACATGTTGATGTGAAATGGAAATGTTCTAGAATGGAAATCCAAAAGTGGAAATTATATTTAAGGAAGATAGAGATGTTTCCTATGTGATAGGAATAGAGATCTATAGAGATAGTTCTCGAAAAACCTCTTGACCTGAAAAGAGAAAGCATACATTGGCAATCTGTACTGAAGTGTTCAGTATGCACAGATTCAGTGGGAGAAAACTTGTCCATGTTACATGGAGTTAGTATCCCAAGGCCAAGTGTCCAATTCTTGTGAAGAATATGGACACTAAGAATAGATATGATCTATCATGTATGTAATCATCCCATTATCTTGCATGTATAGACATGGCAAGAATAAAATGCATTCATCATTTTGTATGTATGACATAACAATATGATATGCTCATCCTGATAACTCGTATGTGGGACATGACGAGTGGATGTCTGTCTGCTTCCAGTAAGGGTTACTGGAAACCATAAGAACTTGATAAGTACTTGAGAAGTACTAGTTCTATGGAGATAAGGAAGACTTCAATGTAAAGAGTTACATTGATGTGAACTTCCAAAAGGACAGAAAATTAATCGCAAAATATATGTAGGATATATAAAAGTGAAAGTTTGTTGATAATTGGAAGTGTTCCAATAAAGCCATTTAAAAGGAAATGTCGAGTATCTATATGTTAGAGAACAACAATGGATACTATATGGATCTGGAAGTTCATGAGATGAACTCATATTCCGCTCATTGATGACAAGTATGGAATCCTTGATCATGCAATGTGGCTAAAGGTTAGCAAAGGAATAGTAGATCGCATATTATGGCACCTCCATCTCATATGTGTGATGTACAATGAAGAGATGAGAGACATGCAATTTATACTGACTTTGGCAAGGTGTTGCCATAACTCACTATGTTCGCACTAGAGCACAGTAACATGAGGGACATGTTTGAAGATCACTATGAATATGATTCAAGGGTGATTGGCTCACAGTGCAAGTGGGAGTCTGTTGGTATGTATGCCCTGAGAGCCAATCATGGGATGATTGGTGGGATACATTAAGATTGATTTGATAAACATCAAAGGCAAGCTTCCAATTCTTTCTGGTTCAGTCATATGAGATAGTGATAGAACAGATTGAATGTCTAGAGAATGACAGTACTCAATGGCGTATGCCTTCAGGTTCATGACCTGAACGATGAGATCATACAGATGCTAAGAGTTTGTACATTCTTGTTTTGTCCCTAGTCGGATGTCATTGTGGAAGGTAGATAGACAGCAATGACACACAAGACTAGATTGTGGTGTTGGTTGATGATAGAATCTCATTAGTCATGATATAGAGATATCAAACCAAACACATAGGTACTTGTTAGAGAACAAGTGTACCGGACAGACCCACCGTGAGTTTGACACATGGAACCATGACATGGTAGTCACAGTCAGTAATCACAGTGATGGTGGTGAGTGTGATTCTTAGACCTGAAATCACTACACTCAACACATGTAGTTGGGCACACTTTGACATCATCAAACGCAGTCCTGAAACATGGGTTGTTATAAAGGTGATGATTGGGTGGCTTTGACACATGGGGCTTTTGAGGGGTGAGTGATAGATATGGGATTTGTCCCTCCTGAGGGAGTTTGATATCCAAGGCCACTTGATGAGTAGGATTGAGATAGGCGTGCACATGCATGTGTGAATCAGTATGTGATATTGATGTCATACATATCTCGTTCAATCTACTCTGAGATCAAGAAAGTGAATGAACATTGACAGGATGACTGTTCCATGCCTTGAGTTCATTTGAGATATCAGTGACAAAGGAATTATACACTCGTTGTAACACCATTCACAGATTGTAGGATTGAAAGTTGTTCTCCAACTTTCTACTTTCACTTGGGTAGCACTGATGTGTGACTAGGCACCGCTCTTTGCTTGTGAGGTCATAAGTGTTATGGACTTTCACTGCCAACGTGAAATGGACCTGTTGGGTCACACACATAGGATTTAACCTGGAAGAGGAGTTTTGTCCACAAACAATGTTTAGATTGATTACTAAAGGAGTTTAGTAGTTCAATTAAACACTCAATCAATTGATAGCTCAATATTATATTGTTCAAGGTGTTGGACATATTGATTACAGTATCGGATTGATTGAAATCACATTTGATTGATTCTGCACAACCTGTACTCCCAACCGATCAGTTCAAGTGTTGAACCGGTCGGCTGAGGTTGCTGAACCGGTCGGCTCAAGTGTTGAGTCGATCGGCTCATGGTCAGAGTGAAACGATCAGTTCAAGTGTTGAAACGATCGGTTCAACTGGTGCAACCGAGCAAGTTGGGAAAGTCAGGTCGGTGAGAATTTTCCTTGCATTTCACTTGCCCAATTTGATTGGAACAAGGATTGGTATTCGATACCAATTAGAAACAAAAGAAGGAAAGTCAATCGGGAACTGATCAGGACCACAAACCGACCGGTTCATAAGTGAACCGATCGGCTCATGGGTCCCAACCGATCGGTTGGTGTTCCAACCGACCGGTTCAGGTCCCCAACCGACCGGTTCACTTGTGAACCGATCGGTTCAGGTTGCGAGTTGATTGCTTTTGTGGAAAATCTCGAACCCTTCTACTCCTGCTTTTAGTCCGGCATTGCCCGGGATGGAGAACCCTATCCCATGACCCTCCTATATATATAGGGGTATTGGGGGCTTCTCAAAGTACAACTCAGTGCAACCAGTTGCTCTGCAAAGTTGTCGTTCTCTCTGGTTTTGGTAACCGAGAGAGAGCCCGAGCAAGTGCTTCCCGCAAAAGGGAGGTATAGCAAGGGAAGGACAACTGTAGTTGCAACTAGAGGTAGGAGAGTGTGTTGGCGACTAGTACGTCAACAGGAGGGTGCGACTCCTTCCACTTCCTTATGGGACAAGGAGAGTGGAGTTCCAGGTGGTCCGTGTGGACTACTTCAGAGGTGGGAGGTTTCTGCCGCTTAGGAGGACAACTGTCATCCGACAATCCGGTAGGAGGAGGAGGAGTCAGTCCCGGTGCAACCAGGAGATGCACAGACACCGTCCAAGACCGGAGTTGAAGATCACGCAAGGCGCGAGGTATTGTTGCCAAGCAAGCCTTGGGACAAGGTATGATTCCACAAACCATCCTTTCCTATTATATAGACGTTGACGTGTTTCCTTGTTCTTGGTTTGGGGGAGAAATTTTTTGTTTCCACTGCCTTCTCTGCCTCCCCTAAAACCCAACACAATTTCAATAATTAAAACATCATATGGCACACAAGGCTCATTAATTTCAGATTACCTCTCACTAAGCAACAAAACATGTAAAGTTTTATAAGGCCTAAAAAATATTTTCAATATAAGAGCATTGTAGCTCATACCTGGCTATGCTTATTGTCTCAACATACCTGCATGATTTGTTCTCATGATAATAGTTATATTTCTTTCATATCAGCACCATGCAACACAAAGTAATACCTCTATTCCCTTTTTAGGGTTAGGATTCCCCTAACATATTATCACCCTCCATTAGGGTTTTCGACAAATAACTATTCCCTTTTTAGGGTTAGGATTCCCCTAACATATTATCCCTTTGGTCCAAACCCTCTTAAAACCGAATGGACCAACAAGGTCTTTCAACACTTATCAATTCAGGGTTTCAATCATTAAACCCTCTATCAATTGAACTACTGATTTGTTCTTCAAAACCATAATGAAACTGTATGGATATTTCTTACTTGAAACCACTTTGGTCTCCAAACGGTTTGAGACCGTTTGGACCCAAACGGTTTGAGACCGTTTGGACCCAAACGGTCTTGAGACCGTTTGGTCCAAACCCTCTTAAAACCGAATGGACCAACAAGGTCTTTCAACACTTATCAATTCAGGGTTTCAATCATTAAAACCTCTATCAATTGAACTACTAATTTGTTCTTCAATTGAATCATTGAATCACCCTTCAATAGGACCTTCAATAAGGGTTTTGAGCCCAATTGAACTAAGGTTTATAATCAAGAAACCATCAATTAGGGTATTGAAATCGAAGAACCATCAATGATTGACATTGTGGAACTAATTCAATTGAAATCATTGGATCATCATCAAACCATGACATGACCTGACCTCAAATGGTCTTGAGGTCATTTGGATAATATCCAAATGGTCTTGAGACCGTTTGACTCATCCCATCATTGAAATTTATAAAATTCACTTAGAGTTTGCATCATTGAATCGATCATCAATTGAGCTAGTGATTATACTTCAATTTGATATCACTAGATCTTCAACCATCCAATAATACACCACCTTAGGCCTCTAAACGGTCACAGTTGACCTCCAAACGGTCTTGATACCGTTTGGGTGACCTCTAAATAGTCTTGAGACCGTTTGGGTTAATCAACCCAAAAATTGATTCAATTACTTAAGGGTTCCACACTCAACCCGATTAGGGTTTGCATTTAAGGAATCATTCACAATTGAAACCTTCAAGATCAAACCAATTGAAACCATTGGATCAATATCCAAGTACAAAAACATATTTCCTCAAACGGTCAACCACTCCAAACGGTTTGGAACCCAAACCTCCAAACGGTTTGGAACCCAAACCTCCAAACGGTTTGCAAACCGTTTGGTTGGTGAAACTGTTTGGACCAAAACTTTGAAACCATTTGCAAAAGATATTTGTGGAGGTGTGTGCTTATGATGATTTCATCATCATAAAGCTATAAACCCACAAAGATTGTTGTGATTTTCATGGTGATTGCATCAATCAACCAAATAAAATTTCGGGAATAAAGAAAGAATCAACAATTGATGGAGATATGGAATCAATAACAAAGTTCAAGGGTTCAAGTTATATAACCCGAATTCAATTGAGCCTCAAAGCTTGGAGATTCACGTCAAAAATGGTGGAATAAGCTTTTGCAACCCTCCCAAGGCTCGTACTCAAGCTTTGGAGTGAAAAGATTGGCTAGGATTGAATATGGAGTGAAATAGAAAAGTAATCATGCATTGTTTTGTGATTTCCACCATGAATTCAAGGTGAAAGAAGGTCAAGAAGCTTACCAACAGGTTGGGGTTCGTCCTCCTGTTGCTCCAAGCTCCCTTGGTCTTTTTTGCAAGCAAGAAGTGAAAGTGGATTCGAAATTATCCCTTCACCTCAAAGATAAAGGAGCTTATATATGAATTTTATTCAAAATTCATTTAAGAGAGAGAAAGTAGGAATTATCTCCTCAACTTTCTTGCCATATGCCCCCTTATTTTCCTTAGGGACGAGAATATCCTCTTTGCCCCTTATTCCTCTCAATTATCCACGATTTAAAGGAAAACAAACTAAGCACCTTAAATCATATTATAATAATATCCATAAGTGAGTAGATATTTCTTTTTCTTTTCTTAATGTGAGTGGGTTCTCCACTCACGTAGATATTTCCTTTGTCTTTACAAGGCAAAAGGACGTCCAAACATAACCAAACTCAACCATTATAGTTTTGGTTGAAGAGCAATCCAATTAGTGTAATTGTTTTTGCATTAAATTGAATTAAGGTTTCAATTATGCTTAAATCTTGATTATTTTAATATCAAGATTCTCTGTCCTTCAAAATGATTCAAATGAGGCGCCCCTCTCAAATTATTTTCTCTACCTGATTCCAAGAATCATGAGGGACCCCCTTGAAGTGGTATTTTGCATATTGAACCCTAGATTTTGGGTAAATTGCACATTACTCCAAAACTAGGTTTTAATGCACAAACATTGCTCAACATGCTCTTTCTTATTATTCAGGCTTGTAGAAGCCATACTACTACATCATACTCATTCCCATGATGCTTCAACACATGAGGAACATTGTATCATTTACAATTTGCAAGTTAACCCCTCAACTTGGGTAATTTGTACTTTAGTCCAAAACTAACAAAACACTATTTTAACATTATTCAAAAGGGACTAAAATTGAAATATAAGTTCCTCTTAAGACTTAATTACTTTTAGAGAGATAAGAGAGAGCATATAATCAACTTCATTAAGCAAAACATCTAGGTTTAAGCATAACCCAGGTTAGGGATGTTACAAATTATAAACCCCTAACAAGGATTTCGTTCCTGAAATCCCAGATAATAAAAGATAATTGTTACTTATGTCATCAAGTCTCTAATTATCATCTCAATATCACGGAGATATTATAGATCTTTAATCCACACAAAGTTCTTCCACACAGGATTATTCTAAAAAAATATTTTCAACTTGATAAACTTTTCCACCATAATTTCACTTGTTCCTTCCATTAGTTTAACCTTATTAATGTTTATGTTTATGCAGAGCATAAACCCCTAACATATAATGTTCATATTATTTTTTTGTAACTATTTTGATTTCATAGTTGACCAATATAGGTTACCAACATAAATACCTTACTTTGGTATTCATCATATGTATTGAGAACACATCTCGTCCTTATCATATTCGATTCCCTATTGTTACTACCAAGTGTACACATGCACAAGGTATTTCTTTTACTTTAGGACATTGCTTATTCCATATATCATTATCTTGGAACCAAAGTCCAAAGCAAACTGATACTTTTCTAAGTACCCATCAACAGATTATTTCTAATCCAAGTACATCAACTATCATAATACTTACTTGATTGTCATGTAAATGAAAGGAGAAACATAAAGTATCATACTCCTATCATTACCCAAGGTTGTTCATCAAAGAGAAAACATATATATTTAACAGAGGTAATCCACTTAGCAATCCTTTATTTGTTTGGGAAAGTTCACTTAGCACTTCCTATGTAATTAGGAAAGTTCACTTATCACTTCCTATGTTATTAGGAAAGTTCACTTAGCACTTCCTATGTTATTAGGAAAGTTCACTTAGCACTTCCTTATGTAATTGGGAAAGTTCACTTAGCACTTCCTTTTGTTATTAACAAAGTTCACTTAGCACTTTCTTATGTAATTAGGAAAGTTCACTTAGTACTTCCTTATGTAATTAGGAGAGTTCACTTAGCACTTCCTTATGTTATTAGGAAAGTTCACTTAGCACTTCCTATGTTATTAGGAAAGTTCACTTAGCACTTCCTATTTTATTAGGAAAGTTCACTTAGCACTTCCTATGTTATTAGGAAAGTTCACTTAGCACTTCCTATGTTATTAGGAAAGTTCACTTAGCACTTCCTTATGTAATTGGGAAAGTTCACTTAGCACTTCCTTATGTTATTAGTAAAGTTCACTTAGCACTTCCTATGTTATTAGGAAAGTTCACTTAGCACTTCCTATGTTATTAGGAAAGTTCACTTAGCACTTCCTATGTTATTAGGAAAGTTTACTTAGCACTTCCTTATGTAATTGGGAAAGTTCACTTAGCACTTCCTTATGTTATTAGGAAAGTTTACTTAGCAATTCCTTACGTAATTAGGAAAGTTCACTTAGCACTTCCTTATGTAATTTCATTATACTCACTAGATTGTTTCAGAATGACTACTTGATTAGAGTAATCAGAAAGATAACAATCTAAGAGTTTCATACTTGCCTTATCTTAAATAATCATATACCTGGCCAGGGTATACAAGTATTGAGATTAGCTAGTATGCACTTTATTTGCTATCATATTCCTCACTTTTCATATCATTATACACACAAGATTTTTCATTCTTGAATTTTCTTCAGGCATCACTTCTATATCTCATCTTTTAACACACAGATAAGGGAGATTATACATCATTTTAAGAAACAATGAGTAAGATGTAAGTTCTCATCTCCCTTGTGTCCTTATAGGACTAGTCAGAGGGAGTTCAAAAACAACTACTTTCTTATTTTTTTAACACATAGAATCATGACATGAAATATTAGAATGAATCTATTTCATCTGATATGTCACAACCCGAGGGTTGACTATTGCATTAGATTAATTCATTGCATAGATCCTCACAATTGCTGCTTGTTGACCCTGTGCTTGATTATTAGGTGTTGATGAACCAGCTCGGGACGCTTGTCTATGTCCTCTATTGTTACTAGAAATCTTTCTCCTTTGTGAGCCTTGCTGACTCTGCCCCTGGGGTTGAGTCACCATTACATTCCCATCTGGACAATCCTTTCCTAGATGTCCTAGTTGTCTACATTGGTAACAGATCCTAGTTGCAAAATAGGGTCTGTGGGATCCAGTCACCGATGTTGATGCTATGCTAGGGGCTCTAATAGGAGCAAAACTACGGTCCCTACCCCTACTTGATGCCCAATGCATCTGGGTATTGAATCTCAATGGTGCTGCCGATGAAATAAATCTCAGCTTCTTAAAACTTTCAGATCTTTGTCCTTGACACTGAGTATACACCTTCTTACCATTAGCTCGTCGTTTCTCGATTTTAGACCTTTCTATCCTCCTTACCGACTCCAAAAAAGTGGCAAACCTCTCCCTGTTCTCTAAAGCAGACACAGGAGTGGTCAGTTCAACGTTCAACCCCTTCTCGAAATACCGAACTCTTTCCTCATCATTAACTGCCATATGCGGACAAAACCGCAATAGCTCCATGAACTTAGCTTCATACTCGCTAATGTTCATTTGTCTTTGTATGATCCTCTCAAATTGAGAGATCTTCTCATCTAGATATGTCTTAGGGAAGTATTTACTGATGAACTCTCATTGGAATACCTCCCATCCAATTTCTTCACCTGGCCTCTTGTCTTCTTCTATAATCCACCACTGACCAACACTCCCTTTTAGGAGGTACACTGCATGTCTTACCTTCTCATCTTCAGGAATATCAAGAATCCTGAAAGCCTTTTCCAGCTCTGTCAGCCACATATCAACATTTGCTGGATCAGCTGTACCATCATAATCTATGGCTCCAACTCGGCGAAGTCTCTCAAAAGTCTTGGTGGCTCCAAACCCCTCATTGTGGGTTGATGCCCTAAGTGCAGGTGGTGGCATCCTGTCTGCCATGTGTGTCATAGTTGCCATAAACTGGCTAAATAGGGCATGGAGGGTTGGATTCTCTATCATGACTGGGTTAATTTGGGGTTGTTCAGGTACATCCCTTTCCTATTCTAGTCTCATGCACCTCCTCCTGGTGCAGCAACACTGCTATCAACAGTGTGTTCTTCATGTGTTCTAGACATCTTCAAGTTTTTCTTCCCCTCCTATATGAGCAGAAGTCACTATCAGATAATTGGAAGACACTAGAACAGACTCAACATCTTGGTCCTATGTCTCTGTAGACTCAACGAACCTAGCACTCTGATACCACGAAATTGTGACGCATCGTTCGAATAAAACATTATTAACAAAGCAGAAGTGTTCACTAAGCAGCGGATTACCAAAAATCACTAAAAATTAAAACTATTTTACAAAGAGGTCCGCACATAGGAAAACTCTTTCATAAAGAACCGAAGTAACTTAATTACATACTGGTTCACAAGTACATGTCCTGTATCATCTTTTTTCTGAGGATTACATGCATCAACTGCTCTGTTAAACTAAACACAGGTAGTATGAAATCTCAAGGCACTAAGCCAAAATCTCGAAAGCATTAACTACTACTCTGAGGACCTGAGAGTATAGAGACAACATATAGGACTCTATGTACATCTATACAAGACATATCAGCCAGTGTCTCCACCTGAGAATTCACTATTGTCCCTGCTGCTGCTGTTGTTGTCCTCCACGCACTGAAGGATTCCTGCCTCCTCGTCCGCATCCACCTAAAAATGTGGTTCCCACGGGGGTGAGACAATTGTAAAATTTCCCCAGTGAGAGATATAACTCTCCTCCAGAAACATTATTATTGTAGATTAAAAAGATAAGTCTGAACAGAGGAATCATAATTTCTTAACAACAGTTAATTCATTGTTTAACAGATTAGAACATTATTCTTATCTAAAACATTGTAGTTGTAACCTGATAGAGCATCATATCACTTATCCCATAAGGAATGTGAAGAAAATGTATAACATTTATCCGCTACACTAAGCAGTATAATATCAACTAATGCTTCTCGCATTTCAACTTTATGCAAAAACACTACACAGTTGATTATATTTTACACATCATGTGTCAGGCTGCAATTAACTTGCCAGAGGAAATTAACATCTTCATTATAGAGTTACAGCCACAACATATACACTTTTTAGGCTTAGAACACACAACTAATGCCTGGGATTGTTTTGTGGAGTCATGGCCTATAGCCATACTCTTCTAATAAAGTATTGGGATCTTAATCCCTCATCTCGTCAAACACATTTCCATTTCTTAACAAGTTCATCATCATGATTATAAAATATGGGTATTCAAACCCTTAATTCATCATAGAATACTTGTTACCACATAACAGGTAACTTTATACCTTCAGGTCATTTAACCAAGGTAAGCATGATTCTTACTACACAAGGATTCCATATAACACACAAAGCTTAATTCATCTCTTGTTACCTCTTAGAAGAAAACAAGGCATATTATGACTTATGAAGCCATAAACAATTTCAATAATTAAAACATCATATGGCACACAGGGATCATTAATTTCAGATTACCTCTCACTAAGCAACAAAACATGTAAAGTCTTATAAGGCCTATAAAATATTTTCCATATAAGAGAATCATAGATCATACCTGGCTATGCTTATCGTCTCAACATACCTGCATGATTAGTTCTCATGATAACAATTATAATGCTTTCATATCAACACCATGCAACACAAAGTAATACCTCTATTCCCTTTTTAAGGTTAGGATTCCCCTTACATATTATCACCCTCCATTAGGGTTTTCCACAAATAACCATTTAGGTTCTTAAGATCATGTTATTAATGATCAAACCTTAACTCATTGCTCCACACAGCTAGGAGTCAACATTGATAACATAAGTATTTAGTCATACTTATTTATTCTCATCATCCATCATTAAATGGATTATCAACACAAAGTATGAGTTTCTCTCTCATCTTTACTAGAATATGATTGCATCATAGTCTATTGATTTGGATTAACCTTTTCATAATGCACGTTAGCCTACACTTATCAAAGTGCATTACATCTGAATGTAACAAATGACATGACATACTTCATGTGTCACTCATGCAAATATATTGGATTTAAAATACATTAAGGTATATCACACTTGAGGTGATGGATGTGATATCTATTATATTTTTATGTATCACTTCCCTCATCACCATTACCTTACTTGAGTTCATCCACTTAGCTTATATTAGGGTATTTCCCATCCTAATACTTTATACACCAGTTCATCACATTTATCATGTAATGTATTGGTCACAAGTCACTATATTTAGAAAATACAACCATTTCTAATGATATGGACTCATCTTTGAGTTAGGAACTATTGATATAAGGATATACACTATCAACCTCTTTAGATGTTACACTTGTCAATATATTAATCACTATTCCATTATTAGGAATAGGATTTTCCATGTTTATAAATTAAGGTTCACATAGCATCTCCCATAAATATGGGTTTCACATAACATTACTCTACTTTAGAGTTTCACATAACATCCTCATATATCAGGGTTTCACATAACACTACCCTACATTAGGGTTTCACATAGCATTACCTGAAATTAAGTTTTTACTTGACATCACCCTTAATTAGGGTTTCTCATGTCATACCCTTGATTACGGTTTCATCAACCTTCTCAATTAAGATTTCATGATCTCTTTACAAAGGATCATACCCTGATTACTTATTATGTTCATGTTGAAAGTGCTGAGGTTTAACCATTACATGATTGTCACTCATGTAGGGATTCCTCTTCTATCATCCTCTCTAGGATGTCAATTACTTCAATCTTAATTAGATTAGGTCCTAACAACTTGAATGAAGGTTTGTCACAACATATCAAATCATTGCTTTCATAAGCATCAAGAGTTAACCACTCAACAAGGTACTAATTACCCTAGTACCTCAAAGGTACAACCATTGTAATCACATTTGATTTACATCATTAATAATCAATTAGTTAATTGACCTTTAGTCACCTTAGGTGTTCAAATGGTTTGACCAATTGAACCTCAAATATTCTTGGTCACTTAGACCCCAAACGGTCTTAGTCACTCAGACATTGAATGGTTTGAAATTGTTTAAGCAAAACCATAATGAAACCGTATGGACATTTCTTACTTGAAACCACTTGGGTCTCCAAATGGTTTGAGACCGTTTGGTCTCAAACGGTCTTGAGACCGTTTGGTCTCAAATGGTCTTGAGACCATTTGGACTCAAACAGTCTTAAGACCGTTTGGTCCAAACCCTCTCAAAACCCAATGGACCAACAAGGTCTTTCAACACTTATCAATTCAGGGTTTCAATCATTAAACCCTCTATCAATTGAACCACTGATTTGTTCTTCAATTGAATCATTGAATCACCCTTCAATAGGACCTTCAATTAGGGTTTTGAGCCCAATTAAACTAAGGTTTATAATCAATAAACCATCAATTAGGGTATTGAAATCAAAGAACCATCAATGATTGACATTGTGGAACTAATTCAATTGAAATCATTGGATCATCATCAAACCATGACATGACCTGACCTCAAATGGTCTTGAGGTCATTTGGATAATATCCAAATGGTCTTGAGACCGTTTGACTCATCCCATCATTGAAATTTATAAAATTCACTTAGAGTTTGCATCATTGAGTCGATCATCAATTGAGCTAGTGATTATACTTCAATTTGATATCACTGGATCTTCAACCATCCAATCATACACCACCATAGACCTCTAAAAGGTCATGGTTGACCTCCAAACAGTCTTGAGACCATTTGGGTGACCTCAAAATGGTCTTGAGACCGTTTGGGTTAATCAACCCAAAAATTGATTCAATTACTTAAGGGTTCCACACTCAACTCGATTAGGGTTTGCATTTAAGGAATCATTCACAATTGAAACCTTCAAGATCAAACTAATTGAAACCATTGGATCAATATCCAAGTACAACCACATATTTCCTCAAACAGTCAACTATTTCAAATGGTCAACCACTCCAAACGGTTTGGAACCAAAACCTCCAAACGGTTTGCAAACTGTTTGTACCAAAACTTTGAAACCGTTTGCAAAAGATATTTGTGGAGGTGTGTGCTGATGATGACATCATCATCATCAAGCTATAAACCCACAAAGATTGCTGTGATTTTCATGGTGATTGCATCAATCAATCAAATAAAATTTTGGGAATAAAGAAAGAATCAACAATTGATGGAGATATGGAATCAATAACAAAGTTCAAGGGTTCAAGTTATATAACCCGCCTTCAATTGAGCCTCAAAGCTTGGAGCTTCACGTCAACAATGATGGAAGAATCTTTTGCAACCCTCCCAATGCTCATCCTCAAGCTTTGGAGTGAAAAGATTGGCTAGGATTGAATATGGAGTGAAATAGAAAAGAAATCATGCATTGTTTTGTGATTTCCACCATGAATTTAAGGTGAAAGAAGGTCAAGAAGCTTACCAACAAGTTGGGGGTCGTCCTCCTATTGCTCCAAGCTCCCTTGGTCGTTTTTGCAAGCAAGAAGTGAAAGTGGATTCGAAATTATCCCTTCACCTCAAAGATAAAGAAGCTTATATATGAATTTTATTGAAAATTCATTTAAGAGAGAGAAAGTAGGAATTATCTCCTCAACTTTCTTGCCATATGCCCCCTTCTTTTCCTTAGGGACGAGGCTATCCTATTTTCCTCTTATTACTCTCAATTATCCATGATTTAATGGAAAACAAACTAAGCACCTTAAATCATATTATAATAATATCCATAAGTGAGTGGATATTTCTTTTTCTTTTCTTAATGTGAGTGGGTTCTACACTCACGTAGATATTTCCTTTGCCTTTACAAAGCACAAGGACGTACAAACATAACCAAACTCAACCATTATAGTTTTGGTTGAAGAGCAATCCAATTAATGTAATTATTTTTGCATTAAATTGAATTAGGGTTTCAATTATGCTTAAATCTTGATTATTTTAATATCAAGATTCTCTCTCCTTAAAAATGATTCAAATGAGGCGCCCCTCTCAAATTATTTTCTCTACCTAATGCCAAGAATCATGAGGGACCCTCTTGAAGTGGTATTTTGCATATTGAGCCCTAGATTTTGGGTAAATTGCACATTACTCCAAAACTAGGTTTTAATGCACAAACATTGCTCAACAATCTCTTTCTTGTTATTCAGGCTTGTAGAAGCCATACTACTGCATCATACTCATTCCCATGATGCTTCAACACATGAGGAACATTGTATCATGTACAATTTGCAAGTTAACCCCTCAACTTGGGTAATTTAGTCCAAGACTAACAAAACACTGTTTCAACATTATTCAAAAGGGACTAAAATTGAAATATAAGTTCCTCTTGAGCCTTAATTACTTTTAGAGAGATAAGAGAGAGCATATAATCAACTTAATTAAGCAAAACATCTAAGTTTAAGCATATCCCAGGTCAGGGATGTTACAATTATAATCTCAAATAAGTCTCAATGATAATATAGAAATAAATAAAAATATTAGTCAAGTCTCATACAAAGAAAAGATGTACATGTAAGTATGCCATAATATAAAAACAAGAACACATTCTTCTACAATATCGGTAGTGGCAAAACATCCAATAGAAACAAAGAAGCTGGCATCTATCAAAATCAACCCTGTAATCAAAATAGAAAAATTAATTTAAGTACATATAGTTCTTTCATAAGTAAAATGCTAGAAAATTTGATGCATAACTAACATCTCTTACTTCCTCTACCTCTGGTTTGTGGACCTTAAGAAAACTCTGAGTCTAGAGAAGGCTCAATTGGACTCAAGCGTGTTTGTTGAGCTCCATGTCTTGGTGATGTTGAGTGTCCTACTGGTGTCAATTGTCCCAGTGTAGATGAGTGACCTATTTGTGTGGAGTATCCTTCTATAGTGTGGCATGGTGTTGTGCTTCCATGGAGGATGGAATAGGAGAAGCACCAACTAAATTCATCACATGATATGAAAAACTCAAATTTGTATGCAAATGACTCGACATTTGTTGAAACCATGCGCTCTGCACACTATATATGTTTTCACATGTTCTCATCCAATCCTCTATAGGTGTCTCATTCACTGATCCCCTGATATCGATATGACTTTGGGCCTGTGAAAAACATAATTTACTTCATCATATTTTCATATATAAACTCATATAATTAATAATCTATATGAATATTGGAATTACATACACATTCTCACTCCACATAACCTCAAGGATAGTATAATTTAGTGGTAAACGTGTGATTCATTCTATAAAAAACTTTGGAAACACTTTTTTACATGTCATTTATGCTAATTATGTTTGAGTTTTCGATTATTTTTAAGAATTATTTTGAATAAATATCAAATGATTTTTAAATTTACCCTAATTTAAAATGTTAGTTGGACTTTATTTTGAAAATTTTGAAACAAAATAATGTTACTAACAACCATTTTTGCACACACATAGAAATTTCTAAAAAATATTCCACACATGTTATGAAATCACATATTATGAAAAACATTCAAACCTCATATCCACAGAAAATAAAACCACATATTAAACTATTCAACCACCATTCAAGACTAAAAAACATCATCATGATACACATAAAAGAACACAAAAATAAGCATATAAGAAATTTAAAAAAAGTACAATTAGGAATTGGTTCCATAACAAACACATGACTTAATGGAGCCGTTTTACAATTATTGTCTCATGGATTTATCTAAATAAAATTTAGTCTAAACTAATTACAATACAAAATAAAAAGTCTAGATTAATTACAGTCTAAAATAAATAGTCCAAATTAATTACCATTCAAAATAAATAGTCCGACATAATTACAATCATCATCAAACATGGTCCTAAATTACATAAAGCACCAAATAATAACAATGATTCCTAGAAATATAAGAACATATATTAACTTAAAATGATCAAGTAAAATAAAACTCACCCTTTAGAAGAGAAAGACATCCTCAGTGGTAGCCAAGATAGACCTACACTAGAGCACACACCTGATGCCAACACTTGCACTCCTACTAGAATCACTAAAATATATAACTCCTACAATTAACAGATAAATAGTGATGAGAATATGATCTAAAATAAAATGACAACAAAATAAAATATAAATGTGATAAATGAGAATAGAAAAAAAAGCATGGAGAAATTTTAAAATTTTAACAATTATTTAGTAATAGCCTCAAAATAAGAGAGAAAAGTAAAATGAAAAAAAAATTGTATTAGATTAGCAAAAGAAGAAGACAAACTAAACATCAATGTAGTAGAACAAAAAGGGAAAAAGGTGAGATGTGACCGTTCAGGAAGGAGATCAGAAGAGTAGAGAAAGGAAATAAGTACAAGAAGGAAAAAAAGAAGAACAAAATGACACCATGGTGTAAGAAGAAGAGAGGAGGAAGAAAACAAGGCAGCATGTTGTAGGAAAGAATAAAGGAGGAAGAAAAGAAGGAAGCCTGAAGACAACATGTTGTAGGAAAGAAGAAAGGAGGAAGAAAAGAAGGAAGCCTGGTGTAGGACAGAAAATAGGAGAAAGAAAAGAAGAGGCGGGGAAGAAAATGAAAAGACATGAGGACGATATGAAGATAGAGAGGTCGGCATAAAGGAAAAAAGGGGTGGCGGCCGTTGCTCGCACAGAAAGGAGGACGTGGGTCGTCGGTCGTGAGTAGACGGGTGAAGAAGGTAGTGAAAATCTCATTGTAGAGCACGGAGTTGGTTTCTTGCTATGCTTCAGATGCTGGAACTGATAGAAATGGAAGGAGCTAATGGAAATGAAAGGAGGAGCAATATACAAAGAAGAAGAAAGAAAGAACAGAAGGAGCAGAGGAGGAAAAAGGGACTTTACCTATGTGCACACAAAGAAGTGAAGATGAGAGGATGAGCCTTTGATGGAAGAGGCTATATGGGCTCATCAAATCATTCAAACCAGCCACCTACCTTGCTGCAATTGAAGGAACATGATGAAGAAAGCTACTTCACCATGCAACGCTTTGAAAGCCTTGAAATGGCAGGAAATGTAAATGCCAGAACATTTGGCATCTTTCAAGAAAACACCAACATGTTTGGCATATTTAGTGAAAATGCCAGAACCACTGGCGTTGTATCTAGAAAACACCTTTCTTTTTGGTGTTTTATCTCTAAAATGCCAAAACTTTTGGTGCTTTTGTGTTCAGACCCTTGAAGATGCCAAACTTTGTGGCGTTTTTGTGCTAAAGTGGGTTACTTTGGAAAATGAGTTTACTATCATGCTATACATGTAATTATTTTTGTTAAATCATGTTATTTTAGTTTTTTCCCTATATAATATGAATTCAAGGGCATGAACCACTTACCTTTCATAAGTCAACTCCTATCAAGAAAGTACTACTTTAGGTCCCGCCTCTAAACTTTTCCTGAAAATCAAAGGATCTATCAGTCTTCATGTCTTCTTTTAAAGCTAAGGCCTCTAGGTTATTAGTGTTCTTAATTAGGATCTCTAACTGCATGTATTTAACTCTTGAGTGAATTATAGGATCATATGCATGATCTAATGTTCAAATTATTACTAGGGTGCATTATCTTACCCTCTGCAAGAGATGAGTTATGTAGTTAGGGTTAGAGTATTGATGACATTTACTTCTCCTCATCTCACTTCATTAACCCTACCCATAACATTGATTTAGGGTCTGCTTATACTAAACCTTTTATGTAGCCATAGAGATATATTCATGTTTGAGCTCTTAACCAAAATGATGGATTCTAATCCAGATCCCATTGATATACCTACATATTCATTATCATGAATTCTCCATATTTCGGATTATACATAAGATAGAAATATAGTATCTTATCATCATTATTACAAATTTCTTATCTTCAACAAAGGTGATTAGGATTACGGATCAAGTTAATAGGTCCAAAATAGTGGATTCAAATTTTGGAAATGTGACTAATTTGTATTAGTTTATTATCTTCAACATATTAGGGTAACCATAATATACCTATCTATACATCTACGATCACAATATGTACTTGATAATAGCTTCATTAGTACCATCCAAAATTACGGAAATTGCACTTCATTTTGTTGGACATATTATGATGAACACATTATTTACTAGGGCTTTCTATAGTAAATTTAATGGTCCACCTATAGATGAGATACATGATAATGAATTGCATAATAAAAAAAGAATAACACAAGCTCACACCTAGACAAGAATGAACAAACAAATCATCATCTCCCTACTTTGAGCAGTAGTACCACTAGAGGATCTCCATGATCGATTCTGGAGCAGGAAGATGTTTGAGAAAACAAGGACTTACCAAAAATACAAGTAAATCTTTAAAATTTGTGTAGTACTATATTAATACATTTTCTCTAGGTAGGATACTTCCTAGTGCATTTCTTAATATCAATATTACAGATAATGACTCAATTATATAATGATGACCGTGAATAACATATATTTTAAGGAATACTAAAAAATAAGGATGTTACAATTCTACCCACCAGAGACCAATTTCATCCTTAAAATTTCTAGATACTACCTACCTTAGGGTTTTATGTATTCTGTATATACTGGCTCTCTAATGTTATCTTAAATTCTCATTAACATACTTAAGATATGACTTTCTTATGGTTAAATATCTAATCAATACTTAACATGTATATATAACATTAATGAAGCTTGAAACCTATCTCACAACATCATCAACATGAAAAAAAGACTTTTATACCTCCTCTCTAGGAAAGAAGGATTCGGGGTTCTAAATCTACCCTAGATCTATGTCAAATTATCCACTCTTCATTTGCATGATTGGTCTTACTAGGTATTTGATTAAGTTTACGTGACTACATATTTCAATTTTTTCCTGCCAACTCTTGTTTTCTTTGTTGCCTTTGGATACATGCTGGCCGGTCATATATTGAGAGGTGATATGTCTTATCACACTAATCTTGGTACCTCCCTCGCGGACATGTCCCATACCACATGCACTAGAAAAGACAAGACAAGTATGATTATTCACATAACATTCTCTCTATAAAACCCCATAAGCATGTGTCCCATACTACAAGCATGTGGGAAAAAGAGAGAAAATGTTATATACAATTATAAAGTAAACATAAAAGTCTAAAACATCTAGGTACATAGACCTAGTCCTCATCTAAACTTATGTCTCTTATCTGGACATTTACTAAAATCTTTCATTTACATCTTTTATACCTAGGGCTACAAGTTATCTTTGTGAAACTGTACTCTAGTCTCACTTTGTTTCTTATAGGATTATCTCAAGTAAGAACATGAGAATTTATCTGGTGGCCAACTATAATTTTGTTCTGATACCATATTGTAATGCCCTCGCTACATGCACACACGCACATAGCGGAAGCAACATCGAGTTATCCATAACTCATGCACTCAAAGGGGAACTACATAAAAGTGGCATTCATAACAACAATATAATCAATCACACAAACTAAAGTTTTAGAACATTCTTATGATTGATCTTCCAATAGTAACATAAATGTTATTATAGGAAAAACTCATTAAACATCTTGAGACTCTACTCTAAAGTTCTAACATTGAAACATATAGCTAAGTCTATAAACCTAAGAATCATCTTATAGTTGGTGCCCCACCAAGTCTTATTTGTCTCTATCTTTGTGCTTCAAGTCTCTGCATACTATTGTTGCTCCTATTCCTCGCCAACAGACATCTCATCCCTAGTCATTCAAAAAGGGAAATCTAGGTTAGAGTAAGTGGCATAGAATTCTAATAACTGGAAGAAAATAATTGAATTGTAAAAACTCAAAATATATGCTAAAGTAAACATCTTTTATTTATATATTTTATCTTTCTATGGCCACTATTATATAATAAATCCTCTTCTGTGGTAATATGTGTCTTCTTTGATGCAATGCACCTTCTATGGCATAATTGTCTTTTGGTGACACCGAGGTGTCTTCTGTTCTGTGGCACCAAGTGCCTTCTATGGTACAATGCACCTTATGTGGTATAAAAGCCTTCTATTCTGGCTATCGCAGTACTTCTATTCTATGAGGACTTATTATACAATATAAATTATGTTCTGGTGTCATTTTCAATTCTTTTCTATTCTTGTTCTGTTTTTTATTCTATTCTGATTTTCTGTCTATTCTAATTCTGTATCTCAACTGGTTGAGATGAATTCTTAAGTATGTGATATGTTCTGGCATTTTGAGTTGTGAATTTTCTTCTGACTTCTTATAAGAAATCCAAATTCTGGTATAACAATAAGGGATTAAAATCTAGAGGTAATAATGAATTTTTCATTCTAAATTCTATTAATTCTATTCTGGATTCCAAAACTCAATTAGTGAAGTACTATGATACGTCTGAATCATAAATTTTGTATCTGCATATTATATTATGAAAGATATTCTAAATATTAGATGACAACAAGGAATTAACATATTGAATCAAATTCTAGGCATATATTCTGAGTTCTAATGTTTCACATGATGATTTCTAGCATTTATGCATAAATGACAACTTGAAACTGCTGCTTTATAAGAATTAGGCACGAGATATTTGAGGAAGTAATTTTATTCTACTTGAAAATAATGAGCATTAGACCATATGTCTAATGGGTTATACTGAACATTATAATTAGACTATTAGTCTAACATATATAATATGAATTTAAGGGTATGGCCCACTTACCTGTTAGAAGTTAGCTCTTATCAAGAAAGTATTGCTTCAGGTCCCACCTCTAACCTTTCCATGAAAATTAAAGGACCTAACAGTCTTCATGTCTTTTCTTACAACCAAGGCCTCTAGGTTATCAGTGTTCTTAATTAGGATCTCTAGGTGCATGTTTGACTTGAGTTAATTTTAGGATCATACACATGATCTAATGTTCAAATGATTACTATGGTGCATTAACTTAACCTCAACAAGAGATGAGTTATGTAGTTAGGCTTAGAGTATTGATGACATTTACTTCACCTTATCTCACTTCATTAACCCTACCCATAACATTGATTTAGGGTCTGCTTATACTAAACCTTATATGTAGCCATAGAGACATATTCATGTTTGTATTCTTGAACAAAATGAGGGGTTCGAATCCAGATCCCATTGATATGCCTACATACTCATTATCATGAATTCTCCATATTTAGGATTGTAAATAAGATAACAATATAGATTCTTATCATCGTTATTACTAATTTCTTATCTTCAACCAAGGTGATTAGGATTACTGGTCTAGTTAATAGGTCCAAAATAGTGGATTCCAAATTTAGAAATGTGACTAATTTGTATTAGTTTCTTATTTTCAACATATTACGGTAACCATAATATACATATCTATTCATCTATGGTCACAATATGGACTTGATAATATCTTCATTAGGACCATCCAAAATTACTAAAACTGCACTTCATTTATTTGGTAATGTTATGATGCACACATTATTTACTAGGACTTCTATAGTAAATTTAATGGTCCACCCATAGATGAGATACATGATAACGAATTGCATAATAAAAATAATAAAACAGGCTCACGCCTGGACAAGAACGAAGAACCAAATCATCATCTCCCTGCTTTGAGTAGTAATACCACCAGAGGATCTCCATGATCAATTTAGGAATAGGAAGATGTTTGAGAAAACAAGGACTTGACACTAGCTTTCTTGTGCCAGTTGAGTCTAATGACCCTTTGCCCAAGTAAGGATGTGGCCAAAGTGGTGTCTTCCAATTCACTGTGACACATCAGCAAATAGGGGAAACCAAAGATCAAGCAAGGTTAATGGGAAAGGAAGGGTTATCAAGCCCTCAACACATCCAACAACCATCGAAAAACCCAACGATATCAAGCTTGAAGTTGTGATGCCAAAATTGGGAGAACTTGGGCCAACACAGTCATGGAACTGGGTACAGGTACACCTACGGAAACAGGATCTAGACAATTACCTAAGATGAAGGTAGAAAACAAATCTAGGGAGCTTAAGTCAACCTTCACGAACTCTTGAGTTGAGTAATAATGATCCACACACACAAAAGGCTCCTTGGCAACACGTTCCTTTCAACAAACCATGGTGAGCTTGGTGGTAGACCAAACGAGGGGGTTACAAGACAAAATGAGCCTGGGTTCAGATTCACAACCGCCTGGATATGGTGTAGCCGTCAGTGATTGGGTTGATCTGGCGTAGAGGAGGAGAATGGTGGTGGTAGGTGGAGCACAAGAAGATTGGGCATTTTTGGTAGGGCTAACCCTAGGAGTCGTGTTGGGGCTTAAAAGGAGAGGCTCCCACTCCTAAACTCAGTAGATAAATCTGTTAGGGAAAAGGATTATTGAGGAGTGAGCACTTCTCACCAGACTAGGAATAAGAGTATTGCACATGGTGGGAGGTTAAAGAAGATGGTAACGATTGGATAGGATCAAGTCACTACGTTGGGGCCTAGATATGATAGTTCAAAATAAATTTGAATTCAAAGTAGTCCAAGGAATCCAAAAAAAAGGGAAAAGGTCATTTCTATGCCATTATCTTGTGAAAAACTTTTTCCGAATCTCATATTTTAACCCCTTGTCCTATTTAATGTGTAGAATATTTTAAAAGTGTTCGTTTTGCAATAACTTGGCTAGTAAGGTTACACTAATTAAAACATGATAAATTTTTAATATTAAGTACTAGTTACACAGATATAATTAAATCTTGAAAATTTGTATAATACTATATTACTACATTTTCTATTAATAGGAAACTTCCTAGTGCATTCTTATTATCATTATTATAGATAATGAATCATGTATATAATGATGATCATGAATAAAATGTATTTAAGGAATACTCAGAAATAAGAATGTTACCATTCTACCCACCTGAGACAAATTTCATCCTCAAAATTTCCAAATACTACCCACCTTAGGGTTTTACTTATTCTATGTATAATAACTCTCTATTGTTATCTCAAATTCTCATTAGTATACTTAAGATATGACTTTCTTATGGTTAAATATCTAAACAAGACTTAACATGTATATATAACATTAATGAAGCTTGAAACCTATCTCACAACATCATCAACATGAAAAAAATACTTTTCTACCTCCACTCTAGGAAAGATGGATTTGGGGTTCTAGTTCTACCCTAGATCTAACTTACTTATCTTTGTCAAATTATCCACCCTTCATATTCAAGCTTGGTCTTACTAGATATCTAATTAGGTTTAGGTGACTACATATTTCAAAATTTTCATGCCAACTCTTGTTTTCTTTGTCGCCTTTGGATACATGTCGGCCGATCATATATCATAGGTGATATGCCTTATCACACTAATCTTGGTACCTTCCTTGTGTACATGTTACATACCACATGTACTTGAAAGGACAAGACAAGTATCATTTTGCACATAACATTCTCTCAGCAAAACCCCATAAGCATGTGTCCCATACCACATGCATGCGGGAAAAAGAGAAAAAATGGTATATACAATTATAAAGTTAACATAAAAGTATAAAACATCTAGGCACATAAACCTAGTCCTCATCTAAACTTATGTGTCTTTTATAGACCTTTACTAATATCTTTCACTTACATCTTATGTACCTAGGGCTACTAGTTATCTTTATGAAACTGTACTCTACTCTCACTTAGCTTTTTATAGGATTATCTCAAGTAAGAACATGAGAATGTATCTAGTGGCCAACTATAATTTCACTATGATACCATATGTAATGCCCTCCCTAAGTGCACACATGCACATAGTGGAAGCAACACTGAGTTATCCATAACTCATGCATTCAAGGGAGTGTTACATAAAATTGGCATTCATAACAAAAATATAATAAATCACACAAATTGGAGTATTAAAACATTCTCATTATAGATGTTACAACATAAACATAAATGTTATAGGGAAAACTCATTAAACATAAAGACTCTACTCTTACAGTGCTTATATTGAAACATATAGCTAAATCTATAAACTTGAGGACCATCTTATAGTTGGCGCACCCCCAGGTCTTATCTGGCTCTATCTTTGCACTCCAAGTACCTGGATAGTATTGTTGCTCCTATTATTCGCCTGCAGACATCTCGTCCCCATCCATGAACAAAGTGAAACCTACATTAGAGTAAGTGGCATTGAATTCTAATAACTGGAAGAAAATAACTGAATTGTAAAAACTCAAAAAAATATGCTAAAGTAAACATATTTTATTTATATCTTTTATCTTTTTGTTGCCACTATTATACAATAAGTCCTTTTTTGTGGCACGATGTGCCTTCTATGATGCAATGCACCTTCTGTGGCATAATTGCCTTCTGGTGACAATGAGGTGTCTTTTGTTCTGTGGAACCAAGTGCCTTCTATGGTGCAATGAACCTTCTATGGCATACAAGCCTTCTATGCTGTGTACCACAATACTTCTATTCTGTGAGGACTTATTATATAATATAAATTATGTTCTGGTGTCATTTTCAATTCTTTTCTATTCTTATTATATTCTGATTTTCTTTCGATTTTGATTATGTATCTCAACTGAATGAGATGAATTCTAAAGTATGTAATCTGTTCTGGCATTTTAAGTTCTAAATTATATTCCGACTTCATATAAGAAATCTAAATTCTGAAGTTTTCATTCTAAATTCTAGAATCGAAAACTCAATTAGTGAAGAACTATGATATGTATGAATTATAAATTATGTATATGCATATGATATACTGAAAGATATCCTAAATTCTAGATGATAGCAAGGAACTAACATATTGAATCAAATTCTAGGCATATATTGTTAGTTCTAATGATACACATGATGATTTCTAACATTTATGCATAAATGAAAACTTGAAACTGATGCTTTATAAGAACTAGGCACGAGATATCTTAGGAAGTAATTTTGTTCTAATGGAAAGTAATGAACATTAGACCACATCTAATGGGTTGAACTGAACATGATAATTAGAATATTAGTCTAACATATATAATATGAATTCAAGGGCATGGCCCAGTTACATGATATAAGTCAAATCCTATCAAGAAAGTACTACTTTAGGTCCCGCCTTGAACCTTTTCCTACAAATCAAAGGATATCTCAATCTTCATGTCTTTTCTTAAAGCCAAGGCCTCTAGGTTATTAGTGTTCTTAATTAGGATATCTAGGAGCATGTATTTGATTGTTGAGTGAATTCTAGGATCATACACATGATCTAATGTTCAAATAATTACTAGGGTGCATTATCTTAACCTCTATAAGAGATGAGTTATGTAGATAGGGTTATAGTATCGATGGCATTTACTTCTCATCTCACTTCATTAACCCAACCCATAACATTGATTTAGGGTCTTCTTATACTAAACCTTATATGTAGCCATAGAGACATTTTCATGTTTGAGTTCTTAACCAAGATGAGGGGTTCGAAACCAGATCCCATTGATATACCTATATACTCATTATCATGAATTCTCCATATTAAGGATTGTACATAAGATAACAATATAATATCTAACCATCATTATAATTAATTTCTTATCTTCAACCAAGGTGATTAGGATTACTGATCTAGTTAATAGGTCCACAACAACGAATTCCAAATTCAGAAATGTGACTGATTTGTATAAGTTCCTTATTTTAAACATATTAGGGTAATTATAATACACCTATCTATACAACTACGGTCACAATATGGACTTGATAATAGCTTCATTAGGACCATCCAAAATTACTAAAACTGCACTTCATTTTTTTCGTAATGTTATGATGAACACATTATTTACTAAGGATTTATATAGTAAATGTAATGCTCCACCCTTAAAATGAGATACATGATAAAGAAATGCATGATAAAAAAAGTTAACACATAGGCTCGCACCCTGGACAAGAACAAAGAACCAAATCACTATCTCCCTACTTTGAGCAGTAATACCACCATAGGATCTCCATGATTGATTCTGGAGTAGGGAGTTGTTTGAGAAAATAAGGACTTGATGTTGGATTTGTTGTGCTAGTCGAGTCTAATGACCCTTTGCCCAGATCAGGAGGTGGTCAAAGTGGTGGCTTCCAATTCTCTATGACACAACAACAAACAAGGGAAAGCAAAAATCAAACAAGGTCAAGGGGAAAGGAAGGGTTCTCAAGCCCTCAACACATCCAAAATCCATCAACAAACCTAATGACATCAAGTTTGAAGCTATGAGGCCAAAACAAGGAGAACTTGGGCCAACACAACCATGGAACTGGGTATAGGTACACCTATAGAAACGCGATCTGGACAATGACCTCAGATGAAGGTGGAAAATGAATCCAGGGAGATTAAGTCAACCTTCATAAACTCCTAAGTTGAGTAACGGTGACCCACACACACAACAGGCTTCCTGGCGACAAGCTCCATACATCAATCAATATTGAGCTTGTTAGTAGACCAAATGAGGGGGTTGCAAGACAAATGAGACTGGGTTTAGGTTCACAACTGCCTGAATATAGTGCAGCCTTCGGTGATTGGGTTGATCTAGCCCAGAGGAGGAGAATGGTGGTGGTAGGTGACACATAGGAAGATTGGATGTTTTTGGTAGGTCTAACCCTAGGACTCGTGTATGGAAAAGGAGTGGCTCCCTCTCTCAAACTCAGTAGAGAATTTCATTTGGGAAAAGGATTATTAAGGAGTGAGCACTCCTCATCAGACCAGGAACAAGAGTGTTGCACATGGTGGGAGGTTGATCAAGTTGCTCAGCTGGCACCCATATCCTATGGTTCAAAATAAATTCAAATTCAAAGAAATCCGAGAAAAATAGTGAAAAGGCCATTTGTTTGCCATTATCTTGTGAAAAACTTTTTCCTACTCAAACCAACTTCAAATAATATCAAATTTTAACCACTTGTCCTATTTAATGTGTAGAACATTCTAGAAATGTTTTTTTGTAGTAACTTTGATGGTAAGGTTACAATAATTAAAACATGATGAAGCTTTAATATTAAGTAACTAATTACCAAAATACAATTAAATCTTGAAAATTTGTGTAGTACTATATTACTACATTTTCTCTAATAGGAAACTTCCTATTGCATTCTTATTATTATTATTACATATGATGAATCATTTATATAATGATGACCATGAATAACATGCATTTAAGGAATACTAAAAAATAAGGATGTTACAATTCTACCCACCTGAGACAAATTTCATCCTTGAAATTTCCAAATACTACCCACTTTAGGGTTTTTCTTATTCTATGTATAGTGACTCTCTAATGTTATCTTAAATTCTCATCAACATACTTAATATATGACTTTGTAATGGTTAAATATCTAAACAAGACTTAGCATGTATATATAACATTAATGAAGCTTGAAACCTATCTCACTACATCATCAACATGAAAAAGAAGACTTTTCTAACTCCTCTCTAGTAAATATGGATTAGGGGTTCTAGTTCTACCTTAGATCTAACTTATTTATCTATGTCAAATTATCCACCCTTCATATGCATGCTTGGTATTACTAGGTATCTGATTAGGTTTAGGTGACTACATATTTCATACTTTTTTTTACCAACTCTTATTTTCTTTGTCGCCTTTGGATACATGATGGCCGGTCATATATTTAGAGGTGATATGTCTTATTACACTAATCTTAGTACCTCCCTCGTGCACATGTACCATACAAAATGCACTTGAAAGGACAAGACAAGTATGATTATGCACATAACATTCTCTCTGCAAAACCCCATAAGCATGTGTCCCATACCACAAGCACACACGAAAAAGAGAGAAAATGTTATATAGAATTATAAAGTTAACATAAAAGTCTAAAACATCTAGGCACATAAACCTAGTCCTCATCTAAACATATGTCTCTTGTCCAGACTTTCACTAATACCTTTCACTTACATCTTCTATACCTAGGGCTACTAGTTATCTTTATGAAATTTTCCTCTACTCTCACTTAGCTTCTTATAGGATTATCTCAAGTAAGAACATGAGAATTTATATGGTGACCAAGTATAATGTCACTCTGATATCATATTGTAACACCCTCCCTAAGTGCAAACATGCACATAGCAGAAGCAACACCGAGTTATCCATAACTCATGCACTCAAGGGGGCATTACATAAATATGGCATTCATAACAACAATATAATCAATCACACAAACTAAAGTATTAGAACATTCTCATGATTGATCATACAATAGTAACATAAATTTTATTACAGGGAAAACTCATTAAACATCTTAAGACTCTACTCTAAAGCTCTAATATTGAAACATATCGCTAAGTCTATATACCTGAGGATCATCTTATAGTTAGTGCCCCATCAGGTCTTATATGGCTCTATCTTTGCACTCCAAGTCTCTAGATACTATTGCTGCTCCTATTCCTCATGTGCGGACATCTTGTCCCTAGCCATGTACAAAGGGAAACCTAGGTTATGAAAAACACTAGAGGGGGGGTGAATAGAGTTTTTAAATAATTTTAACAATTTATTGAACTCAAACAACCACAATTGAAATTGGAAGAAGGAGACAGGTGTTTAGAGTGGTTCCAACTTTAGCAAATACTAAAGTTGTCAGTCCACTACCCGGTTTCTTACCCAACTGGGATTTTGAAAGTATTTATTTTATTACCTTCTCAAGGATTTATACAAAATACAATACTTTCCTTTACACCCTTTGAACAGCCTTCACTTGAAGTAGGTGCACCAACTTTGAGGTAGCCTTCTTGAAGTAACTCCAAGCTCCCCCTTGAAGTAGCCTTCCTCTCTAGAAGTAACCTCCCGTTGCACCAGCCTTCTGAAGTAGCTCAAAGTCACCTTCTTCACCAAGAAGATCTTCACCCTCTCCAATCAGCAGCCTCCAACCTAGGAGTAGCAAGGAGAGTACAAACGGTAATAGAGAACAAGAAAGGAAAAAGGAAATTACAACTTATCCTTTGTAGCCCAAGGCTTGATTTGCCTAGATCAAGCGTATAGATCTCCTAACCAAGTGTATGGACTTGTGATTGCAGTGGGTAGGAGATACTAGCCTATAGGACATGAATTTTGAGCTAAGAAAGGAAGTAGCCAATTGTCACAATGCTCGAATTGCTCACAAACAGATTACTCAAAGTATGCTCAAGGATTTCTCAAGTGTAGCAAGTGTGTTTGAGTGTCCTATGACTTGTCCTATTTATAGGAATGGCCTAAGGATGCTTAAGGACGTTCTAGACAACTTCTAGGGGTTTCTAAGTGCTTAACTAGCCGTTAGGTACAAGTTTGTTGCTTTAACAACGGCTAATTAATTAATTCTGCATTTGCTGTCAGAGACCATCTCAGTCGAGGAATGGTCGACCGAGACACCTACTCGGTCGAACTTTTGTCGACCGACAGGCTCTCTGGAACAAGTGATTTGCAACGTCTATCTCCAACTGCCAACTACCTTGTCAGTTGTGTCTAACGGCTGCTTTGGATCTTTCTCAGTCGAGAAGATTGTCGACCGAGAGTGTCTCGGTCGAGGAGTTTGTCGACCGAGATTGATCCTGTTTCAATGTTTCAATTTAGGCACTAATTATATGTATGAGTGTGAAAATGTGATCCTATTTGAAGGGGACGACTTATCTAAATGTGATGTTTAGCTAGGGAAGATCTAACGCTTGATTTACATGCAATCTAAGTACTTGTGCATTATATATTTGTACAAGTTTTTACAAAGCGATTACATTGCATGAAAACATAAACATGTAGGCATATGGATTTCCCTAGTTGCTTTGTCATCCACCTTGTTCCTGCACACTCAAGTAGCTCGTTAGATCAATAAGAATGAAATGTTTGTCATAATCAAAACAAAGGGATTTATAGATGTCCATTTAGCCAACTATCTCCCCCTTTTTGAAGATGACAAACATTTCCTAAAATATAAATAAAGGAAATATAAACCATATGAGTTTCATACCTTTAAATTACCTTTTGTAGCTTTTCCTCTTGTTTATAAAATGTGTGCTTATTATTCCCCTTGAATTATGGAACATGAAATCCAATTCACTAGGGAATATAGCAATTTTTAATGTAAAGCCAAGAGTTTATTTATGAAACTCATTGAGTTTTTCATAATTACTAAGTTTTAGTTTTATATTTATTTCTCCCCCTTTGTCATTTCAAAAAGATATCCGTTAGAAATAAAACAATCCCCCTTAATTAGATGTCCCATCAAATCTAATGAAAAAAAAATGTCCATTAAAAGCCAATATATCATGATGCAAGTAAGAGTTTTTATTTAAGTAGTACAAATATCAAAGAAAACATCTTCCAAAGGAGTGATAAGCATTTGCTTCCTAATTTTGTTAAATTGATCTAGTGGAAGCGGTTTTGTAAAAATATCATCCAATTGATCTTCCGTATTAACATGATGAAGGGAAACATGATTCTTGGAGATATGATCCCGTAAAAAGTGATGACGAATTTCAATATGTTTAGCTCGGCTGTGTAAAATAGGATTGTGTGCTAAGTTTATAGCGCTCGTGTTGTCACAAAAAATAGGCGTAGAAGAAAGAGTAAAACCATAATCGTTTAACACTTGTTGCATATAAAGCACTTGAGCACAACAAGACCCGGCTGCCATATATTCAGCTTCAGTTGTAGATAGGGCAATCGTATTTTGTTTATTGTTAAACCAAGATACTAAAGCTCTTCCTAACAAGAAACAACCACCACTAGTACTCTTGTGATCAAGGCGACAACCAGCATAATCTGCATCAGTATAAGCTTTAAAATCTAAGGATTGTCCTTTTGGATACCATAAACCAAAGCAAGTAGTGTCGGCTAGGTAACGAAGAATTCGTTTAACTGCTAGAAAATGAGAGTGCATAGGTTGTGATTAAAATCGAGCACAAAGATCAACGGGAAACATAATGTCCGGTCTAGAAGCAGTTAAGTAAAGCAAACTACCAATCATGGCTCTATATAAGGAATCATCAATAGGTTCCCCATTTTCATCCTTATCAATTTTAATAGAAGTAGCCATAGGAGTAGTAGCATGTTTGCACTGATCCATCCCAAAACGTTTTAAGAGTTCTTTAGTATATTTTTCTTGGCTTATGAATATTCCGGCAGGTGTTTGCTTAATTTGAAAACCAAGAAAGAAAGTTAGTTCACCCATGAGGCTCATTTCAAATTCTTTTTGCATAATGTCACTGAATTGTGTGCACAATGAATCATTAGAAGCTCCAAAAATAATGTCATCAACATATATTTGCACAACTAGGAAATCAAATGTATATGTTTTGAAAAATAAAGTAGAATCTGAATTTCCAATAGAAAAACCATTATCAAAAAGATATGTCTTGAGCCTTTCATACCAATTTCTAGGTGCTTGTTTTAAACCATAAAGTGCTTTCTTAAGTTTATAAACATAGTCACCTTTTTCCGGTATTTCAAAACCAGGTGGTTGGGCAACATATACTTCTTCTTGAATGATGCCATTTAGAAATGCACTTTTTACATCCATTTGGTAGAGTTTGATGTTTTTATGTGCAGCAATAGCTAGTAACATTCTAATAGCTTCAAGTCTAGCTACTGGAGCATACGTTTCATCAAATCTATTCCTTCTTGTTGATTATATCCTTGTGCTACTAACCGAGCTTTATTCCTTATTACTTCTCCTGCCTCATTTAGCTTGTTCCTAAAAACCCATTTAGTTCCTATTATGGTTTTATCTTGTGGTTTAGGAACTAAATCCCATACATCATTTTTAGTGAATTGATTCAATTCTTCTTGCATGGCTATTATCCAATAATCATCTTTAAGAGCTTCAGATATCTTTTTAGGTTCAATGATAGAAACAAAAGCCATGTTTGCAACATCTTTGAAGGAAGACCGAGTTTTGACTTTATCATTAGGATCTCCAATAATTAGTTCTTGAGGATGATCTTTAATAAGCCTAGGTGTAGGTTGTGGTTCAGCTTGGTGATTATTTGTAGTACCTTTCTCACTATCATTTGGTATGTTTAAATTTTCGAATTGATTAGTGAGATCTATGATTTCTAGATTTTCAGATTTGGATTCTTCATGAAAAGAAACATGAATAGATTCCTCAACTTTTCTAGATATAGTGTTATATACTCTAAAAGCTTTGCTAGAAGTGGAATATCCCAAAAAGAATGCTTTGTGTGATTTTGAGTCAAACTTATCTCTATCATCTTTGGTATTTAAAATATAGCATGTGGAGCCAAAAGTATGAAAATAGTCAACTCTAGGTTTCTTAGAATGTATTATTTCATATGGAGTTTTCTTTAAATGAGAGTGAACAATTACTCTATTTAACACATAGCATGCAGTGTTTACAGCTTCAGCCCAAAAGGTTTTGGGTGTGTTGTGTTCAAGCATCATAGTTCTAGCCATTTCTTGTAGTGATCGATTTTTCCTTTCAACTATACCATTTTGTTGTGGGGTGCGTGGAGCAGAAAAGTTATGAGTGTACCCTTGAGATGTACAAAATTCTTCAAATGTATGATTTTCAAATTCTCCACCATGATCACTTCTAATGGTACATATTTTGCTTTGTAATAGATTTTCAATCTTGGAACAAAATTGTATAAAAACATGAATAGTATCATCTTTAGTTGCAATAAAGTGTACCCATGTGTATCTACTATAATCATCAACAATAACAAAACAATATCTTTTACCACCAATAGATTGTGTCCTCATGGGTCCAAATAAATCCATATGAATTAATTCTAAGGACCTACTGGTGCTAAGTACATGTTTTGGTTTAAAAGAGGTTTTGGTTTGCTTTCCCATTGTGCATGGTTCACAGTTTTCAACTTGATCAAAAGATAAAGTAGGAAATCCACGAACAAGATCATATTTTACTAACTTTTTAATAACATGTGAACTAGCATGTCCTAGCTTTTTATGCCATAGTTGTAAGGTATTTTCATTTGCAAGCAAGCATTTTCCCACTACTGATTTCATAGAGTTAGGTTTAAGGATATAAAGATTTCCAACTCTATTTCCTTCATAAACAACATTTGTAGTGTTTTCTATCAATAACTTGCAGCAAGTTTTGTTAAATAACACATCATAACCACTATCACATAATTGACTAACACTTATCAAATTGTGGTGCAAACCATCAACGAGTAGAACATTCTTTATTTCGAGGTTTGTACCAACGTTACCTATTCCAACGATTTTGCCCTTACCATTGTCTCCAAAAGTGACTGTTCCACTTTTCTTTTCTTCAAAGGTTTGAAATGTATCCTTGTTCCCGGTCATATGTTTGGAACATCCACTGTCAACCACCCATTCCTGCATTAAAATGTAGATTTTGGTACCCATGTGATGGTCCGATATGGTTAGAATCATTTAAGTACAGATTTGTATAAGAGTTCTGAATCAGAAATCCAGTCGGTCGACAATTGTTCGACCGACATCTGTCTCGGTCGACTAATTGTCGATCGAGAAGATTACTATATTACAAACAAAGAAACACAGAAATTTAGCTCGGTTGACCAATTTTCGACCGAAATAATTGCTGTAAATTTTGATATGTCACAGACATTCGGTCAGTCGACAATACTTCGACCGATTAATGGCTCGGTCGACAATACTTCGACCGACTAAGTTTCTGTTTCAGTACAACAATGTAGAAAATTAACAATATGCATGAAATCTTTTGTTTAGTTGAGATAAGACAATATAAATAGCAAGATGGAGCGTTTGGTCATATCTCAACTAAATTCCATTTGACTCTACTGAGTTTGAGGTTTTGGGACCCAAACTAATTCGGAATCCTTAGTTTTATAAGGGCATGAAAAGGAATAGTGTCCAAGACGTAAACAAAAATGGCAAGTAATAGAATCAACTTCATTTCTCTTTCTAACCATTGTGTTCTTGGGTACAAACATAGTTTGAGTTCTTTTGGTTTGATTTTTCTTTGGAGCATATCCCAAACCTTTTCTTCCGTTGAAAATAGTACCAATGCTTAGAATGTTATCAAGTATATATTTTCTTCTTAACTCATAAAGTTCTCTTTGCAGCTGAGCAATATCATTCATTTTCTTGTGTAGATCATTTCTTGCTTGATCTAAATCAGATAACAATGAATCTCTTTCTTTTATAACATTATCATAGTCTAGATGGTTACACAAAATAGGTTGAGTCTGAAAATCTTTTAGTTTAGCTAACAAGTCAGTCTTTTCTTTAGAAAGAAGATCAACATTTGTTTCTAAAGTGAGTAGCTTTCTAGTGCAATCATCTAAAGATGTTTTTAAAGACAAATTCTCAAGATCAATGTTATTCTTTTCAGAAGAAAGATTATCTAATTTAGCAATTAGCTCATCATTTGATTTGATAATCTTCTTTAGTTTCTTCTTGACATCAACATACTTATCATGAATTTCTTGTAGACTAGTAACTAACTCTTCTTTAGGAAGATCAAGTAGGCTTACCTCTTGAGAGTCTTCATCATCTTCTCTTGCCATTAGACAATCCACCGTTTCTTCTCCGCTTTCACTGTCACTTGACTCGTCCCATGCAGATTTATAGGCTTTTTCTCCCTTCTTCTTGTGTGAGATTTTCTTTCCTTTCTTTGCTTTAGGACATTCATTTTTGAAATGCCCTTTCTTCCCACATTCAAAGCACCTAGGAGGGGTAGAAGAAGAACTGGAAATTTTGTTAGATTTAAATCTTTTGTATTTCTTACCATTGACTATCAAGGCTTCTTCTCCTTCTTCTTCACTTGACTCCTCACTTTCTTGTGTGATGACCTTTGAAGCTTTTAGAGCCACATCCTTCTTTTTTCCTTGCTGAAGTTCACGTTCTCTTCTTTCTTCTTCTTCTAGAGTTGCTTCATGAGCTTCTAAGTTGCCAATAAGTTGCTCCATTTTCAGTCGAGTGAGGTCGCTTGCTTCTTCAATGGCTGTCACCTTTGGCTTATATTTTGGAGGAAGTGAACGAAGGATCTTTGATACCTGATCTTCTTCAAGGACAGGTTTTCCTAGGGCACTTAAACCATTAACAATAGTAGAAAATTTTGCAAACATTTCACTAATTGATTCATCAGGATCCATAAAGAAAGTGTTCAAACTTTTGTTTAAACATGCTAATTTTGGAATTTTTGACTTGGACTGTACCTTCATAGGTTATGGATAGTCTATGCCAAATATCATAGGCTGTGTCACAATTAGATATTCTATTAAATTCTCCTACTGATATAGAACAATATAAAATGCTTACAGCTTTTGCATTCATTTGAGCTAGCTTTACCGTATTTGCATCCCATTCTGCAAATTGATTTTGAGGGAGCTCATATGGGGTTGACACCATTATCCATAAGTCCCAATTGATTCCTTGGAAGTAGAACTGCATCCGTCTCTTCCAATATTGGTAGTTTGTTCCATCGAATGCTGGAGGCCTAGCAACAAGTGTCCCTTCGAGGTTAAGGTTGTTGAGCACTCCATCACCCATTTCTTCAAGACCTTGTTAGGGTTCCTTGAAGCCTGCTCTGATACCAATTGAAAAACACTAGAGGGGGGGTGAATAGAGTTTTTAAATAATTTTAACAATTTATTGAACTCAAACAACCACAATTGAAATTGGAAGAAGGAGACAGGTGTTTAGAGTGGTTCCAACTTTAGCAAATACTAAAGTTGTCAGTCCACTACCCGGTTGCTTACCCAACCGGGATTTTGAAAGTATTTATTTTATTACCTTCTCAAGGATTTATACAAAATACAATACTTTCCTTTACACCCTTTGAACAGCCTTCACTTGAAGTAGGTGCACCAACTTTGAGGTAGCCTTCTTGAAGTAACTCCAAGCTCCCCCTTGAAGTAGCCTTCCTCTCTAGAAGTAACCTCCCATTGCACCAACCTTCTGAAGTAGCTCAAAGTCACCTTCTTCACCAAAAAGATCTTCACCCTCTCCAATCAGTAGCCTCCAACCTAGGAGTAGCAAGGAGAGTACAACCGGTAATAGAGAACAAGAAAGGAAAAAGGAAATTACAACTTATCCTTTGTAGCCCAAGGCTTGATTTGCCTAGATCAAGCGTATAGATCTCCTAACCAAGTGTATGGACTTGTGATTGCAATGGGTAGGAGATACTAGCCTATAGGACACGAATTTTGAGCTAAGAAAGGAAGTAGCCAATTGTCACAATGCTCAAATTGCTCACAAACAGATTGCTCAAAGTATGCTCAAGGATTTCTCAAGTGTAGCAAGTGTGTTTGAGTGTCCTATGACTTGTCCTATTTATAGGAATGGCCTAAGGATGCTTAAGGACGTTCTAGACAACTTCTAGGGGTTTCTAAGTGCTTAACTAGCCGTTAGGTACAAGTTTGTTGCTTTAACAATGGCTAATTAATTAATTCTGCATTTGCTGTCAGAGACCATCTCGGTCGAGGAATGGTCGACCGAGACACCTACTCGGTCGAACTTTTGTCGACTGACAGGCTCTCTGGAACAAGTGATTTGCAACGTCTATCTCCAACTGCCAACTACCTTGTCAGTTGTGTCTAACGGCTACTTTGGATCTTTCTCGGTCGAGAAGATTGTCGACCGAGAGTGTCTCGGTCGAGGAGTTTGTCGACCGAGATTGATCATGTTTCAATGTTTCAATTTAGGCACTAATTATATGTATGAGTGTGCAAATGTGATCCTATTTGAAGGGGATGACTTATCTAAATGTGATGTTTAGCTAGGGAAGATCTAACGCTTGATTTACATGCAATCTAAGTACTTGTACATTATATATTTGTACAAGTTTTTACAAAGCGATTACATTGCATGAAAACATAAACATGTAGGCATATGGATTTCCCTAGTTGCTTTGTCATCCACCTTGTTCCTGCACACTCAAGTAGCTCGTTAGATCAATAAGAATGAAATGTTTGTCATAATCAAAACAAAGGGATTTATAGATGTCCATTTAGCCAACAGGTTAGAGTAGGTGGCATTGAATTCTAATAACTAGAAGAAAATAACTGAATTGTAAAAACTCAAAATATATGCTAAAGTAAACATCTTTTATTTATATCTTTTATCATTCTGTGGCCACTATTATATAATAACTCCTCTTATATGGCACTATTTGCCTTCTATGGTGCAATGCACCTTCTGTGGCATAATTTCATTCTGGTGACACCGATGTGTCTTATGTTCTGTGGCACCAAGTGCCTTCTATGGTGCAATGCACCTTTTATGGCATAAAAGCCTTCTATTTTGAGCAGAACAATAATTCTATTATGTGGAGACTTATTATATTATATAAATTACGTTTTGGTCTCATTTTCAATTCTTTTCTATTCTTATTCTATTTCTAATTCTATTCTGATTTTCTTTCTATTCTAATTTTGCATCTCAACTGACTGAGATGAATTCTGAAGTATGTAATATGTTCTGGCACTTTAAGTTCTAAATTCTATTCTAACTTCTTATAAGAAATTTAAATTCTGGTATAATAATAAGGGATTAAAACCTAGAGGTAAATTATGAGATTTTCATTCTATATTCTAGTAATTCTATTCTGGATTCTCAATTAGAATTATGGTACATCTGAATTATAAATTATGTATCTACATATGATATTCTAAAAGATATTCTAAATTCTAGATGATAGCAAGGAATTAACTTATTGAATCAAATTCTAGGCATATATTCTGAGTTGTAATGATTCACATGATGATTTCTAACATTTATGCATAAACGACAACTTGAAATTGATGCTTTAAAAGAATTAGGCACGAGATATATGAGGAAGTAACTACTGGAAAGTAATGAACATTAGACAACATGTTTTGTCTAATAGGATATGTTGAACAAGATAATAGGACTATTAGTCTAACATATAAAATATGAATTCAAGGGCATGGCCCACTTACCTGTCATAAGTCAACTCCTAATAAGAAATTACTACTTTAGGTCCCGCCTCTAACCTTTTCCTAAAAATTTGAGGATCTCTCAGTCTTCATGTCTTTTCTTAAAGCCAAGGCCTCTAGGTTATTAGTGTTCTTAATTAGGATCTCTAGGTGCATGTATTTGACTCTCGAGTGAATTCTAGGATCATACACATGATCTAATGTTCAAATGATTACTAGGGTTCATTATCTTACCCTCTGGAAGAGATGAATTTAGTTAGAGTTAGAGTATTGACGCCATTTATGTTCTCCTCATCTCACTTCATTAACCCTACCCATAACATTGATTTAGGGTCTACTTATACTAAACCTTATATGTAGCCATTGAGACATATTCATGTTTGAGTTCTTAACCAAAATGAGGGGTCCTAATCCATATCCCATTGATATACCTACATACTCATTATCATGAATTCTCCATATTTAGGATTATACATTAGATAGCAATATAGTATCTTATCATCATTATTACTAATTTCTCATCTTCAACCAAGGTGATTGTGAAATAATATTGTATTGAACACAATGGGATTAGATGAATACAAGACTAGACACCCATGTTCTATATATATAGGAGCAAGGGAGAAACCCTGAGACTTATGTCCCAAGTAATCTAAAAGGGCCGAGACACTAAAGGCCCACTAACAAATTAACCTATTAACTAAATCGGCTAATATAGACTCTTTAACACTCCCCCTCAAGCTGGAGCATGGGTGAAACACATGTCCAAATCTTGGAGGTTACAAGACTTGATAAAATGATAAAAGAAAGATAAAAAATAAACATCACTCCCCATACAAAAATTGATACTCCCCCTTAATTAATACTCCACCCGAATCATACGATGACAATGAATCTCTTCTTTGAAATTGTATTATGTAGGCTGGAGATCCTCAAGCTTTGATGAAGGTCTTTCGGAGTGCATCTGGAATGAAGAACATCTGAAATGGGACATGAATATTGTAGTAGTAATTGGCCACTTGGAGCAGACAATCATCAATACCACGACTACATCATCTTCACTGGAATATGTACTTAACGCGACACGAACACAGATGCCCAATGTTGATGTAGCAATAGCAAAATCATTGAATTGTTTGAGAAGACATGCATAACGTGGCATGAACAGGAACAGACGATATGTTGGTGATACGATGCAGGCACCATAACTTTTTCGCGTGAACCTTGGGGGCTTGACAGGAAAGGAGATATCATCCATCAAGGAAAGTCCCAAGTAGATCAGCAACAGGTGATGTTGAAATACCATATGCGGCTTGGAGAAGTCGTGATGAAGCAGCTCAATGAAGATAAACTAGATGAATCAACCTTGCAGAAGTAGATTGGCAGGCTTGCTGAGCTTCTAAAAATCTGAAGAAGCACCCATTTGTTTCTTGTGAATGTAGCTGAAGTACACCATCAACACCCAATGTACATAACACAGTACAAACGTGGATATCTTGGTGTTGATGTTGAATGAAGATCCTTCATTGTTGTCTGGAAGTAGAGAATGAATGTGTTGAACAATGCGAAGCTCCATGGAGATAATAGACTAGAATATATATAGCCTGAATACATATATCATCTCTTCTCATACTCTCTCTCTCTCATACATACTCTCACACACTCTCTCTTCTCATCTCTTCCTCTCCTCTCTATCCCCCCCGCACACCAAATATGACAAAAGTGAGTGATTGGTGTGGAGAAATGGATATATGACTCCCCCCCACAATATGGAAAGGGATATGGGTGAGTGGGAAAGGAATTGGTAGATTTGAGAGAAATTTGTGATATGAAGATGTGTAATATGTGGAGAATGAAACTGATAAATAGAAAGAATATGCTAAATGGGTCAATGTAAGATTTGGGTAGAAAATTAAATGGATCTAATCTCGAACCAAAGGGCAGAGCCTGTAAAGACCAAGTCTCTACTATTAAACATGATAAACAAAATCATCAAAAGTATGGCAGCGGAAGAATTAAATCTTGACTTCATTCAAAATGTATAAAGAGTACATTATAAAATTTTCCCAAATGGGAGTACAACTTTATACAAGCACAAGGATCTAGGTAGAGGAAGACTTAACTAATACAACATTGTCTCCAAACAAACAACTATATAACATAAAAGCAAACATGATCACTCAAGCTATATATTCCTTTCTTCTTATCCTAGCCTTAGGTTCACCAAGCTTCCATGCGCACTCTGATCCTAACCTGGATGGTTGGGGTCATCCAGCAAGAGAGAGATAAAAGGTATGTGTTAATAAAAAGGAATAGGACAATTAATAATAAAAAGCTTTGCAATATAAAAGATTCTCTACAATAAGTGATTTCAAATGAAATGAGGCAAATATATGAATATGAGAGAGAGAAACTGCCACATTTAAATATCAACAATTATCACATTTGCATGAATATAAATTATGACTCAACATCCTCTCAATGTAGGGTGAGGCACCTACCGGACCTCACCAATGGCAGGGGGACTAAAACCCCAGTGCCTAAAAAGTGGCAGGGGGAATAAAACCCCAGTGCCTAATATATAAAATGGCAGGGGGACTAAAACCCCAGTGCCCGGCAGGAGGACTAAAACCTCAGTGCCCTGTGGGTGTTTTGTACTCATGTACACTACATTGTCAATTGGCCAATAACTATATCATGCATAAACATTCCCTTGACAGCATAGTGAAAAGTAACAAGATAGCATTGGGAATAAAACCCAAATAAACAAATAACAAGACCTTCATAGGTCACAACCATATCCAAGAGTTCCAAGAATTAAGAGATTCAACAAGCACCAACATTATACAATGTTCCAAATATTTCAAAAGGATAAGCCAACATAGGCAATAACAAGATTAAATCATTTCCAAGTAAAGGAGGCAACATATGTAGAAGAATGATTCACATGATTCAAATGATTAAGCCACAATGGCATAAACTAAGTAAAGAGCCAATAAATGTAATTAGAAGGATTACAAGGCTAGCACAATAATGAGTGGGGTTGGATAAAAGCCCAACTGAGAGTAGGTGTATTGCACATTATCATCACATTTAAATTCCACAATTAAAATAGGATCCACATACATAGGGGTCACATACGAAATAAGTTTCACATACACAATAGGGTACACATACTGAAATTGGGCTCACATACCTTAGATTAAAAACATTACCATCATATCCACCAAACAGATAGCAAACCATCCATATATCCTAGTTATAAACATAACACATGTATTAATATATATAAAGACATAAGCATAGGAAAAACCCTAATTTTACAAAACCACGATTTAGGGTTCAAAACCAAGCCCAAACGATTATACATACTCTCCTGATTAACAAAACATATTTTATTTTACAAAACAGAGTTAAAATGAATTAATTATGTATTTTAAAACATTTAACATACTAAAATGCCAATCAAAGAAAACTTCGGAAAACCCTTGAGAATCAGGTCTCAAAAATCATAAAATCAGATTCTACTTTAAAAATCCTTTCCATCGACTATTTATTCATATTTTTCTGACCAACAGTTAATTTACTATGAATTAAGTAAACCTGACCAATCAGAAATTAAGAAAAAGCCACGTAGGCAAAAATAAAAATAAAACAAGAGGCGCCAAGAGGCCGGACCCACGCTGACATGGGCCAATCAGCTTTGGCCATGTCAGCCGGTCTAGGCTCACCAGGTTGGGTCAAGGGCGGATGACAGAGATGCAAATGACCTATTTGCCCCTGCTCGCCAAAACCAAACAATTAAACGACGAGGGAAAAAGCGTCATTTGAAACTACTGATTGATCGTAAAAGAGAAGACGAACCAGGGTGAAAAGATGATTATGCCCCATCCAAGGAAATCGTTACACTGCTCGCGCGTGACCCTCTTAGTCATTCCATAACCTGGCTTCTTCCAGCCACGGTCATGGCGCGAGCAGGCACACAGGAGCTCAGGCTCCTTGCCCAACTTGCCTCACAGGGCCAACCCTCGCACAAGGAATAAGCAAAAGGACGTCTGAGGTCCGATGACGGCAGAGGAGCCGTGGCCATAGGGCAAAGATCTCAGAGACCAAAAAGCAAGCCAAAGAGGGTCGGGAACAGGGGATCACCAACTGAGGTCAAAACCGCTGAACGAGGGGAGGAATTCTGCTTGTAAAGCCACCAATGCAACCGAGGAGTCAATGCGAATCGAAAGGCGGCGGTGGTGAGGTCGGAGGAGCAACAGAGCCGAAAAACGACAGGCGCCGACGGAGCTCGACGGCGACTTACAGGACCCGACGTTCAGGGGCATCGCGAGGCTGGGAAACGAAGCGGAAAGGAGGAGGAAGCATCGAGGATGCTTACCATACATCCAATTGAACTGAAGGTCGAAGATGTGACGGCGTCGAGGAGGGGGTCGCCGGAGGTCCACTTCGAGTAGGTCAGGGAGTTAGGGGCAGGGTGCGATGAAATTGGGGAAGGAGAAGGAAGGATCGGCGTCTGAGGGTGTTCTAGAGCCCCTTAAATAGGTGGGAGAGAAGTTGCGGCTCCCTCTGCAACTCCTCGGTGGAGAGGAGGGGAAGAGCCTAGGTTGGGCGTTTCGTCTCCGGCGAACGAGAGAGGGAAAACTTAGGATCGTTGGAACGGACTTGAGGAGCTGAACTCGATGCGCCAAGAACAAAGTGCATTGATGAAGGAGGGAGAGAGAACGAATCAAGAGATGATCTGCCGTGAAACGGCTCCTATCTCGCGTTGAGCGGGAGGTAGGGGACAATGTCCCGGCCGTCAGATCAAGCCAGAGGTGTGACGGTCAAACGCGAGCCGTCCGATGGAGCATACTTGGGTGCTGATGCGTGACAGAGTGAAAAATAACCGAACATTAGCGTTACAGATGAAATCGATTCAATGCACTATAATTACACTATAATAAAGCTTATAAAATCAATTTGAGGGCTCAAAAGAACTCCAAAAGCCACCAAATTTGGACCATGGGTTCATAATGATGCACATCACAATTCTATGCAATTATATCCACGTTTAATACATCATAAGACCATTAATAAATATATAGATCATAAAGAGTATAATAATATATTATAATGAAGGGATTATATGAAAAGCTTATTAATGAGAAACATGTGAGTAAATTCGAGATATAAAACACATTAAGATCCAAATAATCATTCCTTAACAAAATAACATATTAATATGAATTAAAATCATATTTCGAGGAGAGAGAAAATAATAAAGGTTAATATACACATATATGAACTCAAATACATATTATTAATAACATATTTATCCAAAAAGCTCCAAATAATATTATCTAATAATATTATCCAATAAATGACCAAATTACATTATTAACCCTAACTTATCTCCTAATGTGGGTTATTTGTGCAAACACCCCTTAATTTACATAAATGAGGGTAAAAGGTGATTTTAAACATCAAATTGTGCTCAAATTGCACAAGGAGTCCAAAAATGATCCAAAAGGATGGGAAATTTATGAAAAAGGTCCAAATGGACTAAAAGGCAAAGGAAAGCTCAAAAGTGGGTAAATTGCAGGGAAGACCCTGAGATTCAGTATGTTACAGCACACCACCCCTTAAAGAGGATTTCGTCCCCGAAATCACAACAAGAGGAAAGAGAGGGTGAGTGTGTAACATCCCAACCATAAACAACTAGGTTATAACCCTTAATCTAGGGTACCACATAAATCTACATAGGTGAGGTGTTACTAAGGTTTCCACAAAACCTATATCCTTTTATCAAACTCAAACTAACATCTTGTTGCATAAACTCTATCATGAAAAGGCAGTATATCTATTATACTATCACTTGTGCCACATTTTATTCAAAACAATTATATCTCAATATGTGTATTTCCCTCATCAAGGGTTTTAAGCACAATTAGGGTTTTCTAAGTCATTACAACATATATTAATGCATTAGGTTAAAAACCTAAATAACTCAATATTATTACCCAATAACTACATCATGTGGGATTATCACATATAATTTTGGGTGAGAGCCATATAATATTATCCAACAAATTATTAATCTAATCACAAGTCTAAGGGTGTACGGCTTATCACAACATCTAACATACTCATATCCATGACATCATTAATCATTTTCTCTTATAACACTAATTACTACATTATATGAATCAAATTACTCATCATCTTATTACTGATTTTATTCATAAACCAACCCATGTTAAGATGATTAATGAGATGTATTTTAGTCAACAAGGTGCTATGCCTTCCCTATGCTGATAATCGGGTCATAATTATGATTAAGGGATTATAATCCATCTACATATACCCAAGCATAATATGTGATGACACCTAATGTCACTAGAGTATCATGAAAGGCATGAAGGGTTTATATATGCATATGTTGTCAAGGCTAGATGATTACATCTTAGGGTTTAGGTCCACATGACCATTACATATCAAGGCATCCGTAGGGTGTATTTTACCATACACATTTTACCATTAGGGTGACTTAATCCAAAACTATATGTATTCACATATGAATAATTAATGATTTAGTGCATCAAGAGTATATTAAGGTTCAATCATATGGATTATATGACTTATCCATTTTCTTATAAAACAAGATGAATTACCATCATATAAGGTTTGTTCAACACTAAACACATAAGCTCACTAATCCCATGTCTAAGGAGTTATGGTTACTTGATTTCAAGGCACTAAAACCCCAGTGCCTAAAAAGTGGCAGGGGGAATAAAACCCCAGTGCCTAATATATAAAATGGCAGGGGGACTAAAACCCCAGTGCCCGGCAGGAGGACTAAAACCTCAGTGCCCTGTGGGTGGTTTGTACTCATGTACACTACATTGTCAATTGGCCAATAACTATATCATGCATAAACATTCACTTGGCAGCATAGTGAAAAGTAACAAGATAGCATTGGGAATAAAACCCAAATAAACAAATAACAAGACCTTCATAGGTCACAACCATATCCAAGAGTTCCAAGAATTAAGAGAGTCAACAAGCACCAACATTATACAATGTTCCAAATATTTCAAAAGGATAAGCCAACATAGGCAATAACAAGATTAAATCATTTCCAAGTAAAGGAGGCAACATATGTAGAAGAATGATTCACATGATTCAAATGATTAAGCCACAATGGCATAAACTAAGTAAAGAGCCAATAAATGTAATTAGAAGGATTACAAGGCTAGCACAATAATGAGTGGGGTTGGATAAAAGCCCAACTGAGAGTAGGTGTATTGCACATTATCATCACATTTAAATTCCACAATTAAAATAGGATCCACATACATAGGGGTCACATAGGAAATAAGTTTCACATACACAATAGGGTACACATACTGAAATACGGCTCACATACCTTAGATTAAAAACATTACCATCATATCCACCAAACAGATAGCAAACCATCCATATATCCTAGTTATAAACATAACACATGTATTAATATATATAAAGACAAAGCATAGGAAAAACCCTAATTTTACAAAACCACGATTTAGGGTTCAAAACCAAGACCAAACGATTATACATACTCTCCTGATTAACAAAACATATTTTATTTTACAAAACAGAGTTAAAATGAATTAATTATGTATTTTAAAACATTTAACATACTAAAATGCCAATTGAAGCAAACTTCGGAAAACCCTTGAGAATCAGGTCTCAAAAATCATAAAATCAGATTCTACTTTAAAAATCCTTTCCATCGACTATTTATTCATATTTTTCTGACCAACGGTTGATTTACTATGAATTAAGTAAACCTGACCAATCAGAAATTAAGAAAAAGCCACGTAGGCAAAAATAAAATAAAACAAGAGGCGCCAAGAGGCCGGACCCACGCTGACATGGGCCAATCAGCTTTGGCCATGTCAGCCGGTCCAGGCTCGCCAGGTTGGGTCAAGGGCGGATGACAGAGAAGCAAATGACCTGTTTGCCCCTGCTCGCCAAAACCAAACAATTAAACGACGAGGGAAAAAGCGTCATTTGAAACTACCGATTGATCGCAAAAGAGAAGATGAACCAGGGCGAAAAGACGATTATGCCCCAGCCAAGGAAATCGTTACACTGCTCGCGCGTGACCCTCTTGGTCATTCCATAACCTAGCTTCTTCCAGCCACGGTCATGGCGCGAGCAGGCACACAGGAGCTCAGGCTCCTTGCCCAACTTGCCTCACAGGGCCAACCCTCGCACAAGGAATAAGCAAAAGGACGTCTGAGGTCCGACGACGGCAGAGGAGCCGTGGCCATAGGGCGAAGATCTCAGAGACCAAAAAGCAAGCCAAAGAGGGTCGGGAACAGGGGATCACCAACTGAGGTCAAAACCGTTGAACGAGGGGAGGAATTCTGCTGGTAAAGCCACCAATGCAACCGAGGAGTCAAGGCGAATCGAAAGGCGGCGGTGGTGAGGTCGGAGGAGCAACAGAGCTGAAAAATGACAGGCGCCGACGGAGCTCGACGGCGACTTACAGGACCCGACGTTCGGGGGCATCGCGAGGCTGGGAAACGAAGCGGAAAGGAGGAGGAAGCATCGAGGATGCTTACCATACATCCAATTGAACTGAAGGTCGAAGATGTGACGGCGTCGAGGAGGGGGTCGCCGGAGGTCCACTTCGAGTAGGTCAGGGAGTTCGGGGCAGGGTGCGATGAAATTGGGGAAGGAGAAGGAAGGATCGGCGTCTGAGGGTGTTCTAGAGCCCCTTAAATAGGTGGGAGAGAAGTTGCGGCTCCCTCTGCAACTCCTCGGTGGAGAGGAGGGGAAGAGCCTAGGTTGGGCGTTTTGTCTCCGACGAACGAGAGAGGGAAAACTTAGGCTCGTTGGAACGGACTTGAGGAGCTGAACTCGATGCGCCAAGAACGAAGTGCATTGATGAAGGAGGGAGAGAGAACGAATCAAGAGATGATCTGCCGTGAAACAGCTCCTATCTCGCGTTGAGCGGGAGGTAGGGGACAATGTCCCGGCCGTCAGATCAAGCCAGAGGTGCGACGGTCAAACGCGAGCCGTCCGATGGAGCATACTTGGGTGCTGATGCGTGACAGGGTGAAAAATAACCGAACATTAGCGTTACAGATGAAATCGATTCAAGGCACTATAATTACACTATAATAAAGCTTATAAAATCAATTTGAGGGCTCAAAAGAACTCCAAAAGCCACCAAATTTGGACCATGGGTTCATAATGATGCACATCACAATTCTATGCAATTATATCCACGTTTAATACATCATAAGACCATTAATAAATATATAGCTCATAAAGAGTATAATAATATATTATAATGAAGGGATTATATGAAAAGCTTATTAATGAGAAACATGTGAGTAAATTCGAGATATAAAACACATTAAGATCCAAATAATCATTCCTTAACAAAATAACATATTAATATGAATTAAAATCATATTTCGAGGAGAGAGAAAATAATAAAGGTTAATATACACATATATGAACTCAAATACATATTATTAATAACATATTTATCCAAAAAGCTCCAAATAATATTATCTAATAATATTATCCCATAAATGACCAAATTACATTATTAACCCTAACTTATCTCCTAATGTGGGTTATTTGTGCAAACACCCCTCAATTTACATAAATGAGGGTAAAAGGTGATTTTAAACATCAAATTGTGCTCAAATTGCACAAGGAGTCCAAAAATGATCCAAAAGGATGGGAAATTTATGAAAAAGGTCCAAATGGACTAAAAGGCAAAGGAAAGCTCAAAAGTGGGTAAATTGCAGGGAAGACCCTGAGATTCAGTATGTTACAGAGCCCCCACAAAAAATCTGATTAGGCTTAAAATTGGATTTGATTAGAAAAAAAAGACTGATTAATGATACAAATATCGATAGAGATAGAGAAGTTGGGGGTAGTAAAAAGGGCTATTTGGTAGCGGTGGAGATTGGGGGGGGGTAGCAGGACATGGCGGTGGATAGCAGCAGTGTGATTCAAGTGTTGCCAATCAGTGGTGGCTTGCAACAGTGTTTGCGGCGGTGCTTGATGACGATGAAGAATGTGATCGTTGGTTGGGGATATGGTTGCTGCTAAATGAGGTAGCAACACTGTAGTGAACGGACACACGATGATGGCGATTATTGCAGTGGGTGGTGGCGACGTGATCGACAATAACGAGATGGATGGCACTGGTTGTGGTTGTCGTTGCTGATTGGAAGCAATGGTGCTGTTGTTGTGCACTGACGGTGTCGGGCGTATGGTCGGCAGACATGGGCGATGCATTGGCAGGAAACAGCGTCCGCTGTCCTAGCTGACGGTGGCTTCGGCTCCACTGATGGTGACGTTGACTGGTGTTGTCGACTGCGGCTTCAATAGGTGGCAGATGCACTGCTGCTAGCTATGGATGGCGGAGTTGATGATGGCACCGAGAAGGTGATGGTGTCGGCGCACGAGAAGAAAACTTGATAATTTGAGAAAGAGAAAGATAAGCCATGGAGGCCGGGAGATGCCTAGCGGGCAGTCGACCTAAGCCATGGTGACAACGGTGGTCGCCCATAGGCGGGGAGAGCACGCGGGTGCTCTCTCTCAAAGAGAGTTGACAGCGGCTCTAGGGTTGTTGTTGTGCGTTGGGGAAGAGAGGGAAGGGGGTGGTGGCTAGGTTTTCCTCACGAGCAGACGTGCTCTGATAGCATGTGAACTAATATTGTATTGAATGCAATGGGATTAGATGAATATAAGACTGGACACCCATGTCCTATATATATAGGAGTAAGGGAGAAACCTTGAGACTTATGTCCCAAGTAATCTAAACTGACTGAGACACTAAATGCCCACTAACTAATTAACCTATTAACTAAATAGGCTAATATAGACTCTTTAATCATGATTACGATTACTGATCTAGTTAATAAGTCAAAAATAGTTGATTCCAAATTCGTAAATGTGACTAATCTGTATTAGTTTCTTATTTTCAACATATTAGGGTAACCATAATACACCTATCTATATATCTACGGTCACAATATGGACTTGATAATAGCTTCATTAGGACCATCCAAAAATACTAAAACTACACTTTATTTTTTGGTAATGTTATGATGAACACATTATTTACTAGGGCTTTCTATAGTAAATTTAATGGTCCATCCATAGATGAGATACATGATAACAAATTGCATAATAAAAAAAGAATAACACAGGCTCACACTTGGACAAGAATGAAGAACCAAATCACTGTCATCCTGCTTTGAGTAGTAATACCACCAAAGGATCTCCATGATCGATTCTGGAGTAGGAAGATGTTTGAGAAAACAAGGACTTGACGCTGGCTTTGCTGTGCCAGCAGAGTCTAATTACCCTTTTCCTGGGTCAGGAGGTGGCCAGAGTGGCGGCTTCCAATCATGACACATCAACAAATAGGGGAAAACAAAGATCAATCATGGTTGAGGGGAGAGGAAGGGTTCTTAAGCCCACAACACTTCCAACAACCATCAACAAACCCAACAACGTCAATCTTTAAGCCATGAGGCTATAACAGGGATAAATTGGGCCAACGGAGTTGTGGAATCGGGTACAGGTACACCTATGGAGATGAGATCTGGACAATTACCTCAGATGAAGGCGGAAAACAAATACAGGGAGCTTGAGTCAACATTTACAAACTCTTGAGTTGAGTAATAGTGATCCACACACACACCAGGCTCCTTGGCAATGAGCTTCATACAACAATCCATGGTGAGCTTGTCGGTAGACCAAACGAGGGGGTTGCAAGCCAAAAGGAGACTGGGTTCAGATTCACAACTGCCTACATATGGTGTAGCCATCGGTGATTGGGTTGATCTGGCACAGAGGAGGAGAATAGTGGTGGTAGGCGGTGTACAGGAAGATTGAGCATTTTTGGTAGGGCTAACCCTAGGACTCGTGTAGGGGCTTGAAAGGAGCGGCTCCCTCTCCCAAACTCTAAGGAGAAATCCATTTGGGAAAATGATTATTGAGGAGTGAGCACTCATCATCAGACCAGGAATAAGAGTCCTGCACTTGGCGGGAGGTTAAAGAAGAGGGCGACGACTGGCTGGGATCAAGTCCCCCAGTTGGTGCCCAGATATGACAGTTTAAAATAAATTTGAATTCAAAGAAGTCCGAGAAATCTGAGAACAATAGGGAAATGGTAATTTCTTTGCCATTATCTTGTGAAAAACTTTTGCCTAATCAAACCGACTTCAATTAATATCAAATTTTAGCCACTTGTCCTATTTAATGTTTAGAATATTCTACTAGTATTCATTGTGCAATAACTTGGATAATAAGCTTACAATAATTAAAACATGATAAAGCTTTAATATTAAGTAACTAATTACCCAATTACAATTAAATCTTAAAATTTTGTGTAGTACTATATTTCTATATTTTCTCTTAATAGGAAACGTCCTAGTGCATTCTTATTATCAATATTATACATAATGACTCATTTATATTATGATGACTATGAATAACATGTATTTAAGGAATACTCAAAAATAAGGATGTAATAGAGGAAGTCTACATGCCTTACTTCGTGATCCCAATTAATTGTTTAGAGAAGCCCATAGTTTCCATAGCCATCCATAGTGAATCCCAGTTAACCTTGTCATAAGCCTTGGTCAGATCCATTTTCACACATGTTCACCTTGACTTCTTCTTAACATTGAAGTAAAACATGTACTCAGATGCAATGAGGGCACTACATATTTGTATATGTATCTATCTATATATATATATATATATATATATATATATAGGTCGTTCATTCAATACCCACGCGAGTAGCATGAAGTTCACTACCCGACAATAAAAAAAAGTAACTGTTCTGGACAGAAAAATAATAATGCTATCAAAAAAGTAACTATGTTGATAAGAGAGTAACTATACAACTAAAAAATTAAATCGGTACAAAATACACAACAGATATATATATGTAATCATGTTTTGAAATCAGCTGATGCAAACATAACTATCTATGCATGAAATTTAACAGTTTGCAAGGTAAAGTAACCCTCTACATGTCAAAAGTAAGAAACTTGAAAAAAAGTAACCAAAATAGGGGGCGGGTAGCTACCCACGTGGGTATTAAAGATGATCATATATATATATATATATATATATATATATATATATATATATATACATATATATATATATATATATATATGGCTAAAAGAATTGTGTACCTAAATACATGTAGCTTACATGTACCAATTTCATTTTTGATGATTACAAAGGTTTAAAAAATAATCCAACCTTATGGATGTGATGCAGACCTCTTAGATAATATGTGTATCAAAATTCACTTTACACTAACGTTCCTTGATCATCAAATGAAAGAACATACATGTTTTCTAATCAAGGGTAAGTTGCAGAAATTGCAGAAACTATTGAATGATATATTGTTATATCTCATGATATGAATGAGGTGTGGTTGTGATTTTTTGAACGTATCTAATCGATTGAATGTTGAATCAATCAGTAAGGTCAGATTGAATAAATATGTTCCACGTATGTCATTTTCATGGTCGGTACATACAAGTTGCATGTACCAACTGGTACACACTTCCTAACATCTCTCTCTCTCTCTCTCTCTCTCTCTCTGTATATATATATATATATATATATATATATATATATATATATAGAGAGAGAGAGAGAGAGAGTCAGGCTAGAATACATTTGAGTGTACAGATCGCATGAATACACTCAAGTGTGTTTGCATATTAAGACTATTTTTTTGCAAAATGTAAACCATTGATCTTCACCGTCATACTATAACTAGGCTACATACAAGTTTTGAGCCTATTTGGATGAGTGTAAGTCACTCATCCAAGGGCAACAAAATCAACGCGCGAAACTAATTTGAAATGTATACTTTTTGCGGTCTTTAGCTGATCAATTCACCCATTAAACTGGTTATTTCATCATGGTTCCCAATTTCAACTGTGTTGGCAATTCTAATCCAATTAATGTATGTCATGACATCAACACTAATCCTTGATGCAATCAAATTGCTCCATGAATTGGGCATCTCGCTCCACAAAATGATTAGTTGGTGACCTCGAGCCGGTTGGTTCACTAGGTGAGCCAGTCGGTTCATGCTCCAGTTCATGCAAAACTCAGCCAATGCAACTTTCAGTCAACCTCACACTCCAATCGGTTAGCTCAACACTTGAACCAGTCAGTTGGGATTTCAGTCAGTTGATTTGTTGCTTAAATTGAATACCTAAACACTTTAGTAATCAATTTAATTATCATTTATGATTGAACTCCTCTTCTAGGTGTATCCTATATTTGTGACCTCATATGTTCCATGCTATGTTGGTAGTGAATGTCCATAATTGATTTATGACATCACAAGAAAAGAGTGGTGCCTAGTCACACATCATTGCTACTGAAATAATCAAGAAAGTTGGAAAACAACTTCAAACTACGATATGTGTCAGGTGTTATAGTGATTTTTGATTTCTTTGTCTCTGATATCCAGAATGAACTCAAGGCATGGAATCACCATCCACTCAATGTTCAATCCATGTCCCTTGATCCAGAGCAGACTGTCTGAGATATATGTGACCTCAATATCATATATTGATTCACTTGTGTATGTACAAGCTTTTCTCAGTCTCGTTTATCCAGTGGCCTGAAAAATCAAACTCCATTAGGAGGGATAAATCCCATCTACATCACTCATTGTCATCCCCATGTGTCACATCACATCTGAGCATAACCTTTATGGCAACTCTTATTCAAGATCATGTTGGATGATTTCAAAACATACTGAATGTCATGTGATGAGTGTAATGACTTCATGTCTAAGAATCACAATCACAACCTTCACTATGAGAGATGATTATGACCACCATTTATGGTTTCCATGTTTCACTCTCAACGTGGGTCTGTCTGATACACTGTTCTTCAATAAGTATCTATGTGCTTGGTTTGATATCATATATACCATGATTGATGAGATTTTGTCATCAACCAACACACACTCTAGTCTTTAGTGTCATAGATTCATATTTTCCATCAACAGTAACATCCGACCTAGGACATAATAAGAATATACAAATTCTTAACATTCTTATGATCTCATTGCTCAAGTCACGTACTTTAAGAGATACAACATTGAGTATTGTCATTCTTTAGACATTCATTATGTTTCCTCATTTTCTCATAACTGAGTGAAATGGAATGAATTGGAATCTTGCCTTTAGTATTAGTCAATTCTTTTATATGATATGCATCATCATATGATTGGCTCTCTGGGCATACATACCTATAGATATCACAAGATACTTTGTTTCTTAAATGGTAGTCACCTTTGATTCCTACTGTTTAGGAAGAGACCTAAGGATCTCTAAGTTTATCTTTCCTCAATCCATAGGATGACCTAGGACAACAAGGCCATTTATAATGGTGTTGAGCCTAGAGTACATTTCAGCTATCCTTTCCTTCTTTCCCATCTTGAAGTTCTCAAGGAGACATTGAGCATGTAGTTTATTTTCCTTTCCTTATTTTGTCCCCTCATAAGTGACACATAGATTTCTCCATACCTCATAGACCGTCTCACAAGAAGAAATCTTTTTGAACTCAGTTGAGGACCGAGAGGAATAGAGAATGTTGATGGCTCTAGCATTTAATTTTCAAAGTAACTTCATCCCATTCTTCTACCTTAGTCTACGATAGCTTGTATGGAAGATCCACATTCTCCATAGCTCAAGACTTAATCCTTATATGTAGAATTGTAACATTCTCTTCCAATACAGGAAGTTTCCCTAAAGATTAGATAGTTCATGAGGTATCTCCTATCTTGATAATCACCCATATTTTCCTACTTGTGAAAGTATTGCTTGGAGAATACCCCCTCTGATACCAATTGTTGGACAATAATGGGCTCTAGAGGGGGATGAATAGAGATAAAATACTTAAATAAAATCCATTAAACCTTAAAGGTATATCACAAGATAAGGTTTCTAAATGAAATTTGAGTTCAACTAAATATACATAGAAATAGATAGATAGATTGAACAAGCACAAGTAACACAAGTCATGTATAGTGGTTCCAAATTACAAACTAGGAGATGTACGTCTATTACCTACAGAGGTCAACCTCTAAGATTTTCAACCATGTCTCACTCCTTATATATTCCATTATAAGAGTTACAACATTGCCATTTTTTTCCAAGACAATGATATGTAGCCTTCCCTTAAGGACAAGGGAGCCAATAACCTTAGGAATGACTTACCTATCCATGGCCAAGAGTCTTGTACCTTGACAAGGAGTTACTTACTCTTATAACAAGTCTTCTACTTTCATCAAGGACTTAGCCACTCTTACAACAAGTCTTCTGCCTTCAAGGAATTACCCACTCTTGACTTGGATCTTCCGCCTTTGACTTCACCTTTACCAAGGAGAAGCTTTCACCAAATCCTTCTTTTTTTCTTCTTCTTCACCTCTCTTAACCAAGAGAGAGAACCCTCATCTTCATGGTAGAAAGAGATATTGGTAGGTGGAGGAAGTGAGAACCTCATAAGATATACATATAGGATTAACTCTCTTACAAATCTCATACTCACTCTAATAGATGTAGAAAGTGATTAAAATTAAGAGTGAAATGAGGTTCTTTGAGACACTCAGCTATAAATAGAGACCTTCATAGTGCTTGGCTAGCCATGGGATGAAGCCAAGGGATCCTATTTGTAGTTGAGGTTGCCTACTAGTCAGTACAGACACTTAGGGATGGATCCTAGACATTTTGGGTGTTACAACATATATATTTTTGAGTTTTGCAACATTCCAATGGCTAGAAATACTTTTTTATATTTTTTTGTACAGTGTTGGTGGCTAAGTTTTCTTTTGAGAAACTCGACTGCCGACACTATGTGACAAATAATTTTGAGTTGTCAGTCGAGTTTATCCGTGATAAAACTTGACCGACGGCTTATGATTATTTTGTAAGTGCAGGGTGTCAGTCGAGTTATCACCAGGACAAATTCGTTCGACTCTAGCAGTTATCAAGCCCCACATAGTTTGTCGATCGAGTTTCATGAGAAGAAAACTCAGCCGAATAAAGATACATGTGATGAATTTGAGTAAGTGGCATAAAAGTTCTTAAATATCCGATTTAAGTGGTTTTGATTTTTTTAAACTTAATTACAAGTCATACAATTATTACAAGTGATTTACAACATGACTCTAATCGATTTAAGCTCTTTTCCACAAAAGTGCACTTGCATCGACTTTGATTTGTCTGTCTCCAAGTTAGGATGTACAAGTTTAGGAATTTAAAGTGTCTATACTTTGACTAGTATCATATTTACAATGTGGGCTTGTTTAATAGTATGTAATGAATTAAGTTCATGATGTATACCACGTATAATGTGTGTTTAAATGAACATATAAAATTGAATATTGCTTGGATAAAATGATCTTTGTGTTTGAATGGGTTTGTTCTTTTTTGAGTTTATACGTAAAAAAATATGGATGTATATGTTTTTTTTTTCCGTGTCCTGCGCTGTATCTGTGTCTTATATTTTTGAAAATTGTCGTGTCCCATTTCTGTGTCTGTGTCCATGCTTCCTAGCATGAGACCCATTTAACTAATGAACTAATTACTCTTAACAATTCCATTTGGACTGGTTTTTTTTGTGAAGCTGAGCTTTGATAGCTTCTTCCTGAGTGGCAAAGGAGTTTAGTCATTGATAAGAATTTTGACTTATCATGTGTAGCGGGGGTGCTTTCAGTTCTGGTTATCATTTCTTTTACAGAGAGTATCAAATAATATGAGCAATCATTTATAAATCATAATGCCCCTTGGTGAGATTGAGATCTAATTTATAGCTGCAAACATCATTCCATATAGGTGGTCATTAAGTACATCTCTTATTTTCCGTTAATTGGATTATTATTCTTCCTGTATATGCATTTTGGAACTCTTCCTGGTTTTCTTTTTGTGAGATATGATTGTCGGTTCATATGTTGCTTGGTCATGGGATTTAGGATAAGGCTACACTCATATCTGTTTACTACTTCAGCAAGTTCAGCCGGGCTCCTTTCTAAGGATAGTAATACAAGAAGATAATTGTCGTATTTGAAAATACGTTGGATTCTTTTAGGCTCTGGACCTCTGGTGGTATCATGGAATAGTGAGTTTGAATCTGTTGTTGAATATGGGGTTCCATTTTGTTGTCTTCCTTAAGACCAGCGCTTGTAGCATACAAGATTTAAAGAAGGTATCGTATACTGAATAGGTTTATTGATGTATTGGTAGCTTTTGAATTTAAAACGAAGTCAAACTGCCAGTGAATAAATATGTTGCGCAGTTTCTTTACTGAAAAGAAGAAGCATATTGCACGACTTCAACTTACTTTTGGGAATAATGCTAGATACTTGTGCTCCTTTCACTGCCATTTCATTGTTAATGTAATTTTTTTGATATATGGTAAAATTGAAATGATAACTTTGTACAAAGACGACACTAACGAACCAAAGAAAAATAATTACAGAGATTTCTGGCTCGAAGACATAGATGGTTAAAAGATGAAAGAGGTCAGTGGCATAGCTCGATGAATTCAAAAAGAGGTCGACTGGATGAGGGAGTTTGAGAAAAGATTGTTGTTTGAAGTCTGCTGATTTGAGAGATTTAATAAAAAGGTTGTCTCTGATTTCAAAGTTGCTATATGGTTTGAAGAAAGAAACGTGTTGCAGTACATTTTTGTGGTCGTGTAGTAGATTTCGTGGGTTGCTACAGATTTATGGTGCATTATTAAAGAATATTTAGATATTAGGTTGGTTTGGCTGGCAACTTGCTTACTACTGGTACTTTGTACCTTAATTATGTCGATGCAGGATTTATTTTCCTAAGCTGAGCAGCTGGTTGCCGTCGAAACGTGACTGTGTCTGCTCCGTGGAAGCCAAGCGAGAAGCAGAACGCCGGGATTCAGAAGCCTGCTAATTTTGAGGTGATTTGGAAATACTTTTTTATCACTGAAATCTTAACGCTGAACAATGATCACCATACATGTACGAAAACTGCATTTGCAAATGTACTATCCAAACTAGGTCACATTTTGGATGTCCGTATATGTTTTCCTTAACCCAATGGGGAAAACATCCTATGTAGTCGGAAAGCCTCTGGGATGCCCGTCAGGTAGGTAGGTACATTAAGGGCTAGCGCAATCTATTATGGAACAAATCTCAATATCGATGATGTATTGAATAATAATTCACTTCAGCAGGAGTTGAACTTACGATCTCCTGGTTAGTACTTACTACTTAGTACTATGATTTGATTGATACATATCACCTAATGGACAACTACTCTCGAATTAAAAAAATCTAAAATAGTACATTGACGCGCCCAGCAGACCGCTAGAGCGGTTTCCACACGGTGAAAGGTGGATTGGGGAGAAAAACATATGAGGTGGCATAGCATTTATCGGTGGCAGATAGTAAGTTGTGTGGGTTGGTTTGAGTGATGTGTGGAGAGAGAATGTGTGAGAAAAAAGAGAAAAAATTATTTTGTTTATAACTTTTGATCCGGTTGTATTTATTGACAAAATAAAAAATATTTGATTCAATACAAAAGATACAATGAAATGAGACTAATATCAATATACTTGAAAAAATGATATGAAAGACAAAAATGATTATATAACGATAAAAAAGGAGAGAAAAATTATTATGCTTATAACTTTTAATCCATGATACATTTTTGACGAAACAAAAACATTTAGATTCTTCAAAAAAATGAAATTCAACAAGATCAATATTGACATACTCTAAGAAGCAGACACATTCATATCATAATTGGGCGCATTAGCACCACAATTGAGCATTTTTTATAAATATTGGGCACATTATGTTATATTTTGTGCTATTTGTTATTTATATGCATAATCTAAGAAGTATGTACATTTACATCATAATTGGGCACATTAGCACCATAATTAAGTACATTTCTACAAGTATGGGTGTATTATGTTAAAATTTGTATTAATTTACTATTTATACACATATTTTGAGAAATAGGTACATTCACATCATAATTGGGCACGTTAACACCATAGGGGGGCGCTTTTCTATAAAGATTAGGGGCATTATGTTAAAATTTGTGCTAATTTGTTATTTATGCATATACTCTAAGAAGTAGACACATTAACACCATAACTGGGTCGTCATTCTAACAAAATGAGTCACATTCATTCAAATAAGTAGGTACATTTGATAAAAATGGTCGTGTTTCATTCGAAATTACACATCATACAAATAAGTAGGCGCATTTTATAAAAAGAGGAATATTTTATTAAAAATTAGACACATTCATGTAAATAAGTAGGCACATTCATAAAAAAGGGAGTACATTTCATCAAATTAGTAGGCCCATTCCATCAAAAACGAGTCACACAAATGTAAATAAGTAGGTGCATTTGTTGAAAAAAGAGGAACATTTTATTAGAAATAAGGCACATCATACAAATAAGTAGGAGTATTTCATAAAAAAGTGGTGCATTTTATTAGAAATTAGGCACATTCATGCAAATAAGTAGGTATTCATAAAAAAGGAAGCATCTTTCATCAAATAAGTAGGATCATTCCATAAAAAATGAGTCGCATTCATGAAATTAAGAAGGGGAATTTGATAAAAAAAGAGGCGCATTTCATTAGAAATTAGGAGCATCATATAAATAAGTAGGCACATCTCATAAATAAGCGGTGCATTTATTAGAAATTAGACGCATTCATGCAAATAAGTAGGCACATTCAACAAAACGGAAGCACATTTCATCAAATAAGTAGGCACATTCCATAAAAAATGAGTCACATTCATGCAAATAAGTACACAAATCTGTTGAAAAAAGAGGCACGTTTCATTGAAAATTAGGAGCATCATACAAATAAGTAGACACATTTCATAAAAAGGAGATGTATTTATTAGAAAATAAGCGCATTCATGCAAATAAGTAGGCACATTCATCAAATAGGAAGCACATTTCATCAAATAAATAGGTGCATTCCTTCATTAATGATTCACATTCATAATAAGTAGGCACATTTGATAAAAAAGAGGCACATTTCATTAGAAATTAAGTGCAGCATATAAATAAGTAGGCTCATTTCATAAAAAGGAGGTGTATTCATTAAAAATTAGGTGCATTCATGAAAATAAGTAGGCACATTCATAAAAAGGAAGCACATTTCATCAAATAAGTAGGCACATTCTGTAAAAAATGAGTCACATTCATGCAAATAAGTAGGCACATTTGATAAAAAAGAGGCACATTTCATTAAAAATTAGGCGCATCATACAAGTAGGTGCATTTCATTAGAAATTAGACGCATCATACAAGTAGGCACATTTCATAAACAAGAGGTGTATTTCATTATAAATTAGGCGCATTCCTACAAATAAGTAGGCGCATTCATAAAAAACAAAGCACGTTTCATCAAATAAGTAGGCATATTCCATAAAAAATGAGTTACATTCGTGCAAATAAGTACTCACATTTGATAAAAAAAGAGGCGCATTTCATTAGAATTTAGGTGCATCATACAATAAGTAGGTGCATTTCATAAAAAGAGGTGTATTTCATTAGAAATTAGGTGTATTCATGCAAATAAGTAGACACATTCATAAAAAAAGAAGCACATTCATGCAAATAAGTAGACATATTTGATAAAAAAAGAGGCATATTTCATTAGAAATTAGGTGCATCATACAAATAAGTAGGCACATTTCATAAAAAGAGGTTCATTTCCTTAGAAATCAGGCGCATTCATGCAAATAAGTAGTCACATTTATAAAAAATACATATTTCATTAAATAAGTAGGCACATTCCATACAAAATGATTCACATTCATGCAAATATGTAGGCATGTTTGATGAAAAGAAGCATATTTCATTAAAAATTGAGTGCATCATACAAATAAGTAGGCGAATTTCATAAAAAAATATGCATTTCATTAGTTTTCAGTCAAATGTGCCTACTTCTCACTTCATTGCTCCCAATTCTACTTAAATACATCCAATTTTCAGCTCAACGCGCCCATTCTTAAAAAATGAGCTGAGTTCTCACAAAATGCGCACAGTTTTAATAAATCTCCCAATTCTCATTGAATGTGACTATTTCTCATTAATTAGAGTGTGTTCTTGTGTGTATGAGAGAGAAAATGAGAGGGGTGACGAGAGGTGAGAAAAAGAGAGAGAACGAGAGAGAGAGGTGGCATGTGGAAGGTATACGTGTGTAAGAGAGTAGGAGAGGGGTTTGAGAGGGCAGGGGTGAAGTAGGACAGAGAGAAGGGTGGCAGGTGCTAGGAGAGTAGACGTGCAGCAAGAGAGAGATGAGAAAGTGGGGTGGTAGAGAGTAGTGTGTAGGGGGCAGGGAGGGGGGATAGACACAGTTGGTGGGTGGTTTTGGCGAGGTGGGAGGAGTAGTTTGTAGCGTGTTCAAGGTGTGTATCCCCTCCATAGTGTCTGCTAAATTAAGTCCTTTAAAAATAGGAGTTTGCTATAGGAACAAGAAATGGAATCAGAAATGAGACTTTTTTTATTATTACATATGCATAACAATAAAATAGAGGAGGGAAACAAGTTATTTCCCTTCTCTATTTTGTTATTATGCATATGTGGGGACAAAAATGGTCGCAATTTTGGTCCCATTTGTTGTTCATGTGGCATTTAATGATCCTGATAGTCCTCATCCTTCTGTTGTATGACCAATGAAATATCTGAAAATTACTATAATTTAAAGAACTGTATGAGGATGTATTTATGTAGCTTAGTTAGCTGGGGACGAGGGTGTTCAATTTTGCAGACCGTTTTAGGACCATATCTACCAGTAATATCAACTGCAACTTCGTCCGTGTCATGTGCATATATACCATACATGATACATTAACTTTTTTTTAATGTAGTACCACACAATAACTTTGTTTCGCTAAACATTAATCTTAAACGGTTATCTAATGTATTTATTGATATACGTTGATTATAGTATAATTGGGATGGTATGTGGGTCTTTTCTTTTCAGAATTGTCCTTTCGGACAACCGAGAGGGCAAGGATTTACTTTTATCCTCATCGACCAAGTGAGACAAGGGTAAGGTGATGTTCTATTTTGTCAATATCCTTACTCTCACCACATCCTCTTACCACAGAATCAACAAGAAGAGTAAGGCGGGTAGCTCATGTATATAACATATGACAATACACTCAAGTCATTGTTAATTATGATCTTTTTTTTAAAATTCAAACCATCAATTTTTTTGAATATCTTACGAATAGTTGTGCATAAATTGAGTTTATTTGGATACTTACATGTTGTCTATCTAAAGACAATAAAAAATATGCATTTGAAATTAAATATGTACATCGCTTTTTTTGTGCTTGGACTGTGATTTAAACTCATTCAAATGAACTGAAATTTAATTTGTAGCATATATTTCATGACAATGACCATCAATCTTATTAGGTAAACACTATCGATTTGTACACTCCAGTGTATTCTAGTTGTTACCTTTTTCTTTCTTTCTTTCTCTCTATCTATATACTCTCTCTCTCCTCACACACACAATATATATATATATATATATATATATATATAGAGAGAGAGAGAGAGAGAGAGAGTCAGGCTAGAATACACTCGAGTGTACAGATAACGACGTACACCCCAATGGTGTTTGCCTATCTATACCATGTTTTTTTTAAATCTAATCCATTGATCTTCATGGTTACAATAATAATAGGTCACATACAAATTTTTGAACTCATTTAGATGAGTGTAAGTCACTCATCCAAGGACAACAAAATCGATGCACAAAACGAATTTGAAATACATGATTTTTGTCTCCTTTAGATGCACGACCTATAAGTGTCCAAATGAGCTAAAATTTATTATATAGTATGTTCTTATGATAATTACGAAGATCAATGGTTTAGATTTTTCAAAATTTTATTGCATCTTGAAAAATGACTGAGGTGTACGGTGCCTCCGGTACACTCGAGTGTACACTAGCATGACTCTCTCTCTATCTCTCTCTCTCTCTCTCTCTCTCTCTCTATATATATATATATATATATATATATATATATATATATATATATATATATATATATATATATATATATATATATATATATATATACATAGAGAGAGAGAGACTCGATCTTATACAAGTCATGTGTGCAGGGTGAGAGGTGTGAACCACATTCTACAAACACAAATTATATATATATATATATATATATATAGAGAGAGAGAGAGAGAGAGAGAGAGGCTAGAATACACTCAAGTGGATTCAGAGCAGAATACTCAAGTAGTTTTTCATGATGCAATATTTTTTTCAAAAATCTAATCAGTTGACCTTCTTAAACATGTTGTGAATAGCTCATACGTAAAATTTGAGCACATTTGGACATTTATAGGTCATGTTATAAAGACCGTAAAAATTATGCATTTCAAATTAATTTCGCGCGTCGAATTTGTTGCCCTTGGATGAGTGACTTACACTCATCCAAATGGGCTCAACATTTGTATGTAGCCAAATTATAGTATGACGGTGAAGATCAATAGTTTACATTTTGTAAAAAATAGTCTTGATATGTAAACACACTTGAGTGTATTCATGTGATATGTACACTCGAGTGTATTCTAGCCTGACTATATATATATATATATATATATATATATATATATATATATATATATATATATATATATATATATATACATTTGGACATTTATAGGTCATGTTATAAAGACCACAAAAATTATACATTTCAAATTAGTTTTGTGTGTTGATTTTGTTGCCCTTGGATGAGTGAGTTACACTCATCCAAATGGGATCAAAATTTGTATGTAGCCTAGTTATAGTATGACGGTGAAGTTCAATGGTTTATATTTTTTAAAAAATAGTCTTGATATGCAAACACACTTGAGTGTATTCGTGTGATCTGTACACTCGAGTGTATTCTAGCCTGACTCTCTCTCTCTCTCTTTCCCTCTTTCGCTCTCTCTCTCTCTCTCTCTCTCTATATATATATATATATATATATATATATATATATATATATATATAGTGTACTTGAGTACATGTATCTTATATGTATCCATCTTCATTTATGATTATTGTACAATAGTACTAAATAATCTAACTTTATGGATGTGACATATACCCCATAGATAGCATGTATTTCAAAAATGACCACAAGTTGACATTCCTAGATCATTTATTAAAGAATATATATATTTTCTAATCAACGGCAAGTTACAATAATTGCAGAATATGTTGGATAATATATTATTATATCTCATGATATATACGAAATATGATTGTGATTTTTAAAACACATCTAATCTTACACAATGCTAATTCAATTGATATGGTTTTTTTTAATATAACCCTTAAAATTGTATTTATATTAATTAAAGATTACAATGAAATAGAAGACAGATGGACAACAAGTTGCGCCGCCAACTGATGTGGATATTATTGCACTACAAATTCACTAGGAATGGAAATTCCTAATTTTTACCAAAACAAACATGTAATAATTACCACCCACAATCAGACGGGTCTTATCGTAGTATAATTAAGGATCGAACCCAAAAGATAACATTTTTAAGAATTGATCGATCTAATTGAATTAGAGAAAGTACTTATGACAAAAGATAGATTTTGATTTGATTACAACTAATATGCAAGAGTAAAAGACTGAAATAAAATCTAAGATTATCAAATGGATGGATACACTAGGATGAGTAAGTTTCACCACCAATACCTACGATTATCTCTCATTGCATCACAAACACACATAAATAATATCATAGAGGCCAGATAAATCCCCCCTTCGGCATTAGGATTAAGCCTGGACAGATATCCCTCCAGGCTCGCTGTCACGTTATCCAAAGATCATGTATCCGTCATCCCAGAAAATATCTATCTGATGTCTCATCAAGAGTCTAACAAAAACCAACTGATATCCTAGATCTTGGGTTTGAAGTTCTCTACACCCGAGATCATGACAAATATGTAAACATGCTGGCCAAACAAGAATATAAGAAATGGAACGATTGTTTTAACTTGAAAATAGTTCATACATGCATGGATGCAATAAAAGAATAAAAGCAAATAGTGAGACTACTCCCCACATCCTAGCGTAACGAACTACTCACAACTCATAACGAGATCAGAATAAGCAACAAGAAAAAAGAAAGAGATAGCCATCATCTCAGAGATATAGCAATAGAGTCGCTCGAGACTGTTGTCAGTGATCCTTCTTCGTCGTCATCCTTGTTTGGATATGGTCTGTCGATAAAGAAAGAGCAGGTGACGGAGGCACTATCGACCTTCATCTGTCGAGTAAGGAAGTTGGGTCTTGGCGGAGCAGTGTAGCAGCCGGGAGAAAAGTAGTTTTTTTAACTGATGTCCCGGGGTCATGTTTATAGGATATAGAGAAAAGTAGTTTTTTTTTACTCTTGAAATTCCAACAGTCGTCATAGGAGGTTGACAGATTAGGCGCATGTCGACGGATTCAGCTCGATAGATGCAAGTCGACAGATTGGTCGACGGGTGCCGGTCGATAGACTTAGGTCGATAAGAACAGGTCAATAGTTGTTTGTCGATTGGTATGATAGGTTGTGGATGTGGAGGTCGACATTATTGTGGTCGATAGATGGTTATCGCCTTGTTGGTTTACCGATCTGCTAATCAACTGCCGTGTCGACTTGTGTTGCTAGGAGATTAGAAGATACTGCTGCGTTGCATTCATTTCCTATTGCCTCGCGTGCCGCACTAGCTTTCAGTAGGTGTGCCCATTGAGTTATTTATTATTGTATCGATCATCGTACTTGTTGAACTCTTATCGATTGAATGGGCTGCTTTGGCTGATCTGACTTCATCATGCATGTGGTACTGTCGACGGATCCAATTGTTAAATGCTCGACACATTTGAATATATATCGTTTCATTGCTCTTCATGCATGGTCGATACATATACTAAATTGCCAAATGCTTGATACCTGATCTTGTTGTACAAAGGTAGCTTTTCTAATTACTTGGCCTCGATGGGACTGGCAAGTGGTTAGCCGTTTTACTGGATTGTAGCCATTGTGCTGTTTTGAATATAATTAAATGGATTTCCAACGTCAAGCTTTTCCGAAACCAATGGACGGCTGTTTTAAATGGTCATTTATTTAATTGCCATTTGCCTTTAGATCTTTTGCGTTGCCTTTGCAATGTGGAATTGACGTTTCCATGCAAAGCAAGGTTCCACAAGCTTTGTTTCCTTTTGTATTGTGACCGCCTAACAGGGAAGCCATTTAATTCATTGCCTTGGTACCCACTTAAAGAAATAACTTGATGGCACATAAATAAATTCCTTTTCTTGATAAATAAAGGCATGGTTGTGATTGGCCATAAATAAATCCTTGACATTGGAACACTTGCTGCACAAAACAAAAGTAATATTATTAACAAAATCATTGTACTCATGACAAAAGTAGTACAAATTCGGATTTGATTAAAACAGCCCAGAAATTATCTAAAAAGATGGAAAAACTAAAATATTAACAATTATGAAAGTGTAAGGTTGCATGAACTAATTTATAGATAAAATGTGGCGTAAGCATGCAAAATTGATCTAATAAATGTAATTAAAATGGGATGAATATTTGTTCATCAAAATACCCCGAACTTAAATGTTGCTCCGTCCTCGAGTAATACAAGATTTGAACATTCATCAAATTAATACTTTCAATCTATGTGATTGCCTCATCCTTAGATTAGATTATGTAATTTTCCTTACCACCAATTATGGTCAAGCTACCTAAAATTCCTTAGATCACGTAACACATCTTTCCATATCGTCTTTCCTGATTTTGTTTGCAAAAACACTTCCTCGCCACCATCTCCAACATTAAGCATGTCAAAAAGTTTCATGTGAGTTTAGATAGACCCGCAGAACAACAAGTATGTACTTGATCCGACACAGGTGTATGCCAAGAGAATGGTAAAAACTAAAGACATTCATTTTGCCCATAGGTAGAAAAAAGAAGTGAATTGAGTTATGGAAGGAAGTGATCTCTCCTCTATTCGACTCGAGATCTTTTTTTTTAACAATCTCTCCTCTATTCGACTCGAGATCTTTTTTTTCTCTTTTTGTTTGCAATTTCATTGACCGTAATTTTTTTGTACACTTTGACATCTTTTTATGAACTTGAAGTTTGGCAAATTTTTGTACTTTTTTTGTTTTCTTTTTGGTGGAATGGAAGGTAAGAATATGGAGGAAGAAGTGTAGAAGAGAGTTCGGATCAAAATATAACTTGATTTATAATCTAGTACATCGGGTTGATGTCCTTATTATACTACACTTATATAATGACAAGATGGGAGATTAAATGGAAATTTCTTGCAATTGCTCCATTAGTTAGTAGGAAGCACGATGTGTTTGATCCCTCTCATTTTCTTTCTACTTGCCATTTTTTCCAAAGAGACATAATATTTGGAGTCATAGGCCACATAGGATAATTTCTAGCCATTGGTTAGTTTCAAAAAATCAGTCATTTTAAGGATTTGCTTCAAATAAGTGGAGTTAAATGATGTGAACATTTATGAAACAATAAAAATTAAATCTAAGCCGACTAGGTGATATCTTTGATTATTCTAAGATAAAAGAAAAATGTGAACTTTTTTAGCTAAATGTAATGCATGTATGCAATGATATGGTTCTAAAATTAAAGCACAAAATTTAAAGATAGAAGAGTGTAGATGAAGTAAAGTACATATCACCCACCCTCCACCCAAAACTTAAATATTTACTTGTCCCTGAGAAAACACGGATAAATTTAGGGGGTTCATTCGTTACCCACACGGATAACTAAGGTTTCGCTACCTATGCAGTCCGAAAAGTAACCATTTGGCGACAACAATATCTATCTTGACAAAAAAGTAACTATGTTGTAAAAGAGTAGCTATTCGACTAAAAAGGTAAAATTGGGTAGAATATACAGTAAAAATTCTTGAAAAAATATGTAACTGTACATCTGTTATGCATGTAATCTAACTATTTGGAAGGTATTGTAACCTTCTACACCTGTAAAGTAAAAAACTCTAGAAAACATAACTATTTCTACAGCGGGTAGCTACCCACATATGTATTAAAGATGAACCTATATATATGTATATATGTATGTATATTATGGGTTTATCTTTAATACCCTCCCAGGTAGCTACCCACTTTGAAAATAGTTATTTCTTATGCAATTTTTTACTTTACATGTGTACATTGTTACGTTATCTTCCAAATAATTACATAATTTGTATAGTAGTTACAGTGGTTATGTATGTACCATTACGTCTTTTGTTCAGAAATTTTTACTATGTAATCTACCCAGTATTACCTTTTCAGTCCAACAGTTATATTTTGACAAAATAGTTATTTTTTGTCCAAGTAGTTCCTTTTCTATTCGGGATGCATGGGTAGCGACACCTTAGTTCCCCGTGTGGGCCACAAACAAACCCCCTATATATAGACACAAACACACACACATACATATATATATATAGGCACACACATATATATACATATATCTATATATTTATATGGGTTCATTTTTAATACCTGTGTGGGTAGCTACCCAGTCCAACAATAATTACTTTTTCTGGGGTTTTCTATTTTATATGTGTACAAGGTTACAATACCTTCGAAATAATTGCATTACATGCATAACGATTACATTTGTAATAGATGTACAGGTACATATTTGTTCCAGAATTTTTACTCTATATTCTGTCTGATTTTACCTTTTTTGTCAAATAGTTACTCTATTTTATAACTTAGTTACTTTTTTGTAAAGATAGTTACTTTTGTGACCAAATAGTTACTTTTTAGACTGCACTGGTAGTGAAACCTTAGTTACCCACACAGATAGCAAAGTTATATATATATATATATATATATATATATATATATATAGAGAGAGAGAGAGAGAGAGAGAGAGAGACATGGTTAGGAACTGTGCACCGACCAGTTAATGTAAGTCATATGTACCGGCCATTAAAATGGCATATGTGGAATCTTGTGATTAAATCCAACCATATGGATTGAATCAAAATTGTGTAGATTAGATGTGTTTCAAAAATCACAATCATATTTTATATATATCATGAGATATAGCAATATATCATCCAAAAGATTCTGCAATCCTTGCAACTTACCATTGATTAGATAATATACATTTTCTTTAAATAATGATCTAGGAATGTCAACACAAATGATTTTTGAAACATGTGTTATCTATGGGATATATGTCACATCCATAAGGTTAGATTATTCATTACTATTGTACAACCATCATTAATGAAGATGCGTACATATAAGATACATGTACTAAGTTACACAATTCTTTTAGCCATATAGAGGTTAGGAGGTGTGTATCGGCCAGTACATATAATTTATATGTATCGGTCAATAAAATGGCTTATGTGGAATCTGGTAATTAAATCCAACCATATGGATGGAATCATCATTGTGTAGAATAGAAATGGATCTTACCATTAATTAGAAAATATACATTTTCTTTAAATAATGATCTAGGAATGTCAACTTGTACTGATTTTTTAAATAGATGTTATCTATGGGGTATAATATGTCACATCCATAAGGTTAGATTATTATGTACTATTGTGCAACCATCATAACTAAAGATGGATACATATAACATACATTTACTCAGGTACACAATTCTTTTAGCCCTATATATATATATATATATATATATATATATATATATATATATAGAGAGAGAGAGAGAGAGAGAGAGAGAGAGAGAGTGAGAGAGAGAGAGAGAAAGTTAGGCTAGAATACACTCGAGTGTATTCGGAGTAGAATACTCTCAAGTAGTTTTTTATGATGCAATATTTTTTTTTAAATCTAATTTGTTGAGTCGACTCCTTGACATGGAATTAGATGTCCTTAGGTCTAGACCTGGAGAGTTTCAACTATCGCAGGTTGCAAAAATTTGTGAGATTCCAATCCCTTCTACTCCCGCACAAATTGGGAACCCTGATTGTGTCCCTCCTATAAATAGAGGGGTATTGGGGGATTCCCAGAGACAACTCAATTTCTGATGACAATTGTTGTCCTCTCTGGTTCTGATAACCAATAAAGAGCCCGAGCAAGTCCTACCCGTTAAAGGGAGGGATAGTGAAGGAGAACAATTGTGGGAGAGGAAGTTGGTGACTAGTACACCAATGGGAGGGACAACTCCTTATATGTTTTAGAAGAATGACATGAGTTCTAGGTGGTCCGTGCAGAATGCCATAGAGGCATGGATACTATTCCTACTAGGAGAGAAACATAAGCCTGTTGTCTGTGGTGGAGACCAGGCACTTCTATAGACATTTCCCAAGTGTAACTAGAAGAGAGTTGCACTACTGCAATGAGGAATAGTCACTGGACTTGCTTCAGGACCAGGTATGACCTCGTTAAACTATCATTCCCATTACATAGTTTTTTTTGAGATCTTATTGTTATGGGGAATATGGATAATTTTTTTTTGTTTCTGCTACCTACTCTGATGCCATATTTCGCTACAATGGTATCAGAGCCACGTAAACTTACAATGTTTTAGAATAATCGATATGATCATATTTTTCATTTTTTATTTATTGCATACAATGTGAATACTTAAACTATTTTATATGCAAATCTAATTAAACACCACATATGATCCCAAACTAATATATATATCTGATATTATATATATGCAATTTCCACATGTCACCCTAATAGTGAGTTTTGATGGTGGATGTGTAGCATGGTTATGGCCAATAACCCAAATATATGTGTGTGGTTGGATGATTTATTTTGTTTATTATTTATCTCAGTTTTCATAATGAGCCTCTACCTTCTTCTTTCCAATGTAAAAGTACTATTCTTTCCTACCTTTACTCTCCTCAAATGTAACTCAAGATTTATCATTATGATGTAATAAGTTTAATAGAAATAGGATAGTTTCTTTTCTTACAACAACGAAGATGATGATCAATGTCAGACGAGCCGGTCATTTCATGTGACGAGTCGACTACTTGGAACACCGAGGAGGGGAAAATGCATGAGAGCAAACCAACCACTTGGTGGACCCAAAGAACCATTTGGATGTGTCCAGACAACAGTTGGATAGGACTCCAGATGACCAACCAACCGGCCAAGAGGTGAATTGATCGGTTCAAGGGTTAAACCCCTCAACCCAGATTGACAAGTACAGATCTACACCAACAACATGCTCATAGATGTTACGTTGACCTAGGTGGTAGTAATTCCTTGTGGCTCCAAGGAGCTATAGTAGTATGGCCATGCTAATGTTTTATATTACATGTTTGCATTTTGGGATATACCATGTATATGATATGTATTATATATGTGGTGATTGTATAAAGTATATGTATTTATATATACAAACTCCCTCAAATAAACATATTAAGTCTTAAATGCTTTGCATGAGGAACACACATGAAAATCTTGATCGACTAAGCGTGGGCACCCCAAGGGTGGTGTGTTGTCTATCTTGTGGAAGTGTGATGGTAATAATGTGGGTCTTCCAAGCGGGGTGTATTATTATCGTGCTAGCTTTTGGGTCAGACTTAACCATGTATCCTTAATGAGATGAAGAGCCAGAGGCATGCATATGACTATGGAAAAGTCTTGGACAAATCATATATTCAAGAATTGCATATGATGCAATTGGAAAAATTTGCCTACCTTAATAATTGACTACGAACACTGGATTTGGCCGGGTAATAGTTCAATTATTTTAGATCTTGACTCACTAAAAGGTTGTACTTTGCAATCTTCTAAATTAATATATGAGGGATGCACGTTTGAATAAAATAGTGGGAATGATAGTTAATTAAAGACCCAATAAACATCACCAAATTTTATACAAATCAAATCAAATCAAATCAAAAATGAGTTTTTGAAAAAATTGCAAATTTCTCTTGTAGAATCAAATGGCAACACACAACAACACCTTTTCTTTGTGATCAGTCACTGAGAAGGATAAGTTAAGTGGGAATAACTTCCATGATTGGTTCAGGACACTGAGAATTTTCTTGCACAGAAGTGCAAGCTCTATGTCCTGGAGACAACAAAGCCATATGAAGCGCACCTAAGGCTTACAGGGATGCTTACAGGAAGCATACTGAAGATGTCATTGATGTCAAGTGTCTGATGCTATGTTCCATGAACAACAACTTTCAAAGATGACATGAGAACACGAATGTAGTTGAGATGGTCACATATATTAAGAACATGTTCCAAGATTAGGCAAGACATGAGAGATATGATGTCCCCAAGGCATTGTTCAAATGTAAAATGACAAAAGGAGATCTAGTAGGTCCTCATGTGCTCAATCTCATTGGGTATGTGGAGAATCTATTAAGACTGGGATTCCCCTTGGGTCAAGAGTTGACTAGTGATGTGAATTTACAATCTCTACCAGAATCCTACAGTCATTTTTTCATGAACTACAACATGAATGACTTTGACAAACTGTTGACAGAGGTACTAGACATGTTGAGAACAGTTGAGGCACAAATGAAGAAAGATAATTCAAAGTATGTGATGATCATCAACAAGGCAAAGGGAAAGTCTAAGGGAAAAGGAAAATCTAAGAAGATTTCTAAAGTTGGTGAAAATCCCAAGTCTTCAGATCTTAAGGTAAAAGGAGGAGTAAAGAAGGGAGGCAAGTGTGACCACTATCACCAGGCTCGACATTGGAAGAGGAATTTCCCCCTCAACCTGTAAGAACTAAAGAAGGAGGAGATAGATATCTCTACTTCAGGTATATACATTATAAGATAATTCTAAATTACTTCTTTGTCACTAGTATGTGATACCAGATGTAGATCTGACATATGTCTGATATACATGATCTGACAAGAAGTAGACCTTTACAAAAGGGATGATGGACTGTAGAAGCAAGAGTTGTTGAAGTGATAGTCTAACTATAGATATATCTTAGCCCACATGACATGTAATGAAGTTATATAAACTGCTATTTCATTATGCCAATAATCGAAACATTTTATTTTCTACATCTTGTAATGACAAGAATGATTATGAATAAAATAGCTAATGTTTTATTTCAAAAATATTCTCTTGTGTGGCAATAATGAATATCTTATGATCGTTAGGATCTAACGGTAATGTCCATAATGTAAATATTAAAGGATTATATTTGATAATCAATCGATAGCATTGTCATCTAGAGCACAATATGAGAAATGCATTTCTACAATCCATAATGTTGTTTATCTAGACTATTTTGGTTACTGAACCAATAAGAGACATGCAAGTCTTATATATATGAGAAACATGACAAACCACCTCTCACTAGGTGTAGTAGGAGAATGAGCATTCTACAAGGACATGTGCATAATGATGTACAAAACCTTTGGAATAAATGCTACAGATAGTTGTTTGCACTTCAATATATTTACTTGACAAGATGGTGATATATACTCAGTAAAATACAAATCTATTGAAGTGTTCAAGAATATTACATGTATGAAGTACATACCAACCAAAAAGGTATTAAGATACTTTGATATGATCAAATGTTGAAATACTTTACAGGAATAGTTTGAGGCCCTTCTAAAGAGAATGTGATAGTGTATTTAATAAAGTACACCTAAAATATGATGATGTATCAGAAAGAAGGAATCACATCATGATGAGTCATGCAATGATTATCATTTAATTTAATATTCTAGATTCCTTTAGAAACATGCTTTACACTAAAAAAATGTAGCACCCAAAATGGTTTTAAAGACATAATATGAGATATGATATGGGAATGTCCCAATATGTCTCAAGGATTGAAACCTAAATGAAGAAAGGAGTTTCTTGAAAAAGTTTATCCATAAATCATAATTTATTAACACTACTTATCTCTAACCAATAACAAAAGTTTTTGTTGTTGGATGGATGAGTTCCATAGGAATAGGTGAGAGTAAAGTAGAACTCAAAAAGTTTGAAATCAACGAAGAAAACATTTGAGCCATAGGAGATACAGTGAGAACAAATAGAGACACAAATGGTTGTGTAATCTCAAGCTCTTTATGTAGCACAAAAAACTCATAGTTCTGGTAGAACACGTCTGAGATTAAAAGATTGTGAATCCTATAACTCATATAAGTTATGATTTGGTCATAAGATGATGAGCCAACAATCAACGAAGAACCATTAAGGGACCGAAGTTTGAGAAATGTCTTGAGGCCATTATATCCTAGATGTAATCCATGAACACCAACAAAGTATGACCTTGGTGGTACCACCTAGGAGAGTAAAAACACCCATAAGGTGTAGTTGGGTTTTCATAATAAAGACCAAATGAAAGACATAAAATGACATATTGGTTGAAAGGTTTTTCAAACCATCTCAAAGTGTTGAACATGATGAAATCCCTATACCAATGAATGTACTTGTTATTGCAGCTTGTTGAGACTATGCAATTTGGCATATGAAGTTTAAAACCACATTTCTTAATAGGAATAATTAAGAGGATGTTTATGTGACACAACCTAAAGGTTTTATGAATTCATTAATGCAAATAAAGTCTATAATCTATAATGTTCAACTAGATATTGAAACAAGTATCTCAAAACCAGAATCTTTGAATTAACAAGATAGTTAAATTGTTTTAACTTGAGTCAAGATAAAAGATGAAATTTGTGATTACAAAAGATTTATGGGAGCATATATATAATTATTCCACATATTGATGTGTAATAACATTTCAATTCTAAGTATCGAAACATGGCATGGAAATAACCTTCAACATGAAGGATTAGGTGAAATGTCATGTGATGGGAATTGGGATATGTAGAGATAGTTCTGGAAAGTTTCTTAACCTAAATATGGGCACATATATCGGCAAAATGATGAAAGGGTTCAACACATAGGGTTCAGTAAGAGAATATAACCATGAAGATGGGATCACTTTCTCAAGAATCCAATGTTCCAATTCCTATGAAGAATGGAAGAGATGTCATATGCATTCCCATTTGGATCTATCTACAATATAATGCATTCATATGATTATCTTGTATGTGTTGGACATGTCAAGAAGATATTAGTCACAACCCAATGAAAGTCATTGGAATTCCATAAAAAACATCCATTAGTACTTTAGAAGCACTAAAGGAATTGTTGTTGCACTACGGTGAAAAGGAAGACTTGGATGTAAAGGGTTACATCAATGCAAGCTTCCAAAATGGCAAAGAATGATCACAATATAAGAGTGTGTGTTTAATCATGAAGAAGATTTATTAGTTTGAAAGACTTCTGAACTAACGGACCATTATTTTAAAATTTTACAATAGAAGATGAGTATCCTTCTGTTGAGAACACCAGATTGGACACTATATGGATCTAGAAGTTCATATCGGTGAACTTATGAATGTTCTAACCATTGATGACATGATAGTTATACTTTGTCAAAAAATGGAGTTACTGGTTAGGCAAGGAATATTAGGTGCATATTACGACAATTCCATTTCATATGAGATATCATACAATGAAGAGATGTGACACATGCAATATACCGACTACAACAAAATGTTGCTAAAATACTAGATTAGTACATGTGCAGCAGAAACATGATGAAAATGTTTAGATCACTAAGAATGATTTGTGGGTGATTGGCTTTAAGTGCAAGTGGGACTCTGTTGTATGTATGCGTAGAGAGACAATCATATTTTGATTGTGATGGTATATCATATAAAAGATATAATTAATAATAAAGGCAAGCTTCTAATTCATTCGGTTTCACTCAGTTATGAGATAATGAGGAAACATAATGAATGTCTAAAGAATGACACTTCTCATTGGTGTATCTCTTCAAGTACGTGACTTGAACAATGAGATCATATGGATGTTAAAAGTATGTACATATTTATTATTATGTCTATGGTCGGATGTTACTGCGGAAGGAAGACAGATAGCAATAACACTAAAGACTAGAGTGTGTGTTGGTTGATGATAGAATCTCATCACTCATGATATATGTGATATCAAACCAAGCACATAGATACTTGTTAGAGAACAGAAAATCAGACAGACCCACCTTGAGATTGAAACATGGAAACCATAAATAGTGCTCATAATTATCTCTCATAGTGAAGGTGGTGATTGTGTTTCTAAGACATGAAGGAATTACATTTATCACATGTCATTTGGTATGTTTTGACATCATCCAACGTGATCTTGAATAAGGGTTGCCATAAAGGTAATGATCATATGTGTTGTGACATGTGGGGATGACTGTGAGTGATGTAGATGGGATTAGTCCCTCCTATTAGAGTTTGATATCCAAGCCACTTGATAAGAGAGACTCGGGAAAGCATGCACATGCACATGTAAATTAATATATAAATTGAGGTCACATATATCTCAGACAGTCTACTCTGGATAAAGGAACATGGATTGAACATTGACCAGATGACGATTAAATGCCTTGAGTTCATTCTAGATATTATAGACAAAGAAATCGACAATCACTATAACACCTGACACATATCTTAGGTTGAAGTTGTTCTCCAACTTTCTTGATTATTTGACATAACATGGAACCTATGGGGTCACACACATAGGATATGCCTAGAAGAGGAGTTTAATCATGAATGATAATTAAATTAATTGCTAAAGTGTTTAGTTATTCAATTTAAGCAACGAATCAACTGATTGAACTCCCAACCTACCGACTCAAGTGTTGAATTGGCCGGTTGGAGTGTCAGGTTGATTGAAAGTTGCATTGGCTGAGGTTTGCATGAACTGGGGCACGAACTGACCGGTTCACCTAGTGAACCAACCACCTTGAGGTTTCCATCTGACCATTTTGTGGAGTGAGATGCCCGGTTTTTGGAGCAATTAGATTGCATCAAGTATTAGTGATGGCGTCATGACATACATTAATTGGATTAGAATTGTTTATACAATTGTGATTGTGAAAGATGATGAAACGACTAGTTCAGTGGGTGAACATATTGGCTTGCATGCCAACTGATCGATTTGCTTAGAGAGCCGACCATTTCACCTATCTCAGGTTGCAAACATTCATGAGATTCTAGTCCCTTCAACCCCTGATAGATTGGGAACCTCAACCCTCCTATAAATAGAGGGGTATTGGGGGCTTCCCAAAGACACAATTCAAGTGCCTCTGACAATTGTTGTCTTCTCTAGTTTTGGTAACTAATAGAGAGCACAAGCAAGTCTTACTCGATAAAGGGAGGGATAGTGAGGGAGAACAATTATGGGAGAGAAATTTGGTGACTAGTACACCAATAGGAGGGACAAATCCTTCCTATCTGTTCTAGAAGAAGGAAAGGAGTTCTAGGCAGTCTGTGTGGACTACTATTGAGGTGTGGATATTTTTCCCGCTAGGAGGGCAATGTGAGCCTACTATTCATGGTGGAGACCAGGAGCTATTGCAGACATCGTCTGAGTGCAACTAGAAGAAAGCTGCACTACTACAATAAGGATTAGTTGTTGGACTTTCTCCAGGACCATGTATGACCTTGTTAAACCATCCTTCCCATTACATAGTTGTTGACACGATCTTATTGATATGGGGAATATGGACGTAATTTTTTTGTTTCTGCTGCCTACTTTGATGCTATATTTCCCTACAAAATCCCTATTGAAGAGCCCATAGGAAATCTATAACCTTTTGAAGTTAAACTTGATTAGTAAGAGGAAGAAGAAAGAGAAGAAGAGAAAGAGCTAAAGAGAATTAAGAAGGCTGAAATCAAAGCCCAAATTAAAGCTATTGTTGATCAAGATTCTCCACCCTATCAAGTTGAAGAAGATGCTATGTACTCCAGAGATAGACTTAACAAAGGCAAGTATTTATAGACTTAATAAAGGCAAGTCTTCTTCCTCCACTCGGTGCTTCAAATGTGGAAAGAAAGGTCACTTCAAGGAAGATTGTCTACAAGACAAAAAGATCCATTATCACAAGCAAAGGGAAGAGAAGCACAAGAAGAAGTAGAAATGGAACAAAATCTCTAGTTAATCTTCCAACTCAAGCTCAAGTGAAGAATATAGTGAAGAATCTATCTCAAGCCCTAGCAATGGTGGAGAATGCCATTTTTCACTCATGGCAAGTTAAAATGAAGACTCGGATGAGGTAAATCTAAACTAATTAGATAAAGAATGTTTAATTTACAATATTCATCTACTCATGCCTCTCTTAAGTCTACTAAGCATAAAAAGAAAAGGCTTTCTAAGATTGTTGATAATTTGAATGAAGAAAAACATGATCATGAACATGCTAACATATTTTTGCAATACGATGTTAATGATCTCAAAAAAAATCTAGAACTTCGATTCAAGTTCAATAGTGTTGAGATAGAAAACAATGTTTATCTTAAACAAGTATATGCTCTTAAACTTGAAAATGCTAACTTACTTTATAAGATTATATTTATAGAAGCTCAACCTATTATGCCTAGTTCTAATGAAGAGCATAGTAATATTGTGAATTTTCTCATGCTTGATATTGATGTTCTTACTTGATAAGATTATATTTCTAGAAGCTCAACCTATTATGCTTAGTTCTAATGAAGAGCATAGTAATATTGTGAATTCTCTCATGCTTGATATTGATGTTCTTACAAAAGAAAATGAGGACAAATATTATGTTTTCCAAGGAATAGAATATGAAAATAGTGTCTATCTTTCTAATATTGCTTTGCTTAAAAAAGAAAATACTTCTTTCTTGCTAAAATGAATGTCCTTGAATCTTATTATAGTTCTATTAGTAGAGAGAATAATGTTGTTGCTCTTCATATTGAAAAATATTCTTATATGACAAAAGATATTTTCTTAGAAATCGGTCTTTTGCATGCTAGATATGATATTAATCAATTATCTTCTACTATTACTTCTCTTATGCATGATAATCATAGTTTGAGATCCTTTATGCAAATATTTATAGATGATAAAAAGAACCTTAATCAAATCCTAGATCATACTACCAAACAAATGAGTAGAGATGGTTTTAGACTTGATAGTATCCAAAGGAACAACAAAGATAAAGGATCTTCAATTTTTAATGAAGAATCCATTAGTTCCAAGGTTGTGAGATCATGTAGTCATTGCAATGAAATTGGCCATTATTCTACATATAGCCCCTTTAGGAAAGCATCTGAGAGTAATAGGATTGGGCTGCTAAGCTAACCCCTCTGAATCCAAAAATATGATTGGGGACAATTTCATACTTTTTCTTGTAGGCCACTTGCTAACAAATTGATTTGTTATGTGCATTTTCTAATTGGTTTCTTAATCCACATAAAATAAGAAATGTGAGGTGTGTATGGGGTCGAAAAATGTAGAAAAGAAATGGTAAGAATAGAGGTTATGTTATTCTTACTCATATCCAATCATAGCTTGTTTTTGCCCAGTTTTTATGCACTTTACATATGGTTTTTGAGTCAAAATTGGTATATTTTGATTCTCATCACTTTCTTACTCAAAAACTTCCCCATATGCTTTCATAGTGCATTATTAACTTTTTTATACATGTTTGCATATGGTTTATATTTGTATCATGTCTCTAGATATGTTTTTTTCAGAAATATATGTACTTTTTGATAGCAATTGTTATCCGCTGAGTTTCACCTAAAAGAAACCCGACAGAAAACCACCAATGGGTGTTGTGAATAGTTGTTGTCAGATAAGAAGTTCAACCTAAAAACTCGACCAACAACATTGTGCACAGAATATACATATGGCTTTTTGGATGAGAATTTCCATCTCAACTAGACTTTCTCAATTAATAGCCTTTTTATTTGGCACTCTCTCAGTACCTTTTATGATATGCACACTACCATGTTTTAAATTACCTATCTTGCATACAACTCTATCTCTCTAATTACTCTAAATTGGTATATCTATATCTTGCAATTACTTATCTTGAGTTGTTATTCATGTTTTGACGATGATATCTTGGGATCTCTTGGTTGTAATCTAAATTCTTCCATTGTGCTCTAACTTGGTACATCTATTTGTTTGTATATCCTTTTGATTCAATATTGAGATTCTTGGTGGTAATCATCTTTTCATAATGATGCAAATCTTCTAAGTGAGTAATATTCATGCATGCTTCATGACTTGCTTATTCCTTTGTACGGATATTTCTCTAGATCTTTAGGTATAACATGTTTTAACTTGTGTATCCTTTGCTATGACCTAGATCCTACTAGTAGACCTAGTTTGTGATAACATCTACTAGTAGCCATCCACATGTAGTTCTAGTTATGTTCGTTAATTGGTATTCATCATGTGCTATGCTCATATCTTGTTTCATACATGCTCAATCTTTCCCCTTAAATTGCATATCTACTATCTTGAGTTTCTTGAATAGAATTGTGACGTGCAACTAATAAATATATATTATATGCAAAAATTAAAGCATCTGGAGAATTCTTGTAGTTTTGAATTTTCTGCTCTAGTGTCAGATTTTCATACAAAACTAGTATTTTTTATGTGGAAATGGCCTTCTGAGCAAGACTCATGGCTTTAGTCACGAGTCATGACATTTGTTTGGGAAAATTATTTCATCTTGAGGGTCAAAATTGTGCTTTATTAATTTTCTCCAGCACATTATGTTATAATTTCAAGAACCCATTTTTTATTTTTCTATGATTATTATTAGAATTACATCTAAGGTCATAAAATTACATGTCTTGATTTGTTTTACATACATTGCTTGGACAAGCCCTTAGTTTTTGCTCTTCTACACTCCCTATTATAACTAGTTGTGTTATATATTTTCAACCCCCTCACTTATTGAATTGACAAAGGGGGGAAGACATGTCATTATGTAAAGGGTAGAACACATATATGTAGAACATATATGAGTAGAAGACATAGTTTCTATAAATATTATGAAGGCTAACCATGTAGGATAAATAACATCAATTGAGGGGGAGTACATGAACTCCATTAGAATAAATTGAGGGGTGAGCATATGAACTCAATTCAATAGAACCCTAGGTTTTCTAAAGGTATGATTTTACTTAAATTCTTTCAATACATTTATAGAATGGTTTGTCATCTTCAAAAAGGGGGAGAATTGTGGACTCAGAGTATAATTGACTAAACCCTTGTTTTGATGATGACTAATCATTCCACTTATTTAATTTGTATCTAGTGCTTCTATTTGAGTGATTTCATATTAAGTGTAGACACACTCCAAATGCTTAAACTTGCACATCTTAACTTGGAGGAACACAAGTCAAAATCAATGCAAGTGCACTTTTGTGGAAAAGGCCTTAAATCAAATAGAATCATGTTGTAAATCACTTGTAATGATTGTATGACTTGTAATTAAGCTTACAAAAAATCAAGAGTAAAAATTAGATATTTAAGCACTTTTATGGCACTTACTGAAATTCATCACATGCACCTTTATCAGCCAAGTTTTCTTCTCATGAAACTGGACCAACAAATTGGTTGGGTCTTGATAACTGTCAGGGTTAGCTGAGTTTGTCCTGGTGACAACTTGACTGACACCCTGCACTTACAAAACAATCTTAAGCCGTCATTCGAGTTCCATCAACGTTAAACTTGATCGACAACTCAAAATTGTTGTGTCACATAGTATCGATGGTCGATTTTCCCTAAAGTAAACTCAGCCAAAAACACTATACGAAAAAGTTTAGAATAGTATTTCTAGCCATTGATGTGTTGCAAAACTCAAAAATATATCCATTGCAACACCCAAAATGGCTAGAATTCATCTCTAAGTGTTTATACTAGCTCGTAGGCAACCTAAACTATAAATAGAACCTCTTGGGCTTCATTCCATGGTTAGCCAAGCACTATGGAAATTCCTATTTATAGTTGAGTGACTCCAAGAGCCTCCTTCTACTCTTAAGCTTAATCACTTGATACATCCATTAGAGTGAGTAGGAGATTTGTAAGAGAGCTAGTCCTACATGTATATCTTGTGAGGCTCTCACTTCCTCCACCTCCTAATATCTCCTTATACCATGAAGATAAAGGTTCTCTCTCTTGGCTAAGAGAGGTGAAGAAGAAGAAGGGAAGGATTCCATTGGTGAAAGCTTCTCATTGGTGAAGGTGAAGTTAAAGATGGAAGATCCAGGTCAAGAGTGGGTAATTCCTTAAAGGTGGAAGACTCGTTTCAAGAGTTGGTAAGTGCTTAGTGAAGGTGGAAGACTCATTTCAAGATGGGTAAGTCCTTAAAAAAGTAGAAAACTCTTGGTCATGGATAGATAAGTCCTTTGTAAGGTTATTGTCTCCCTTGTCCTCAAAGGAAAGGCAAAGTATCCTTGTCCTGGAAAAAGAAGGTCAATGTTGTAACTCTTATAATGGAATATAAGGAGTGAGACATGGTTGAAAATCCTAGATATTGACCTTTCTAGGTAGTGTATGTACATCTCCTGGTTTGGAGTTTGGAACTACTATACATAGCTTGTGTTACTTGTGCTTGTTCAATTTCTCTCTCCCTTTCTATATATGTTAAGTTGAACTCAAATTTCATATTAGAAACATTGTATTTTGATGCACCTTGAAGGTTTAATGAATTTTCTATAAGCATTTATAGATATTTTCACTCCCCTCTAGAGCCCATCATCGATCCAACAATGACTTGTATGTTGTATTGTTGGTTTACCATGTTAAGAAAAAAGGTCACCACATCAAATCAACAAAAACTAATTTTTAGATAATATCCATGTTTGTGTTATCCTTCAAGACATTTATTAAGACAAAGTGTGGCACCAATGTATCACCAGGGAAGGCATTGTAGTAGTGATTAATGATCATAGATATGTTGTATGTAATTAAATATGCCAAAGTGAATACACCCTCGTGCACAATTTATAAACTTCATAGAACTGATTGATGGAGGCATTTGTGATTTCCACAATGAAAGATGTATTGTTACATTTGCAATGAGAGATATATCAGTAGCATACTAGGATTCACCACTAAAATTGGCATTGCTCAAGTCATCGAAAATTCCTATGTTAACAAGTGTAGATTGTTGTTGGGCTGATTCAGGAGCCCAACAATCTTCATCAAGATTAAAGACATCTTCTAATGCATGTTGTGGGGAATTGGATGAAAATGTGTAATTTTCTCTAGCAAAATTCCTACCCATCAACAAATCAAAATAGTGATAATGAGGGGAATGGCTTCTTCAACTACCTGGAAAGCTCTTTGTTCTTATATCAATAATTTTTTTGATTAAGTAGCTCATTACAAACAAATATGGAATAAGTTAGACTAGATTTACAAATTCGCACTCACATCAAAGAATTCAATCCATTCCCTAGTGTTAGAAAATATGGTCTTATGAAAAATCCCATCCCAATCAAATCAATTACGTTTCTCCAAAGCACTGGTTCTACAAAATTCTTTTTTCAATTCTTCCAATGCGTCCTCATTTGTGCCTGTTTTACATCAACACACATGATCTTGAACTTAAAATCCTGATATGCTTCCCTCCAAGCATCTTTCATAAATTGTCTCTCTATACACCTTCCCAAATTGTGTTGACGACGTCATACTGCAACCATAGTTGCATCATCTCCCCTTGTCCAAATGAACTGATGTTTTCTATCATTCCCCATCATCACTAGATCATTGTACCATAGGAATTTCTTAAGATAATGTAGTTCTTTTTAATCTTAAGAAATTTAATTGATAATATGCAACACATCTTCAAAGGTGTTATTGCATTGTATTTACAATTTCAACTAGCATATCATATTCATTATGCTGACAATTTTGCAACTAATTATATATGATATGAATTTCAACATAAAAAAGGTTTTATAAAAAATTTATTGGTCTTCACAGTGCATGCATAGAAAACCATTCCATACGGTAAGCTTGATATGTTCACAGTAAAAAATTGCACAAGGGTTGTAAAATTGACAACGCATACTAAAAACTCGCATCAGAATTTTTCAAAACACAATGGCTCTTGCTTTCATATTGAATTACACATACCTTAAACAAATGGTGAAAATATGATAAAACATTATTTCAAGCTATCACATTTTATTAAACATTATGATTAATTAAACTAGTGTTTCTATTTCGGGCATATGCGGCTGCATATGTGGTGTGCCCCCACTATCTAGAGCACATATGGATATGCATCCCAATATGCGCTCATGACACATGCGCGGTTCTGTGCGGGGCATACATGGCATATAAGCATCTATTTTTCAGTAGAAGTTCTGACATACTTTTATTTTCAATTTAATTTAAACTATGTACTTAACCACACACTCACATGTACATATGTATATATATTTATATGTACCAATACCTTTCAATAGCTATCTATATCTAAATATATTGTAGTAATACATCAATGGTATACTTACATATAATGCACAAACATCTCCAAAAGTGTAGTACTCTATTTTATGTGTATGCATTTATATATATATATATATATATATATATATATATATATATATATATATATATATATATATATATATATACTTGCACATATGGTATATATTGACATCTACATGCACACATTTCGACATATATGCATATATTGTATATACATTTACATGTCAATATGTATATATCTACATACAATACACATCTATTTCATATATGCTATTTTTCTATATACATATATAAATATATTATACATATATCTATGTTAATGGACACTTACATATACATAATTTTGTGTTCTACAAATGAAATATATAATTTCTATGCTTACTATATATTTTTTTGTTCTATATAGAATTCACTTATTAAAAAAAACAAAAATGCATATACTCCCACATATACTCCCACATACCACATATAATCTATAAGATGACCTCTCTGAACGCATAAATCATATCACTTTTTAAAATTATGAATTAAACCATCCTTACATTTCTTCTATTTTTTATAAAAATTTTGCAAACCACACAGTTACTTGTTCCTACAAAATATTTTATCTACTCTCATTCAATCTAACATCGATCCATATTTGACATGTTCCCAACTAACCATCATTATGGACTTACATAGCTAACAATAAATTGAAATGTAATACAAAATACTAACTCTTAATATAGAGGCATCATGCAAAACCCACATAACACTGTAAACATTGAAATATAGGTAATAACTACAAGACAATAAGGAGAAGCTAAAAGCAACTAACATGGTTGAATATCACACACATTTTTAAACTCAGATTATTGGCCCCAAAATTTCTAGAACCTCAAAATTTCCAGAATTACAATAATGATATAGAGGTAGTGGACAGTTAGGGATAGAATAGAAACATCATCAATGATTGGAACCATACTAATATTTTGACATTTCAAATAAATAGTGGAAGTATATATTAATATCATACAAAATATAAATAATGGATATAGTGGTATGCAAAATGTACACATGGGTTTCAAACATAACTAGGAACATCTTGAAGGTGATTGTATAAAAAGTTTGACAATGCAACACATAATTGATTGGGGAATAATTTGGACCCAGTCACCAACAAAATCAACAAAAACCATTAAATTATGTTGACTTTGATGGTGATTATGTCAAAAAGATTGTTGCAATAACTATATGTTGAACACGTGAAATATAATTGAAAAGGTATGGATGATTGTCCTGGTTCATGCATCATGGGCCTTTATCACTAAAAAGCACAGTAAACAACAAACATGTATGCAATCTGATATGGATGAAAACTAATCCAAATAGACAATCCAACATGGATAAAAGAAAATATAAAGAATAATTACAATAAATATCGATGGATAGAAATATGAAGAATAAAATGTAAATGTAATCCAGCATGGATGAAACAAAATCCAAAGAAAAAAATTAGAAGTCCAATAAATATCGATGGACCGCCCAACATGGACAGTCCAATATTGATGAAAATGAAACTAAATCAACACTTCAATATGGATAAATATAGAGTTGAATGAATAGTTCAATATGGATGATAAGAAATTTAAAGATCAAATCTTATATATATATTAATGGATTGATTAAAACCAGATTATATATGAAGGGATAGACCTCAGGAATATTGGCATCAAAACTATTGGGACTCTTGATAATGATACAAAGATAGCAACCTATCCAAATTAGACAATGGCATTTGAGGGTCATGTAAACCCCATAGCTATTAGTGGAATAATCAATAGACATTCACCAAGATCTACATGTGGGGATTGTGTATGAAAATATTACCACAATTAATGCAGACTACATATTAGTCCCAAATGTCAAAACCTAGTAACATGACATAGGTGTGACACATACATGTTGGGCAAATAAGCTGGACACAACATGTAAGACCCCTGACCTTGTTTTTTGTTGAGCATGCTATTTTACCTTAGTTGGAAATTAAAACCTTAATCTAACCCTAATATTCTCTTTTATATCATGTGAAAAAGTTAAGTTTCAAGTTTGGTCTAATTTGGACACTATTTGAGCAAGTTATGCATTCATATGCTTATTTTGGACTTTTATGCAATTTACCCATATCTAGGGATTTCCTTGAAATTTGTCAGATTCTTTTCATGCCTCACATATTTTCTTATCATGTTTTAGTTAGTTGTACCTTGGGGTTCCTAGATACACCTTGGTTTTGGTATTGACATCTACCAAGGGTTGAACTTAATGTTTCCTCGTATGGATGGGCTACCTTGAGTGCTAGAACTTTATGGTTTTGCCTAGTGGAGTGGGATTTGATGGTCCCCCTGGTTATTTGGAACTCTATGGTTCACCCTAGAGACACCATAATCAATGGTTGCATTAGTGGATAGTCTACATTTGATGGTGAGGCAATTTTGTATCTTTTTGGCTAAGTATGAAACCTGATGGATCTAGTTTATGGTGTAGCTCGATGGTTGACCTAGGTTGAAATCTGATGGTTCACCTAGCTCCAAGAAATTATTTTCATATAGGTGAACAACCTATGGACCTACTGGTTTGCGTGGACGTGATGGTTTTGTCCATAGACACATGGAAAACATGGCTAGACACCTTAACCTTTTCTTCTCTCTCACCCATAGCTTTATATACCTCCCTCCTTGCATGCAAACAAGTTATTTACACACCTTTATCTCTCTCTATTCTTCCTTGCATCATGGACCTCGTACTCCTTGCTTGGTGGATAAGAAGGAGCCAAAGTAGAAGAAACTTGGCCGATCTTACTTGCATGTGCACTTAGGGTTTGGATCTACCCTCTCCTCAATCTTGTGGAGCTTCCTTAGCTTGTTATTGACCTAAGAAAGTAAGGTATTCCTCTTTCCCTTGGTTTTCCTTTCTTCCCTACCTTATATCTCTTCCTTCTTGGTCTGATCCATGGTGTTTCTTGGTGGGGCATGAGCTAGAGCCTGAAGAACACCTTCTTTCTTGGTTCTTTGACCTAGGGTTTGCTTTTTCTTGGAGAAGGAGCTAGCTTGGCTGAGTGGAGGTCTCAAGATAGGGTTTTCTTCTCTCTCCCTTCGAGTTACCTTTCTTCTTGTACCTGATTCGTCTTCTTTAAGGTGAGTTATATAACTTTCTCCACGTTTATTTCTTACTCCTAGCTTCCATGTACTAGATCTTACCCTAAAATGAAGTTCTAAGTAGAAAGATGCTATCTTTGCCTAGGGTTTGAGTTTATGTAATGATTCTTGAGTAGTTTATCTTCATGTATGAACCCTAAACCTTGTTCAAGACCTTCCTTTCCTAGTGGAATCCTTGGACCTATCTTGCATGTGGAAAATGATGGCTTTTTCTCTCTCTAACGATGGGTTTTCTTTAGAGTTTTGGGGTTGTTTCCTACTTTGTGCATGATCTGATGGTGTGCCTCCTTGCAAGAACTGATGGTGGGGACTTAGTGCTGTTTTGATGGACCTTCTTTCTTCTAGAAATGATGATTATTCTTCTTCACCAATCGGTGGTCTGGTTTCAACATAAAATAATGATTTCTTCATAGGGTTTTCAGCTGATTCCACTACTTATTTTGCAACTTGATGGTTTGGGTTTTGGTATTGTTTTGGTTGATTTCCTTGTTCCAACAGATGCCCTATACTTGGATTCTATTTTGTACCTTCTTGTGCTCTAGAAACAATGTTTTTAGTGCTCCCTCATGTGGTCTAAGTCGATGGTTTTATTCCTTGATTCTAGGGTTTGTTGAAGGTGACAAGCGATGGCCCTCCCTTATTGTCTTGAACAAATTCCTACCTTGTTCATGATCCGATGGTTGGGCCTCTTGTCCCAACTAATGGTGGGTACCTTAGTTTCTTTATGGACTTTATTTTTGTGCTTGAAACGATGGCTATGTTTCCTCTCACAACCATAGTCACAATATACTCCGACTTTTTGAAAAATTCGTGTTTAAAACACGATTTTTTCCCTAGACGTATCAAATGAATGAATAATTCCCAATTTAAGCATAGTCACAATATATTAAGTTTTATTCCTATATTATTCACGAATTACTCGTGTTTGATGTTTTCTTCCCGTTTTATGTTTTTTCATGTACTTTCTCATTTATACTATTTAAGACTCCAACTTAATTTGAGTGTGTATATATGTGTGTGTATATGTAAATACATACACATATATGTATGTATGTATGTATGTGTGTGTGTTATATATGTATGCAATAGTTGTACAGATATATACTTATATATTGTGCAATATATGTAGACATATATATGTTTGTGTTATATACATGTGCAATATATGTGTGTGTGTGAATCATCTGATCTTTTGCCGACTTTTTCCTGAATTGTTGACCATATTTTTACCGTATGTTGACCGCTTTTTACCTGAGTTTTCCGCATGATTCCCGAATCTCGAATTTTTTAGCTCTACCGAACATATCCCGAATACCGAATTTGTGAATATGCTCACAACTAATGGTTTTGGTACTCTCTCAAGTAGCTAAATCGATGGTTTTAAGTCCTATCAATGGATGGTTTCCTTTCTCCCTTAAATGATGGTTTGCTGAATACAAACCTAAGGTTGCTGTGAAGTTTCGATTTGTAATTTTAGCTCGAGTTGCATTTTTAAACCTAACCCTAGTACAAATAAGTGATGGTGGTTAATCATGCCTATTTTCCTTGGATATTGATATAATGAAGTAATTCCCTTAATGCTAAGATAACCCCACTATGTTATCATGTGAACGTCTTTTAGTCCTTTATTGCAATGTTATGTTGAACATGTGTATCAAAAATACAATGATGGTTTGTTGAACCTTTTGTAAGGCATGGAAAGATAATGATGTTCTTGCAGGATATAATATGATGGTCTTAATGACCTTTGAGCATGGTTGAGCCCTAATGGAGGTGTGATCCTCTTCATGACGTGATAAGGGTTGGTACCTGGGGATAATGTGATAAGGATTTATATTATGTGATGGTGTGATGAAAAGTAGAGTCTCGTGAATGGCAATGAAATAGTACCATGTGATGTTGAAATGAGTAATATGTCTCATACATTTTATATCTTTTAGAATTGTTATATATCAATGCTTGTTAGAAATGAGTTAGTGTTTGTATGTCCACATGTTTGATGCAACCTTAATTCACTCAATTGGCATAACTAATCATGTGAAACCCTAAACATGTAGTGCTCTATTTTGTAGAACCATCCAGTGTCAGGATTTGGTGGATGTGGAAATGAGCATTCCTAAGGGAGACTCGGAGTGCATAATGTTGAGTATGTGGGGTGTAAGAGATTGTGCCCTTTTCATCCAAATCCCAAGGTTATGGAGTATAGTTGTGGTCATGCCTCAGAGTGAGAGCGATTGAGACCATATCTTGGATATTTGTATATGTCATTGAGGACAATTTGGTTGTTCCTCAGATGATAGGGTTTTGAATACCATGGTTACTAGTATCGTGACCTAAACTAAGGGCGGAGTAGGTGTTAGCAGCTTGACTATATGTCGTTGTAGGAAACTTGACAGATATGTCACTTCATTTTGAGTCGTACTGACTAAGAGGGAGAGATCCTGATTACTGACTCTCCTAGATCTTGTACGGAACTGAATAGCGGTTCGTAGTGGTCAGTTAGACTTTGAGTGGTACAACTCAAACTCCCCAGGGCTTAATAAAAGATGTAATCAAGCCATGTAGTATATTTTTTAGGATTATACATAATTCTTCACATTGGATGATTACCCTTGTTTAATCCTTTTATATATAGATATTGTATAATGCAACATAGAAGGTAGCCATTCTTATTTTGTGACACACCGATCACACAAAAGCAAGATTACTAAAAATGAAGTGTGGAATTATCAATTAACATCCACATTACCACAAATAGACTAAATTAAAATAGATCCAATATAACCATCTTAAGTGGAAACATAAACATCAAGATCCACAAATTGTGCCATCTGTATCACAAATGATACCAAAAAGGGTATATACATCACTATCCAATGGTCATCCTTCCACAAGCCTATTACAAAAGATAACCTACTCACATATATGAGACATACGTGTACAACCATTGCATACTGCCAAAAACCTCGTATCGGTTTACAACATCTACAAAACACCCCCAAGGACCTGAGAGTATAGGGACGACACATAGGATTCTACTACAAAACACTAACAACATATCCTACCTTCAACATATAATGATCTCCTTGATGCTCTTCCTGAATTACATGATCTCTAAGACATCGTGCACGACCACCTAAAAGATGTGGAAACCCACGGGGTGAGACCAGTGTCCCAGTGAGAGATATAACTCTTCGCCATCAACTATTGTTAACACAAATAAATATATAGCATGAATGTAATACTATTAATAGGATGAGAAAATTTAGCTAAATGAATAAGTAAAACTGATAACACATGTTAAGAAGTTTAAGAAGCTTCAATTAATTAATAGAACATCATACACTTTTAGAAGGAATATGAAGAACATGTATAAATTTTATCAACCAAACAATATAAGAAACGAGGAAAACAGCCATCCAATGTGATTTGTGTTTAACCCTAGGAAAATATACTACATGGTTGTATTGCGTATTTTATGAATGCCCTATGGAGATGACGTACGTCACTCATACTCCAACTAACCACTATTCATTCAAAATCAGTACCATAAAAGATCTATGAGAACCGAATTCTATGATCTCCCGCACCCTCAGTTATTCTGAGTCCTCCGCAGTGACATATAGAGTCAAACTATATAATAGCCTAGTTTGCCTTGGTATATAGGAACAACACTAGTGAGATATGATCGCAGTTATTCTCCTTCCAGAGTATGATCACAACCATCTCTATAAACATATCATCTGGGACATGGTCTCCACCATACTCCTACCAAGGCATGACCTCAACCATCCTCAAAACTAGTGATTGTGGATGCAAGGATATATCCTCAACTTGCACCCCCGCATATTCAACAACGCTTTGAGTTTCCCATAGGAAGGACTCGTTTCACCATCCTACAAATATTGATGCTAAAGATGGATCTATGGCTCAGGGAAGCCACCTAACTAGGGTTTCACTTGATTAGTTAAGCCAATTGGGTATCTTTTAATGCATCAATCAAGTTACAACATACAAATCCTAAATGAATTCTACAAAGATAATGGTAAAGTACAATATCAGATGATATAAAACGTATTAAGCATAAAGTTGATAATATCATCACATGATATTGTCTCATTGTCCTATACCAACACATCACCATTATCATATCATCATGGGATAACCAACCCTCATCACATTACTAGAGGATATCACCTCAAACTAGGCACAAAGCCGCTGCCAAGTCATAAGACTCATTCATATAGTTCTTGCATAACATCATTATCTCATCATGCCTCATAAAGGGTCATAATCATATCTCTATGTCACATCAGATATACCATAGAAACCACAATATATGATGTTCATTCTACCTGCAACAATAGGGTTACAAAAATAGGAGAGAAAGTACATCATTACATGTTAATCACTTCAAGTAAGATAAGTGTTACATCATGTACTCATAATTAGGGTTAGGGTTTCTCATACTACACTTGGTATCATACCCTATAGTATATTATTCCCACATCCTTGGAATAGATAGACCAAACATCACCAGCCATCAAGTCAAACAACCAAGGATCACAAAAACAAACAACTATAGCGACGATCCATGTGTAGCGACCTCTAGGGTTACACCATGTGTAGTGACCACTAGGGTTACACCATGTGTAGCAAGCACTAGGGTTACACCATGTTAGTGACCACTAGGGATACACCATTGGAGTTAGGCCCTTATAGAGACCAACCAAGATAAATCATATGTAGTGGCTGCAAGAGAAACTAAGTCTAGGGTTTGTTGCGACCAAACCATCCTATCCTAGAGACCATCCAACATACCAAAGCCATCCTATGTAGAGACCACCCTCAACACCTTAGACATTGCAAACGCAACTAAACTCACCCAAATGTAGCATCCTCGAGAGTGTACTCCATACGTAGCTATATTGAAACATACTTCAATCATCACATAACGACCAAGACAATAGGGAAAAACATAGCATCCATGAAAGGCTAACAAACTATAGCGACCATCATGAAAATGTAGCGACCAAACTAGGTCATGAAGGATAGCAACCACAAGGAAGTACTTCACATGTAGCAACCATCACAAGGATCTCATGTGTAACAACCAAGGTAGTTAGGGTTAGGAATATTGTGACCAATCAAGCACAAACCAATAGCCATCATGGATCAAAGAGACCCTAAGCAGTAAGAGAAACACGATGTCTAAAAGAGAAGTAAAACGCCATGAAAATGAAGAGTCAACAAGATAGAAACTTCATGAGAAGATGATCGTACAAAACATTAAACAAGCATCACATGAATCAACATCGAAAACCCATGCTATTAGAGAGGACAACAAATGTCAAACACATGTAAACAAGGACCAAAACCATCCTAGCCTAGAGACTATCCATCATACCAAATCCATTCTATGTAGAGACCACCCTCAACATCTTAGTCATTCCAACTGCAACTAAAATCACCCAAAAGTAGTGTCCTTAAGAGGGTACTCCATATGCAGAGACCTCAACACACTTAAATCATCACATAACAACCAAGACAATAGGGAAAACACAGTGTCAGTGAAAGGCTAACAAACCATAGTAGCCATCATGCAAACGTAGCGACCAAACTAGGCATGAAGCATAGAAACCACAAGGAAGTACTCCACATGTAGTGACCATCAAAAGGAGATCATTTGTAATGACCAAGGTTGTTAGGGTTAGGATCATCATGACCCATAAAACTTAAACCAACACCCATCATGGATCATAGCAATCCTAAGAAGCAAGAGAAACATGGCATCCAAAATATAAGTAAACACCAAGAAAATGAAGAGTCACCAATATAGAAACCTTGTGAGAAGATGATCAACTAAACCCTAAAACAAGCTCTACATGAATCTACATGGAAAAACCATGGTATTATATAGGAACCAAACGTCAAACACATGTAAACAAGGACTAAAACCTCCATCTCATTCAAGATGGCCGATCTAAATCCAAGGTGATAAAACCAACATTCAAGATGTTGCATGATAGCCCAAAAACTCCTCCATCCATATTCCTCAGGTTCAAGAATTAAGGTTTAGGAGAAAGAGAAATCTATATAAGATTACATCATAATATTAAATCATAAAACAAGATAGCATTATCTAGCAACTTATGACCACATTTTAGAGGTGAAACAATAACATGCAAGCAAGATAACATGCCACAATAGTAGAGGAGAGAGTTACATAACCCACCTTGAGGTGAAGATCAAATTCCAAGCCACAAAGCTCCAAGATAGAGAAGAAAAGCCAAGATTGGATCAACTCAAACTCTAAGAAGATCACCTCAAGAGAAGAAGAGCAAACCCAGATCAAAGAAAACCCAAAGAGAAGAGGGTACAAAACTAGGCCAGAAAGAAAGAGAAAGAGGAGATCTTCATCTTAATTAGGTACTACCATGAGAGAACCATGGATTCAATCTATTTTGGAGAGAAGTTCCTCAAGAAAGCCAACCATAGTCTCAGCCAAGAGAAGAAGAGAGAGTAGGGTTCATGGAAAATGAGATTAGGGAGATTAAACCACTTACCAATCTCAAGGATCACCTAAGGATCAAACAAAGGAGAGATGATCAACCCTACATCACCACATGTAAGAGTCTGGCCTCCTTATTTATGCTTTAGCACCTCCAGTTGCACCATTAAGTTCAAGGGGTGACTCCAAGCAACAAGAGAGAAAGAAGAGAGAAATAAAAGTTTTACTTGCATGAAAAGAAGAGGTATATATATCCAAGGTTAGGAGAGAGATGAGGGTGATGACGGGTCAAAATAATAGTCTCTAAGGACACATGTCCCTTCAAAGGTCAGCCATACAAGAACTCAAGATATACATGTAAGAAAGAATGTTAAAACCCAGGTCATGTAGCGACCATTTTGTACACTACACCCTTTAGGTCGAAATAGAAACAAGGGTCAAGATTGTAGTGATCGCTACTCATGGCACCCAAAACAACTGATCTCTAAAAACCAACCAAAGAACAAGGTGTATTGGTCTCAACACTCATAAAACACATCAGGCGCTACAAAGCCAACATCAACATGGTCGACACCACCATCAACTCATGAAAATCCTAGCATCAACATGCATGATGCCTCCTCATCAACCAAGGTCGAACAAGGTGCCCCTATGCAGAATTCTCTCTCATGATACTAAACACAAGAGGTGCTTCCAACATTTGAAAAATTGCAAGATACCCTCAAAATGGGTAAATTGCAACTTGGTCCAAAAATAACACATATGTGGTATAACAAGCTCAAACATCAACCTACTTGGACCAAACTAAAAACATAAATGTGTTGCATGTTAGTAAGGAACACCTCATGATTATATTAAGGCTAAAGCACTTATTGTGCAAAGTAAGAAAGATCAAGCGCTAAGCTAGGTCAAGGGCCTTACAACCATAAGCCCTTAACAAGGATTTCACCCCTGAAATCCTACGTTAAAAGGGACAGATACTTCCTACACATCTCATCCTTCAACTCCCACGTGGCTTCTTCAATGCCACCATGATGCCACAAAACCTTAACCAAAATGATATCCTTCTTCTTAAACTTCTTGACCCTTTGATCCAAGATCAAAATAGGACCCTCCACATATGACATGTCCTCATCTAACTCAACCTCCACGAGTTGCAACACTAGCTCTGTGTCAAGGTGACACTTCCTTAACATCAATGCATGGAAGACCAGATGTTTTTTGTGCAACTCAAGTGGAAACTCCAACTTATAAGCCACCTTCCCAACACACACCACCCCAGGGTAAGGTCTCATATATCTGGGATCCAACTTACCCTTCTTCCCAAACCTCAGCATGCCTTTCTAAGGAGATACCTTGAGGTACACCTTGTCTCCCACTTGGAACTCCGTTGACCTCTGACGATTATCAGCATAAGATTCCTTCCTGTCATGGGCTGCCTTCAGCTACTATTGTATCATCTTGATCTTCTTTGTCATCTTCTACACAAGCTCAAGACCCCAAAGGTGATATTTTTCAGTCTCATACCAACACAATAGAGACCTACAAAATCTTTCATACAATGCTTTGTAAGGTGCCATGTTGATACTCCTCTGGTAGTTATTATTGTAATCAAACTCTATCAAACTGAGATGTACATCCCAACTGCCCAAAAATTGTAGAACGCAAGCTCTCAACAAATACTCTAGCATCTGTATATTCCTCTCAGACTATCCATCTATTTGTGGTGAAACATTGTGTTGAACCTCAATTGTGTACCCATTGCAGTGTGTAGACGTTCCCAAAAGTGGCTGATAAACTAAGGACCTCCGTCAAACACTATTGTCATTGGTATATCGTGTAGGTGTACTATCTCATCAACATATATCTTAGCAAGATTCTCTATTATATATGTTGTCTTCATAGGAAGGAAAGGCACTGACTTGGTCAACCTCAACGTATCATCCAAATGAAACCATGACCTTTGGATGTCCTAGGAAGACCAACCACAGAGTCCATCATGATATGATCCCATTTCCACTACGGTATGGGAAACAGTTGTAAAGTCCCTAATAGGTACCCTTTTAACACCCAAGACACTTTTCCACGAACTCATCTACGTCGCAGTTCAAGCCAGACCACCAATACAAATATTTTAGATTATGGTACATCTTAGTGCTACCTGGATGCATGGCGTACATAAAATAGTGAGCCTCCTCTAAAACCCACTTCCTCATATTATCAACATCAGGAACCACCTCTCTACCATGGTAACACACTTTCCCATCTTCTGACTCATGGAAGGCATCATGCTTCTCGCTGCCAAACTCTACTCTGGTCTGTTGTATCTTAGTATCATCGCATCGTGCATCTCTAATCTACTGCCTCGATGTAGGCTTCACCTGTAACTGATCCAACAAGGAGACCTCCAACTTTACATTCATCTGATGCAACATCACCAATATATCTCTCTTGTGGCACACCAAGGAACATAATTGTTCCTTATCTACATATGGTGATGAAGAAGAATTCCTACTCAAAGCATTTGGCACCATGTTCGCATTCCCTAGATAATAATATATAATGCACTTATAATCTTTGATCAACTCCATCAGCATCGCTGCCTCATATTCATCTCTTGCTTCACAAATATGTACTGAAGGTTCTTATGGTCAGTGAAGATCTAACACTTTTCACCATAAAGGTAGTGTGTCCAAATCTTCAAGGCATGGACCACAATGGCAAGCTCCAGATCATGCATCAAGAAGCTTTCCTTGTGTTTCTTAAGATGTTGTAATGCAAAAGAAATCACATTCTTGTCTTGCTTCAGCACACAACCCAAACTTTCTTCTATGCATCATAGAAGATCATGTAGCCTTTCCCTTGCTAAAGCAACACCAACACTGGTGCACTAGTCAGCTTCTCTTTTAAAAGTTGGAAAAAACGTTGACACCTATCATCCCAGACAAATGGTACATCTTTCCTCATCAGCTTATTTAGGGGTAATTCCAATGCACTTTCTTGATAAACCTCATGTAGAATCCTACCAAGCCAAGGAAACTACAAACCTCTGTCAGCATCTTTGATTGCTCCCATTCTAACAGTGGCTGAACCTTCTTGGGATCCACATGAACACCCTGGGAAGATATCATGTGTCTAAGAAAATACACCTCTTTCATCCATAACTCACACTTACTAAACTTGGCGTACAACTTGTGTTGTCTCAATAAGGTCAACGTCTATCATAGATGTTTCTCATGTTACTAGTTGTCTCTGGAGTATATCAGGATATTTTCAATGAACACAACCACAAACTGATCAAGATAAGGCTGGAACACCCTGTTCATCAGGTCCATGAATGTTGTTGGTGTATTAATTAGTCCAAATGGCATAATTGTAGATTCATAGTGACCATACTGAGTCCTAAAAGCTGAGTTGGGTATGTCATCTACCTTGATCCACAACTGATGGTATCTTGACCTCAAATCTATCTTTGAGAACATTGTAGCACCTCTCAACTGATCAAACAGGTCATCTATCCTCAAAAAAGGGTACATGTTCTTGATCGTCATTTTTTTTCAATTGTCAGTAATTGATGCATAACCTCATGGAACCATCCTTCTTATTTGCAAACAAAATGGGAGAACCCTAAGGGGGAGTGCTCAATCTGATAACATCTCCTACAAATGCATCTTCAACTCTTGCATCTTAGTTGGTGCCATCTTGTACTACATATGTGCTATTGGTTGTGTACTAGGAACTAGATTGATCTCAAAATCAATTTCTCTTGGTGGGGGAACTCTGGGAAACTCATTAGGAAACATGCCCTCAAACTTGTAAACAATGGGCATCCTAAATACTAGGACTCCTCACCTTAGTACCCACCACATGTGCTAGAAAAGTCTCACAACCCTACCACACCAACCTCTCCACTATCATCACTAACACTAAACATGTCGGGAAAATCTTCCTATATCCTTGGAAGGTCCACGAGACATCATAGTAAAAAAACATTGCCACCTTGGAGCTTCAGACCAAGACTACCCGGTACTTCTCCAAAGTATCCATCCCAAGGATCACATCAAATCTCTGCATGTTAAGTGGTATAAGGTCCACTGGAATGATGTGTCCTGAGAAAGAAAGAGTGCAGGATGGACACACCTATGATAACTCAGAGGAACCAACTAAAGGGGTTTCTAGAAAAAGACTATTAGATCTATGACTAATAGGAAAAGAACAACTAGTTATCACTTCTCTAGTGATAAAATAGTGTGTTGTGCCCGGGTCAACCAAAATAGATATAAAGCAGGAAGAAGACAAATCAGAATAAAATAACTCTATTTGATCTATCACGACCTGTGGGTTGACTACTCCCTCTGGATTACTCATAGCATAGAATCAAGTCATTACATTTTGTCTACCCCATCCTCTACAAGCTTGTCTAGATGAATGTTACAACCCCAACTTTTGGGTTCTTTTGGGTAGAAATGTAATTTCCCAATAAATACGTGATTTTGTAATTTGAATGATTTAAGTAAATTGAGTAGTTTCTTTGATAAATAGCCTTGTTTAATTTGGTGGGCTTTATTGGCTATTGGACCCAATAATAAGAGAAGGAAATAAAAAGGAAAGGGAATAAAGTAATAAAAGGATTTTTGTTTGCAATAATCCATTAAAATGTTGAATAAGAGAAAGAATGGAAAATTCTAGAAAAGGATATATCATGGGATAATGGTATTAATATTAAAAAGGAATAAGCTTGGTATGGGGATACGACTTCTATGAAAGGGGACTCCTCTGATCGGACCTGTGCACAAGGTTGGAAGGTGGCAGTGTTGCCGGCAAAGTTGAGATGGTTGCAGACCCTGTGGTGCGTCCACGATCTGCAGACCCACCGGAGCAACCGCTCCTTTGATCACACACACGAGGGGAAGTTTGGGAGGTTGTTCCTCATCAGGGAACTAAGGGAAGTGGAGGATGATATTAGTTCTCACCATAGATGAGGGTTAGAAGGTCTCGCCGACCTGGATGTGCAGACCTCGATGGGGAGAGCAGGTTTGCATCGCATCCAGAAGGAAGGATGGGTGAAGCCAAGGATAGTACCGACTACAACCTCGATGCCTGTATGGAAGGAGATGCCCCGTGCGGAGACAACATGAAGGAGAGGTGGCACCAAAGCCATGATCTCGCTGCATAGTAGACACGCGAGAGAGAGAGAGAGAGAGAGCACAGACGCCAAGCGTTGCGGCTGGCATCCATGAGAATTGGGAGGAAGGGGATGATTAGAAGAAAAATAACGCAAGGAACCCTAGGACTACACATTACCCATAAGGGTAAAGAGGTAAATTGATTCTTTTATTTATCCAGCCCGCCGATAAATGGATATTCACTAAAATTGACGTGTCAAGCTAGGATTGGTCAGTTAATGCATGTCTTGAAATAATTCTAGAAATTTATTGGTAGCTCCGATTGATACATGTAATATATGAAATTTGCTCAAAAAAATGCGAGGAATCTGATAAAAATACTTTGAGAACCTATTTCTACTCCGTTTTGCAAAAGTACCTTAATTTTCTAGTAAAATGTATTAAAAGTTAATGAGAAACCCTAATTGAATATAAAGGGTGAATTTTGGTGAATTAATAGGTCAAATTGATAAGCTTAACCCTGTTAATGATAAAGGTGGTTTGTTTATCCATTTTGAATGCAAGGTTGCCTAATTTAGAGTTGTAATCCATAAAAGAAGGATAATCTATATGGAAACTCTAATCTGGGATAAAAGGAGAGAAAATTAATATTTATTTGGATTAAGGAAATCATATGCTTAATAAAGATCCTAAACTTGTTAAGGGTACTCAAATGAGAAATTAAGGGTTTTATGTAGTTTTGATAAATTAAGTATCATAATATTGAAAGAGGAGGTAAAAACCCTAATTCCCAAGGAAACCCTAAAATTGGAATTGAAATCCTCAGTAATGTGATGAAATTGGATAAATATTAATAAAATGAAATTGGTACTTTTATTTCAGGGTTTCTATTCATCATTGCTTGCTTGATTGGGTTTCCCTACATATTTGAATCTTTCTTGAAATCTGCAATCAAATGTATGTGGTTACGCTTATGAATATCTCGAGTTAGTTTTCTGAGGTTTTTCGAAGTTTTCGTCGATGACTTGAAATAAACTGTTGGATGAATTTAGTTCGTGCAAACTATAATGTGGCTATGACTATCACATAAGATATGTGCCTACTAGCTCAGATCTTGGTCCCCTCTGTGGCTTAATAGTTGACCTAGTACATGGCTACCTATGGGGTAGGTCCATCAGGTCATTGGATGACTTAGTACATGGCTACCAATGGGGTAGGTCCATCAAGTCACATTGAGTTAGATATTGGGCTACCTTCGGGTAGTGCCATGCGACTCTATTACCCTATGTATTGGCTACCTGTAAGGTAGGACCATGGGGGTAATAATCTACCTAAAAGAGAGGTAGCATACAAGTCCACTGCATGGATAGCACAGAGTTTGGGGATAGATAAGGATTGAGTAGTATGGCTTAAAACGTAATCTTGATTGTTGAATGATTAATTGCTTGATTACATTATTAACATAGTTGCACATTATTTGTTTCCCCCACATACCAGCTTCTGCTGACCGACATTTTGTTTGTCGGCATTTTAGGTACAAGTGAAAAGAACAAACAGTAAAGTGACGTATGTGGAATTAAATGAGAATTAAAGTGAAAAGGATGATTAGTTAGATTAGTATCTGTGTGGATAGAAGTTTAGAAATCCCAGTTTTTAAAAGGTATGCAAATTTTTTATTTTTACCATATTCCAGTATAGTTGGTAGAATTTAATAATTGTTATTGATTATTTATCGAACCTTTGATTCAGTTAATTGGGATAATGGCTATGACCTTCTGGTCTCCCTTTATTGGGGATTACCGGAAGGTGGGATCATTACATTTGGTATCAGAGCTAACGTTCCTCACTTAATCTTTAATAATTATTAAATTTTACAAATTATGTAGAACCCAAGGGAGTTATTAGAGGATTATCCGAAAGACAGAGGTGTCTAGAAAAGGATCACGATTGGGGGCTGGCAATATTTTCCTCCACACCGCTAGTCAGAATATGAGGACTCCCAGATCCGTGTGACTTTCGGGCCAAAGTCTTAGGGTATGATTCAAAATAAGATACATTTAGGATTCTCTCATCTTGTTCATCCCATCTCAACTCAAATGCTATTAAGGACCTTAAGGATTAGGATTTTCTCTCTTTTCCTCACCCTCTTGAGGTATGAGTAAGGTTGATAAGGATTAAGGAATCCTCCACCAAATTAATGAAAAGCATGTAAATAAGATGGCATGGACATAAGCTTAATAGAATAAGCTAAACTAAAGAATAGATACATGCTTAGGTCGTATGACATAAGTTGTCATGCCCTCAGGAGATACCTGAGGCTAGACCTTCTTGTAAGGAGGATAAGTAAAGAAAGTTAGTCTTGGAGATAGAGATCTCCATTACAAGTAGAGACTTGGCACATCCTCTGAGGATGATGTTAACCCTAACCCTAAGTGAAGTTAGAGAGAGAGATGACATGATGAGTTAGACCAGGTGTTTGGATGGACATACCTTGGATGACATATGAGCCATGAGACGTTGGATGACTGATTACCTTTGGCGACTCAACCCTAGGAAGGGTCGTGCGTGTTAGAGTGAAGGATATCACCTTCATTGATGAGGTTAGAAGAAGAACCTATGGAAACCCTATGAGTTTATATAGGCATAATAGGCACCCAAAATGTGTCAGTACTGCGAGCAATAGGTTGAAACCCTGGTCGGGAGAGTTTGATGGATAGCTTATGTGATAAGCATAAGGGGCTATGGATAACCTTAAGCGAACATAAGTTGAACATAGGCTTCACCATGTAGGGGTATGCTTGTGAGCTTGATCCCTCTTGGAGAGAGAGCCTCTCGTAGTAAGGTTGTTTGTAGGGTTGGCTCTAGAGAGAGAGCAGGAAACCAAGAAAGAAGGTTGGAATCCTAGACTCCAAGATATGAGGAAAAGTAGGGAGTTGAGGATGATGCGACCTAAGTGGATGATAGTGGTCGCCACATGCTTGATCCCTAAAGGTTGATGATGTCTTAGTTTCCATGAGAGGAACCAAACCCTAGAGAGAGGATGAGTCTGCTGATACCTATGTGCCTATGGTATAAGTGTTTACCTTATGAGAAAGGAAGAAGAAGTTTTGTATACCCTAGAGAGGTTTAGTAATAGGTTGTGAGGCCTTGTGCCTTGTTGGTTGTCCTTAAGGAAGACTCGACTCTAAAGTGTTGTTCAAGTAGAAGGATGACAGGAAGTGTGTGTCATGCCTTATACATGCCTGATTTGTGGTTAATAGATTGAGCATGTAGTTGGTCATCAAAAAGTGAACCTAGGGTTCCTAGGCCTAAGAGGGGAAGTGGTGTACCTAATGCTCATGATGAGAATTAAGTTGCTATAGTTTCGAGCATGGTACTCCTCATCTATAGAGGAAAAGGGAAACCCCCTTAAGTTTGAAGGTATGTTTGATGAACCCCTCATAGCTAAGTTGATGACATGGGAAGGTATGATCTTGATCTAATATGGAGGATGAGAACAAGTATGACCTAACATGGTTTAGTAGGTGGTCTACTTGTGCCTTGAATAGCTTGCTAGGGTTAAGCATGCTAGACCCAAGGACGTTTGTGACATTTGTTATCGAGGTGAAGTTTTTCTCCCATCCTGGGAGAGGGACCCTTTGGTAGGGTGTATACCATTTTTGTTAGTTTAAGTTAAACTAAAGAGGTCTCATAGGATCTTGAGAATCTAAGTGAAAAGTACATGGTATGAGAATGAACCTATAGACCCATAGATAACCATATCAAAGTGCATGTGGATGTGTTACCATGGAGGTAACCGGTATGGGCCTGACCAAGGTAGGCAGGTCACCATGACCCCTATGAAAGGATGAAAGTTAGCCCTTGAATGCAGAGAGAGATGATGAAGGCTTGGGTAAGGTTCTAAGTTGTACATGTGCTATAATAGAATCCTAAGTCTATCCTAGGGTCAGGTAGGGATAAGACCGATGGAAGTAGAAGTTTCCTAATTCCCTAGTTGCACATGACCATAGGGTCGGGAGGTAACAGCTATCATTGTCTGAGGGCCATGGGTTAGGAGATTGATCATTGTTATAAGAAGGAGCTGTAATTTCTGGATGATTGTGCCCACTAGAGGGGTGTGGGATGAATAAAAGCGACCCCTGGCTTAACCCAAAAAAAGGAGATTGATCACCTTCATGAACTCATGGGACCCAAAGGGTAGATGAGTAGGGCACTCTCTAGATGCATGAGGGAAGAGGGATGACCCCAAAAGTGTTGGCACCCTATAGACCTAGAGGAGATGACAAAGGATTGTGTGTGGACCCAAGTAGGTTTGAGACTAGTTTTCCCATGGAAGTAACCTTGATATCAAGATGATTGTGATGTAGAGACATTTATGGAACATTTCAACTTGGATTTAAAGGTGTACTGGCAAGGTGGGATGTACCATCTCTCCTCTTGGAACAGGAAGAACTATGTAATTGGATTGCAGCCAAATGCTTATTTCCTCTTATTATGGGAGGAAGAGATGGGACAATATGCATGCCATACACCAAGGATAAAAGATGATGCGAGTTGGAACGTTTCTACGAGGTATGAGGACAGATATGATAACATACCTTGGTGGAATGAATGATACATGGATGGTTTGCAAACAATACAAGGAATAAGGTAGTCATCTTATAAGGATGTTTTTAAGCTATGTGGAATTTGCAAGTGATGCAAGATTGAGTTTGATCATCGTGAGGATGAGAGTTTGAGATGATAAGTGAAATACATGGAAGTGTATGTCTTCAACGTTACCTAATACCTACAAATGAGAAGTGGTAATGAATGCTCTGGTTAAGATATAGTTGCCGAGTTTAGCTAGAGGAAGTTGAGGTTGTTAGGCTAACCCTAAGATCAAGAAAGAAGATATGTTTAGCTAACACTCTGATGTAACAAGATCTGTTGAACAAGTTAGTGGTTGTTAGCCTAGTCCTTAACATAATGAAAGGATGGTGATAGAACCTCAGATACACCTCTTTGGATAGGAAGGTAATAAAACCCTGATGAGAGTGGTTTAGGGTATTCGAAGAATCGATCTTGAGGAATCATGACATGCAGGAGATCATGATTTTAAGATCACCAGACACCATGGTACTACTGAGATGATGAGTGGTACCAGTAGTATGGATGCTGGAAATGAGGTTGCATGTGGTATGTTTCCATGCATGACAGAAGGTGAAGGATGAGACCGGTAACCCAGTACATTGATATAGAGGATAAAGAGTTTCTGAGAGGGAATGGAAGTTCATCACTATGGATGTTGTGATAAGTCTCCCCTACACCAAGGAAGGTCGAGATGCAATATGGGTTATGGTAGATTGCCTTACCTAGATGACATGAGAAAGAAAGAGTAATGTCAAGGGACAGATCGGGTTGAACTACATATGAGAGAAATGGTTCAGTTACACCATGATGCGAGTTCAAAAGTTCTTGAGTATAACCTAAAGGTTCACTTCCATGAGGTGGAAGTAGGTACATGAAGAACTCGATGTTAGTATAGTTTATCACCCCTAACTAAAGATTAGTATGATCCAGACTAGAGGGTTTGATGAGAGTGTATGTGCTCGTTCAGGGTGATACATAGAGAGTGTTTTTGTCCTTTGTAAGATGTGATGATAATCACCATAGCCAGTATCAGGACATAAAGAAGCTCTGTAAAGGAGGTTGTGTCGGTCACCACTTCATTAAGATGATGATGGTGAATGGACCTCACAAAGGTCAGAAAAGGACCACAGTGTGTGCAGATGAAGTCACTTTGATCGTACAATGGCTGAAAGGAGCCCAGGGACGACATGAGTTGTAAGATGATGCAAAGTAGACTGACATGCAGTTCACTGTGGGGGAATATGTGATGTGAAAAATCCGACCCCTCTGAGATATAATTGAGAAAGTTGAGTCCCCAATACATGGGTCCATTTGAGATGGATTGGTGGAAAAGGTTAACCTTACCCTTAAGGATAAAGTAATGTGTGATGAGTTCCATGTATCCAATTTAGAGCACTATGTGAGGTACCCAGACCATGTGCTGAGCAAAGAACCTAGTGAGCCCCAAGGGAGGCTAAAATGACCTGAGTCACCAGTGCAGTTTATAGATGCCAGAGTGAAAGAACTCAGATAAAAGAATATGTGATGATAAAGGTTCTTTGGAAGCGCCATGAGTAAGGTAAAGCCACATAGGGGCCAATGATGGACAAGGGAAAGTCTTAACCTGAATTGTTTGTTTGCTTGATGGAATTTTGAGGACAAAATTCTTATAAGAGGGGAAGGCTATTACAACCCCAACTTTTGGGTTCTTTTGGGTAGAAATGCAATTTCCCAATAAATACATGATTTTGTAATTTGAATGATTTAAGTAAATTGAGTAGTTTCTTTGATAAATAGCCTTGTTTAATTTGGTGGGCTTTAATGGCTATTGGACCCAATAATAAGAAGAAGGAAATAAAAAAGGAAAGGGAATAAAGTAATAAAAGGGTTTTTGTTTGCAATAATCCATTAAAATGTTGAATAAGAGAAAGAATGGAAAATTCTATAAAAGGATATATCATGGGATAATGGTATTAAAATTCAAAAGGAACAAGCTTGGTATGGGAAAGGTATCTAATTAAATCCCCAAAGAATAAATATAATTTGGAAAGGAAATTAATAAGTTCCTAAAATTGATGCAAAGATATATCAAGGAAAGATGGGGCTTTTAGAAATTAAATGTTTGATTGCCTTTGCAACCACGTTCTTTTCTAGAAGGGTAAAGATACTATAACCCTACCTATCCTCTTGGTCCTACCCTAATAGAAAGGATCACTATATAAGGACGGATCCCACATTGCCTACACAGGCATCCTCACTGGGTTTCATAGATCGAAGGAGATGAGAGAAGAAGAACCCTTATTCACATTGGTTCACCTTGACATGATGGTGGCGGATGCAGGAAGTTGCATCTCATATCTACACTTTCACCCACTCCTTTTCCTTGGGGATACGACTGCTATGAAAGTGGACTCCTCTGATCGTACCTGTGCACAAGGTTGGAGGGTGGCGATGTTGCCGGCAAAGTTGAGATGGTTGCAGACCCTACGGTGCGTCCACGATCGGCAGACCCACCGGAGCAACCGCTCCTTTGATCACACATGTGAGGGGAAGTTTGGGAGGTTGTTCCTCATCAGGGAACTAAGGGAAGTGGAGGACGATATTAGTTCTCACCACAGATGAGGGTTAGAAGGTCCCGCTAACCTGGATGTGCAGACCTTGACGGGGAGAGTAGGTTTGCATCGCATCCAGAAGGAAGGATGGGTGAAGTCGGGGATGGCACCAACTATGACCTCGATGCCTGCATGGAAGGAGATGCCCCATGCAGAGACAACATGAAGGGGAGGTGGCGCTAAAGCCATGATCTCACTACATAGTAGACAGACGCGAGAGAGCACAGATGCCAAGCGCTGCAGCTGGCGTCCGTGAGAATCGGGAGGAAGGGGATGATTAGGAGAAAAATGACGCAAGGAACCCTGGGACTACACATTACCCATAAGGGTAAAGAGGTAAATTGATTCTTTTATTTAGCCAGCCCGCCGATAAACGAATATTCACTAAAACTGACATGTCAAGCTAGGATTGATCAGTTAATGCATGTCTTTAAATAATTCTAGAAATTTATTGGTAGCTCAGATTGATACATGTAATATATTAAATTTGCTCAAAAAAATATGAGGAATCTGATAAAAATACTTTGAGAACCTGGTTCTACTCCGTTTTGCAAAAGTACCTTAATTTGCTAGTAAAATGTATTAAAAGTTAATGAGAAACCCTAATTGAATATAAAGGGTGAATTTTGGTGAATTAATAGGTCAAATTGATAAGCTTAACCCTGTTAATGATAAAGGTGGTTTGTTTATCCATTTTGAATGCAAGTTTGCCTAATTTAGAGTTGTAATCCATAAAAGAAGGATAATCTATATGGAAACTCTAATCTGGGATAAAAGGAGAGAAAAATAATATTTATTTGGATTAAGGAAATCAAATGCTTAATAAAGATCCTAAACTTGTTAAGGGTACTAAAATGAGAAATTAAGGGTTTTATGTAGTTTTGATAAATTAAGGATCATAATATTGAAAGAGGAGGTAAAAACCCTAATTCCCAAGGAAACCCTAAAATTGGAATTGAAATCCTAAGTAATGTGATGAAATTGGATAAATATTAATAAAAGGAAATTGGTACTTTTATTTCAGGGTTTCTATTCATCATTGCTTGCTTGATTGGGTTTCCCTGCATATTTGAATCTTTCTTGAAATCTGCAATCAAAGGTATGTTGTTACACTTATGAATATCTTGAGTTAGTTTTCTGAGGTTTTCTGAAGTTTTCGTCGATGACTTGAAATAAACTGTTGGATGAATTTAGTTCATGCAAACTATAATGTGGCTATGACTATCACATAAGATATGTGCCTACTATCCCAGATCTTGGTCCCCTCTGTGGCTTAATAGTTGACCTAGTACATGGCTACCTATGGGGTAGGTCCATCAGGTCATTGGATGACTTAGTACATGGCTACCAATGGGGTAGGTCCATCAAGTCACATTGAGTTAGATATTGGGCTACCTTTGGGTAGTGCCATGCGACTCTATTACCCTATGTATTGGCTACCTGTAAGGTAGGACCATGGGGGTAAGAATCTACCTAAAAGAGAGGTAGCATACAAGTCCACTACAGGGATAGCACAGAGTTAGGGGATATGTAAGGATTGAGTAGTATGGCTTAAAATGTAATCTTGGTTGTTGAATGATTAATTGCATGATTACATTGTTAACATAGTTGCACATTATTTGTTTCCCCCACATACCAGCTTATGTTGACTGATGTTTTTTTTGTCGACATTTTAGGTACAAGTCAAAAAGAACAAATAGTAAAGTGGCATATGTGGAATTAAATGAGAATTAAAGTGTAAAGGAGGATTAGTTAGATTAGTATATGTGTCTATAGAAGTTTAGAAATCCTAGTTTTCAAAAGGTATGCAAAGTTTTTATTTTTACCATATTCCAGTATAGTTGGTAGAATTTAATAATTGCTATTGATTATTTGTCGAACCTTTGATCCGGTTAATTGGGATAATGGCTCTGACCTTCTGGTCTCCCTTAATTGGGGGTTACCGGAAGGCGGGGTCGTTACAATGAACTAGGCTATGATGCCTGACAGCTTCCTCTGTCACCACCACTGTTGAACTGTCGTTGTTGCGACCCTAGTTGACTTTGTCCCAGTTGTTGTGTGACCTCCTCATACTTTATCATAATGATCCTAGATGACCCTATTTTCCACACCTATAATAGATCCTTGTGTCAAACTGGGGCCTCAGCAGACCTATCACTGATACTGACCTTGCGCTTTGAGCTCCTGCTGATGAAAAACTATGACCTCTACCCTTGCTTGGAGAGCACTAGGACTGAACCATTGACTTCTACTATGACTAAGGTTCTAAAAACCTAGCCTTCTTGAAGTGTCTAGAAGACTATCCTCAAAATTGTGTCAGTCTCTTCTAGGTGTTACCTTCACACTTCTCTATCTCCCACTGTTGAATCCACCTCACGGACTCCACAAACATTGCAAAATGTTCACAATACTCCAAAGTTGTTATTATCGTCATCAACTCTGAGCTCAAATCATTCTCAAAACGTTAGATCACTTCCTTATTCGTCTCATCCATGTGCAGTCAAAACCTCAACAACTCCATGAATTTTTCCTCATACTCGTCGATCGTCATAGATCCTTTTCAGATCTTCTCAAACTATGGATCTTCTCATACAAATATGTCTCACAAAAGTATCAGTTTGTGAAATCTCACTGAAACTCCTCCCAACTGATCACCAATTTGGGTTTCTTCTCCTCCTTGATGGCTCATCGATGTCCAGCATTGCCCTTTAATAGGTACACTACGTGCTTCACCTTATCTTCTTTTGAGATGTTGAGGATCTTTAAGGCCTTCTCCAACTCTATCAACCACATATATGCATCTAACAGGTCCTCCATACCATTGTACTCTATCGGCCCCACACACCTTAACCTCTTGGGATTCCACATTGGGGACAACTGCCCTTTCTTGGGGTGCAGGCATTCTATCCTCCATATGTGTCATCGTGGCCATGAACTGTCCAAACATAGATTGGAAAGCGAGATTCGCCACAATTGTTGGGTCAAACTGAGGCATTTCAGGCACTCCATGTACTCTTGTCTGCCTCCTCGCACCACCTCCTAGTGTAGCAGCACTAATCTCATCATGTTCTTCATGTTTTCCAGACATATCTTTTCCCTTCTTCATTTTCTTCTGCATATGTAGAGGTTATGATAAGATATGTTGGATGACATAAGAACATACACAAACACTAGTCCTATGTCCTTGTAGACTCAGTGAACCTAGAGCTCTGATACCAACTAAACTGTGACACACCGATCACACCAAAGTGAGATTACTAAAAACAAAGCGTAGAATTATCAACTAACAATCACACTACCACAAATAGGCTAAATTAAAATTGATCGGATATAACTATATCAAGCAGAAACATAAACATCAAGATCTACAAACTATGCCATTTGTATCACATATCATACCAAAAAGGGTATATACATCACTCTACAATGGCCATCCTACCACAAACCTATTATAAAAGATAACCTACTCATATATATGAGTCATACATGTACAACCATGGCATACTACCAAAAACCTCATATCGATGTACAACATCTACAAAACACCCCCAAGGACCTAAGAGTATAGGGAGGACACATAGTACTCTACTAAATAAACACTAGTAGCATATCCAACCTTCAACAACTACTGATCTCCTTGTTGTTCTTCCTCAATTGTACGATCTCTACCACGTCGTGCATGACCACCTAGAAGATGTGGAAACCCATAGGGTGAGACTAGCATCCCAACGAGAGATATAACTCACTACCAACAACTATTGTTAACAGAGATAGATATATAGCAGGAAAGTAATACTATTAATAGGATGAGAAGATTCAACTAAATGAATAACTAAAACTGATAACACATGTTAAGTAGTTTAAGCAGCTTCAACCGATGAATAGAACATCATATACTTTTAGAATGAATACGAAGAACATGTATAATGGTTATTAACTAAAATAGTATAAGAAATAATAAAAAGGGTCATCCATTGTGATTCATGAATAACCCTAAGAAAAAATACTACATGATTGTATTACGTCTTTTATTAATGCCTTGCGGAGATGAGGTATACCATTCATACTCCAACTGGCCACTGTTTAGTCAAAATTAGATCCATACAAGATCTAGGAGATCTAGACTCCTATCATCTCCCACACCCTCAAACAGTCCAAGTCCGCCATAGTGACATATAGAGTCAAGTTGCAAAATGGCCTAGTCTTCCTTAGTATATAGGCACGACACTAGTGATATACGACCGCAGTCATTCTTCTTCCAGAGTATGATCATAATCATCTCTATAAACATATCATTTAGGATACGGTCTCGACTGTTATCCTATCAAGGCATGACTACAACCATCCTCAAAACCAGTGATTGTGGATGCAAGGATATATCTTAAACTTGCACCCCCGCATATTCAACAATATGCGCTCTGAGTTTCCCGTTAGAAATACTCGTTTTACCATCTAGCAAGTACTGACATTGAAGATGGATCTATGGCTCTGGGCAACTACCATATTAGGGTTTCACTTGATTAATTAAGCCAATTGGGTATCTTTAATGCATCAATCAAGTTACAACATACAAACCCTAAACAGATTCTACAAAGAAAAGGTTAAAGTACAACATTAGAGATATAAAATGTATTAAGCATAAAGTTGATCATATCATCACATGATATTGTTTCACTGTCCTATACTAGGCCATCACCATTATCATATCATCGTGGGATAACCATTCCTCATCACATTACTATAGGATATCACCTCAAACTACACTACTACACAAAATGCTTTTTACAATGGGAAAAACACAACAGTTCTGATGTTTGTGTTGTAGTTAGTATACTTATCATAACAAGTCTATTTGTGTGTTGTATATTGTATATTGTATATTTTATACAACATGTGTTATTTACAACATGCCAAACCCGTTGTAGTATACGTGATACTACAACAGGTGCTAAATTGTTGTAATAGACTATAATATGACAACATACTCAAACCTGTTGTAAAAGACCTTAATTACACAACATAATGTGACCCATTGTAATAGTCACACATGATAATATATTATAATATACCATCATTATGCAACATAGACTAACCCATTGTAATATATCATAATCACACAACATGCATTCACATGTTGTAATAGGTACATGTTGTAATAGACCATAATAACACAACATGTTGAAACTTGTTGTTAAATACCACGATCACACGACATACTTTGACCTATTGTTATATATGATAATTACACAATATGTTGTGACCCGTTGTAATAGACACACATGATAAGTCATTGTAATAGACCACCATTACACAATGTATACTAACCCATTGTAATATACCATAATCACACAACATGAGTTTACCTGTTGTAATAGCTACATGTTGTAATAGACCAAAATCACACAACAGGATGTAACATGTTGTTATATACCAAGGTCATACAACAAACTCTGACTAATTGTTATATACCATAATTACACAACAGACTCCAACTTGTTGTATAATCACGTGTTAACCTTAATATAAAAATACAAAATCTTCTGACTGCCTTGACTTCTTTTTTTTAATTGGTGCAATGAATATGTCCTCTCTTCCCCTCTCATTCACCCTTCCTATGCCTCACTCTAACACTCAATCGGTCCTGTTATACCATAATTACACTATTGTATAATCACATGTGTTAACCTTAATACAAAAATACAAAATCTTCTGACTGCCTTGACTTCTTTTTTTAAATTGGTGCAATGAATATGTCCTCTCTTCCCCTCTCATTCATCCTTCCTATGCCTCACTCTAACACTCAATCGGTCTCATTATCAGTTCTACCTCATGCCATTGTCAATTTCAACATATGTTTGGTCAACCTAACACCGAGTAACCATGAACATGTAACTAAGTCCTTGAATTTTTTAACACCCTTATGCAGTGGGGTTCCAAAGGAGGTCAAGTAGGGGCACGTGCCCCCCCATTCAATTTTGAATTGTTTTGAACATATATGTTGTATATATCTAGAATGGTATGGAAGTTAATATTTATTTTTATGTTTTATCTGCTTCACACACCCTTAATATGTTTGCAAAGTATGTAACTTTCTTTCATAAATAAAGTCATTACGAATATCATTTTAAGTAAAGGGTCACAAATAAAAATACATTAAATTAGGATAAATTAAAAAAACATTTATTTTTTATAAGTGCATCTCAATATATTATACTAACAACTTTAAACGTTTTATTAAACATATCAACAACAATATCAAAAGTACATACATTAACATCAACTTGCTAGATATTACTTTACACCAATTTTTGTAATTATTAAATAAAAAATTGATCTCTATAATTATTATTATACTTTATAAAATAATAATATTTTAGAAATAAAATAATAAATGTAACAAATACAACAAGTACATAGTTGTATGGGTAATGAGGAAACAAAAACTGATATCTATAATTAATTGTATACATTATGAAGTACCAAATATTTTGTATAATATATAAATAATTTAGTGTGTAACAAATATAGGAAATAAATATGTAATTAGGAAATAAAAAAACCAATATTTGTAATTAATGATATACTACATGAGATATCAAATATTGTTATACTATGCATAAACAATTAAATATAAAAAAAATATCAAGTACATCATTGTTGGTATGTATGCCCTGAGAGCCAATCACGGGATGATTGGTAGGATACATTAAGATTGATTTGATAAACATCAAAGGCAAGCTTCCAATTCTTTCTGGTTCAGTCATATGAGATAGTGATAGAATAGATTGAATGTCTATAGAATGACAGTACTCAATGACGTATGCTTTCAGGTTGAGGACCTGAACGATGAGATCGTATGGATGCAAAGAGTTTGTATATTCTTGTTATGTCCCTAGTCAAATGTCATTGTGGAAGGTAGATAGACAGCAATGACACACAAGACTAGATTGTGGTGTTGGTTGATGACAAAATCTCATTAGTCATGATATAGAGATATCAAACCAAACACATAGGTACTTGTTAGAGAACAAGTATACCAGACAGACCCACCGTGAGTTTGACACATGGAACCATGACATGGTAGTCACATTCAGTACTCACAGTGATGGTGGTGAGTGTGATTCTTTGACCTGAAATCACTACACTCAACACATGTCGTTGGGCACACTTTGACATCATCAAACGCAGTCCTGAAACATGGGTTGTTATAAAGGTGATGATTGGGTGGCTTTGACACATGGGGCTTTTCAGGGGTGAGTGATAGATATGGGATTTTTCCTTCCTGAGGGAGTTTGATATCCATGGCCACTTGATGAGTAGGATTGAGAAAGGCGTGCATGCATGTGTGAATCAGTATGTGATATTGATGTCATACATATATCTTCCAATCTACTCTGAGATCAAGAAAGTGAATGAACGTTGACAGGATGATTGTTCCATGCCTCGAGTTCATTCGGGATATCAGTGATAAAGGAATTATACATTCACTGTAACACCATTCACAGGTTGTAGGATTGAAAGTTGTTCTCCAACTTTCTATTTCACTTGGGTAGCACTGATGTGTGACTAGGCACCACTCTTTGCTTGTGAAGTCATAAGTGTTATGGACTTTCATTGCCAACATGAAATGGACTTGCAGGGTCACACACATAGGATTTAACCTGGAAGAGGAGTTTTGTCCACAAACAATGTTTAGATTGATTACTAAAGGATTTTAGTAGTTCAATTAAACACTCAATCAATTGATAGCTCAGTATCATAATGTTCAAGGTGTTGGACACATTGATTGGAGTATCGGATTGATTGAAACTGCAATTGACTGATTCTGCACAATCTGCACTCCCAACCGATCGGCTCATGTGATGAACCAATCGGCTGATCTTGGTGAACCGATCGGCTCATATGGTGAGTCGATCGGCTGATGGACAGGGTGAAACAATCGCTTCAAGTGTTGAAACAATCAGTTCAACTGGTCCAACCGAGCAAGTTGGGAAAGTCAGGTTGGTGAGAAATTTCTTTTCGTTTCACTTGCCCAATTTGATTGGAACAAGGATTGGTATTAGGTGCCAATTAGAAACAAAAGGAGGAAAAGTCAATCGGGAACTGACCAGGACCACGAACCAACCGGTTCAGAAGTGAACCGACCGTTTCATGGGTCCCAACCGATCGGTTGATGTGTCAACCGACCGGCTTAGGTCCCCAACCGACCGTTTCAGAAATGAAATGATCGGTTCAGGTTGCGAAGTTGGTTGTTTTTGTGGAAAATCTTGAACCTTTCTACTCCTGCTTTAGTCCCACATTGCCTGGGATAGAGAACCCTATCCCATGACCCTCCTATATATAGGGGTATTGGAGGCTTCTCAAAGTACAAATTAGTGCAACCAGTTGCTCTGTAAAGTTTTTGTTCTCTATGGTTTTAGTAAGTGAGAGAGCCCGAGCAAGTGCTACCCGATAAGAGAGGCATAGCAAGGGAAAGACAACTGTAGAAAGCGACTGGTGGCAGGAGAGTGTGTCAATGACTTGTACGCTGACAGGAGGGTACAAATCATTCCAATTCCTTATGGGACAAGGAGATTGGAGTTCCATGTGGTCCGTGTGGACTACTTTAGAGGCGGGAGATTTCTGCCAATCGGGGGACAACTGTCAATCCCGACAGTCCCGGTGAGACCAAGAGTCGTCAGTCCCAGTGCGACCAGGAGCTGCACAGACACCATCCAAAACCGGAGGTGAAGACTGCACAAGCTGTGAGGTATTGTCGCCGACCAAGCCTCGGGACAAGGTATGATTCCACAAACCATCCTTTCCTATTGTATAGACGTTAACGCGTTTCCTTGTTCTGGGTTTGGGGAGGAGAAAATATTTTGTTTCCGCTGCCTTCTCTGATTCCCCTAAAACCCAACAGTGGTATCAGAGCCACGTCAACTGCTCTATACTTTAGGATTATCGATATGATCGATTTTGATTTGTCGCCTTTATTTATTGCATACGATGCGAATAAAATTGGTTTTATGCATGTCCAATCCTAAATCCACAAATCCCAATTTACATATATGATATGTATTATTAATGCACTCGATACGCTTCGCCCTTAAATGAGTTTTGTGGTGGATGTCTAGCGTGGTTATGGCCAATAAACCCTATATGTGGATGGTTGTATATGGTTGCTTGCATCTCGGTCTGCGCACCGATCTTCCTTCTCCTATTCCTGATGTAACTCAAAATAATTCAAGATTTTCTTTCCTACCTTTGCTCCCCTCGAATGTAACTCGAGGTTTCTCTTTTTACAATTTAAAATAGGATAGAATTGTATTTCTTGTTATGTCAAAGAACGGAGGACATCCTGACGACAGCTGAGATGATCGGTTCAAGGCGTGAACTGATCGGTTGACGTTCCAGACGATCAGTTCAAGGAGTGAGTCGATCGGTTGATGACCTATTTGAGGAGCGAGATGAGTGGGTGGCGGTCATGATGAGATGCACGACGACCAGGTGAACCGATCAGTTGGAGGGACCAACTGATCGGTTGGGGGCACCCAGCCGATCAGCCTGATGGCGAGCCGATCAGTCATGTGATGAGTTGATCAAACCCAGAAAGGCAAAGCACAGAGTTCATCTTGTACATGTTGAATGAGATGTAGACCTAGATGATTGTGATTCCTCTTGGCTCGAGGAATCACATTAGGATGGCCATAATCATCGCTTTTATAGTTTCGCATGTTTTCTATGGGATATAGCATGTATATGATACGTACTATATATTGTGGTGATTGGATATGTATATGTATATAAAACTAAATCCCTCATTAAATATTAAGTTTAGATGCCTTCCAAATGTGACACACATAAAAATCTTGATCGACTAAGTGTGGGCACGCCCAAGCGTGGTGCACCGTCTATCTCGTAGAAGCGTGAAGGATGGATATGTGGGTCTGCCCAATCAGGGTGTGTATTCATCGTGTTGGCTTTGGGTCGGACTTAACAAGGCGACCTAGATAGGATCTAGCACCTTGAGGCATGGAGATGATCATGGCAAGGAGTTGCATATGACATCTTATCAAGAGTTGCATATGATGCAATTGGCAAGAGTTTCCTACCTGAGAGATCTAAGTTGTGGGTGACAGCCCAAGCTGGTCCATGACATAGAGGATTTCAGGATCTTGCCCACTAGAAGGTTGTGCACTGCAATCTTCCGAATTGATGGTGAGGGCTATCAATTTGAAGTAAAATAGTGGGAGTGATAATTAATTAAAGGCCTAATTATATCGTCAACTTTTAAAATCAATCAAATAAGTCAAAAAGAGTTTTTGGACTAAAATTGCATATTTCCTTTTGTAGTACAAATGACAACAAACAACAATCACTTTTCTTTGCGGTCCGTCCTGGAAAAGGACAAGTTAAATGGGAATAATTTCCAAGATTGGTTAGGACATTGAGAAGCGTTCTCAATCAAAGAGCGAAAGCTCTAAGTCCTAGTTATACCAGAACCAGATGAACTTGATCCCATCACATCAATGGCTGAAAGTATGCTTATGGAAGCATACTGAGGATGACATTGATGAGGAGTTCTTGATGTTGTGTTCTTTGAACTATGAGTTGCAGAGACAACATGAGACATATGATGTCTCCAAGACATTGTCCTAGTATGTCATGATAGAAGGAGATCTGGTAAGGTATTCACACACTCAATATGATTGGGTATGTGGAAAGACCTGACTAAGAAGGATTCCCTTTGAGCCAAGAGCTGGCTATTGGTATGATACTACAAATGTTGCGAGAATCATACAGTTCATGATAAACTACAACATGAACAACTTTGACAAGCGTTGACAAAGTTGTTGGACATGTTGAGGACAATAGAGGCAAATATGAAGAAAGACTAACCCTAATCTTTGATGAAATCAATGAAAGGTAAGTCTTAAGGGCAAGGGCAAGGGCAAAGCAAAGAAGTGTTCTGATGCTAGCCAGCATCCCAAGCCGTCTTCAACCTCAAGGCACATGGGGAAAGGGTGTATGAGGGAATTGCCCTCTATATCTGGAAGAACAAAAGAAGATGAAGGAGGGGATGGAGATCTCCACCTAAGGTATCATGAAATGAACCACTTCTTTATCTGAGGTATATGATACCAAGATATGGATATGTCATATATGATATGCAATATCCACAAAGAAGTGATTGCCTTTGTGAAAGAACCAAGAAAGGAGTACCCATCATTGGAGCAAGTGTTGCTTCCATATATAGGAGTACCTTTCAGTTTATTTTAGCCTAAAGGGCACGAAATAGAGTTGATAACTGCTATTTCATATTTGCCAATAGATAGAAACACTTTATTTTTGCATATTTTATGACAATGATGGAAATTAATAAAGAGATGTTTCAATATGATCTTTGTGGCAATGCCTTGTTTATCTTGTGGTATTTGATATGCATAAGATAAAATGATACCTAAAAGTTATAGATAACTCAAACAATCAAATTAGCATCAATCATGAGAAATTCATTTCTAGTTTCCATGTGATGGATAAATCTAGACTCTTTTGGTTAGAGAACCAGTAAGAGACATGAATATCTTGGACATGATTAATCAATCTTCACTAAAGGTAATGGGAGAATGATTATCCTATTAGGTATGATACATGTGATACATACCTATTGGAACAAATGGTAATACTTCAAATGGTGTTTAGAGAAATACTAATATGAATATCTTGAAGTGTTCAAGATTATCATAGATGAAGTGCAAATTTGGTAAAGTGTTAATTCTTGATGAGATCAATGAATGAAATACTTGGACCAAATGTTTGAGATCCTTATTAGTGATTATGATAGTGTATCATAGTGAACTCATGATTAAGGCATGGTGATGTCTAAATCAAGAAGGAGTCATACTCTAAGGAGTTAGAGGATGATTATCAAATAACTAAATTCTTCTTAAATAAAGAATGCACTTCACTAATAAAAGAAATTAAGAATCACAAGGGTTGTGAGTTCTTATATCCTTAACAGATACACCTCAATTATCTATGTGATGAGTTGTTCATGTGATGAGTCAACTATCCAGATGAATATGAGGAACCGAATCTTGAGTTATGGTTTATGACCACTACATCCTAAATGACATCCATGTGAACAATAAGGTATGACCTTGATGGTAGCACCCATTGGAATGAAATCCATAAGTGCAAATGAGTCTTAAGTGTTAAGACACATGGATAACATTTTGAGAAGGATGATGCTTGTTGATTGCAACTTAATGACTAAGACATTTGGCATATGGATACTAAAACCACATTCCTATGAGGAATAAAACAAGGATGTGTACGTGACACAACCTATAAGGTTTATGAGTTCACTAATGCAAATGAAGTCTATAAGTTACAATGGACTAATCAATGTGATTGATTGAGTACAAGCAACTCAGAATTGGATCTTTACTTTGATGATATAGTCAAAGGGTTTGACTGATATGTCAAAGATAAAGAAGGGATCTGTGATTTAGTGGGAGTGTGTTCACATTCCACGTGTTGATGTGAAATGGAAGTGTTCTAGAATGGAAATCCAAAAGTGGAAATTATCTTAAAGGAAGATAAAGATGTTTCCTATATGATAGGAATAGAGATCAATAGAGATAGTTCTCGAAAACCTCTTGACCTGAAAAGAGAAAGCATACATTGGCAATCTGTACTGAAGGGTTCAGTATGCACAGATTCAGTGGGAGAAAACTTGTCCATGTTACATGGAGTTAGTATCCCAAGGCCAAGTGTCCAATTATTATGAAGAATGGGAACACTAAGAATAGATGTGGATCTATCATGTATGTAATCATCCCATTATCTTGCATGGCAAGAACAAAATGCATTCATCATCTTGTATGTATGACATGGCAATAAGATGTGCTCATCCTGATAACTCGTATGTGAGACATGACGAGTGGATGTCTGTCTACTTCCAGTAAGGGTTATTGGAATACCATGAGAACTTGATAAGTACTTGAGAATTACTAGTTCTATGGAGATAAGAAAGAGTTCAATGTAAAGAGTTATATTGATGCGAACTAATGAAAGGACATAAAATTAATCGCAAAATTATATATAGGATATATAAAAGTGAAAGTTTGTTGATAATTGGAAGTGTTCCAATAAAACCATTTAAAAGGAAATGTCGAGTATCTATGCATTAGAGAACAGCAGTGGATACTATATGGATCTAGAAGTTCATGAGATGAACTTATAGATATTCTACTCATTGATGACAAGTATGGAATCCTTGATCATGCAATGTGGCTAAAGGTTAGCAAAGGAATAGTAGATCGCATATTACGGCAACTCCATCTCATACGTGTGACGTACAACGAAGAGATGTGAGACATGCAATTTATACTGACTTTGGCAAGGTGTTGCCATAACTCAGTATGATCACACTAGAGCAGAGTAACATGTGGGACATGTTTGAAGATCACTATGAATATGATTCAAGGGTGATTGGCTCGCAGTGCAAGTGGGAGTCTGTTGGTATGTATGCCCTGAGAGCCAATCATGGGATGATTGGTGGGATACATTAAGATTGATTTTATAAACATCAAAGGCAAGCTTACAATTCTTTCTGGTTCAGTCATATGAGATAGTGATAGAATAGATTGAATGTCTAGAGAATGATAGTACTCAATGACGTATGCTTTCAGGTTGAGGACCTGAACAATGAGATTATACGGATGCTAAGAGTTTGTACATTCTTGTTATGTCCCTAGTCAGATGTCATTGTGGAAGGTAGATAGATAGCAATGACACACAAGACTAGATTGTGATGTTGGTTGATGACAAAATCTCATTAGTCATGATATAGAGATATCAAACCAAACAAATAGGTACTTGTTAGAGAACAAGTGTACTGGACAGACCCATCGTGAGTTTGACACATGGAACCATGACATGGTAGTCATAGTAAGTACTCATAGTGATGGTGGTGAGTGTGATTCTTTGACCTAAAATCACTACACTCAACACATGTCGTTGGGTACACTTTGACATCATCAAACGCAATCCTAAAACATGGGTTGTTATAAAGGTGATGATTGGGTGGCTTTGACACATGGGGCTTTTGAGGGGTGAGTGATAGATATGGGATTTGTCCCTCCTGAGGGAGTTTGATATCCATGGCCACTTGATAAGTAGGATTGAGAAAGGCATGCATGCATGTGTGAATCAGTATGTGATATTGATGTCATACATATCTCTTCCAATCTACTCTGAGATCAAGAAAGTGAATGAATGTTGACAGGATGATTGTTCCATGCCTCGAGTTCATTCGGGATATCAATGACAAAGGAATTATACATTCACTGTAACACCATTCACGGATTGTAGGATTGAAAGTTGTTCTCCAACTTTTTTATTTCACTTAGGTAGCACGGATGTGTGACTAGGCACCGCTCTTTGCTTGTGAAGTCATAAGTGTTATGGACTTTCACTGCCAACGTGAAATGGATCTGCAGGGTCACACACATAGGATTTAACCTGGAAGAGGAGTTTTGTCCACAAACAATGTTTAGATTGATTACTAAAGGAGTTTAGTAGTTCAATTAAACACTCAATCAATTGATAGCTCAGTATCAGAATGTTTAAGGTGTTGGACACATTGATTGGAGTATCGGATTGATTGAAACTACAATTGACTGATTTTGCACAATCTGCACTCCCAACCGATTGGCTCATGTGATGAACCGATCGGCTGAGCTTGGTGAACCGATCGTCTCATATGGTGAGTCGATCGGCTGATGGACAGGGTGAAACAATCGCTTCAAGTGTTGAAATGATCGGTTCAACTGGTCCAACCGAGAAAGTTGGGAAAGTCAAGTTGGTGAGAAATTTCTTTTCGTTTCACTTGCCCAATTTGATTGGAACAAGGATTGGTATTAGGTGCCAATTAGAAACAAAAGGAGGAAAAGTCAATCGGGAACTGACCAGGACCACGAACCGACCGGTTCATAAGTGAACCGACCGTTTCATGGGTCCCAACCGATCGGTTGAGGTGTCAACCGACCAGCTCAGGTCCCCAACCGACCGTTTTCGAAATGAAACGATCAGTTCAGGTTGTGAAGTTGGTTGTTTTTGTGGAAAATCTCGAACCCTTCTACTCCTGCTTTAGTCCCACATTTCCCGGGATAGAGAACCCTGTCCCATGACCCTCCTATATATATAGGGGTATTGGGGGCTTCTCAAAGTACAACTCAGTGCAACCAGTTGCTCTATAAAGTTGTCGTTCTCTCTGGTTTTGGTAACCGAGAGAGCCCGAGCAAGTGCTACCCGATAAGGGAGGCACATCAAGGGAAAGACAACTGTAGAAAGCGACTGGTGATAGGAGAGTGTGTCAGGGACTAGTACGCTGACAGGAGGGTGCGATTCCTTCCAATTCCTTGTGGGATAAGGAGATTAGAGTTTCAGGTGGTCCGTGTGGACTACTTCAGAGGCGGGAGATTTCTACCGCTCGGGGGACAACTGTCAATCCTGATAGTCCTGGTGAGACCAGGAGCCGTCAGTCCCGGTGCGACCAGGAGATGCACAAACACCGTCCAAGACCAGAGGTGAAGACCGCGTAAGCCGTGAGGTATTGTCGCCGACCAAGCCTCGGGACAAGGTATGATTCCACAACCATCCTTTCCTATTGTATAGACGTTGACGCGTTTCCTTGTTCTGGGTATGGGGAGGAGAAAATTTTTTGTTTCCGCTGCCTTCTCTGATTCCCCTAAAACCCAACAATAATTTTATGGGTGTATATTTTTGTTGTGCAAATGATTTGTTTGGATTCTTTTCTATTATGGTGTAATGATTGATAGAAAAGGTAAAGTCAAATGAAATATGATACATTCTTAGTGGTACATGGTGTCAAGATAAAATTTTTAATAATATTTTTACAATATGTATATTTTTTGAATTTTTATAGCTCAGTGGAGAAGGCCCGGGCTCTCCAGAGTAGGGACCCAGGTTTGAATCCCTGGTTGTGCAGCTTCAGTGATCCTTGGTCCCATCATGCACATTGGCATCTACGTGAGTTTACCTTGAGGGCCCCGATGTGCGGGTAGTTGGGGAAAGTTGGGGGTTTACACTGCCAAGGGGTCACAATCGCCGTGCTTCTTCGAGGGTGGTTCCCACATCATCCAAAAAAAATGTTTGTTAAAAATAATGTAAATTGTGTATTATTATTGAGTTAACACTTAAAATTATACTTCTATTCACAATTCGTACTTCTAAATTATAAAATTATTTCATCATAATGTCAAAGATAATAGGTTTTGATATTTTCTAAATTTTCAACACAATATATAAATAAGTCTATAACTATATTTATAAATTAGTGATCCATAAATTTTCATAATATTTATTAGTTTATTAAGTAAAATTATTGAATAAGTTTAACACATCATAAGTATCTTCGTTTAACTTTAAATTATTGTAGAATTGTTTTCTTAATTATATATATAATAATAATTATTATTATTATTATTTTCACGTAATACTATTTATATATTCAATTTTCTTAAATTTATGTTACTTTTTGATTTCTTGACTCGTCAAACTCATCAAATTACTTGTGTGATCTTAAAAAATAAATAATAATCCACAAACTTAATATTGAACATTAAATTTATGTGGTTTTTCTAAAATGACCTATATTTATGGGGAATAAATTTAGGAAATGATTGATCTTATACAAAAAATAAATCTTTTCATTGTCACTTGCTGCCATTTTAAACTCATTCTAAATGTAACAAGTCCTAAACATATGTAGAATGTTATAGTATACATAATCATATGCAATAATAGATATACACAGACGATTATTTTTATCACATCTAAAAGTAATTACTCCACAACATGGTGAGCTATGTCTTTAACCTCTTTTTTATTTATATGAGGTACATCTATCTTCCTCTATGGATCTAAGTAAATAGGTAAATAACATGTTGACACTCCATTTTTCCCATGCTGATAATTAAAGTTGTATTTACTTTTTATGTAAAGTAAAAATAATATCAATGTCACATAAATACTTAACATTATCTTTATATGTACCCCCTTCATCAGGGGTTGGCTGACCGCCACCATCCCTATGTGATAGCATAGTAGAGTAATTAATTAGCAATCACGTTCAAAACCTCTTCATTCCCCCTTCCCTTTTTTCCTCTTCTCCCCTCTGACTGTAACTACACACCACAAATGTCTCTCCTATTTTATTTTATTCCTCTTTTCATAATAAATCACGTTACAAATGAGCTAGCAATTCACATTTGGCATCTAAATAATGCTTTACGAATAGGTTTACAAGGTCATCAGTTACATCCCCACTTTATTCTTTGTTTTGTATATTATTTCATGGTTTTTAAAATGTGTCATTGTCTTTCACTTTTCAACTTTTTTAGTAAACATCATAAATTTATATAAAATAAAAATTTTTAAACTTCACAGAATGTAATAAATAGTTTACTATTTTTTTTACCATATAGCCACATTCTACAAATTAATACAATGCACATTTCAAATATTGTTGACTACTGCTTCCCATGTCTTATTAATTTTTATTCTTTTACTGCATCTAAATTATCTTTCCTAAATTATATTTCCCACTATCTCTGCTGAGAAAATTGACTCAAAGTGGAATTGGGTTGTCCTCTTGAATATATTACATGTAGACCATCCTAAAGGTCAACGTACCTAAGGAAACATTTAACAATGTTAACTATATATGTAATGTTCTATATGTAAGGTTGATGTCACATTTTATCTCTCTTGGTTGAATAAACCTAGTGATTCAAGAGAAAATATGTTAGAATACTCTTGAACCATTATCATATTAAAATGTTATTTCAGTTTATCTCATATTTATTTTAACCAGTATCCAAAGCAGCTGACAACATATATTATAGGTATTATGTGTTGAAGTACATGAACGACGTCATTGATGCAAGAATTACAAATATTCCTAAATTTGTAAGCTACTTATCATTATTTCTTTTAGTTTGTTTAAATTTCTAAATACATTGAATAAATGACAATGTGATGATATATTTGACATATGATTGCAATATTATTTGAAGTGTATTGTTTGTTTCTTCAACCAAGAAGAGATCGATGAGGTTTGAAATAAGTGGGTGATGTGTGTTCTTGAGCACACAATCGATTATGTGCAATAGGCAGAGACATCTATTCTTTAGCATAGACCAATGTGTGAAATCTTTGTAGTTAATTTTCAATTTGATTCTAGAATTTGTTCTCACTACTTAGTGTTATTGAATCATTGTATGGATGATTGATTATTTATTAAGTGCAATTTTTTTGAAGGTTTGGTGGAAGTTTGTTCAATTATGTGCTTGTTTGTGAAATGAAAAAAAGTATAATTTAATATATATTATAAAATTTTAAAATATTATTATTTGATCAATAAAATTGGTTTGATATGTTCAAACTCTAATCAAATACAATAGTTAATGATACATTATAAAAGGTGTGATACTACAACAAACAACACATGTTGTGTTATCCACCCCTATTACAATGGGTGTGTCTAGAAAATGGACCCTATTACAACATGTGTGTCTAATGAACTACTACATGCACCACATGTTGTATAAAATGCATATATTACAATAGGAACACCACATGTTGTATAAACACCCCTATTAAAAAGGGTGTATTATCAAAAGACAACATGCTTCAAGTGTTGTACATACATAAATATTACAACGTGTGCATTGCATGTTTTAAAAAACACCCCTATTACATCGGGTGTGTTTAGTGAAAGACAACATGCTTCAACCATTGTATAACATATATTACAACAGGTGGACCACATGTTGTAAAAAAAATCTTATTAAAATGGGTGTGTTTAGTAAAAGACAATATGATTCAACTGTTGTATAATATATATTACAACAGGTGCACCACATGTTGTATAAAATACCCATATTACAATGGGCCATACATTGAAAGACAACATGTTGTATAAAATATACATATTACAACATGTTCATCACATGTTGTATAAAGCACCCCCATAAGACCACACGATCTAATACAACGGTTAACACCTGTTGTAAAATGGATAAATGAATTGTTGTAAAAAACATTCTCTATAGTAGTTCTAGGAACAAAGTCTCTGCCAGGTCATAAGACTCATTCATATAGTTCCTCCATAGCATCATTATCTCATCATGCCTCATAAAAGCTCATAATCACATCTTTGTCTCACATTAGAGATGACATATCAACCATAACATATGATGTTCATTCAACCTGTAACAGTAGGGTTACACAAAAAGGATAGAAAGATCATCATTACATGCTAATCACTTCATGCAAGATAAGTGTTACATCATGTACTCATAACTAGGGTTAGAGTTTCTCATATTAAACTTCATATCATACCCTATATTACATTATTCCCACATCCTTGGAACATATAGACCAAACATCATCAACCATCAAGTCAACCAACCAAGGATCACGAAAATAAACAATTGTAGCTACCACCCATGTGTAGTGACCACTAGGGTTACACCATGTGTAGTGACAACTAGGGTTACACCATGGGAGTTAGGCCCTTGTAGCAACCAACCAAGATGAACAATATGTAGAGACCACAAGAGAAACTAAGTTTAATGTTTGTTGCAACCAAACCATCATGACCTAGCGACCATCCATCAAATTAAAGCCATCCTATGTAGCAACCACCCTCAACACCTTAGGCATTGTGACCGCAACTAAAATCATCCAAAAGTAGTGTCCTCAAGAGGGTACTCCATATGTAGTAAATACAACATACTTCAATCATCACATAATGGCCAATACAATAGAGAAAAATGCAGCGTCCATGAAAGGATAACAAACCATAGCGACCATCATGCAAATGTAGCGACCAAACCAGGTCATGAAGCATAGAGACCACAAGGAAGTACTCCACATGTAGATACCATCATAAGAAGCTCATGTGTAATGACCAAGTTTGTTATGGTTATAATTATCACGACCAATCAAACCCAAACCAATACCCATCATGGATCATAGCGACCCTAAGCAGCAGAGAAACATGCAAGCAAGATAACATGCCAAAATAGTAGAGGAGAAAGAGTTATATAACCTTGAGTTGAAGATAAACTCCCAATCAAGAGAAGAATTATCATGACCAATCAAAAAGAAACTATTGATCATCTACTGTTTGAATGCCCGAAAATGAAGCTAGTCTGGAATAGACATCCCTTGAAACAAAAGATTGAAGCATCGTCTCATATGGCACTCAAGGAGAGATTACAGTTCCTGGTGGACAACTTGAGCTTGGAGGAGTTGGATGCTGCTGCAGCGGTCTGGTGGGGATTGTGGACATGGAGAAACAAAGTCGTATTTGACCCAGAGGCGCCGCAACGTGATTTTCTGATCAGTAGGTATGCCGGAATCATGGCTGAATACAAGGTAGTGACGCTTATGCAGTCTGATGCTGCGACCCCTACCGGAGAACAAAGGCTACAGACATGGAAGAAATCGGATGGGGGCTTCCTTAAAATGAATACTGACGTGGCTATGGGTAAGCATGGAAGGATGGGAATAGGGGACATCATTCGAGACTATAATGGAAAGGCAGTAGAGATCATCTCAGTACAGAGAATGTTTTCCAGTTCGATTGAAATGGGGGAAGCTCATGCCCTCCTTCACTACATTCAGACAGTGAGATTGCATGCACACAACCACTTGGTGTGCGAAATGGACACTCAGATCCTATTCAACGCTCTTGCTGGTAACTCCAGTGACCCAGATCACTTAGGCCTCTTAGTTGACGATATTCTCCATGTCGCCTCTTCTTTTACTGTTGTTTCTTTTTCCTTCGTTAATAGGTCATGTAATAAGGTGGCTCACTCCATTGCTACTTTGGCGAGGGAGGGCACCTTAATTAGGAGATCAGCAGGGGACTGCATCCCTCCACTAATTGAGAACCTCATTTTGTCTGATGCTGGTGTTTAAATGATAGTTTGGCTTTTCCCTCAAAAAAAAACTCCCAATTCACAAAGCTCCAATAGAGAGAAGAAATGCCAAGCTTGGATCAACTCCAAATCCAAGCAAGATCACCTCAAGATAACAACAGCAAATTAAGGTCAAAGAAAACCCAAACAGAAGAGGGTACAAACCCTAGGCCGAAAATGAAAGAGAAAGATGATATCTTCATATTGTACTATCATGGTATAACCATGGATTCGACCTCTGTTGGAGAGAAGTTCCTCAAGAAATCCACCGTGGAGAAGTTCAAGGAAAAAAAGATCAAGGAGATTAAACCACTTACCAATCTCAAGGATAACCAAAGGATCAAACAAAGGAGAGATTATCAACCCCACATCACAACATGCAAGAGTTCAACCTCCTTCTTCAAGCTATAGAACTTCCACTTGCACCACCAAGCTCAAGGGCTGACTCCAAGAAAGAAGAGAGATAGAAGAGAGAACTAAAAGGTTTACTTGTAGGAAAAGAAGAGGTACATAAGGGTGATGAGGTGTCAAGATAATAGAGTCTCTAAGGACACATGTCCCTCCAAAGTTTGTCCATACAAGCACTCAAGCTATGCATGCAAGAAAGAACATTAAAACCTACATCATGTAGCGACCACTTGCTCCACTACTACCTTTAGGTTGAAACAGAAACAAGGGTTTACCTAGTAAAGACTACTACTCATGGCACCCAAAACAACTGGTCACTACAAGCCAACCAAATAACAAGGTGTATCAGTCACAACACTCATAAAACACATCAGAGCTACAAAGCCAACATCAACATGGTCGACACAACCATCAACCCATGCAAACCCTAGCATCAACACACATGATTCCACCTCATCAACCAAGGTCTAAAAAGGTGCCCCTATGCATCATTCTCTCTCTCATGATGCTAAAACACAAGAGGCTCTTCCAACATGTGTTAAATTAAAAGATAAACCCTCAACATGGGCAAATTGCAACTTGGTCCAAAAAAACACATATATGGTATAACAAGCTCAACATCGACCTACTTGGACCAAACTGAAAATGTAAACATGTCTCGTGTTATTAAGGCACACATCATGATTGGATTAAGGTTTAAACATTTTATTATGCAAAGCAAGAAAGATCAAGCACTAAGCTAGGTCAGGGGTCTTACATATGTTGTTAGATATTCATGTTGATATATATACTCATGTTGATAGATATGTTATACTGCTAGAGTTGCTTATGATGTTAACTATGCTTATGCTGCTAGATTTTCTTATAAAGTTAGCTATGCTTATGTTGTTATACTTACTTATGGTGTTAGATATTCTTATGCTGCTAGCAATGTATATGATGATAGTCAGACTTATAATGATAGTTTTCTATATTCCCTTATATACCTTGTTAACCATGCATGTTGTTATGCTTATCTAATTAATTTGCTTGACCTACTTAACTATTTAATTAAATACTTATTGTAATCAATAAGCATTGTTGAGAGTTATATCTCTCCCTAGGACATGGGTCTCACCTCGTGGGTCACCACATCTTAATAGGTTATCGGTAGCAACGGAAGCAGACTCATTACAGTGAGGAGGAGATATGGTGATGGACCTTATATAAGGTTGTTTAGATGTCTGATACGTCCTATATTCATCCTTGTACTCTCAAGTCTGGGTGGGAAAGTTTGCATATGATGTTTAATAGACTCGAGCCTATGATAGTATTCTGATGCTTCCACATGTGGATAATGTTCTTATATATATATATATATATATATATATATATATATATATATATATATATATATATATATATATGTGTGTGTGTGTGTGTGTGTGTGTGTGTGTGAGTGTGTGTGAGTGTGTGTGTGTCTGTGTTGTGGTTGAGACCACAAAATAATCATAAAAGATTCTTGGTATGATACTTGAATACAAGCAAGATGTTGGGCTTTTATGTAAATGTTCTGATTATGTTGGAACGTTTAATCAGTTTTAATTATCCCTTTCATCTTCTATGTGGTTAAGTAGTGATAAAAAATGATTTTAGTTTGGAGTAATCTCATTTAGCATGATAGGTTCTCACACAACCGCTAGTGAATTCAACTTGCAAGTGTTTCAACTTTGATGGTGATTGTATATAACTCATTTTTAGAATCTATACATGCTACACTTGTACAACACAATGTTAGACCTATCAAACGGGTGGGTTCAGTTGGATTTGGTTCAAGTCATTACGGGTTTGGGTCTCATGAGTGTGGGTCAAAAACTACCTAATTTTAAACAGGTCATAAAAAACTTTATAACACAATGTTAGACCTATCAAACAGGTGGGTTTGGGTGGGTTGGGTTCAAATCATTGTGGGTTTCGTTATTACGAATGAGGATCAAAAACTACCTACTTTTAAATGGGTCATCAAAAACTATACCCAAACCCAACCCATCAGGTCATGGGTCGACGCATGGATACCCATATAACATGCAGTAAATTTCAAAGTTCTTGTTATAAATAACAAAAATATAAGTTTCATTGTATTTTTTGCCATGCGGCTCTCTTTTTATGTGTAACACAAACTACAATATTTGGTTTATTACATATCATGTCAATCATGATATAAAATTACATTTATTGTTGTAAATTAGTGTTTATAACACCAAAACAAATACTCAATTATTATGTCTCAAAGTCAAATATAAAATTAGAACAATTTATCGACGCATGCACAAACAAAAAGGCTACTATATACAAAGGTAAGAACAAATTAGGATGGCATTATCATTTCTATCAGCATAAAGTAGAAATTTTTTTTATTACATATACATAAATGTTTGCAAGACAAATACAAATAAGAATGTTCATAAATATATATACATGCAAGTCTGGGTATGTCAAATACATATTTCATGTAAGTACAAAACAATACATATTCAAATGGTCATTTATTATATAATTATATCCTCAAATTCTCAAGAACACACATCTACAAAATTTTATGTTTAATTTGTATTCTATTTATGGTCACCCCGTGGGTGAACACACAAAAGAAAGCTATTATAATAAAAAGATAAGAACAAATTAGGTTGATATTGTAACATATCGAAACTTGGACATATCATCTTTTTATCCTTTCCCCATGCTTTTCCTTTCTTTTCTATCTTCTTTTGCTTTGACCTTTAATTTGTGGAAATGATAGTGTTTTGGTGAACATTTGTTCATTATTATTGCCAACATATGAGTTTATGCACAAATACCTCAATAAATCATTTTAATATGGGTTTAATATGCAAATTTACCATTTAAGTGGAATAATGATAAAATAAATTCGTTCTAGATCCTATCTTTGCCTTTTGGAGTAAGGAAGAGAAAAAGGAATGAATAATGATTCTTTAAACATGATAATATGATGTTGAATTATTTAATATGTGAAATAGAGATAATATTGGATAATGGACTAAAATTCATAAAAGGAAGACTAGTTGGTTAAAGATAAGTTGAGATTCATTTTTATTGCATTTGGTTTGGCTTGGAGGCCAAGTTTCATAATTTTGGAATAATATTAACCATATCTCTTTTATTTTGAAAAGAAAAGGTGAGTTTTCCTCAAAATATGAAATAAAATACTTAATGACTCCAGAAGTGGAAAATAATCTTGGATTCGTAATCTACACCTTAAAATATGCCTTTGGGTGAATTTTCACTCAATGTTGAGAATATTTGATTAAAAGATGTAATAAGGAGAGAGAAAGTGTGTAGAACCTTTAAAATGTTAAATAAATATACAAACAATTTCAACATGTAAAATTGATGGCAAATTAGTATCCAAGGCACTTAATATGACTTTTGGGTGAAGTTCAATCAAATTTGGAGAATCTAATAACCATTAATGATGGAGGAAAGAGAAAATAAGTTTTGATTTGTTTAACACATCAAAAGTTCTCAAAAGGCAAATCTAATTACTTATTTGGATTCCTCATGTCCAAAAAAGCTAAGTGCCAAATTTCATTAAAAATGGAGGTTGTTTGTACCCTTTTTAGAAGAGAGAGAAATAATTACATATTTAATTTATTTATTTTTTCAAATTCATTTAGGAATGCATTTAAATGTATTACACGCCTCTATGATTTTGTGTCGCTTTCTGACCGTTGGATCTCAAATCTGATGGCTCTGAAGTCATCTTCTATCTCGGTCCCAATAAGGAAACACGATGTACGGTAACACCTTCTCTATAGATTATTTTTCTCTCTCACTACTGCACGGTTTTGCATGATATTACCCCCATCGTGATCGGGAGACGATTCTGAGTCTTCCAACCCCTATTTTCCCTATATTTTTCTTTGCTAATCAAAAGGCCCTAATTTGTATCTCCTCATCCTTGATTCCCAAATACACTACACCTAACCCCATATATATATGGATCTGTAGCATCCTCGTCCTCTCCAGAACAAAGTGCCAGGAACAATTCACCCAAAGACCCAGCCATATTGCTCGACCTACTTTGTCTTCCTCAAGCTGATCTTGAATGGAGAACTCTTTGTTGCAAGATTATACATCCAATTGGTTTCTTCCGAACCTTCACAGTAACCTCCCTGGCCTCCTCGGTGCTTTGGTTTCGTATGGTTTGTCCTAGGTTGATCTACCCTAGCCGGTCGACAGCGGATCGCCATGAGCTTCTTTGACAAATGGCATTAGGTTTTGCCACTACACAGGAAGGACACGATCAAGTTTGTTCAACAGTGGTGAATCTTTCAGCATCTTTAGAATTCATTTGTCCATGGTAAATCCTCAATTCACCCTTATACCCCCTGCGATGTTGTTTCCATATTTTGACTTGAACGACCAGGTTTATGTCATTGTGAGTTTGGTTTCTTTTCATTTGCCTCTGTTACAGCCTCATGTAGTTGCTCGGATCTAGCCCAAGGCTTGAGGGCATGTGATGTTGAGCATAGCTAAGAAACTCAAAGTCGTGTTTCCATTCATGGCACAGGCTTTTGAAGGGGGAGACAATCCCTTCGAGACATTTACTTGCCTACCATTTCATGTTTATGTGTTTTATTTCTCCCAGCAAGGGGCAATGTCATCCTTTCGCCCTTCTCGCTTTGTTTTTGCAATGGTGAGATTTTGCTGAGTTGTCTGGTGGGCCTACACTAGGTGGCAAAGTCCCATTGGGCCAACTAAGAAAAATCTTGAGCGTTGACCAGACTTTCTCTACTGAAAAAGATTTTAGTATTTTCTGATTGATTCATTTTGAAAAAATCATAACTTTTGCTTTGGTTGTCCAAAAATTAAAAATAAATATGTTTTGGAATCATAAAAATATGATTTTTCTAATAAAAATAATTTTAAGGCTTGCGTTTGAGTTTTTTTTAAAGGTGTTTTCTAAAAATGAATTTAATACATAAAAATCACCAAAAATACACTTTAATCGTCATAACTCCAAAATAGAAAAAATATATGTTTTCTTAATCAATAGAACCTAATAAGATGAATGGTGATGTTTTTAGAGTCTAAATAGGATTTTTGTTCAACAAGTCAAAAACTAGGGTTTTCTTTACTTTAATACATGTGCAAAACCGTAACACATGGTTATACATTGAAAATAGAAAAAGTAGGCTTTGGACTAAATTAAAGTAGTGAAAGAGAATAATTGGATTTCATTAAGAAAGGTATGTTCTTTTCTTACACCTAAGTTGTTAATAATTGCAAACCCTAGCCTAGTTTCCCTAATGAGGCACTTATGAAATCCTAATTTCTCTTTTTTTAATTCTTTTGCTATATTTGCCACAAAATCAGTTTTGTTATTTATTTCTTGGGTCCTGTACCCCACTTCCATGTTTCTACTATTTGATGTTATACTGGCCATAGTTCTTTAGCATGTTGATTTTATTAGACTATTCAACTAGTGTAGTGGTACTTTGTACAACCACCCATAGATAGGGCATGTGTAAATTTTCCAAGGGGAAGGTGTTACTCTTCCCAATATAAAATATTTGATAGGTGATTGGAATGTGTTACTCTCCCTCACCTATTTGGTTGAGGTCCTGTAGGTGCCTCGACCCTACATAGTTTAGGTAGTCAATATTAATCATACATGCACACGTTTACTATTTTTGTTATGGCAAACATCTATTTACTTATGCCTCATACTTTTGACCATCTTCATCTTATGATAAAGTCTTAGCCTTTATTTCCATGTTGTTTCTTATCTTTTGTTGTTGTTCATTATCTCTGACACATACCTTACTTCTTTCTTTTTTTGGGTTCTTTCCCAACCACCTAGGGTTTGATCAAGGAGTTGAGCAAGGCCTGGGATCAGAGTTGTGCAATAGGAGCATGGAGGACCATTCTAGGAATGGGATAAGAAGTACATGGCTTAGTATGGACCTATCTCATGAAGTTGTCTCTTGGAGACAAAGTTGGTGTAGTTTAGATTTCCCTCTATCTAGTTCCTTTTTTTGTTGTAAACCCTTTATGGGAGATATGATGTAATTTTGTAATCTTTGAAAAATTGAATATAGTCATGATTTTTATTCCACTACTATACACTTTGGTCTTTTGTATACCATTATATAAAGATTTGAAAATTTTACACTTGCATCAGCATACCTTTTCAATATGTTTGGGATAGATGTTTTATTTTTCAAATTTTTAGTAAAGGGGTGATTTCTCTCCCTTACAGTATGGTATTAGGGCCCATGGTAGTCAGAATCTGACTATTTCAATTTTGTCTCCCTGTTTAGAATTTTGCCTTACATAGTTTCCCATTTTAGTGACATGTTTGCCCTAGAGTTGATCTATAGATGATGAAAGGTTGATTGAGGATCCTATGACTTTCACATTAGAATCATGTTGATTAAACCCCCTAAAATATTTACCATTAAAAGATGTAAGTAACCATAGTAACTTGTGGTTGTTTATATTTGTCTTTAGGCAGCAACTAGGATATGAAGTTGAAAGCAAAGGTGTCTAGAAAGGATCAGGGTTCGAGGGCTGCCAAGATTTTCCTCTACGCCACTAGCTTGGTTTACGAGGACTCCCAGATCTGCATGATACATGTTTGGCCTGAGATGATATGGATTGTCTAAAATAGCATGCTTTTAGGCAATAGTAACCTTAGCCATCTTTGTTGGATATATTTGGAAACCTTATGTGGTGACCTAGTGTTGTGACTTGTTTTGAGGATGGATACCCAATATAGATCCCTTATCCCGCTTATGACCACATGTTTGGCCAGACTAACCCTAGAACCTAGGCTTTAAAGTTTGGTAAGCTATCAGAGTGCGCACCGGAAGTGTGATGGATGTATTACATGGTTTAGTTAGACTCACCCTTTTACCTATAGTTTAGTTTGCCTTTGTAGGTCAAACCTTTTAAGGGGTGGAGAGTAGTTGGTTGTTGTTGTTGGGTAGTTAGATTTCGAGGGAAAAATCCTTTTATGGGGGATGGAGCTCTTCTCCATAATGAGATCTAGCTATGTGAGTTTAGAAAACCTAACTCCATGATTAAGAGGTTAGTGCGCTTGAACCCTTAGAATTCACCAAACAAGCTATAGTTATAACTCAACATGCTTGTTTATATACTAATGAACATATAATGGTCATCTAGTGAATAGTTCATTTTGTTTGAACCCTAATAAATATTTAATGTACATAATATGAATAAGTGACATATTAATACTAATAATGGCTACATATGATTCTAACCATGTCATCAACCAATAAATCCTAATGTTATGATGAGCAAGATAAATGTCACCTAATCTTGGACTTAATGCATGCTAAGAAGGTACATGTAAAGTATAATGATCATGTTAACCTAAACCCTAAGTTGTAATAATCTAATCTTAATATATGCATCCTTGATAACTTTCATGATACATTAGTGGCATTAGGTGTCATCATCAGATAACATACTTTGATGCATTAAGTCAAGTTATCAACATGTGATGCATATCACTCTCTAATACACATCTAATTAATAACCTAATCATGTCTTGGTTTGTGAATCAAATCACAATGATGTAATATGTCCCATATTGTTCACTAAAATACAAATAATGACTTCAATATGGATAAAGAGTAATTGGATTCACACAAATGTGCATAATCAATAATAAGAAGTGAATAAATATGAATGAATAATGATGACATTAATGTGAGAAAGAAAGGTAATGAGATAATGTATATATGTTTAATGTAGGTGTAAGTAATTAATGTGACATTATTTGGATTAATTGTACACTTAATAACAAATTGGATAAAATGTCTTATTTCATGTAAATAATTTGATATAATTCATTATGAGGATAATGAAGTCTAATTTTAAATTATTAAGGATAATGATCAAGTATATTGAGATTAAAAGTAAACCCTAATTTTGCTAAAATTATTAATGAAATAAATAATAAATATATATAGGATTTAATGTGTAATAATGAAATATAACTCATTTGGCAACAAAGTGAATATGACATGACACTATGAATAGAATAATAATGATAATGCAATATCATAATAAATATAATGCCAATGAGATAAAAATATTAATAATGTTAAATCTCATAAAAGAAATCTTAATAGTGGAACCCTAGGTGATCCTTGAGAGCCTGGCCTATGAGGAGTTTCTAGTGAAAGTTTTTGTGGAAGTTTTCTGGTTTGGAGGAAACAAATTGCAGTTAGTGTTGAAATGTTGCACACTCACGCATCCCTCTTTGCTTATGATTTTTGGGACAAAATCCTTTTTAAGTGATGAAGTGTTGTAACATACCAAAACTTGGACATATTATCTTTTTGACCCTTTCCCTATGCTCTTCATTTCTTTTCTATCCTCATTATTATTGCCAACATATGGGTTTATGCACAAATACCTCAGAAAATATTTTTTAATAAGGGTCTAATATGAAAATTTACCACTTAAATGGAATAATGATAAAATAATTCGTTCTACATCCTTCCTTACCCTTTTGGAGAAACGAAGATAAAGAGGAATGAATAATGATGCTTTAAAAATGATAATGTGATGTTGAATTTTTTAATATGTGAAATAGAGGTAATATAGGATAATGGACTAAAATTCATAAAAGGAAGATAATTGGTTAAAGATAAGTTGAGATTCGTTTTTCTTGGGTCGGGTTTGGCTTGGAGGCCAAATTTCATAATTTTGGAATAATATTAACCATATTTCTTTTATTTTGAAAAGAAAAGGTGAGTTTTCCTCAAAATATGAAATAAAATACTTAATGACTCTAAAAGTGAAAAATAATATTGGATTCATAATCTATACATTTAAATATGCCTTTGGATGAATTTTCAATCAAGTTGGAGAATATTTGATTAAAAGGTGTAATCAAGAGAGAGAAAGTGTGTAGAACCTTCAAAATATTAAATAAATATACAAACAACTTCAACATGTAAACTTGATGGCAAATTTGTATCCAAGGCACTTAATGTGACTTGTGGGTGATGTTTCATCAAATTTCGAGAATCTTATAACCACCAATGATGGAGGAAAGAGAAAATAAGATTTGATTTATTTAACACATCAAAAGTTCTCAAAAGAAAAATCTAATTGCATATTTGGATTCTTCATGTCCAAAATAGGCTAAATGTCCAATTTCATTAAAAATGGTGTTGTTTGTACCCTTTTTGGAAGAGAGAGAAATAATTACATGTTTAATTTATCACTTTATTCGAATTCATTAGGGAATGCATTTAAATGTATCACACACCTCTATGATTCTGTGTCTCTTCTAGACTGTTGGATCTTGAAACTGATGGCTATGAATTTATCTTCTATCTCGATCCCAATAAGGAAACACAATGTATAATAACACCTTCTCTGTAGATGATTTTTCTCTCTCACTACTGCATGGTTTTGCACAATATTACCCCCATCGTGATTGAGAGACAATTTCAAGTCTTCCAACCCCTATTTTCCCTATATGTTTCTTGTCTAATTGAAAACCCCTATTTCATTTCTCCTCATCCTTGATACCCAGATATTCTACACCTAACTACACACATATATATTTGGCTCTATAGCATCGTCGTCCTCTCCAGAACAAAGTACCAGGATCAATTCACCTGAAGACCCTGCCATATTGCTCGACCTACTCCGTCTTCCTCGGGCTGCTCCTGAATGGAGAACTCTTTCTTGGAATCTTATCCATCCAATTGGTTTTGTATGAACCTTCACAGTATCCTCCCTATCCTCCTTAGTGCTTTGGTTTCATGTAGTTTGTCCTAGGTTTATCTACCCTAGCCAGTCGATGGCTGATTGCCAGGAGCTTCTTCGACAATTGACATCAGGTGTCGCCACCGCATGGGAAGGACATCACCAAGTTCGTTCGTTCGAAGGGGTGCATCTTTTGGCATCTTTAGAATTCTTTTGGTGATGTTAAATCCTTAATTCCTCCTTCTACCCCCTGCGGATGTTGTTTCCCTATTTCGACTTGAATGACCACGTTTATGTCATTGTGAGTAAGGTTTCTTTTCCTCTACCTCCATTATAGCCTCATGTAGTTTCTCGGATCTAGCCCAAGGGTTGAGGGCATGCGATGTTGAGCATATATAAGTAGCTCAAAGATGTGTTGCCATTTATGGCGTGGGCTTGCGAAGGGGGAGACAATCCCCTTGAGACATTTACTTTCCTACCCTTTCATGTTTCTGTGTTTTATTTCTCCCAGCAAGGGGCAATTTCATCCTTTCGTCCTTCTTGCTTAGTTTTTGCAACACAGAGATTTTTTTTGAGTTTTCTGGTGGTCCCGCACTAGGTGGCGAAGTTCCGTTGGACCAATTAAGCAAAAGCTTGACCGTTGACCGAACTTTCTCTGCTTACAAAGATTTTAGTGTTTTTTTATTGGTTCATTTTGCAAAAATCAAAACTTTTTCTCTGGTTGTCCAAAAATAAAAAATAAATATGTTTTGGAATCATAAAAATATGATCTTTCTAATAAAAATACTTTCGAGGCTTGGATTTGAGTTTTTTCGAAAGGTGTTTCCTAAAAATGAATTTAATACATAAAAATCACCAAAAATACACTTTAATCGTCATAACTCCAAAATAGAAAAAATTATATGTTTTCTTAATCAGGACAATCTAATAAGATCAATGGTGATGTTTTTAGAGTCTAAATTGGATTTTTTTTCAAAAAGTCCAAAACTATGGTTTTCTTTACTTTAATACATGTGTAAAACTATAACACATGGTTATACATTGAAATAGGAAAAGTGGGCTTTGGACTCAATTAAAGTAGTGAAAGAGAGTAATTGGATTTCATTACAAAAGGCATGTGCTTTCCTTACACCTAAGTTGGTAATAATTGCAAACCCTAACCTAGTTTCCCTAATGAGGTACTTATGAAACCCTAATTTCTGTTTTGTAAATTCTTTTACTATATTTGCCTCAAAATCAGTTTTGTTATTTATTACTTGGGTCTTGTACCTCACTGCCATGTTTCTACTATTTGATGCTTATACTTGCCATATTTCTTTAGCATGTTGATTTTATTAGACTGTTTAACTAGTGTAGTGGTACTTTTGTACAACTACCCATAGATAGAGCATGTGTAAATTTGCCCAGGGGAATGTGTTTCTCTCCCCAATATAAAATATTTGATAGGTAACTAGAATCTATTACTCTCCCTGACATATTTGGTTGAGGTCCGGTAGGTGCCTCGACCCTACTTAGTTTAGGTAGTCAATATTAATCATGCATGCACACTTTTCTATTTTTGTTATGGCAAGCATCTATTTACTTATGCCTCAAACTTTTGACCATCTTCATCTTATGATGAAATCTTAGCCTTTATTTTGATGTTGTTTCTTATCTTTTATCCTTTTTCATTATCTATGACGCATACCTTACTTCTTTCTTTTGTTGGGTGCTTTCCCAACCACCTCGGGTTTGATCAAGGAGTTGATCAAGGCCGAGGATTAGAGTTGTACAACAAGAGCATGGAGGACCATCCTAGGAATGGGATAAGGAGTATATGTCTTTAAGCATGTACCTATCTCATGAAGTTACCTCTTGGAGATAAAGTTAGTGTAGTTTAGATTTCCCTCTATCTAGATCCTTTTGTTGTTGTAAACCCTTTATGGGAGATATGATTGAATTTTGTAATCTTTTAAAAAATTGAATATAGTCATGACTTTTATTCTGTTGCTATACACTTTGGTCTTTTCTATACCATTATATAAAAATTTTAAGCATGTTTCAGCATACCTTTTGAGTATCTTTGGGGTAGATGTTTTATTTTTCAAATTTTTAGTAAAGGGGTAATTTTGCTCCCTTACAGATATTATCATGTCTATCAGCACAAAGTAGAAATGGTTGTTATTATTAAAAATACATAAATGTTTGTAAGGAGAACACAATGAAGAATGTTCATATTTATATATACACTTAAATTCAAGTGTTTTAAATACATATTAAATGTAAATATAAAACACTACATTTTTAAATGTTCATTAAGTACATAATTATATCCTAAATTTCTCAAAAGCACACATCTATAGAATTTAATGTTTAATTTCTATTCTATTTAAGTGGGTCACATGCGGGTTCCTATGGCTCAATCCTTGAGACCTGCCTAATAATTGGGTAGGGTCAGGTTTGACCCATAATTAAATGGGTGGACATAACTCCTACCCAAACTCGTATTAAGTAGGTCGACAATGGGTACCCATGGGTCAATGAACCATTTAGACAGGTCTATGTGAAAGTTAGGGATGATTATCTTGCAGTTATTGTGGGCCACTCATCATTGGATAAATACAACTTATAAATACATAAAAGTTGTACATAGAGTAAGTAGTCTATATGTATATATATATATATATGTGTGTGTGTGTGTGTGTATACCTTAATCCCAACTATGTTGGGGTCGGCTACATGAATCCTTCTTTTCCATTCAATTCTATCATAGGTCATATTCTAGTTGAGATGTAGAGATTCAAAATCTCTCTTTATAAGCTCTTCCCATGTTAATTTAGGCCTTCCTCTTCTTCTATGAATTATGCTTGCCTCAATAGGATTTCTTCATATAGGCACATTAGTCGGTTTGTGTTGCACATGTCCATACCATCTGAGACGTCTCTCATGCAACTTGTCGCCAATGCTCGACACCCCCACTTTATTCTTGATATAGTCATTTCTTAAATGATATTTTCTTGTCTTCCCACACATCCATCTCAACATACGCATTTCAGCCACGTTCATCTTGTCGAGTCCTTACTTCTTCACCGCCCAACATTCACTCACATAGAGCATGGCTCACCATATAATAGCTTTATAAAACTTGCTTTTAGTCTGAGAGGGATCTTCTGATCACATAATACTCCAGTTGCACTCCTCCATTTCAACCATCTTGCAGTGATCCTATGACAAATATTATTTTGGACATCCCCATCTATATGATTGATAGAGCCCAAGTAATGAAATTTATCACATTTTGGTATATCTACTCTGTCCAACTTGGCTCCACCATTCACACTGTGAGATTGGCTGAAATTGCAATGCATATACTCAATTTTGCTCCTACTAATCATCAATCCATTTTATTCCACTACCTTTCTCCAAAGTTCAACTTTATCATTCAAACCATCTTTAGTTTCATCAATCAATACAATATCATCAGCAAATAACATACACCAAGAAACATCATCCTGAACATTCTTTATCAACTCATCCATAACAAGAACAAATAGATATGGGTTGAGTGTGGATCCTTGGTGTACCCCCAACTGTGATGGGAAATGTTGGTGTATCTCCTCCAGGAGTCTTCACACTTGTAGTAGAGCTACCATACATGTCTTTAATCAAGTCAATGTATTGGATTGGCACACCTTTTTCCTTAAACCATCCACACCACTTATCTGGGTACTCAAACATAAGCTTTTTTCAAATCAATAAAAACCATATGAAGATCTCTTTTTCTTTCCCTATACTTCTCCATAAGCCTCCTTATCAGAAAAATAGCATCTATTTTTGATCTACCGGGAATAAAACCAAATTGGTTGTTTGATATATGTGTTATAGATCTTAGTGTGTGCTCAATAATCCTCTCCCAAAGCTTCATTGTGTAACTCATCAACTTGATACCTATGTAGTTTGTGCATCTCTGAACATCACCTTTTTCTTGTAAATGGGGACTATAGTACTATTTCTCCACTCATCCGACATCTTCTTTGTCTTCATTATCTTGTTAAATAAATTTTTTAACCACATAACTCCTCCATCCCCCATACTCTTCCATACATCAATGGGAATACAGTCTGGTCTGCATGCCTTTCTCATTTTCATATTTTTCAAGGCATTCTTGACCTCAAAATGTGAAACTCACTGTGTGTAATTGATATCTCTTGTATCCCTGTCACATGAGTCTCTAACATTATTTATAGTATCTCCATTGAAAATCTTATGGAAGTAATTTCTCCATTGGTTCTTGATGTCATCATCCTTTACCAGCACTCTACCATATTCGTTCTTGATGTATTTTAGTTGACTCAAGCCTCTTCCTTTCCTTTCTCTTATATGATCCATTTTATATATATCTTTTTCCCCTTCTCTAGTGTCCATCTTTTTATAAATATCATCAAAGTATCTAGAGGTTTCCTCCTGAACAAACTTTTTTGCTTCTTTCTTTACTTGCTTGTATCTCTAGAATGTTGCATCATCTCAAGATTTGGACCTATAGATCTCACTTTTCAGTTTAATAGCCTTTTGTATTTCATCATTCCACCACCAAGTCTCTTTTTGAGGAGGCCCACAACCTTTGCACTCCTCCAAAACCTCTCCAGAAATTTTTCTTGTGTGGGATCTCATGTTTTGCCACATAGTGTTGACATCAGACTAAGTTCCAGGTTCCCTCCTTGATGAGTTTATCATGAAAGGTCAATTTCTTTTCTCCTTTAAGATTCCACCACTTGACCCTGTTATCTTGATTTTTGTTATGCTTGTCTTTATTGATCTTCATTGTATATCCAAAACCACCAACCTATTTTAGGTGTGAGTTCTTCACCAGGAATCACTTTATAGACCTTGCATACTTTACGATCCTCCCGCCTTGTAAGGTGGTAATCAATTTGGCTGCAATTGTGGCCACGCTTGTAAGTAATCTTATGAGATTCTCTTTTCTTGAAATGGGTGTTTGCCAAAATCATATCATATGCAACTACAAAATCTAATATCTTCTCTCCTTCTCTATTTATGCTGCCATATCTAAAACCACCATGAACTCTCTCATATCCATCATTGCTACTCCCCACATGGCCATTTAAATCACTCCCAATAATGATCTTCTCCTCTGTCAGTATTCCTTGCATCAATTCATCCATGTTATCCCAAAAATCCTTCTTAGCCTCCTCGCTAAGACCAACTTGGGGGCCATAAGAGCTAATAATGTTAAAAATCTTTCCCCCAAGAATGACCTTGATATCTATGATTCTGTCACCCATCATAGTGATCTTGACAACATCATCCTTCAACATCATGTCATAGAAAGAGTGACAAAGTTTTTATGGATGGTTGTCAGCCTACCACCAACCCTCCTCCTTTACCCAGTCTTGGGACCAGCTACATTTGCACAAAATATGAAAACATAGGTGGAGTTATATATACATATGTATATACATATGTATATACATATATATAGTGACATAGTATGCATGAAATGAATGTGAGGGCTATCACACATATTCTACACTGAATGACATATATTAAACATTAACTTTCCCAAGATAGTGACAAGGATGAAAGTGGTGACATAATGTAGACAAATCAAAAATTGGAATTTTTAGGTCTAACACATTCGAACAATAGCAAAGTAGGTGTACATAACACAATCTGACTAACATAAACTAAAAATGAAAATCTAGACCAATGCACAAGGTTGAACTGCTCTTGTGGTTGTGACCTCAGATTATAATACATACATTGTAATCCAATATGAAGGAAAAGAAACTTGAGAGCTATACTACATATATTGTAATAAAGAAAATAATCCAAAGAACAACTATCCCAGGATAGTGAAGAAGATGAAAGGGATGGGAGAATGTTGTCAATCCTAAAATTTTGTCCTTTTGGGGTAAAACATTCAACTAAATGACATTAGTTGGACATAAAACAATCTAAAAAACATACACATAAAAGAAGAACTAGTCCTAGATTGGTGATCATGGGTCACTCATCATTGGAAAACCTTAAAAAAATATCAAGAAAAATAACTGAACACATTGTGATCAAGGTTATAATTGGTAGATCAGAACTTGTTGTGGTTTATAAACCAATATGGATGAAAACAAATCTGAGAGATATAATGCATACACTGTAATAAATAAGAGTCGTCAAAGAATAGCTATCCCATGATATTGAGTAATATCAAAGGGATGGGAAAATGTTGTAAACTCCAAAATTGTGTCCTTTCGGGATACCACATTAAATTAAATGACATTAGTTAAAATAATATGAGCAACACAAATAAAAAGGCTATACAATGCAATTTGACAAAAATAGACATGGATTGGGCATCTTAGACCAGTCATTATTGCAAAATCAAATGATAAGCCCATAATAGTTGAATATAGTGTTATATTTTCTTACTAAAATGGTAATCAAGATCATAAAAATAGTAAAACAAAATAATAAACCCAAAATGACATTAATGGACATAAAACAATATCACATGCCACACTAATAATTGGAATTCCCTGAAAAATGATCAATACAAAATAAGTGTGCATATAATTCTATATGCATACTCGAACTGTAATCAAGGTGAGAATCGATAGAGTAGAACCCATTGTGGTTTATAATCTAATGTGCATGAAAAATAATATGAAAGATATAATACATATATTATAATAAAGAATTGACATCATGAATAGCTATCCCGATACAATGAAGAAGTTGAAAGGGATGGTGGAATGTCGTAAACTCCAAAGTTATGTCATCTCGAGCTAAAACATTCAACTAAATGGCATTCATTGGACATAATAAAATCTAACAAAAACAAAAAAGTTATGCAACATAATCTTCCCAACACAAACCTGGACTAGGCATCTTTCGCCAATCATTATAGTAAAAGAAAATGATAAGCATATGAAAAATCAACATAGTATTATATTTTCATACGAAAATGTTAATCAAGATCACAAAAATAGTAAAACAAAATTATAAACACGAAATGATATTTTTTGGATATAAAACATTATGAACAAGACAAATAATATCATGGCTCTACAAGAAAACTAGCTAATTGTGAAGGTTGATTCCTTCACAAATATATGTTAATTTCTTCAAAAAAAAATCGGTTGAGGGGCATTCCTTCACAAAAAGTCCTACTCTAAAAGCCTCTTCACAAATACTTTGATGAGAGACTCTAGCCTTCACACATACTTTTTTGAAGGACTATTTGACCTTCACAAAAAGACTTCCCAGGCCTGCCAAATACATTTGTGAAGGCTATTTTCACAACTTTTAATGAGGTTATAGGGCCTTAACAAATACTTTTTGAAGGACTATTTGACCTTCACAAAAAGACTTCCCAGGCCTCCCAAATATCTTTGTGAAGGCTAATTTCACAACTTTCAATGAGGTTCTAGGGCTTTAACAAATATAATTAATTTTTGATGAATTACAATTGTGATGTACATTTTTTTTGTCAGTGAGGTTTTAACTTTCAAAAATATTATATTTCATGAAGCAATACATTTGTTGTGTCTATCAGGCACAAATGATATTTCAATAAACTAATTTAGTTAATAAGACACAAAAACCATAAAATATCACTCTTTTGAAACATTCCTTTTTATTTCACATAGAAAATTTGTTCATCACATAGGGGAGTACATGGGCCTTTTACCCTTAATCGATACAAATTTCAATATAAATATATATATACATTTTGATTTTATCACTCGTTTAGTCAATGACCATCTTCGAGAATGCTGAGAGGATGCTTAGTGGCTATGAACAAATTTCCTCTAGTAATCTTCAATGAGAAAATAATCTTTGCCATCTCCAACAAATTTCTTAGGTAATGATTCCAGTAATAGCCATCAAAGAATGTCTTAGATCCAACTTCTATGCATTCAACAAGATATCAATAATCTTTACTTTTTGCACCACCCTATCCAATCTTCTAGTCTTCCTTGTCCATCTAGAAGTAGCCCTTTCCATATATAAGAGTGCCTAAACATTGATAGCACACCAACAAACCTGCAACCACAGAACCAATTATAGTTATCAAGCAAAGTTTTTGCTACATAACTATCTTTTGACCATAAATAATGAACATAGACAATGTGAAGTGAAGTTATAACCATGTTTAGAATGTATAGTTGCACGCCACTCAGTGGTGGAGCTAGGATTTCTAGTTGAGGGGGGCACCATATTGCAACATAATATTTGTAAAGTAAAATGAGAAAACATACAAAAACAAATGAGCATATCCATTTTGTTGCTATCGTAGGAGTGTGAGTTTACTGATTATGAATTAAGTATCAATATAATATCACATGTTATAATCTGCTACAACTTAATATCTAGTGAATCATTATTGTAAATGTTGGACTGTACATATTGCATGTAAAATCTAATCGTGGTACATCAATAGCAATATATATATATGATTGGCATTGCCTAGACCAACCATATGTGTTGTGTTAAGAATAGAAACATCAAGTATCATTGTGCCCAACTTTAGAACAAGAAAGTGCTTATCGATTGTTGGTATACAACTTGTGATGATAAAACATTGGAAACTTGGAACAAAACAAGAATATTCTCTAGTTTCATTATGTATGTTGTATCATAGTCATTAGAAGTTTCTCAGATCAAAATAATGTCAGAGAAGAGAAACATTTTTAGCATAACAAACCTATTTGTCAATGTTTGGTGTCAAGATAGCATAGAAAGCCAATCAGTAGTGACTCATTCACCACTAGACACCTAAAAATTAAGATTTTAAGGATTCAAGTAATATACTTTTATTATGGAGACATTATAGTTGTAACTTGCTTTGATTTCAAACTTTACTTCATCCAAGTTTAATGCAAAGATGTAACACATTAAAAGCATGGGTGATCTTGGTATGGTGGGGAGTGGAGACGTTGTGAAAAGGAACGATTGGTATCCTTTTTTTGTGGAAATCAAAATTAATGTTTTGTAATAGAAAATTTGATATTTCATTAATGGGAAACTAAAGGTTCAGGAAGATAACTCAAAATTTGGGACAAGTTTTCTACGTCTGTCAGTTTGTTTTCTGCAGACCACATTCATTCTAGATTATTTTGACAAACGAGACACACTTCTATATCTACTCAACATATTTAATCAAATAGATATTAATCAGTACACTACATGTTTTTATGGACAATGACGGGTAGGTCATGTTCCCTCCTTGCCCAAAGGTGGCTCCACCACTAACGCCACTTCATTATTGTATGAAGTCCAAACATAGTAAGTTCTTACCAAGCAGCGAACTATGCATAGTCCAAGAAAATATGACCAGGCTCTACCATCATATAATAAATTAGCAATCTAGCATGAGAAACGGTGTATGAATACATTAGATGTTTCCCTATGCATTCTTAACCATACCAAGATGACCCATTCAATGATTCATACCCCTACTTAAAGTGTCAGAAAACAATCGTCTCTGCTTTTGGCCCTACATAGTGACTTATCCATCTTGGAATCCCTATTTCTCTATACCCATTTCAACGATCTAGTCATGTTGACTTCGAAACAAAGATAAACTTAGCCAACTTGGTATTGGGTATCAAACATTTAAGTCGTTGACCTGATTTATAACTAGCCCAACATATCCTCTATATTGGCTGAATTAGATGTGTTAGGATCATAGTTTTGGCCTATTGTAAGAAGAGAACTTTTATGTATAATTAGCAACATCTGCATTTCATATTCCTCCAATATATTATTACCATGAGAAAATAACATATATTAATGAGTTTGTCAAATATACACTCACAACTAAAACAAACACACGCATGCATGATAGATAACCTTTATATATGTTGATCCTCATTAGATTTATGGCATAGACACTCCTAAATGTTATGGCACTAATTATTTTCTAATGCATCTTTGATGAGTTGATAGTTAAGGTAGAGGACATTTTTTCCATGGACTCACTTCATAGACCTCTCAAGATATAATTCAAAACATTTCTCACCTCATCAACTCCTCGAAGAACCTATCTACAAGAAGATGATAGCCATATCTAAAAGACGACATTGATTATAAAAATATTTGTAAGGAAAGATTATAATCCATGCATTGATTACAGATTCAGAGCTAAAAGACTACATGTATAGCAGATGAACTTAGAATAAAGTAGAGAGAGGGAGGATATATCTACATAACCACTCCACATTCTCATGGAAACCTCAAATAAGACATTTTTAACATTTCCCATAAACATGTTTTGAGATGCATGTATTATTAAAAAAAGACTACAGAAAAATGCCACAATAATTCTGGGCAAACCACTCCTACATAACATACCACTTGACAAATTTCCTCCTTGATGATATGGCACTTAGATTGCAAGAATTTCCCATTAAATACATCTTAGCTGGGGGCCTTAGAAGCTCTAATGGAAAACATCACAACTTTAATATCTTCCTCATAGGCAGATATGCATACATTGTGGTTTATAACCTCATCACTCTAGTCGACAGAAGGTCGCATGTAATGGAAGACTGACCATGGTTGTACATGTTTCGAAAGAATTTTACAGCTTCAAACGTCACTTCTCAGGTCCCCCTTTCATGTTACCATCATCCTTGATTAGCATATGAATGCTAATCCTCATGTGGTTCTTTTTTATAGATCTACAGTATACTTCCATTTTATGATTTCCGTCCTTAATCCACTACAATTGACTATATTCCTAGTATAGGAGTTCCTTTTCTATCTTAAGATGCAACACTCTTCTATCTGCATCATATTCCCTAGATATCAACTCAACTATGCATAGGGTCATTCTACAAAGAATTGTAGCTTTATTATAATGTTTGGTGGATCTCCTTACAAGGGTAGGCAAGTCTGATAGCTCTTAGGATCATCCCCTCAAATCCATCTTATTCCTCTTTAGTTTATCTGCTATAACAAAAATGGGGTTGGCAATGACATCAGACTCCCATGTAGATTAATAGTTCTCTCAAATCTAGGCCAATATGGCTAGAATTTGAGAAAGAAAAGGTCAACTAGCTTGAGTGGTAGGCACCAACTTGACAATCATCCAAGCATGATCTTTGTTGGGGTAATCCCCCGATCCAATGTTGGACTTAGGAAGAACATTTAACCAACAACAATTTACTAGGTCCAGGTCCAAATTACTAGATTCTTGAAACTCAAGCTTCTTATGTTGTTCCAGGTCGTTATGCCTCCATTCATACTAAAATCTGTCAAATTAGTGAATTCCACACCTTCATTAAACCCACTAAGGATGGAGTCTGGAATGGGTTTACCATCAAATTTCTATGATGATTTCTTAAGGTGATTGAAGTCCTACAAAATGATCTGAGGCATCTCATGTTGAGTCACGTTGGTGATCATCTCCCACACACTGTGTTAGAAGATCTCATTATCCAACCCATTTACCAAATTATCACATAATGAAATCCTCCTACATTGATGCAACTCCTCACTAAATTCTAGTCAGATGTAGATTGGCACTGAGCACCCCCCAAATCCCTATTATAACACCCCACAATCCTACCTCCCTCCATCTAGTAAAGGTTGGATACAAACCCACAACCAATAGCAAAGATATCACAGACCTTGTATTCATTAATTCTAGCTCCAAGCAAATGACAAAGCTAGCATGAGCTTCCTAGATTACCATGTTCAGACTCATCTGGCACTTATGCCTTGAGATCCTCCTCACATTCTACATGAGGAGATTCTTCTAACTTGGCTGAGACCATTCCTACACAAGGTGGAGATTTTTGAGGATTTTCTTTTCCCCCTTAGTGCCTTGGAACTCCTAGTTCTCACAGTCTCAATACCAACAGAAGTAATTGTCATCCCATCAATTAGCATACCTAGGTCCAAGTTCTCTAGAACAAAGAAAGGATTGTTGGTTTTGGGAGACAAAAAATCCCTTGGGTCAAAGGGTTTCCAAAAAGCTTCTTCATTAGTGGGCCTCATCAATTCCACAACTCTCACATCTAACTACTTGGGTGTTGGACCATCCATGCAAGAAATGAGGGGCAATGATTTTTATTTGATGATCCAAACCATTTTACTGGACATAAGGATACATTTAGGTGCCATATGGCTATGCAATGTAACAAAATCCTCACCATGAAGCTATTTTTTTGTAGACATTTGACTTCTTTATCGTGACTTGAAAGCATTGGTTCCAAACTATAGCTTTCTCCAGCATTTGCCTCTTTTCAGAGTGATCATGGGATGCAACCTCATCTGATGTTGTATCCTCTTATCCAGCACATCCCACTTTACCTCTAATAAATATTAAATAAGTATCATTAGTTACTAGTCATTGTATAACTGAAGAACACAAACTTTAGAAACATACCACATAATAATGGATTGTCATCCTCAACATCAATCACTACCCTATTAATTTTAGTAGTAGCAGCAATCTTTTAGAATCTTTGAAATAGTATATGATACAGTGCTAAAAGCATACCATCATAATCATGAATGCAATAAAAATAGCAAAATGACAAGAATATAAGCATCTCGCAAGGATTTTTTTCTTTCAATTCTTAGTATGTAGTTGTGAATTAATAGGATATCTCATTTTTCGACTCCCTCCCCAGTCTAAGATACATACAAAACAATCCCTATAGTGTAATAAGACACAAGTATAGCTTCTTACATGCTCAAATTTGATACAACCTTTCTCTAAAAGGATCAGTTGTCCATTATCTGAGCCTAAGATCCCATGTCCTCAACTCTAGAAACTGTCACAAAAAGGTCAAGATCTGATTTCCTATTAAATAACAAAATTTTCTATGTGTGTACCCACGGAAATATAGTTGGAGTAATTACAGAATATTGAATAAAGTGAAAGTCAAGATTCTGAAGAGAGTATTGTACCCGTTATAGATTTTGTTAAACTCACATTTGTGTCAGGTCAAGATAGTCAATATAGAAATATCTCATAAGCCCCATATGGAGTGTCCAACTACTCCCAAGTCAATTAAATTTAAACTTTATCAACAATGAGTTTGACATATGGAAAGATGTAATTTGTCACATGGATAATAAAAAATAATGAAAATGTAAATAAAATTCATACACATTTTCTAAATACTATCCATATCCTAGGAATTGTGAAGTTTCACATCACTTAAAGACTCTATTGTAAATTGTTGAAAATTCTTTAAGAGTTATGATTGTCTTCCGTTGTAGTATTCCTTGCATGATTTTCTCCACTTCTTCCACCTTGAGCAGGAAACACACCAGTAGGAATTGAAGTTGGAAAATATTGAGGCTGACAGAGAATTTAATTTTCAATTCAAGTTGAACATGAATAGCCACACATTTGATAATACATTTCTATTGATGCATGTGATCCACTTGTACCACCATGAGCGAGAAACACACCAATAGGATTACCATTTGGGAAATATTGATGCTTGTAAAGAATTTAAATTTTCAATAAAGTTGAACATGAATAGTCAAATATCAGTAATATATTTTTATATATAAATAGAACCCACTTGCACCACATTGAGTAGGAAACACAACAGTAGGAGTTCCATTTGGAAACAATGTGGCTTTTAAAAAGAATTGATAACATGAGAAGGAGTTGATTTCAGATAAGGCATTATAAACAATGTATGTAATTTATATTTGTGACTGAAATGTAAACAATGGCCCATTGATACCAATTGTGGTAGGTTGAGTAGAAAAGACACAAGGAGAAGTCCCCTTTGGAAACATTTGAGCCTTTAAAATAAGATTCTCATTTTCAACTTCTGTTATTTATAAAATTTTAAAAATTCTTTAAGTTTTGTGAATATGTATTGTGATCTAAAATTTGACGATGTTGTACCAACACTAGTTTGATATACTCCAGAAGGGGGTAGATTTGGAAACACAGTCGTCGAGCCAAACTGTGTACTTCTAATTAATTCGGCCTATTTAAAAAATAGAAAAGAATAAAACAAATTGAATTTATGTTGCAATACTATATCAATAAGTTTGGTCTAATACTTAATTGTTTCCATCAAATACCTGATTTTGTTGCACCCATGTTATAAATTGAGAACAAGATTTTTGCATTTTTTTTGTTTCTTGAGTAGCCTCTTTTAATTTATCCCCCAATGATATATCTTTTTAAATGACAATAATTACAATATCATATGATACTTACACATTTGTTACATTACTTACATCTTTTGCAATACTTTTTCACAATAACATTTCATATTAAATCTTGTTGACTTTCCCATTATTCCCTCCCCCCCATGTTTGAGTCCAATACCACAAAACCTATTCTTTTTATGGGGTTGACTACACACAAAAAAGGACGACTTGTCACCTCATCAATTTGTGATGGATCAATTACTTCACCATTTGTAACTTCATTTTCAACAATATCAGTTATATCCTCCTGTCATTAATTGAACCAAGTCAATGTACAAACTATTGAAAATTTAATAAACAATTGATATAAAATATTGAATAAATTACCACCAAGGCGTTTTTCTCATATACTTTCTTCAAAAATTATTTTTGAGTTGGCTCCCCTTCCGCAGTTTTCTTTCATAAATCAAATAATAGAATTATTACTACTATCTAGACAATTTCTTATTCAGAATTCATTGGAAATAAATAAAAGGTGAAAGGTGATACCATTTCCTCCCTATAACAACTCCATGGTTTGTATCATGTAGTATAATGCATTTGTGTTTTTAATCTATTAACCTTATTTATGGTAGCAATTTTCTAGATAAACAAAAAAATTTACTTAATTAACACTACAAATGAAAAATAAATGATTATATATTGCTTGATATTACCTCAGATTTCTCAGAAGACCATTATTTCACAAGATTGTCAAATTGACGAATATCTAATGATACATTTTGCTCAACCTTTGTCCTCTTCAAATCTTGATCATTCTTATACTTTAGATGGTAAGCTTTCTTAACCTGTGACTTCCAACTTTGTAAAGCTTTATGAATGTGAGTATCTACATAGTTCCATGCATTTGGATGATCTGTTGAATAAAACTATTTCTAGAAAAATATGTGGAGATGTTAAGAAACAATAAAAAACTTTTAAAACTACACTAAAACCTAGACTAAAAGAAATTTTATAATTACTTAAGTACCTCAATGCATGATTTTTTATCTTCAAATGTTAGTTGTGGTTTCTCTCGCCATTGTAGATCTAAACTCCATATTTGGGGTTTCTAGCTAATATGCCACAGTAATTGTTCAACTTTATGTTGTTCTTTCCAATTGCATTACATGTTGCATTCCATTCCACCTTGTGTCGTTGTTCTCCTAGTTTCAAAATTAGATTGAACTCACTTGCAGGGCCCCTGCCATATCTATGGTGGTCACGTTCATCCTCAAGTTTCTCATGCTCATCTCCTACTTCAGTTGAAGGGGAGGAGATTGTAACTGAAGTAGCAGTGGGTTGTGGTGGAGGTGTAGAAGCTCTTATACTTGACCTTGTATTCCTCATCCTACATAAGATGAAAACATAACAATTGTTAATAGAAAATTCTAGCAATGCATAAGAGGTTAGTCCAACAGTTTATAAAATAAATGTACAACATTGTATAAGGTAGGACAACCAACAAGACAATAATATGGGTAATGTACTTATTGCAATAACATTACAGCCATGAAAAGATCAAATAGGGGACAAATTACAAGAAAATATCCTTGCACCAACACATAATAATCCACAAAGAAAAACATTGCAAGCATGATCATTCACTAATGTTTGCAACAACTAATTTAAACAACTTTATTCCTCAGGCTCTCCAACAACAAATGATCCCTGCATTTCATTCCTCGACCAAGAGATATCATTACTTGTGTGGTTGTTAACACTATGGACTTGTGCCCCACCTAGATAATCCTCAACGAGAGGTACTTCAGAACAATTTTGAGGTGGAAGTTTCAAAGCAGTGAACCAATTTTCATCATCAGGATCTTTTACATAAAAGCATTGCATTTCTCGTGATGCATGAGTGAATGTCTCATCTTGATTGCGTCTCCTTGAGAAATTGAGTTGTGTGAACCCATATTTGACAATGTGAAAACCATTAGAAGAAATTTCATCAAACCAAGCACACTGAAACAACGGTATTTTTAAGTCTGGACCATAACTTAGCTCAATGACCTCCTCTAATTGTCCATAATATGTAATTGTAGTTATAACAAGATTTTTATCCCCCCCACTTGCATAACTAGATGTGTCTGCCACCAAGTACACCCCACTAATTTGTGTAGTACGAGTATTTTAAACATGTTTTGAGCGGAATCAGTATCCATTTATTGAATAGAATTCATATGACATTCCATCTATAGAAGGACACTGGGATATCCATCTCAACTCCTCATTAACACTCTTTGGATGATCCATTCACATACACATTACCTAATTTATCAAGATTAAAATAATAAGATACAAAACACTCTTTCAAAATAATACTAAAATAATTTTATAAATTACTTACATGCTCTCTCAACCACCTATAAAACTATGTTGCATGTTTTTTTTCTTAAGCATGTAGTGCGATATTTGGTTCATCCACTCTAAGCTTTATCATGAGTTCACTGGTTATTAAAAAATTCAAAATTTGTGGTTAGTATATACTAGAAATTTTTTAACATTGAAAAAGAAGTATTGATTACCTTCTGTAATCATCAAACATGTTTGTATTGAATAGGATATTTTGATGAGCTTGTTCTAACGTTTTCACATCAAAGTGTTTCGGTACTTCCACTCTAATAGGAGAGTCATCAACATTACGAGGAGTACAAGTGAATTTTGTGTCAAAATCAGGTAGATATCTACCAAAAAATGTCAATCATTCTTCTGCCAAATAGCCTCTAGCAATAGAATTGGTAGGTTGAGTTTTATTTCTAACATATTCTTGAGTTTCATCAGTACCTCTCAATGGGTTACAACCACCTATACCGTACAAAATCGGTAACCCTTGCTTCATAAGCTAAATGGATAGGCAAATGCATCAGAATGGAAAGAATGATGGAGGTAAAACTCTCTATAACTAGCATAGTGTGACAACAATGTCTTCTTCAAGCTTCTTAAATTCTTCTACATCAATAGCACCTGAGAAAAGTTTATTGAAAAATGAACATAGGCTTGCAATATGTTTATAAACATCAAATCCTATGCAATTCCACAAAGCAACATGTAGAAGTTGTTGCATAAAACACGACAATCATGGCTCTTCAATGCCAGTAGTTTTATCTTCCTTATGTTGACACACCTAGATATATTACAAGAATATCCATTGGGAACCTTCAATGTTTGTAGAATAGATAGAAACTTCTATTTCTCTGTACTACTCATTGTGAAATATGTCGGAGGTAAGTAATAATGGCACCCTAAATCAATAGGCCAAAAATCCCTTCAGATACCCATTGTTTTAGATCTTGACGAGTGTGTAAGTTGTCCATACTTTTCTTTGATTCACCCAACAAAGTGTTCAAGATGTTCTCACAAAAAAAATTCTATGTGCATTACATCCAGATTATGTCTAAATAATAGATGTTTCCAATATGGGAGTCAGAAAAAAAAATGCTTATTTTATTCCATCCATGTGGCAATTGTTGATTTCCATATGTATACCTTTTGTGTTTATTAGTTTTTCTGAACATGATGCTTGTGCAACACTAAAATCGTTGTAGTATATCATCACTTGACCAGTGCCTAGGCGGTTGATGGAAATCTTATTCTCCATTGAAACTTTTTTTATCACACCTATAAATATGATTGTTTTTCAAGAAATGTCGATGGAACATGTAACATTGTTTCTTGCCAAACTGAAGCCACTTGGATAAGGTCTCTACATTTCAAGATGGGCAACACAAATCTTATTTTCCTTTGGTGCTCCATCCAAAAAGGTCACCATAATCTGAAAAATCATTTATGGTGCATAAGATCATTGCCCGCGTAGTGGAATTCTTCTTTCTATAAGCATCATATACTTTAACTCCCTGACCCCAAAGTTTTTGAAGCTCATGAATTAATGTCTCTAAGGAAATATTAATATCATTCTCAACCATATGAGGACCTGGGATTAATAGAGGTATCATTATGTATGGGTCCTTTAGAAGATAAGCCAGCATTATGTATGACAAATCTATGATGATGATCAGCAGAGTTGAGTCCAAGGATAAGGGCAAGGCCAAGAAGCATAATGTGGCTAAGCTAAGGTCCAAGTCTTTAGCACTCAAAATTGGGAGAAGGTCAAGGGAACCTAGGAAGAAAGACATTAAGATCTCTACTTCTGGTGTATACATTATTGAGGTTAACTTCACTACTTCCTCATCATGGGTACTAGATACCATATGTGGATCACATTTTCTCAAATGTGAAGAATCTAAAAAGAAGTAGACCTTTAGAGAAAGGTGATGTTGAACTACACGTTGCAAATGGCGCAAGAGTTACGACCAGTGCAATTGGAACCTATGAGTTATCTCTGCCAAGTGGGCTTATATTAGAGTTAGAGAACTGCTATTATGTACTTGTCATTAATAGAAACATCATATCTATATCTTGTTTGGACAAGAACGGATTTGAATTTCTTATAAAGAATGGAATATGTTCTATTATCAAAGATGGGATCTTTTTATGGTAGTACCCCAATGTCTTATGGTCTATACTTGATAGATCTAGAGACAAGTGTACATAATGTGAATACCAAAAGACAAAAACTCAATGACTCAAACCAAACATACCTTTGGCATTGTTGTCTAGGGTACATAAATGAGAAACACATATCCAGAATCCATAAGGATGGTTATCTAGACTCTTTTGATCTTGAATCAATAGAGACGTGTGAATCTTGTTAGTTGGGCAAGATGACCAAGACTTACATTACTGGAAATAGTAAAAGGGCTAGTGATCTATTAGGACTCATATATATTGATGTATGTGTCCCTTTTAGAACAGATGCTAGAGGTGGGTGCAAGTACTTCATTACCTTCACTAATGACTTCAATAGGTATGGCTATGTCTACCTGATGAGACATAAGTCAGTAACTCTTAAAAAGTTTAGAGAGTTTATGAATGAAGTACATAACCAGCTTGGCAAAAGTATTAAGGCACTTTGTTCTGATTGAGGTGGAGCATACTTAAGCTAAGAGTTTGAGGACCTTCTAAGAGACCATGGGATTGCATCCCAGTGGACTCCACCTAGAACACCACAACATAATGGTGTATAAGAAAAAAGTAATCGCATGTTGTTATATATGATGCAATGTATGGTGAGTTTTGCTAATCTTATGACTTCCTTCTTGGGTTATGATCTTGAAACTGTCACATTTACACTTAACTGCACACCATCTAAATCAGTTCAAAAGACACCATATGAGATATGGCATGGGAAACGTCCTGATGTGTCTTTTATGAAGATTTGGGGTTGTGAATCTTATGTCAGGAAAATGCTTCCTGAAAATCTTATCCCTAAGTCTGATAAATGTTATTTTGTTGAATATCCCAAAGAAACAAGGGCATACTACTTTTATACTCCATCTAACAACAAAGTGTTTGTTTCCAGGATAGTTGTATTCCTTGAAAGGAAATTTAGAAAGTAGAACTTGAAGACATTCGAGATCAACAAGAAACCATAGAATCGATAGATGAACCAGAGGAACAAAGAGAATCACAAAGTGTTGTGGAGAGTCAAATTCCTCAAGTAACATAGGAAACTCGTAGATCTAATAGGACACGTCTTGAACCTGAGAGTTATGGATATCTTGTGACTCAGGAAGGAAATGAATTGGTCATAGATGATGAGCCAATATCCTACAAAGATGCTATTGAGGGACTAAAATCTAAGAAATGGCTTGAGTCCATGAGATTTGGGATGGAATTCATGTATACCAACAAAGTATGGACTTTGGTGGATCCACCTGAAGGGAAAAACCCATAGGGTGCAAGTGGGTCTTCAAGAAGAAGACTGACATGAATGGAAAAGTTCAAACCTATAAGGACATATTGGTTATAAAGGGTTTCAAACAAGTTCAATGTGTTGACTATGACAAAACCTTTTCTCCATTGTCCATGGTTAAGTCCATCAGAATCATGCTTGCTATTGCAGCTTATCATGACTATTGGATTTGGAAAATGGATGTTAGCATATTCCTTAATGGGAATCTTGTTGAGGATGTGTATATGACACAACCTGAGGGTTTTATAAATCTAAAGTTTGCAAATAAAGTCTGTAAACTACAAAGGTCAATCTATGGATTGAAGCAAGCATCTCGGAGCTTAAATATTCATTTTGATGAGACACTCAAAGAGTTTGGCTTTATTCAAAATGAAGATGAACCTTGTGTGTACAAGAAGGTCAGTGGAAGAATAGTGACATTTCTCATATTGTATGTGGATGACATACTATTGATGGGGAATGACATCCCTACTTTACAAAAGGTAAATACATAGCTTGGAAATACATTCTCTATGAAATACTTGGGAGAAGAATCCTACATCTTGGGGATAAAGATCTATAGAGATAGATCTAGAAGGCTTCTTGGACTAAGTCAGAGCACATACATTGACGAAGTGCAGAAGCAGTTCAGCATAGAGAACTCAAAGATAGGAAACCTATCTATGTGCCATGGTGTCCCCATCTCTAGAGCTCAATGTCCTAATTCTTGTGAAGAAAGGGACACATGAGTGTGACTCCATATGGCTGGCAATTGGATCAATCATGTATGCAATGTTATGCACCCATCCAAACGTCTTGTATGCCTTGAGCATGACAAGCAGATATCGGTCAGATCTAGGTGATGCTTACTAGATAGCCATGAAGAAAATCCTTAAGTACTTGAGAAGGACTCAGGATCAGTTCTTGGTTTACAAAAGAAAGGAATATTTGGTGGTAAAAGGTTACACCAATGTAAGCTTACAGACTGATCAAGATGGTTACAAAACACAATCAGGATTCAGGTTCTGCCTCAACAATGGAGTTGTGAGTTGGAAGAGTTCCAAGCAAGAAATAGTTACTGATTCTACAACAGAGGTCAAGTATATTGTTGCATCAAATGTAGAAAAGGAGGATGTATGGATCAAGAAGTTCATTATAGAACTTGGGGTCATTCCAAACATCAGCGAGGCAATTGAGCTATATATTATGACAACAATGGAGCTATTGCGCAAGCTAAGAAACCCAGATCACATCAGTGCTCAAAGCATATACAATGGCGATATCATCTCATACGAGGGGTCATACAGTGATGAGATATAAAGATTTGTAAAGTACTAACTGACAACAATGTTGTTGATCCCTTCACAAAGGCACTTTTACAGCAAAAGCATGATGGACATGTAAGATCATTTAGAACATGATTCATAAGTGATTAGATCTAAGGGCAAGTGGGAGTATGTTGGTATGTATGCCCAAAGAGACAATCATGTGATGATTGTAATGGCATGAATGTAAACGATTTGATTATAAATAAAAAAGCAAGCTTCCAATTTATTCTATTTTTTCAGTTATGAGATAATGAAATAACATAATAAATGTCTAGAGAGTAATATTACTCGATGATGTATGTCTTCAGATTGAAGACCTGAGAAATGAGATCATACGGATGTTAAGAGTACATATACATATTCTCATTATGTCCATAATCGGATGTTATTGTGGAAGGTTGATAGATAATGATAACATATAAGATCAGAGTGTGAGTTGGTTGATGAATGAGTCTCATTGGTCATGATATGGCGATATCAAACAAATCACACAGATACATGTTAGAGAAAAGTGTATCAGACAGACCCACCATGAGACTGACACATGGAAGTCATCATCATGGAAGTCATAGTCAGCTCTCACAGTGATGGTGGTGTTTGTGGTTCTTGGAACTAAATCAGTGTACTCATCATTTTTCATTGGGTACACTTTGACATCATAAAACACAGTCCTAAAACATGGGTTCTTATAATGGTGGTTATTTGGTGACTTTGACACATGGGGATTGACTGTGACTGATGGATATGGTATTTGTCCCTCCTATAGGAGTATGATTTCTTAGGCCTCTTGATTAGTGAGATGGAGAAATACATGGCCATGTACATGTGAGTCAATGTATTAAGCTTACATATATCTCAGGCAGTTTGCTCTGGTTCAAGAAATAAGATTGAATAATAATGAGGGTGACTGATCAGTGCCTCTAGTTCAATCTGAATATCAATGACAAAGGATGTAACATACCAAAATATGGGCATTTTGTCTTTTGGTCCTCTTTTTCATCTTTTCCTTTCATTCCTATCTTCTTTGGCCTTTTGTGTAATTTGTGGAGATTATGATGGTTATTGGATAAATGTTTCCCATATATTCTTAATATAGGGTTGTATGCACAAATACCTCAGTTATACTTTAGATAATGGGCCTAAAGTGCAAATTGTACACTAAGCAATAAAAAGAATAAAATATTTCGTCCTAGAACTTTCTAGCACTTCCTAGAGTAAGGGAAATAAGAGAAAATCCGAATTTTATATAAAGGAGAAGATAAATGCAATAATTAAAGGTAATATAGTAATTAATGGATAAAGAAGATAATTAGAAAGATATTGCACCAAAATTATAATTGGAAACCCATCAGGATAATTTGACACTCAAATTCATTTTCTTGATCAAAAAGTAACTTAAGGGCCAAGTATCATTTAAAGTGGAACATAAATGTAAATATTAATGTCATTATCAAAAGAAAATAGGAATAGGCCAATAAAGTGAAATAAAATACTTAATGCTCTCAAATCAGAAAAATAACTCCAAATTCGTATTCTAAACATAAAAATAAGCCTTTGGGCAAATTTGCAACTAATTTGGATAATGTTTGAATAATGAATAAAATAGGAGAGAGAAAGTGTGTAGAATCTTCTATTTATTTAATAAATAAATAAATAATCTCAACTTGTAAAGATAATTGCAAAATCGTGTTCTAATCCCTTAGGGAGACTTATGGGTGAAGTTACACAAATTTTAGATAATGTTATCACCTCTTTTGATGAAGGAAAGAGAAAATGACATTTTAATTATTTAACATATCAAACTTTCTCAAAAGGCAAAACTAACTCCATATTTGGATTTTACGCGTCAAAATAAGTCAGAATATAAATTTTGGTAATTTTGGACAACGTTTGAGCCTCCAAATGAAGAGAGAGAAAAACATTTAGGAATTAAATGACACTTTGGTCGAATTTTAATGTAACAAGGAAATATCTCCTTATCCCATCCGTGAGATCGGATGGCCCAGGATCCTTCGTGGACCCGTGTCCACTAATCTGACGACCCACGGTCGTCTTCTTCCTCTAATCATAAAAGGCAACAGGTTCATTGTTTCTCTGATTTTCAAATCGATTTATCCGGAGTTATACTCGATGGTTTTTGCTAATTTTTGGTTCTATGAGTTCCTTGTGAGATTCCGCACAGATACATTCCAAAATTTTCACATTTTGATGAATATTTAGGGAACGCCCAACTTGGGCGCCGCCACCCTCTACATCCACCTAGTCCAACCCTAACTCGGGGTCCCTTGCCTATAAATAACTATGCCCCTAGGACCGCCATCACCTTAGCAACTCGCACGTGCCTTCAATTTTGAGTTTCAGAAATGTTTTGACCACCGACTAGCTGCCGAAGACCCTGAGCTTACGGCGCCTTTGATTTCCTCCACAGAGCACCTTCTTCTCGATTCAAGGTATGGTTGAATCCGGCTTTGTGTTGGCTTTCCATCGCATATCTATATGTTAAGTTTTGTGCACTATATCGAAATCGCCCAAAATCGCATCTTAGAAGCAGCTTGCTGCTAGCGCGGGCTGCGGGAAGGAGAGAACCCCAGGCAAATTACCTTTTTTCCCTCCTGCGGTTCCCGCGCCAGGGACTTTCTGTTCTTTTGCCCCGCGTTTGACCGTGTTGACCCCGGCCCACTCACCTACTACGAGGGGTTCAGAGACGTGGGACCACCAGCTCTTTCTCCATCTCTCTCGCTAGCTCTCTCTCCCTCTTGCTTTACCTACGTGGCAGGTTTTGATTGGTCTAAATAAAACAATTTCTATAAATTATTCCTGATGTCAAAAATAGAAAATAAATAGTGTTTTGAAATTAGGAAGACGAGATCTATCCATTAAAAATGTTTTTGAGTTTTGATTTTGATGTTTGTGAAAAAAGTATTTTTAGAATGATTTAATCAACTAAAAATCACCAAAAATAACCCTAAAAGTCTATATCTTCAAAATATACAATATTATATGTTATCTTGATCAGAAAACCCTAACTAAGACGATGGTGAGGTTTTTGGTGTCTAATTTGATGGTTTGGGCAAAAAGTTAGTAATATTAGGGTTTTCAACCTTTAATGAGTATACTTTCTAATTCATAGATCTAATGATGATAATAGGAAAAGTGGGTTCTGATTTTGTGTAAAGGGTTGGAAGATGGTTTCTAGAACTCTTGAGGCTAAGGTATGTGCATTTAACCCTTTTAGTTGGGAAAATTGTTATACCTTTTACCTATGTTCCCTAATGAGGCTTAATCTGACCTAATTCATTATTCTTGAAACCTAATTTATTCATGCCTCAAAATCAATTGTAGTATTATCTTGAATGGGTTTTTATACCCCACTGCCATGTTATATAAATCCTTTAATTAATCTTGCCATAACTCTTTTTCTAGCATGTTGATTTTATTAGACTAAATAACTAGTGTAGTGGTACTTGTATGTACAACCACCCATAGTTGGGGAATGTGTTATTTCTCCCCTGGGGAATGTGTTACTCTCCCCCACACAAAAAATGTGTGTAGGTGACTGGGAATGTGTTATTCTCCCCTCACCCTTTGGTTGAAGGTCTGGTAGGTGCCTCAACCCTACTTAGTTAAGATAGTCAATATTAATCATACATGCAATCCTTTTGTGATATGTTGTTTATGGAAAGCATCTATTGAAAGCTTCTTTTATATATATACGGCCTCATTCTCTTGATTTCTCATCTTATGATGAACCCTAGCCTGCTTTTACATACTTTTCTTATCTTACTGTCTTAGAATAGTTTAGTGATGCATACTTTTATTTTATTCCTTCCCTTTTTGTTGGGTGCCTTCCCAACCACCTAGATGTGGAGCAAGGTGTTGGATATGGCATGAAGATCGTAGCTTTGGCATGGACTTGGCTGATGGATGTGTTTCTTGGAGACAAAAGTGGAGTAGTCTAGTTTCCCTCTACTTAGATCCTCTTTTTGTATAAAGTATGTACACCCATATTGGGGAAATTTTTATGTACACTTTATTTAAATTGAATATAGTCAAAATTTTATCTTCCGTTGCTATCCAAATTGGATTTTGTTTACCATTGTTATGAGTAGAGAGGTGGATTGATTTCACTTCTTTACAACATGGTATCATAGCCAATGGTAATCGGATCTTTGACTATTTCAGTTTGTCTCCCTAATTAGAACCCTAGACTTGCATAGTTTCCTTTAAGTGACATGTTTGCCTAGATTTGATCTACCTTTATGATAGGTTGACTTAGGAACCAATAGTTCCACATTAGAACCTTGATGAATAAAATCCTAAATTACTTATAAATAAAATATGCATAACTTGATGTTGTTTAGGTTTGCCTTTAGGCAACTATTAGGGCATGCAGTGGAAGTAAGGGTGTCTAGAAAGGATCAGGGTTTTGGGGGCTGGCAAAATTTTCCTCCGCACCACTAGCTTGGTATACGAGGACTCTCATGCCCATATGATACCGGTCTGGCCTGCGCTAATACGAATTGCCCAAAATAGTTTGCTTTTAGGCAATGGTAACCTTAGAGTTCTATGTTGTATATCTTTGGGAACCCTAAGTTTCATGTGTATGATGATTTATTTGAGGATGGATGCCAAGATAGTTTTCTTATGTCCTTTGAACCTAGACCTTAGAGTTTGGGTGTTTGTGAGAATATCATAGTGCACAGTGGAAGCATGATGGATCTTAATAATGGTTTAGTTATACTTATCCTTTAACCCTAGTGTAGTAGGTCAAACCCTTTAAGGGGTGGAGTATGGTTAGTTGATGATGTTTGAGTGGTTAGATTTCGAGGACGAAATCCTATTTAGGAGGATGGAACCCTATAACATCTTGATCTATCTTTAGAAACCCTAACTCCATAGATAGGAGGTTAGTATGCGCGGATCCTTAGTTTTGACCAAACAAGTTAATAGTTGTAACCCTAACGTGCTTGTTTATATATTAATAAACATATAATTATCATCTAAGGAATAAATCATATTCTTGAACCCTAATGAATATCCAATGCACATAATATGAATATCAATGCTAATTGTCAATAAGTAAGATGTTAATAATGTCATGAACCAATAAACCCTAATGATATGATGAGTAAGGTTATAATTCGTAATTAATGCATGCTAAGGATGAACAAGTGAAATATAATGGTCATGTTGACCTAAACCCTAAAGTTATAATCATCTAACCCTAATCTATACATCCTTAATGTCTTTCATGATACATTAATGTTGTTAAGTGCCATAATCAGTTAACATACTTTGATACACATAAATGATATATATATATATATATATATATATATATATATATATATATATATAATTATTTGTTCACATCATATATAGGAAATGTGTGTTACCTTGTTAACTAATATACATGTGATTAGCCACTTAATGTGAATCAATTCATTGATAAGTAATATGTCTCACCTTGATCATTAAAATATATTTAATGGCTTCCATATGAATATGAAATGATTGAATCCACATATATGTGCAAAATCAATAATATAAACGAATAAATATAAGGAAATGATTAATGGTGACATTAATGTGAGAAATAAAGATAATGTGACATTGTGACAACGTTAATATGAATATAAGTAACTAATGTGACATTAATTGGAATAATTATATGCTTAACCACGAATTGGATAGAATGTCTTATTTCATGTAAAATAATTTGTTATAATTAATAAAGTGGTAATATGAGGATAATAAAGTAGAAATATGAATTATTAAGGACAATGATCAAATATAATAATGAATGTGGAGATAATTGAGTAACCTCTAATTGTGTGTAATAATGAAATATAACCCCTTTTGGCAATAAAGTGTATATGGCATGACATAATTAATATAATGATGATCATGTGTTATCATAATGAATATAATGTTAACAAGCCAAAAATGTAAATAATGTTAAATCCCATAACGGATATCTTAATAGTGGAACCCTAGGTGATCCTTGAGAACCCAACCTATGTTGAGATGTATGTGAAGTTTCTGAACCCTTAGGTGTAGTTGAAGTATAAGTTTTGGTGGAAGTTGTGTGGTTGGAGGAACAACCTGAAGTTTTTTGTGATGTGAGGTTGCACACTCACCCTTCCCTAATTGCTAGTGATTTCGGGGATGAAATCCTCTTTAAGGGGTGGAGTGTTGTAACATACCAAAATCTGGGCATTTTGCCTTTTGGTCCTCTTTTTCATCTTTTCCTTTCATTCCTATCTTCTTTGGCCTTTTTGTGTAATTTGTGGAGATTATGATGGTTATTGGATAAATGTTTCCCATATATTCTTAATATAGGGTTGTATGCACAAATACCTCAGTTAGGCTTTAGATAATGGGCCTAAAGTGCAAATTGTACACTAAGTAATAACAAGAATAAATTATTTCGTCCTAGAACTTTCTAGCACTTCCTAGAATAAGAGAAATAAGAGAAATCCGAATTTTATATAAAGGAGAAGATAAATGCAATAATTAAAGGTAATATAGTATTTAATGGGTAAAGAAGATAATTAGAAAGATATTGCACCAAAATTATAATTGGAAACCCATCAGGATAATTTGACACTCAAATTCGTTTTCTTGATCAAAAAGTAAATTAAGGGCCAACTATCATTTAAAGTGGAACATAAATGTAAATATTAATGTCATTATCAAAAGAAAATAGGAATATGCCAATAAAGTGAAATAAAATACTTAATGCTCTCAAATCAGAAAAATAACTCCAAATTTGTATTCTAAACATAAAAATAAGCCTCTGGGCTAATTTGCAACTAATTTGGATAATGTTTGAATAATGAATAAAATAGGAGCGAGAAAGTGTGTAGAATCTTCTATTTATTTAATAAATAAATAAATAAATAATCTCAAATTGTAAAGATAATTGCAAAATCATGTTCTAATCCCTTAGGGAGACTTATGGGTGAAGTTACACAAATTTTAGATAATGTTATCACCTCTTTTGATGAAGGAAAGAGAAAAAGGCATTTTAATTATTTAACATATCAAACTTTCTCAAAAGGCAAAACTAACTCCATATTTGGATTCTACACGTCAAAATAAGTCAGAATATAAAATTTGGTAATTTTTGGATAACGTTTGAGCCTCCAAACGAAGAGAAAGAAAATTATTTAGGAATTAAATGACACTTTGGTTGAATTTTAATGTAACAAGGAAATATCTCCTTATCCCATCCGTGAGATCGGACGGCCCAGGATCCTTTTTGGACCCGGGTCCACTGATCTGATGACCCACGATCATCTTCTTCCTCTAATCGTAAAAGGCAACAGGTTCATTGTTTCTCTGATTTTCAAATCGATTTATCCGGAGTTATACTCTATGGTTTTTGCTATTTTTTGGTTTTGAGTTCCTTGTGAGATTCCGCACAGATACATTCCAAAATTTTCGCATTTTGACGAATATTCAAGGAACGCCCAACTTGGGCGTCGCCACCCTCTACATCCACCTAGTCCAACCCTAACTCGGGGTCCCTTGCCTATAAATAACTATGCCCCTAGGACCGCCATCACCTTAGCAACTCGCCCGTGCCTTCAATTTTGAGTTTCACGAATGTTTTGACCACTGACTAGCCACCAAAGACCCTGACCTTGCGGCGCCTTTCTTTTCCTCCACAGAGCACCTTCTGCTCGATTCAAGGTATGGTTGAATCTGACTTTGTGTTGGCTTTCCATCGCATATCTATATGTTAAGTTTCGTGCACTGTATCGAAATTGCCCAAAATCGCATCTTAGCAGCATCTTGCTACTAGCGCCATGGAGCGCGGGCTGCGGGAAGGAGAGAACCCCAGGCAAATTACCTTTTTTCCCTCCTGCGGTTCCCGCGCCAGGGATTTTCTAGTCTTTTGCCCCGCGTTTGACCGTGTTGACCCCGGCCCACTCACCTGCTATGAGGGGTTCAGAGACGTGGGACCACCCGCTCTTTCTCCATCTCTCTCGCTAGCTCTCTCTCCCTCTTGCTTTGCCTACGTGGCAGGTTTTGGTTGGTCAAAATAAAATAATTTCTATAAATTATTCTTGATGTCAAAAATAGAAAATAAATAGTGTTTTGAAATCAGGAAGACGAGACCTATTCATTAAAAATGTTTTTGAGTTTTGATTTTGATGTTTGTGAAAACGTATTTTTACAATGATTTAATTAACTAAAAATCACCAAAAATAACCCTAAAAGTCCATATCTTAAAAATATACAATATTATATGTTATATTGATCAGAAAGCCCTAACTAAAATGATGGTGAGGTTTTTGGAGTCTAATTCGATGGTTTGTGCAAAAAGTTAGTAATATTAGGGTTTTCAACCTTTAATGAGTATACTTAATTCTAATTCATAGATCTAATGATGATAATAGGGAAAGTGGGTTTTGATTTCGTGTAAAGGGTTGGAAGATGGTTTCTAGAACTCTTGAGGCTAAGGTATGTGCATTTAACCCTTTTAGTTGGGAAAAAATTTATACATTTTACCTATGTTCCCTAATGAGGCTTAATCTGACCTAATTCATTATTCTTGAAACCTAATTTATTCATGCCTAAAAATCAATTGTAGTATTATCTTGAATGGGTTTTTATACCCCACTACCATGTTATATAAATCCTTTGATTAATCTTGCCATAACTCTTTTTCTAGCATGTTGATTTTATTAGACTAAATAACTAGTGTAGTGGTACTTGTATGTACAACCACCCATAGTTGGGGAATGTGTTATTTCTCCCCTGGGGAATGTGTTACTCTCCCCCACACACAAAATGTGTGTAGGTGACTGGGAATGTGTTATTCTCCCCTCACCCTTTGGTTGAAGGTTCGGTAGGTGCCTCAACCCTACTTAGTTAAGATAGTCAATATCAATCATACATGCAATCCTTTTGTGATATGTTGTTTATGGCAAGCATCTATTGAAAGCTTCTTATATATATATACGACCTCATTCTCTTGATGTCTCATCTTATGATGAACCCTAGCCTACTTTTACATACTTTTCTTATCTTACTGTCTTAGAATAGTTTAGTGACGCGTACTTTTATTTTATTCCTTCCCTTTTTGTTGGGTGCCTTCCCAACCACCCAGATGTGGAGCAAGGTGTTGGATATGGCATGAAGATTGTAGCTTTGGCATGGACTTGGCTGATGGATGTGTTGCTTGGAGACAAAAGTGGAGTAGTCTAGTTTCCCTCTACTTAGATCCTCTTTTTGTATAAAGCATGTACACCCATATTGGGGAAATTTTTATGTACACTTTATTTAAATTGAATATAGACAAAATTTTATCTTCCGCTGTTATCCAAATTGGATTCTGTTTACCATTGTTATGAGTAGAGAAGTGGATTGATTTTACTTCTTTACAAAGGAACTATACAAACATTTTAACACTGTACACAGATTGTAGGTTGAAGTTGTTCTCCAACTTTCCATTCACTTGGGTAGCACTGATGTGTGACTAGGAACCACTCTCTACTTGTGATGTAATAAGTTGTTATGGACATTCACTGTCAGTGTGATATGGGACCTATAGGGTCACACACATAGGTCTCGACCTAGAAGAGGAGTTCAGATCTTGAATGACAATTGAATTAAGTACTAAAGTATTTAAGTATCTGATTCATGCAATAAATAGGATGATAGCACTACCAAATGACCATATCAAGAGTTTAGATGGTGTTTGGAGTGCCAAACAATTGTCTCAAGTGTTTAGACGGGCGTCCAGGTGTCGGGTCTGGTTTTGAATTGAAATTGGCAAAGGCATGAACTGACCCAACCAAACTGGCTCGACTTGAGTCACCAGACAATCGTTTGGGTGATTGAGATGGCTGTCTCGCAAGGGAGAGATGGTCCAATTTGGTCCAGGGAAGGTTCTAGACATTATCCTATTCATTTTGATTGAGAAATACTTGGTGTACAAGGAAATCAATGTCTAACATTGATGGGAATTGATTTTCCAAATTCATGTACAACTGAGAAATAACCAAACGGTCATCTGGGTTGTACCAAATGACTGTCTGGCATGCCACACGATCATTTAGTCTTCCAGATGACCATCTGGTCTGTCTAAGGTTGCAAGATTTTTGTGGTTGTTATAAAAGTTTGAGTTCTTCTGGTCCCTTCCACTCCCGCATAAACTGGGAACATGAACCCAAACCCCACCTATAAATAGAGGGGGGTTACTAGGGCTTCCCAGAGTACAACATAGACAATTGAGAATCAGTTACTCTGACAAATAGTATCCTCTCTGGTTGTGGTAAGAACGAGAGTCCGAGCAAGTTCTACCCAACTAGGGAGAACAACAAGGGAAAGAGCAATTGAGATCATTATCATGGAAGAGCGAATTGGTGACTAGTATACCAACAGGAAGAATAACTCCTTCCTATCTGTTCTAGCAGGACGATAGGAATTCTAGGTGGTCTGTGTGGACTACCATAGAGGTGATAGGTTGTTGTCTATCACTCAGAGGACAACGTCATCCAGCATTCCATGACAAGAGAACTTCTCAAGGATACAACATTTGTGGTTGCAGTCTTTGGTGCGACCAGGAGGAGTTGTCATAGTCCTACTAGTTGAGGCATAGATCAGAGGGTGCAATAGTCAGATGAGTCACAGTGTAACAAAGATCTGCACAAACATCATCTAAGATAGTAACGCATCAACGATGATGAGGAGATGTCACTAGATTTGCTCCAGGACCAGGTATATCCTCGAAACCATCCTTCATGTATTATAGTTATTTGATGCAATCTACTGATTAAGGGGAATAAGGTAGATATTTTTTTGTATTTCTGTTTCCTAATTTGTAGCCTTATTTTCCTACAGGGATATTGAGAGGGGTTAATAGTACAGACCATGTGTTCTGTGGAGCACTCATAAGTCCAAATGGCTTAAATCCATATGTAGCAAGAGCAAGTCTAACATTTCGTGGCTCAACAGGAAAGTCTAGAAATTCTCTATCTATAGAGAACCATTCTTCTGTATCTGAGGGATGATGAATACGACTATCATTTCCTTTTTCTTTAAATGGTCACGTCATATCTTGTAAAAAATAAATATAAAGTCTCTCCAAACGAGGGATAATAGGAAAGTGATACATCACCTTTTCAGCTGCCTTCTTGTGTTTTGTTTTATATATCTTTTCATTCCATCTAGACTCACCACAAGTATCGCATTTATCTTTCTTTGATGAACCTTTACAAAAGAGCATACAGTCATTTTGTTAGGCATCAATTTTTACTTTTTAAGACTAAGGTCTTTTACAACTTTATTTGCTTCATAATAAGTCTCAGGAAATGGACTACCTTCTTCTGGGAAGGTTGAGACTATCAACTTCAGCAACTTTGTAAAAGAATTATTTGATCATCCAGACTCCTCCTACAGATATAACAGAGATACTAGAAAGGACAACTTGGAGCGAGTTTTGCATCCTTCATAAAGTGGCTGATCGACTTCTTTAAGAAGGAATTATTTGACCATCCAGACTCCTCCTACAGATATAACAGAGACACTAGAAAGGACAACTTGGAGCGAGTTTTGCATCCTTCATAAAGTGGTCGATCGACTTCTTTAAGAAGCTTGAAAAAAAATTGTGCATTAAGATTTGCAGCCTCCTATGCTACTTCGAACTCACTGGCATGACTTGTATCTCCCATTCCAAATATATCTCCCAACATTTGATGCATATTACCAAATGTTGCACTTATTGTATTCCTCCCGATTAATAGTCCATGATATGTCCAAACATCATAGCTACGGACAAATTCTTTTTGTAAAACATGTAGAATACATCATCCTCTAATTTAATGAATCTATTAGAGCATGTTTTACAAGGCAAAAGAAATTCCCAGTCTGGGTGGTATTTGATGGGTACATGCAAATTCAATAAATTTTTATAAACCAGACTGCAATACTTCATGTTGCATCATATTACCAATATACATCCAGTTTCTATCCTGCAAGAAATCCATCCATATACAAGTAGACAAGAATTTAACGGTCACATTACAACTAAAAAATATAACTGAACAAGAGAAAATATTTTTACAAATTCTTTTATGAATTGAAGGACAAAATTAATAAAAGATACACTTTTAGATTGTAATATTTTTAGCAATTCCTCTATGTATATGGTCTCAAGACATAATACAATGAAAAAGAATATATTTTCTTGGATCTCTAGAAACTTAAAAAGACCTAACCTATTTTTGGGCTCATTAACGCTAAATCTTTTACACAATTAAAACAAATGTGCAATTACAAGGTTTATAATGCATCACCAAATAAATTTTATGTATATTTTTTTTCCTTGTATCTGTGAATCCATTTTATGTTGATTTGAGGACATGTGGTATCACCTTGGAAGACTGTCAGAATCCACTTAGATTCATGGCCGTTTTGAAATTATAAACGTCCAACTCCACTTAAGCTAGAAATATGTCAGAATAATTTTTAAAAGGGCTCAAACCTATAAGTTCTACGCACCACCTCATGAAGTGATGTTGAAACATTTCTAGAAATCAGTCAACCTTGAAATCATCATCCCATCTTTCCATTTCACAAGACCCTCCCAACAGGAAACTAAAATACATTGAAAATTGCTTTTGTGGTTCTTCCTAGTATGGTTGTCGCTCTATACTAGAATGGATCCATATCTAAGACAACTTCTTGAGAGACCTTACTGCCTTAGGATTCAAATGTCAGACATTAATCATACATTGAATGATTGTTTGATTCAAATATATCTCTTCACATGCCTAAGCAACTTCAATTTCAAAACACTTCAAGATCATGCTGAAAATGATTGGATACCCAAGATACAACTTACTTACATTGATGTTTTTACCATTGTATAGACAAAATAGTCTAGGGTTAGTTTTGGGCTGGATATGTTTTTTTATTATAACCAACCTAAAACTATTATTTTTACACCCACTACTTATAATCAACATACAAGGAGCTAAAATAGACATGGGCTTCTAGTTGCTTGATGTGCTAAAAACAAATAGACAAATATTATATAAAAAATAAAAAGTTCTGCATTGCCCTACATGAGAACTAGCCTAGAACTACTTTACATTGATTACCTATAAATGACATCATTAAGAGATGGAACGGACATGGGTTTGAGGTGCATGATGTTCTAAAAATAAAAGAACAAATAGATGCTTACTAAATATATTGCCCCATCACTATAAATTCTAGTAGCCCCACTCTCTCTATCCATTCCCCTTCTAACTAATACACTCTTCACGTCACTTATAAAAAGTAAAAAAAAATCTTGCCACCTCATATAGTTGGTATCTAGTATCTCCACAAGCCCCAAATAGCCCCCCCCCCACACATGCTATCATTATCTCCACAATCTCAAACAAATAATTGAAATCCTATCTATGCTATTATAAAAATAGGTTTTTTTTGTGGCAATGTTTATTTTTCTTCTTATGACATTTTATGTTTACATAACTAGCAATGCAAATTTAATAGTTCCAAAATATATATATAATACGTAAGGCTCATTATGGCAATTATAGTTGAGGATGCTAAATGCAATCTAGAATTAAAAAAAATCAAAATTAAGAGAGAACAATTATAGAACAAAATGAACGTGTGATAACTGGAAAATAAGTTTATATGCTAAATTTGATCCAATATACACCAATCAACCAGTAAGACACTTGAAAACTAAATAAAAATGAGAGAATTATATTTTGGAAATAAACACAATATAAATACAAGATGTTCCATAGGAATGATGTATCTTATACAAGAGATATAAATTATCATGTGCATGGGATGGTTGGAATTATAATCAAACAAATCAAAAAAGTTTCAAAAGAAGTCTTGTGTTTCTTATCTTCCCAAAACTCATATGACACAACTGAAAACAACATTTGTACCTGTCGTCATTCGATTCACCACAAAATTAACATTATGATAGCAATCTGACCAAGATAGGTAAAAACATATGAAGGTTAGTACTACTTCCAAAAGTTCAACAAAAACAAGTGACTGGAACACGCATCACTCAAATGATTTGAGAATGTCTCAAAATATGATCGTTGTTTGAGTTTGTGAATGTCACATGATTTATTCTATCCTTATTTTTCCTTATGAGTAACTTTATGTTAAATAAATTTAAAGTATGACTCAACACCAAAATAGCTTACATTGGTAGTGAAATATGCATTCCCTGAAATCAATGTGATCTACAGCTAGGACAAACCCAAAGATCACATGCATCTTTTGTGTTTTTTAAGGAGAGATGCTTCTAGGGGGTGGGAGGTAAAAGATGTACGTTAGTTTTTCTTTTGCATCCTTCTCGAAGAGACAAATCAAACGTCAGTAGAAGGAGTATAGTATTTTTTTTTATTCATCGGGAGGCAATCTATTTAGCCCGCCCTCCTCATGCAGGGATTAAAAATCTGATGTGATACACAGTGGTCAGATGGGATATGTATGGTAGGACTCCTACCATTACAGAGTGAGAAAGGGGTAGAGTGAGAAAGGAGTATAGTATATTTAAAGCATGTTGTCGACACTATTATGCAATTCTCATATCAAATTTTGTATTCACTTCCGTGGAGTATTTTTTGTGTTTGCATGGTGCATTGAACCTTTGCATGTCACGATAGTTAGCTACTATTTGTAAAGCCAGATTTTTTTAGTAAAACCTTGTTTTTAAATATATTTTTTTCATTACACATAATTGAGATATCACATAAAGAAATGTAAATGGGTGTAGATTTTTGTAATATATTTCTATGATGCTTCAAATAAAGATTCCTATATTGGTCTAGTTACACTAATAACTATTTTTGGAAGATTACTAGCGCTGATTATATAAAACTCAAGCTAAACTCCCACCATGCTATCTTTCAATTAATTGAAAAAAATTAAGCTGATGAAATTTGAAAAATGACACATTTTTGGAGTAATGAGTAACCCATGGCCATGATGCTTAAAAAGGATATCATTGAGTGTCAAGAAGTGTCCTTGATGAAAGTCTCTCGAGGATATAGACATTAAATACTTAGTGTGCATAAAAATAAGAAAGACAACAATATCGACTGATAGGTATTAGAAAACATTCCTAACAAATCTACTCTACTATAAATAGACATGATAATGAAGTATGGGTATTACCAAATATTCAAAATACTAAAAGATTCAATCTTTATTTTTACTTTATCATATGCTATCAACTTGGCAGTAATAAAAGCAAATACAAAGAACGTGGTTCATAAGATCAACCTTGCATATATAATATGGTTTCTATTTCAAATTTTCTAAGCCTTACATCAGAATACAATGATAAATTCTCTCAAAAAAGTTCAATGAAAAGGGTGAGAAGGCTTGAGGAGGACAAAACTTTGCCATCCACCAAATTCATTGGAATAGTGCATCTCACAATGGCCTATTGGAAGATTGTTTGTAACTTAAAGAGTTTTGTGATATTATCTAAGATGTGGGCAAGGAGATGAGGTGGGCATTATATGATATACTGATGATTTATAATACATCATTATATTTAGTACTAAAGTAGTGGCGTCTATAATAAGAAGACCCCCAATATTCAAGATGCAATCTCTTACACGGGCATGAGGTAGGGACACAAATGCACAAAAGGAGGAAAAATCATATATGATACTATTGACTCTAAACAAGAGATATGACATGGTTTTACCTTATCCCTTCACCATGATATTAGGTGTACAATCCATCAGGATGGTGTCTTTCTATGCATTCTAGGTAAAATAGAATAGTGGTTCTTCCCTTTTACTAGTGTGAATACAATTCCAAAAAATAGACCTTATCAGTATGTTGAAGGGCTTGTGCAGAGGAAGATGCATAAATGGGTTCTTCACATCGTCCTCCTACACAAAGGGTAGAAGGACAACAAAAGACCAAATGACTATAATGGAAGGTGAGCCAATTCAAATGCTAAAGAAATCACATACTACCCTTAATATGTCTTTATGATGAAACACTAATGAATATTTGTAATAGAGAAACAAAGGGTCGTGTATGTATGACCACTGAGGAAGTCCTTGATGCATCCAAATGGGTGGATATATAATGTATGGAGTCTACAGACGCAGAGGATTGGTATTGTAAATGTACTTTTCTAAGGTGAGTTGGTCAGTAGGGGAGACGAGATCAGACAATATTTCCCTCATATTTTTACAGAAAAACTCCCAAATGACATACTGATAATTTTGTCAAATTTCTACCTACTACATATGTTTTAGGATGTATCAGGAAGGACAATAGATGACTAAACGTAGAATCCTTTAACCCATATACACATATGAGATTATGTCTTAACAACTACAAAACTCCATAACACAAAAGCAGGAAAATACCTTACATTTCCCTTCTTCGCAGGCGGGTAACAGTCATACACCATAATATGGATAAAGTAAAAACAAAATGATGCCCCGGGATCCATGATCCCCATGTATATTCTAGACTGATTTCTACTGATATTTCTTAGTCTATGATAGTTTCCAAGCATGAGTAGAAGTATATAACCTTCAATTGTGATTAAGATTTTAGATAACTAGTTTCTACATTCTTTATTTTTGTAGTACCAGCAGAACAAAATAGTTAAGCAAGCCATATCACAACTTGGTTTTGTAAATCTTAACCACATCTTCTCAAACACTGAATCTAGTTTTACTTCATTTCATAAAGTGGCCCAACAATGACAGGACAAGTTGGTTTCATGTTAGTGGAAGATCTAGGATTTCAAGTCAAGGGGGCACCATATTGCAACATAATATTTGTAAGTGAAATGAGAAAAGATACAAAAACCAATGAGCATATCCATTTTGTTGCTATCGTAGGAGTGTGAGTTCACTATTTACGAATTAGTATTAGTATAATATCACATGTTGTAATCTGTTAGAACTTAATATCTAGTAAATTGCTACTGTAAATGTTGGATTGTACATATTGCATGTAAAATCTAATCGTGGTACATCAACATCAATATATATGATTGGCATTGCCTAAACCGACCATATGTGTTGTGTTAAAAACTAGAAAAATCAAGTATTGTTGTGCCCGACTTTAGAATAAGAAAGTGTTTATCAATTGTTGTATACAACTTGTGATCATAAAACACTGGCAACTTTGAACAAAACAAGAATATTCTCCAGTTTCATTATGTATGTTGTATCATAGTCATTAGAAGTTTCTTAGACAAGAATAATGTTGGAGAAGAGAAATATTTTTGGCATAACAAACCTATTTCTCAATGTTAGGTGTCAACATAGCATAGAAATCCAATCAGCAGTGACTCATTCACCGCTACACACCTGACAATTAAGCTTTTAAGCATTCAAGTAATATACTTCAAATGTGGAGACATTGTAGTTGTAACTTGCTTTGATTGCAAACTTTCCTTCATCCAACTTCAATGTAAAGATGTTACACATCAAAATCATGGATGATCTTGGGATGGTGAGGAGTGGAGACTTAGTGAAGGGGAACGATTGATATCCTTTTTGTAGAAATCAAAATTAATGTCTTGTAACTTAACATTTGATATTTCAATAATGGGAAACTGAAGGTTCAAGAAGATTACTCAAATGTCAAGACACGTTTTCTACATTTGTCAGTTTATTTTTCACAGACTACATTCATAGAAAATCATTATGACAGACTAGACACACTTTTGTATCTACTCAATAGATTTAATCGAATGGAGATTATTCAATACACAATATGTTTTATGGGCAATGATGGGTAAGGTATGTGTCCTCCCATGCCCAAAGGTGGCTCCACCACTGCTTCATGTCCTATCCATTGACTGGTAATATGAAACTGCTATTAAGCATTTTTTTCAGTTCTTTCCATTATCAAATTGTGTTTGAGAGTGGCATAGATCAAATTAGGAAAAAAGGAGACCAACGCAGGGAACAGGGCGTGAGATGGACCGACATCCAGTAGTTTTGAGAAGGAGACTGAGGTTTATACTAGTGATTGCATATGCAGGATAATAATAGAGGGGGTGATAATATCTAACACTGGGCAATTACCTCACATGTCGCCGCTACTTCAGGGCAATGACCTCACGTCAGTGACCGCTGCTTACGCTGGGAGGTTGTTCCTCATGGTGGGGCCCACTACGCCTACAATGGGTGATCAAACAAGACTAAGAGGAGAGCACAAGGAAAGGAACAGATATGACTAAAGAGTAGTGAACTAATTATCATTCTAATTACTAATTAATGGGGCGGGGATTTTTGGTGGGAACTCTGGTGACGGAAATTTTGCATTCAACTAGGATTTCAAACCTTCACTAATTCTCATTTCCATAAAAATTTCAGCTGAAGGAAAACAATTTATTTGTGTAGGACGGCCCTTTAGAAAAACTCAATATTTTTAGGAAAAACCCATTTTTTGTAGTGTGGGTCACTCGTTATTGGAAAACCTCAAAAAATGTTCAACACAGACTAAGTGAACATAGTATTCTATATGCATACTTAAATTATAAACAAGGTTGGAATCAATAGAGTAGAGCCCAGTGTGGTTCGTAATTCAATATGGATGAAAATAAATCGGGGAGCTATAATAAATATATTATAATAAAGAACAGACACCAAGACTAACTATTATGGGACAATTAAGAAGATGAAAGAAATGGGATAATGTTGTAAACTCCTAAATTGTGTCTTTTGAGGCTACCACATTCAACTAAATGGCACTTGTTTGAACATAAAACAATCTGAACAATACAAATTGAAAATCTATGCAACACAATCTGACCAACATAAACATAGGTCTAGAATCTTTGGCCCGTCATTATTGCAAAAGCAAATGCTAAGCCCATAACAATTGAACATAGTATTATATTTGCATTGTAAAATGGTAGTCAATATCACAAAGTAGTAAAAAGAAATGATAAACCCAAAAAAAAAAAAAAAAACCATTCGTGGATTAGTCATCATGGCCATTGGCAAAAGACAAATGATAAAATCAAAATTTGTTCAACATAGCATCCTACATGCATACAAAAAGTGTAAACACGGCTAGAAATGACACAATAAAATCCAATGTGGTTTGTAGTCCATATAGATAAAACAAATCTTATGACACATATACTTTAATGAAGAACAGACTAGTTCAGAGTAGATATCAGAGGACAATGGTGGAGATGGAAGGTATTAGGGGATGTGGAACACCCCAAATTTTAGCCTTTTAAGGGATACAAAAATAAAAAAGCAAATCCAATCCTAGATCAGTCCCAAGATGATATTTTGGGACTACCACATTAAAAACACTAATATTTGGGGATAACACAAACTAATCAACAACAAAAATAATAGCTAATATCAATGCACATAGTTGAACACAACATGTGTTGTTGTCCTCATACTGTTGGCCTCAGTACTCAGGACATGGTTGCCTCTTTTTTTTTAAAGGACAAAGAAAATACCAAATTAGAATACGCAAACTCTAAATATCAAAACCACATAAGACGTGAAGATATTAGAGGAATCACATGCCATGTTTAACTCAGTTTGTTTCCCTTAGGGTTGACATTATTTGGGAAAGGGATTAGCATGTGTATGACACGAGAAGACTATTTAGCACGTAGATCATTTACTTTTGGGGCTAATTTGGTTACGTATACATCAAGATTTCAAAAATGCATGCATCTAACAAAACAATTTATGGTTCATGCATTCAATACATATATTTTGTGGTGGTGCTGAAATAAATTTCTTTTGTTCTATTCCACTTGTGCATACACCAAAATTTATCCCGAACAAATTATATATGCATGCAACTTTAAGATTTTATAACGAACATACGGTCTATTCTTTCATACAAGTTCCACTTCTTTTTGGGCCGATTTGAGTGTCCTTGTGATAATATTTCGAATATTGATGTATCTATATGCAACAAAAATTGAATTTGTATTCTATAAAATATAGGGGTACAAGACTAGGCAACATCATTTTGAATTATCAATAGTCACAATAGCTCTACGTTTGATTTAGAATTGTATATGTCTTGAACAATCATTAATATTAACATAATATAATATGATATTATATAAAATATATTATATTATATTATATTATATTATATTATATTATACTAGACAAGGAGTGGTTCAAGTGGTCAAGTATGGTGTCTCCTAAACAAAGAGTCCTAGATTTGAACCTCATCTACTGTCTTGGGTTTACCACCTCATCGGACGTTCGGCCTCCATCAAGGACATGGGAGAGGGAGAGGGAGTCTCTCTCTTAATCTCATATATATATATATATATATATATATATATATATATATATATATATATATATATATATATATATATATATATATATATATATATATATATGAGAACGTTTATACTGCCCGCGCGGGTAGTGAGCAAATGTTACCCGTCCACGGAAACGCGGTGGCATGAATGGTAATTACATGACTTGTCTCATTTTTGTCGACCGCATCAAGAGGCATGATGTGCCTCCACTGTTTACCGCATTTGATGCATCTGCAGAGAACAAATGATCTCGGCGGGGAGCAATCGGGTACAATGAGGCATGGAGCACGTCAAACAACTGGCAGAAGTTCAACGGAAGTACAGGAACGACGGTACCATCCTCCCACCCGGCCATCCCCTGTCTTGTGTATCTGCAGACGTCGGCGGCAACCTGGGCCCGGACGCGGACGGATTTTAAGAAGGCGCCGACGAGCCCATGGACGCACCGGTGGAGGGCGTCGTTGATCAGCAGGATGGAGGACTCGTCCATCAGGTCTGTCAGGGATCGAGGGTAGGAAGGGACGAAGGAAGAGGCGTCAGATTGGAGGACGACTCTGCTGAAATCCGCATCGGTGGAGACGATCGTCAGGCTGCCGAACAGGTGCGAGCGGAACACCTTGTTGTACCTGGGAGGGGATTTGGATTGCACAGGATATGGTTAGGGATTTAAGTGTGGAGGTAAATAACAGGATTGGGATGGGAAGGGGGCGCACGAGCGAATACAGGGTCATAAGGAGATTTTGTTGGATTTAATTAGTTGGGGACTTACTTGAGGCGTCGCTTGCCCATGAAGCTCTCTGTCCTAACAGAGAACGATGTTGAGACGAATTCCACGGTCTCGCCAAAGAACGACCACCCGAGAGAACCAGGTGGGAGGACGGCTTTCTGAGTCGGTGCCGGCGGCGGTGGCATACAGTCATCTCCCATTCCAGCTATTATGTTCCTCTTCTTCCACAATGGCAACAACTTCGCGGTGCTTTGGGTGTTGCGCGAGTAGTAGCTGTAGCAACAGAACACGATACATGCCGCAGTCACCGTGGTCGGCAAAAGTACCTTGCAGTCCAGGAGATCGGTGGTGTCGCTGTGGTGGTGACGGTGGTGGTGGGTGTCCATGCCAGTTATCAGCCGAAGTACTTGCTACTTGCTACTTGCTGCTGTAGATACTATTTTAACATATAGTTTGGAGGTTCATTGCTTATTGTATTTACATTATTTCTACCCGTTTAATATCCTCATCCACGGTCTTGTTGCGCGTGACCCTCACATCAAGGCTTGTGGTCTTTATTCATGGCCAGAGATGAATCAGATCCCAACAGGAGAAATTTTCTTCATTGTCTTGCATAGAAAGTGTTTGATAAAATACTTATGCATTTTGCTGCATAAGAAGAAATGTTTGTAATGTTACTGAAAGTAATACAGTAGAATCTTATTTTTAATATTGCCTTAGTAATAAAATAGAGACACAAAAAGTAACTATCGCACACTGAAAAGTAACTATATGACATTAAAAGTAACATCGAGATACAGAAAGTAACTATCGGACACAGAAAGTAACTATCGGACACTGAAAGTAACATCAGGACACTGAAAGTAACTGTACGGCAAGAAAAGTAACTATATGACATTAAAAGTAACATCGAGACACAAAAAGTAACTATCAGACACTGAAAGTAACTATCGGACACTAAAAGTAACATCAGGACACAAAAAGTAACTGTACGGTAAGAAAAGTAACTATATGACATTAAAAGTAACATCGAGACACAGAAAGTAACTATCAGACACAGAAAGTAACTATCGGACACAAAAAGTAATTGTACGGTAAGAAAAGTAACTATATGACATTAAAAGTAACATCGAGACACAGAAAGTAACTATCGGACACTGAAAGTAACATCAGGACACTGAAAGTAACTGTACGGCAAGAAAAGTAACTATATGACATTAAAAGTAACATCGAGACATAAAAAGTAACTATCAGACACTGAAAGTAACTATCGGACACTGAAAGTAGCATCAGGACACAAAAAGTAACTGTACGGTAAGAAAAGTAACTATATGACATTAAAAGTAACATCGAGACACAGAAAGTAACTATCAGACACTAAAAGTAACTATCTGGACACTGAAAATAACTGTACGGTAAGAAAAGTAACTATATGACATTAAAAGTAACATCGAGACACAGAAAGTAACTATCAGACACTGAAAGTAACATCAGGACACTGAAAGTAACTGTACGGAAAGAAAAGTAACTATTGAATATTAAAAGTAACGCATAAAGTAAATATAAGAACACTAAGGGTAACTGTAAGAACACTAAGAGTAACTGTAAGTACACTAAGAGTAACTGTAAGAACACTAAGACTAACTGTGAAAACATAGAAAAGTAACCTTGAGACTAAAAAAAGTAACTCTTATACTTTATAAAAGTAACTCTAACAGAGGAAGGTAAAACATGTATCATAAAAACAATGTGTATGGAACACAGAGTAAACAATGTGTATGGAACACAGAGTAACAGGGACATCTTGTAAGTAATTGTACGAATACGAAAGCAAGTGTTCTATTCTAAAAAAGAAAGTATCTATATCAGAACTCACTGATAAATAAAAGAGATAACTCGTCATCGATAAAGTAATTATAAGAACACCTAGAGTAACTGTAAGAGCACTACGAGTAATTGTGACAACATAAAAGTAACTTTGTGCATTCAAAAAGTAACTGTTATACTTTGTAAAGTAACTCTTGTGGAGGAAGGTAAGTCAAATAGACGAAACCAGTGTATGTGAATCACATAGTAACAAACTGACATTTTGTAAGTAACTGTACAAACATGAAAGTAACTATTCTAATCCAAATATATAAGTATTTCAGAAGAAAGAGTATTCATTGGACACAAAGAGAAACAAATATTCTTCAAAGAGTATCATCTGATCAGAAAAGATTCTTTGTAACATAATCAATGTATACATACAACTTATGGAGCTCAAGGTAACACAACAATAGATTCCAAACATAAGTCAAAATACAGGAAGGATTACAAATCAATTTCAAATTACTACACAAGAACAACCCATTACAAATTTGAATATGCCTCACTCATGCACTAATCAACTACAACTACACTAAAAAACATCTATCCATCAAGAGCAGTAGCAACAACAGTAGCTCCCACCGCATGACATCGGCAACGCAACTACTTAGCTCATGTGCATACATACAGATTTGTAGTCCTCGACCTCCGCTCCATCGGTTGTTCTTGCTCGACACTAGTTGACCATGGATGTGCGGCTCAATCGGGAGATCGGGAAGTTATAGAAAACTAGTTAACATCTCACTCGCGTCTAAGCAGCCAGCTGTTGCCCCATCTGACCATTACCCGGGCCGACCATAGCCTTCTAGACCTGATCCTGTGCCGTGTTTCACCGCTGCACCATTGTAGGAGAAGGGACATGGCTGCCGATCTTTGCATACAATATCTTGGTCAGTTAGTCCCCCGAGTACGCCCTCCCGCCGACCATCTGTATCGTTACCCGCTGGATCATGAGATCCTTCACCACCGATAGGCTGGCGTAGCTCACCTTTAAATCAAGCTCCAACAGCATGGCCATCAACCTTGTCGCGAGGTGGTTCCTCTAGCTGCACTGCACGCATATCATGGCGTCCCAGTCCACCACGCGCATGTCGATCTCAAGCATCTGCGACACCCTCTCATCAACCGGAGGATCATGACGCAAAAAGTAGCTATCCAATACTGAAAGTTATATTAGGACACAAAAAGTAACTATATGGTACAAAAAGTAGCTATCCGACATTAAAAAAGTAACATAATGGCAAAAAAAGTAACTATTTGACTCTGAAAGTAACACCAAGAGATCAAAAGTAACTACATAACAAGAAAAGTAACTATCCAACACCTAAAGTAAACCAAGACACAAAGTAACTATTAGACACTAAAAGTAACATCAGGACTCAAAAAGTAACTATACGGTACACAAAGTAATTATCCAGCACTGAAAGTAACACGAAAACATAAAAAGTAACAAAAAACAAAACAAAAAGTAGCACCGATGATTTGATGTAGTATGAGGTGTTGAGAGAACTAAAATATGTTAAAGAGCATGCAGCTCAATGCTTAATTTATACTAAAGTAATGCCATTGTAATATTTAACCTATCAAGTACCGAGCACCCATGGCTCGAGCAAGCATTAGATAATCTAGAATTTAATGATTATGTAGAGCAGGAGTCGTTCCTTCCACACACTTCCTCGACTTTTATGTTGGATCATAACTGCTAGTGATTATGTAGTATGCATATAAATTGTACCATATTAATTGATGTATTATTTATACATAATAACATGCAGTATATCTCAAATTGACTATCTATTATATACAGTACAATATACAAAATTTGATTGCTTCTGAATTTCAGTTAGGCTACATACGTTCATGCATTTCAACATACACGTAATGCACATTCTGATCAATAAACTTCAGCAGAACATCAGTATCTCCTTTTTCAATTAAGTGATCCTAAACAATCGACCAAGTAAAAATGAAAAGGAAAAGCAGCCGAACAAATTGGGTACAAATAGGGTACAAATTGAAAAATGAATCGAAGGAGATATGTTTAAATTAGAAACTATAACAGCCGGAATGAAGAATGAATAGAAGGGGATAAATTAGCAAAAGACTACCTTCATAAAAAGAATACAAGCCCTTAGGCCTTACAACCAAAATTATACAACCATCGAAGTTCATATGTGAATGTGAATATAACATTTCTACATGGATTCCTCTACATAGAAGCTGACCAAAGCAGCGTTTCATTGGGGATACCTTCAACCTGAACATCAAACGATGGTAATCTGACTGCAGCTGATTGTTAAACCAAAGACTGTTCACATTCTCATCCATAGTCTAAACACCAAACTACCAAACAAAGACAAGTAGCCTTAGCAAAATGAGAACCAGCAAGCTGAGAACTCAGAGCTCTCACGCAAGAGAGGAAACACAAAACCTACGGAAGGAGACTGATAAATGCCGAAGTACGACGACTGATGGTTGAAAACTACCAGAAAGCAACCAGAACTGAAATAAGAGTAAACTAAACGGAAACAATAAGAAAGGGTGAAAAAGCTGTCGATTGATCAAGCACCAGGGGAAAATTGATCATCGACAACACAGTTTCTCTACGAGCAAGTGGATCTAAGGTTGTCACCTCATCCACCACCCGACAACATTCCTCGCTAAGACCCAGTCGTCAACCGCCCAGAGTTGAGGCCCGAAGACCAGAGCCCGGCGAAGCAACAGGAAGAGACGGAGGAGAAGAGGATCCATTGTCCCAGCGTCGGGAGTCACAACCCCGCAGCAAATTAGTCGCGACGAGGCCCAGGGGAGAGGGGTGCGCTCACCGACGGCCAGGCCCCCTCCCACAAGGTGATGCGTCGATGACTGGAGACCTAGGTCGCCGCAATCATCATACAGTCCACGGTGAGTTACTTGACGCCGTGCTTGAGAAGCTCGAGGGCGCCGCCGCCGTTGCGAGGAGGGTCTGCGGCCGATTCTCGCCGTCTTCCCTCAGGAACGGGCTCTGGGTTCACCACCTCTCTGGCAGACGTGGATGTCAGGAATCCCGCTGCGACGACAACAAAGACGGAGATGCGAGCAGAATGTGTTATTTACAACAAATGCCACCGCGTCAAAGAGACGGGTAGCATATCTACAGTACCCGCGCGGGCAATAAATAAACACCATATATATATATATATATATATATATATATATATATATATATATATATATATATATATATATATATATATATGCCACCTTCCAATCAGATTATACCATTTTTCAAATGATGCTCTCTCCTTAACTCTCACTCTTTTCTCCTTTTTTCACAAAGTTTAACAATTTTATTTGTTCTTTTTCCTCCTTCTAGCAGAACTACCCGTACTCTACTCCCCTAACAGTGACGCCCACTCTCCCCATTTCCCCTCCTTCAATTGTGTTCTTCTTTCCTTTCTCCTCTCCTCTCTTCTAATTCCCAACAAATCATTCCACTACTTTTATTAATTTACATCGTAATAACTGTTCGTGTTTCCAAATTTGAAAGGCATTCAAGTTTTCCACAATCTTGCTTTCTTTGTATTAACCTCAACTAACCATCCACATTCTCTCTATAGAGTAACCAAAATGACAACCATTAATTGTGAGTTTCCAAATTGAAACCCATCCTACCTTTTCCATTCTTCACATTTTGTTGTATTGGCCCTAACTAACCACCACGTTTTCTCATATACAATATCTTTAGATGAAACCTAACTAATCAATTTTTTTCTCTCTCAAGGTCAATTGAAATCCCAAAAAAGTTAACAAGTCACAACTTTCTTTCTGCCCTTCAAATTTTAATCTTCAATTTTCTTGCACCCCTTCAAAGCATCGATAACGGTTCCTAAACTTCTGTCTCTCCCATTTTAATATTTTTGTCTACCATAATCCGGTCATCTCCATCATCGTTAAAACAAATATCTTAAAAAACAACTTACTTAATCGACCTTGTTCCCCACACTTTCGTTGATCAATAGTACACAGAACAGAACGTGGGTTGACATCTCAAACTGCTAATGCTATTACATCCCTAAAAAAACCCAAAAACTGTCATAAGCCACATTAGAAGAACCAGGTTTTGCAATCACCCTATAGCCAGTCCTTCAACTCTACACAATTATGGTGGCAGAGTTCAATGGACAGCTACAACTGAAGGTACCTCAACTCCCTTCTCTACTACCCCCTACGGAAAGTCTTCATCTGCACACAAGAGCATTACTAGAATTGCCAACTTCTACTGGGACTTACAAGTACATGTGCCTCTACTCCCTTCTTTGCTTCCTCTATAATTACTTTCATGTCATACGAGTCAGTTGTGGTCTCCATGGTTGGAATTCACAACGATATAATCATGGGCATTTATTTCGAGCATTATTTTCTCATATCCTGCACCTCTTTCTATTATTAGACCAGAGAGAATTGTTTTGCTTCATGAAAAAAATTTGTATTATGCGACTTTAATTGCAACACATAAGGATCTCTTTTTAATAAATCTTTGGTTGTCATCCCGTGTGAGACAAAAATTTATTTTGATCATTATCTCATCAGGTATTCTCTACCAGTAACAAGACGAGTAGTCAGTAATCAACATCCCACATTCACAGCAAAGTACTAGAGATATAAGAACCAAGAGAAAGGTGGTAAAAGAATCATTGCATAACATCATCTAGTCGGCCAACACTGAGAACAATCACTATGGCGACGTCAATGATGAGAGTCACTAGGAGTTTATTTTCACTTCCGATGATTATGACTTACGTACAATGGAAGCCATTAGAATTGCCAACTAAAGACGCATCATCTTATATACCCAATCTTCCACCGATGTATGTTCCTATAGAGTTGCATCTCCCTGGCATGATGCTACAGCAGTGGACGGAATCATTGATGGCTACCTGTGGAGGACAAGTACCAAAGATCAGGATCCGTTCGACGCTAGGTCTCCAGGAGTTGAGCTAATCAGGACCAATTTCTTGCCTTCTTTTGGCGATGATTACCTAGAGAGCACCTACGAAAACATACCTTTTGTGGATGTTGGATCCGTGGTGCATTCTCCCAGGAACCTTGAAAGGAAGAGAAGGTAAGGAAGGCATCAACAAAAATTAGGTACACTACCCGTGTGATGTTAGGGCCAAGAGCAACATGCATTTAGGGTTGTAAATGGGTAGGCTAGGATAGGGTAGAGGCTTATCCTTATTTTTATCTTTAATGTCATCAAAGATGTGGGTAGAAGGTAGGGTAATTATCCTTCGCTTAAAAATCGTAATGCTATCCTTACCCGCACCCATTTTCCTGCAGGGTAAATGGGTAGAGTAAGGGTGAATGTGTCAATAATATGAAGATAGTATAAGATATTTTTAATAAAAAAATATTATATTCCCTACATCAAACACAAGATGCTAGCAATAATCATGTTTTTGTGATATACAACAAAAAAATTAATATTTAACCTGGTTTTTTCTAAAGACAAGGCCTAGTAATTTTAATATATTATTTCTTGTTGATGAATTATTTTTTCTCTCAAATATATGATTACTAAAGAGATAGTATCATGTTGCTCATTGCCTATTAAAACTTTGGGAATCATAATAGTACAAATTGAGAAAGTAGTGGTGTTGTTTGTTAGGGATTTTCGTAGGAATTAATACATATATTAAAATATGAAATTATATATTCAAACTTATACTAATGGGTAAATAGGTAAAGTAGGTAGGATAAATCTCCCCCCTTACCCTAGCCTCTTTAGATGCGGGTAAAATGGGTAAAGAGTAAATGAGTGGTAGGTAACCTACCCTACAAGGTATGGATAGTGTGTAAACGGGCAATAACCTACCCATTTACAGGCTACGTGTATTGTCCTTCCGGCTCACAAGCTTGATTGTCTAAGCCAGTTTTAGAGACAGACTAGAGATATGGTTATGAGTGATTCATAAGAGATGTGCAGGTACATGTTCATGCGCTATGCCAATAACTATGGTTGGATCTAGGGGGGGCTACCAGATCTCCCCCTCCCAAAAACTAAAATAAAAAATTATACATATTTAACATTGTAATTATAGTAGATATAGGGCTTTGGTAGATATGCTACAAGTCAAAATGATAGTTGGATTTGTATTAGTGTCTTGTCTTTAAAGTAGAGACCCGGGTTTAAATCTCACTTCCAACGTATTTTTTAAAATCAATCTCCTTTATCACAACAAATGTCCTACATAGTTAACTTGGTCCCCCTTGTGTGATTTTGTGGATCTTGCACTGTCAACAACAGGATATCAGATTTTCATAAGTGTATGCATAGGCTAAATTACAGACTTCATGGTATGGCAAGGTACTAAAAAACTTGAGAAATCTCATAGGTATGGAGGCAATGGCAACAATTTCAGTAATAGAGAGGGGAATGGCTATATAAGATAGCCTAACTGAAGTTGTATTCTTGTAGTATAATCTTCAGGAAAATGTCTTGATGGCTAAAGGATAATCTCGGCAAAAGTGGTGGTAGCAGAAAGTAATGACGCTTGACAAATGGAGCTAGGAATGTACCACTTACAGCCAAATGAACTTCTAGCTATTTTTATTTATCCAACAATGCCCTCTTGATATGGATATAGGCACTAGAAGAACTTCTGAGCATGTGGAGATATCTTGTTTTTTATTTACTGGGAAAACTTTTCAATAATTGTCCTTTACCCGGACTCACATTTAACAGAAGCTTTCATTTTTTATTATTGAAAATTGCCTTCTCTTATCTAATATTTTATATTTTGTTGCAATAGAACGTTAGAACCATCTTTCACCAGCCAAAAGAATTCTTTTTGAATGTGCACGGAACCTAGGAGTTGTTTTTAATAATAACTCCTTTGCATAGCTATTGCTAGTTTTATCATGTTTTTAACTTGCAGCCCATAATGTTCAGCGGTTTTAACTAAAAGTGGTTTGGCAAAATGACCGTAATGTTAATTTTTCGATAGGGTTCTTGGTAAATTAACTATTTTAGTCTGACCAACTTATGTTATTATTCAGGATTGTTTCATCATCTTCTAAGGTAAATGTGCACAAGATATATCAAGCTATTGGAAAATGATCATACCAATTGACCACATTCTACTTTTTTATAATAATTAGTTTTCAATATCATTTAGTTGTTCGCTTCCTAAAATGTTATTCAAAAATCACTTCTACTATTGTCTGATGTTGCCTACGATTTATACGAAAACTACTCATTCAATGATAAAAAAATCAACATGATTACAGTGAAAATCAAATAATGAATCATAAGAATTTGCTTTTTCGGTATATAATGAGAAAAACAACATTGCCTCTACAATTTTTTAATCAATATGTCATTCACATTTTGAAAATGGCTTCTAGATATGTACTCTACTCGGTTGATTTACAAGATACATAATATGACTATTACTACAAGTATACCACCATAAATACATCACCACATATATATATATATATCTACAACAATCGTGATAATTAGATATCTTTTATAAGGTGATAGTTAGATATCTTTATCATGCTACATTCTTGTCATATCATTCCTACAAAATTCTGCTTATTATGTAAAAAAAAGGCATTGACAATAAGTTTATTGTAGACATAATTGTGTAGTCATTCAAATTTTTTGAAAGAGTAATATTTAAAATACTATAATATTTATGTACTTAGTGTAATATTCTAGAGAAAACAATGTGTCAGTTAGCATCATAGTTTTGTTTAAGGGAACTTATAATACATTGGCCCATAGATATTTTCACCTTTTGTTATGTTATGCAAGAATGAAGGTATTAGACATAACTCAAAAAATATAGTGTATACAAGAAGTTAATGTTGCTACATCATTATAAGCTAAATCATTAACTTGTATGTTAGACAAAATTTATATGCCAACTTGATGTACAATTCCACAACATTCAAGAATACTCCTCTTATAATATTATGCATTATATATGTTATAGAATATTCAAAATATTATATTATAAAACTTTAATTATTACAAATAAATAATTCAGAGTGCACGGGCATTGTATGCATGTTTTGTATATTTAGACTAACCATGATACTAGTATGTGGATGTCTGATATCAAATATGGAAATATTTTGGATTGAGCAACTGAAGTGTGATAAAGTTGATTTGATTAGTAAGAAATTACCATATAATAAAATAGCATATATTTCATTTAATATATTTCAAAGATATTATTTAATGGGAAAAAATCAGTAGATACATGTCATACTATGATTCTTTGTATGAAAGATGAGCTAATGACATCCATTCAAGATTAATCACTGAAGCGTGAAAAATATTGATTTCAAAAGAAAAGCATCACGACAATGTAAATTAGTAGTTATTTCAATATTTGGATTGAGCTACTGACGTGTGATAATGTTGATTCGATTAATAAGACATTACCATGTAATGAATTGGCCTTTGTTTCATCTAATGCATTTCAGTAACATATTTTGACCTAACAGTTATACATTGTCCATATTTTGATGATGACTTAACCATTCCATTCATATGTATCTAATATGTCTATTTGATGTTGATTTCAAGTATTAGGTATATTAAAAAGATCAATTCAATCAAGCCCTATAATGATCAAATACAAGCTAAAGTCAATGTGAATGCACTTGTAACACCCCAATTTTTATATAACATGAGCAGAAAGAAAAAAAAATCAACTGGAGAGTGTCACAAATAAGATATACATAATAACAATAATAGATGAAAACCATTACAGATTGTGTATGAAATGAATTCTCATCTCATTCTCAGAATAGAAACTTGATTACATCAAACCTTATAAAAAAACATAACATATAAAACATTGTACTTCTATCACAAGCTTTGGGATGGTGTAGATGGTGCCCCACCAAGCAAACCTCATAAAGTTGTAGTTGCATCCTTTTGTCATGACCATTTGATGAAATTATGTACCTGCGGACATCTCGTCCCCAACCATGCACAAAGGGAAACCTAGGTTAGAGTAAGTGGCATTGAATTTCTAACAAGATAACCATAACCATGATGTAACTGAAAGTTGAACTATTATATGAAAACTTTAAACTTAACTAAATCGATGTATCTTTTATTTATGTCTTTTATCTAATTTGTGGCCACCATTATACGATAAGTCCTCCTGAACTAGCGTATCTACGCCCTAAATTGGTACCAAAGTACCCTGAATTGGCACTACATGCATCTGAATGACACTAAGGTGTCTCTGAATTGGTGTAACTACGCCCTGCTTGGTACCAAAGTACCTCTGAATTGGAGTAAATACTCCTTTGAATGGCAACAGATGCCTCTAAATCATCCCGAGACTAACTCAATGAGGACTTATCATATAATGTCTTATGTGAAGATTCTGACTTATTTATCTTACGTCTAAAATTACTTAATTCTTAATCTGAACTGAAACTGAATATTGATAATTGAACTTTACTGAATTTTAAATCTGAACTTATCATATACTAAAACTAAATATTCATAACTGAATTCTAAATGTAAATATGAATTTGAATTTAATCTGAATATCTCAGTATATTTTTCTTACTTATCTATTGCCTTGAAATTATCCTAATATGAATTGAAATCTTATTCAGTTAAATTGAATTCTTAATCTTCTGAATATAAATCTGAATATGTATCTTGATTACAAAATAATTGAGATTGGATCTGAGACTCTTCTTAGGTATGTGGGTCTAATCTCTGACTACATATAATGAGTATTCTAAATATTGAATCCAAAACCTAGGTTCTTGTTGTCTAAATAAGTCTTCATCTGAAACTCGCATTCAACAGATCACTTAAATTTTGATATCGAATATATGACTTATGTGTCTAAAGGCTAAATTGCACTGAATAACAAATTCTAAACATCTAAAAATAGCTAAAATATATAATCGTATGTTCTCACAAAATGACTTCATATGAACAATGTCTAACTAATAAAAGCATTATTGGATATCAAATGAACATTAATAATTGAATCTATGAAAGTAACCTAATTAGTTAAGTTACTTAGAGTATGGGAAGGCCGAATCATAATAATAATAATAATTCAATGGCATGGCCCACTTACCTTACTTGAGGAGATCCTTAGCATAGTTTAGATTCCTTGGTTCATAAAATATTTACCTGGACATCATCAAACTTCAATAAGTCCATGTGTATATCCCTTATTCATCTTTAAATCTCAAACCCCCATTACCCTAACCTTGTAACCTAAAATTAGGACTCTTATTTAGACTATACATAACTTTAATCTAAAATCATCATAAAATACTAACGTTGAAATTAAATCAAAATGCTTATTACATAATTACTATAATCTTTATACTCAAATAAGACATCAATTGTCTTATGCACTGATATGAACATATAGATCATATAATAAGAAAAATCTCAAACATAGTCACATATACTAATCTTACTTGACTCTATTATGAAATCAGGATAGAATTCTATTAGATAATTAATAACAGACTTAATTAGGCATATATATCACTTATTGTCTCAAGATAATCATCCATTAATCTACATAATGGTCACTTAGGTCCAAAAGTACATACTAACATAATGACATAAGAAACTCTATCAAATATCTAGACAAAGTAATCATACAGTGTAGTAAGGTCCTGAATAAATTACCAGGTCATTTTATGATCAGGTCATGAGTGAAATACCCAAAATACCCTTATTAGGGTCTATATCAAAAACCTCAAAAAAACTTCATATAAGAAATATCATGCTTTGAAATCATGTTAAGCATACCAAAATACACATTCAATAAAATTGGCATGAATTTGTAAATTCGTTTTCTATTTTTAATTGACAAAACATTAAAATCATATAATTTGGCTACCCAACATATAATAAATAGTATACATATAAATTATATTATGGAAATATTTTTATGAGGTAGTATGCTTAAAGAGCTTTCCATAGGTACCTTGTTTGATCAAATTCAAGTTCCCAGTCTCAAGTTGTGAATTTTTGAATATACCTCAATTTGGATCAACACCAGTCGTTGATTTGAGATCTAAAGGACTGTGGCATGCGGCCCCTTCTCCTTGCTTTCTGGGTCACGGATCTAGAAGGACCTGACTCCTTGTTCACCCATGAACCCTAATGAGGGGAGGTCCCCTCTTCTACTTGCGCAAGCTGCCGCAGCCACAGAGTTTGCCTTTGGCACCCTCAATCTCGACACTCAGGTCATCATAGCTTGCGCCCCAGCGTCAGTTACCTCCGTCCGACCTCCCTGCCTTGGGCGGTACCATCGAAAAGCACCATTAGACCAAGATCGTAATTTGTTAGCCTCTACCCTACTTCTTCTGTCATGGCTCTTCTTCATGCTTTGTCTTTCTCTCGCTCACAATTTCATGTGAAACCATAGGATCGGGCTTGCTAGCCCCTCATAAACTGAAATCTATAGTTTTTATAGCCCCCCATAATCGAGATCAAGGGTGAGGTCCCCCTTTTGTTGGGGCTCTGTCCGGCCCCTATTTCCTTGGGCACGACTCTCTGGTCCGATACGGACGGGAGTCGCCCCTTTTTTATTTTGTTTTTCTTCTTCTTTTTTATAAAAGTACAAACCAAAGAAATAATTATACATCCCATCTCATAGCTTGGATTGATCCTAAATTTTATAATTAACACTATATTTTTATTATCTTTCCTTGGACAAGAGATTTGGTCAAAATCAATTACATAAACACTTTAAACTTACCTTCTAAGTAAGACTTGGATAATTACCAAATTAATTATCCAGATCACTAGATAATCCACAATTATTTGAAATTTCTTCTATGATCTTATATTTTAGTTCTTCATCTACTAAAAATATTACAAGTGTTTATCATGTGTAAGAATACTATATTTCCATATTTGTACTCAAAGGACCTATTTGTAAAACCTAATTGGCCCAATTGAGCTAGAATTTGACTCTAGGACACATGGTCCATTCCATAGTCTTGCAGAGAGTCCATGAGCCTAATCATATTCTAAATCATGACAATAAAGCTTGAATCAATATAATTTCTCGATTGAAACTTCCTAATGATACTTCTTAAAATTACATTGCTTTCCAAATATTAAGATCATAACTAGGCCTAGGCTCAAACTATTAAGTAGACTCATCATATTTCCTCCATTGTTGTCACCTCATATTATGGAGTTACACATTTAATCACCAAACTTCACAAGGGCATTACAAACTATCCAAATTGCATAAAAGACCTTCTCTAGACTCTATTTCCCCCTACATCCAAAGATCATGTAAAATGGATGGAACCTTATAGTAATCATAAATTTATTCTATTAATAACTTAATCGTGTACTTTCTAGGTTCCAAAGATTAGGGTGTGACAATACTACCCCCCTTTTTGGGAATTTCATCCTCAAAATTCGTTTGAGTTATAGGAAGCTACCCACCTTAGGGTTTCACTTACTTTACAAACTCTCGATGATTGTCATAAAGTTTCACAGGAACCTTCAAAAGTATGACTTCATTGTGGATAACTAACTATGTATAACAACCTTATCAAACTATTATGTAGAACCAACATGGAAATATGAAGGAAAAATCTTAAACATAAATGACTACTCTTTCTGTACTCTTATTTCTTTCTTTTTATGTACCTTTCTCTGGAGACTTGTACTCTGAAACCTGGGTCTCGTGACCTGCACTAAGGGCCTGGGACATGTCTCTTGAGATGACCTGCACAAGGGCCTGGGTCTAACTTCTTAATCTCATTTCAGCCCAATAGATCTGATTTTTTTTTAATCTTAATGAATTCTTACCTCATGGTCTTACCATGAGCTTAAATCTTAATAGAAGAATCTTATCTTGGATACTTAATGTATTCAAACCTTATAATATTATCGTATATTTAGTACATATACCTTAATCATTCTAGGAAATATTATTAACATGTCTCTTCTTAATATCTTAGAACATTGGGTCACTTAAATTGGGATAGTCTTATTTAAGAATCGTGTAAATATGTTGAGACTAACAAATACAGATCATGAAATCTTAAAGAATAACTCTTAATGGAGTTACCTTATAAACCATGATCATCTTAGGAGACATAAATAACATATCTTTACTTCAATACTAATTCACCAACATCTAAATATTCAATAACCAATCTTAACTACATTACTTAATTCGAGGTCATAATATCAAGTAAATTATGGACATCATGTTGAGTGGAATGGAATCATGTAAACATATTAAGTGTAACTATAACTGAATATTCATGGGCATAGACCACGTACTTTGGTTTGTAAAAACTCACATTAAAGTCATTCAAACTCCTCTCTCCTCTAATCATATACCATGCTATTAGGTCAAAATGACACTATTATGGTGCTCCTATCTAGATAAGCCCAAGGTATTTGTAGTCACTATCTTACCATAAAACCATTATTATCCCTAGATATATCCAAAGAAACATTGATCAATCATCTTTCTAAACTTTATCTTATGTCAACATCAAGTAGAATTCCATATTATTATGATCATAGACCAATGACCTGCACTATCACATATCTTGTATTACCATATGCTTAGCATCCTCATGTATAACCTTAAAGGCTATAGTCACCCCTAGAAATCATCATATCTTAAGATTGAACTCAGTTAATATCATTAATTATATTATCCTTAAGTGTTTCCCTTAACAACCATCATGATTAAACTTGTGACTGTAATCCCTCTGTGGAACATCAAAACTTCTCTAATTCTAATCAAGTATATTGGGAAACACACGATCTCTCTCAAATCAATATCCACTTTAAAGATAAGTTACTCAATTGTTTCAAAATATCTACGTGTGGTCTGCATTTTAGGGTTCTAATAGATATGTATTTAGGTTTAAATGACCATCTACCTCAAACTTTTTGTGTCAACTTTTTTTTGTCACCTCCTGATGCATGTCGTCCAGTCATACATCTAAAAGTGACATGTCTAATCATGCGTATCTCACTTGACAGTACACATGTCCCATACCATATGCACTAGAAAGAGTGCGACAAGCATAATAAGTTTAGATTTATTCATATAACATCCCCTCTACAAAATCTCATAAGTGTGTCCCATACCACAAACAAGTGGGAAAAAGAGAGGGTATAATATACACAAATCTAAAGTCAACATAAAAGTCTAAAGCATCTAGACACTAATCCTAATACATACCTCAACTTCAATTACCCGACAAAACCTCTAGTCCAAATTATACTATCTTTCACTGACTCCTTTGATAACTGAAATTACTAATTGCTTTTCTAAATCTGTCCAATCTCACTTGGTTTCTAATGGTCAATCTAAACTAAGAATATGTGAATTTGCCTAATGGCCATATACATTATTGCCCTGATACCATATTGTAACACCCCAGTTTTTATATAACATGAGCGGAAGCTAAACTTTTTTTTTCAACTGGGGAGTGTCACAAACATGATATACATAACAATAATAATAGATGAAAACCATTAGAGACTGTGTGTGAAATGAATTCTCATCACATTCTCATAATAGAAACTTGGTTACATCAAACCTTATAAAAAAACATAGCATATAAAACATTGTACTTCTATCACAAGCTTTAGGATGGTGTAGATGGTGCCCCACCAAGCAAACCTCATAAAGTTGTAGTTGCATCATTTTTTCATGACCATTTGATGAAATTTTGTACCTACAGTCATCTCGTCCCCAGCCATGCACAAAGGGAAACCTAGGTTAGAGTAAGTGGCATTGAATTTCTAATAAGATAAATATAACCATGATGTAACTGAAAGTTGAACTATTATATGAAAACTTTAAACTTAACTAAATCAATGTATCTTTTATTTATGTCTTTTATCTGATTTGTGGCCACCATTATACGATAAGTCCTCATGAACTAGCATATCTACACCCTAAATTGGTACCAAAGTACCCTGAATTGGCACTACATGCCTCTGAATGACACTGAGGTGTCTCTGAATTGGCGTAACTACGCCCTGCTTGGTACCAAAGTACCTCTGAATTGGAGTAAACACTCCTTTGATGGCAACAGATGCCTCTAAATCATCCCGGGACTAACTCAATGAGGACTTATCATATAATGTCTTATGTGAAGATTCTGACTTATTTATCTTAAGTCTAAAATTACTTAACTCTTAATCTGAACTAAAACTGAATACTGATAATTGAACTTTACTAAATTTTAAATCTGAACTTATCGTATACTAAAACTGAATACTGATAACTGAATTCTAAATGTAAATATGAATTTGAATTTAATCTGAATATCTTAGTATATTTTTCTTACTTATCTACTACCTTGAAATTATCCTAATATGAATTGAAATCTTATTCAGTTAAATTGAATTCTTAATCTTCTGAATATAAATCTGAATATGTATCTTGATTACAAAATAATTGAGATTAGATCTGAGACTCTTCTTAGGTATGTGGGTCTAATATATGACTACATATAATGAGTATTCTAAATATTGAATCCAAAACCTAGGTTCTTGTTGTCTAAATAAGTCTTCATCTGAAACTCGCATTCAACATATCACTTACTTAAATTTTGATATCGAATATACGACTTATGTGTCTATAGGCTAAATTGAATTGAATAACAAATTCTAAACATCTGAAAGTAGCTAAAATCTATAATATGATGTTCTCACAAAATGACTTCATATGAACAATGTCTGACTAATAAAAGCATTATTAGATATCAAATGTACATTAATAACTAAATGTATGAAAGTAACTCAACTTGTTAAGTTACTTAGAATATGGGAAGGCTGAATCATAATAATAATAATAATTCAATGGCATGGCCCACTTAGATTGTTTGAGGAGATCCTTAATGTAGTCTAGATTCCTTGGTTCATAATATATTTACCTGGACATCATCAAATTTCAATAAGTCCATGTGTATATCCCTTATTTATCTTTAAATCTCAAACCCCCATTACCCTAACCTTGTAACCTAAAATTAGGACTCTTATTTAGACTATGCATAACTTTAATCTAAAATCATCATAAAATATTGACATTGAAATTAAATCAAAATGCTTATTACACAATTATTATAATCTTTATATTCAAATAAGACACCAATTGTCTTATGCACTGATATGAACATATAGATCATATAATAAGAAAAATCTCAAACATAGTCACATATACTAATTTTACTTAACTCTATTATGAAATCAGGGTAGAATTCTATTAGATAATTAATATTAGACTTAATTAGGCATATATATCACTTATTGTCTCAAGATAATCATCCATTAATCTACATAATGGTCACTTAGGTCCAAAAGTACATACTAACATAATAACATAAGAAACTCTATCAAATCTCTAGAAAAAGTAATCATACAGTGTAGTAAGGTCCTGAATAAATTACCAGGTCATTTTATGATCAGGTCATGAGTGAAATACCCAAAATACCCTTATTAGGGTTTATATCAAAAACCTCAAAAAAACATCATATAAGAAAGATCATGCTTCGAAATCATGTTAAGCATATCAAAATACACATTTAGTAAAATTTGCATGAATTTGTAAATTCATTTGCTATTTTTAATTGACAAAACATTAAAATCATATAATTTGGGCTACCCAGAATATAATAAATAGTATACATATAAATTATATTCTGAAAATATTTTTATGAGGTAGTATGCTTGAAGAGCTTTCCATAGGTACCTTGTTTGATAAAATTGGAGTACCCAATCTCAAGATGTGAATTTTTGAATATACCTCCATTTGGATCAACACCAGTAGTTGATTTGAGATCTAAAGGATTGTGGCATGTGGCCCCTTCTCCTTGCTTTCTGGGTCACAGATCTAGAAGGACTCGAGTCCTTGTTCACCCATGAACCCGAATGAGGGGAGCTCCCTTTTCTACCTGCGTAGGTTGCCACAGCCGTAGGGTTTGCCTTTGGCACCCTCAATCTTGACACTCAGGTCATCATAGCTTGCACCCCAGCGTCAGTTACCTCCGTTCGACCTCCCTGCCTTGGGCGGCACTATCGAAAAGCTCCATTAGACCAAGATCGGAATTTGTTAGCCTCTGCCCTACTTCTTCCGCCATGGCTCTTCTTCATGCTTTGTCTTTCTCTCGCTCATGATTTCATGTGAAACCCTAGGATCGGGCTTGCTAGGCCCTCATAAACCGGAATCTATAGTTTTTATAGCCCCCCATAATCGAGATCAAGGGCAAGGTCCCCCTTTTTTTGGGGCTCTGTTCGGCCCCTATTTCCTTGGGCACGGCTCTCTAGTTCGATACGGATGGGAGTCGCCCCTTTTTTATTTTATTTTTCTTCTTCTTTTTTATAAAAGTACAAACCAAAGAAATAATTATACATCCCATCTCATAGCTTGGATTGATCCTAAATTTTATAATTAACACTATATTTTTATTATCTTTCCTTGGACAAGAGATTTGGTCAAAATCAATTACATAAACACTTTAAACTTACCTTCTAAGTAAGACTTGGATAATTACCAAATTAATTATCCAGATCATTAGATAATCCACAATTATATGAAATTTTTTCTATGATCTTATATTTTAGTTCTTTATCTGCTAAAAATATTACAAGTATTTATCATGTGTAAGAATACTAGATTTCCAAATTTGTACTCAAAGGACCTATTTGTAAAACCTAATTGGCCCAATTGAGCTAGAATTGGACTTCGGACACATGGTCCATTCCATAGTCTTCCAGAGAGTCCATGAGCCTAATCATATTCTAAATCATGAAAATAAAGCTTGAATCAATATAATTTCTCGAGTGAAACTTCCTAATGATACTTATTAAAATTACGTTTCTTTCCAAATATTAAGATCATAACTAGGCCTAGGCTCAAACTATTAAGTAGACTCATCATATTTCCTCCATTGTTGTCACCTCATATTATGGAGTTACACATGTAATCACCAAACTTCACAAGGGCATTACAAACTATCCAAATTGCATAAAAGACCTTCTCTAGACTATGTTTCCCCCTACATCCAAAGATCATGTAAAATGGATGGAACCTTATAGTAATCATAAGTTTATTCTACTAATAACTTAATCGTGTACTTTCTATGTTCCAAAGATTAGGGTGTGAAAATACTACCCCCCTTTTTGGGAATTTCATCCTCAAAATTCGTTTGAGTTATAGGAAGCTACCCACCTTAGGGTTTCACTTACATTACTAACTCTTGATGATTGTCATAAAGTTTCACAGGAACCCTCAAAGTATGACTTCATTGTGGATAACTAACTATGTATAACAACCTTATCAAACTATTATGTACAACCAACATGGAAATATGAAGGAAAAATCTTAAACATAAACGACTACTCTTTCTTTATTCTTAATTCTTTCTTTTTATGTACCTTTCTCTGGAGACTTGTACTCTGAAACCTGGGCCTCATGACCTGCACTAAGGGACTGGGTCATGTCTCTTGAGTTGACCTGCACTAGGGCACGGGTCTAACGCCTTAATCTCATTTCATCCCAATAAATCTGATTTTTTATTTTAATCTTAATGCAATCTTAGCTCATGGTCTTACCATGAGCTTAAATCTTAATAGAAGAATCTTATCTTGGATACTTAATGTATTCAAACCTTATAATATTATTGTATATTTAGTACTTATACCTTAATCATTCTAGGAAATATTATTAACATGTCTCTTCTTAATATCTTAGAACATTGGGTCACTTAAATTGGGATAGTCTTATTTAAGAATCGTGTAAATATGTTGAGACTAACAAATACTGATCATGAAATCTTAAAGAATAACTCTTAATGGAGTTACTTTATGAACCATGATCATCTTAGGAGACAGAAATAATATATCTTTACTTCAAGACTAATTCACCAACATCTAAATATTCAATAACCAATCTTAACTACATTACTTAAGTCGAGGTCATAATATCAAGTAAATTATGGACATCATGTTGAGTGGAATGGAATCATGTAAACATATTAAGTGTAACTATAACTAAATACTCATGGGCACAGACCACGTACTTTGGTTTGTAAAAACCCACATTAAATTCATTCAAACTCCTTCCTCCTTTAATCATATACCAAGCTATTGGGTCAAAATGACACTATTATGGTGCTCCTATCTAGATAAGACCAAGGTATTTGTAGTCACTATCTTACCATAAAATCATGATTATCCCTAGATATATCCAAAGAAACATTGATCAATCATCTTTTCTAAACTTTATCTTATGTCAACATCAAGTAGAACTCCATATTATTACGATCATAGACCAATGACATGCACTATCACATATCTTGTATTATCATATGCTTAGCATCCTCATGTATAACCTTAAAGGCTATAGTCACCCCTAGAAATCATCATATCTTAAGATTGAACTTGGTTAATATCATTAATTATATTATCCTCAAGTGTTTCCCTTAACAACCATCATGATTAAACTTGTGACTATAATCCCTCTGTGGAACATCAAAACTTCTCTAATTCTAATCAAGTATATTGGGAAACACACCATCTCTCTCAAATCAATATCTACTTTAAAGATAAGTCACTCAACTGTTTCAAAATATCTACGTCTAGTATGCATTCTAGGGTTCTAATAGATATGTATTTAGGTTTAAATGACCATCTACCTCAAACTTTTTGTGTCAACTTTTTTTTGTCACCTCTTGATGCATGTCGTCCAGTCATACATCTAAAAGTTCCATGTCTAATCATGCGTATCTCACTTGACAGTACACATGTCCCATACCATATGCACTAAAAAGAGTGCGACAAGCATAATAAGTTTAGATTTATTCATATAGCATCCCCTCTACAAAATCTCATAAGATTGTGTCGCATGCCACAAACAAGTGGGAAAAAGAGAGGGTATAATATACAAAAATCTAAAGTCAACATAAAAGTCTAAGGCATCTAGACACTAACCCTAATATATACTTCAACTTCAATTGCCCGACTAAACCTCTAGTCCAAATTATACTATCTTTCACTGACTCCTTTGATAACTGGAATTACTAATTTCTTTTCTAAATCTGTCCAATCTCACTTGGTTTCTAATGGTCAATCTAAACTAAGAATATGTGAATTTGCCAAATGGCCATCTACATTATTGCCTTGATACCATATTGTAACACCCCGGTTTTTATATAACATGAGCGGAAGCTAAATTTTTTTCTCAACTGGGGAGTGTCACAAACATGATATACATACCAATAATAATAGATGAAAACCATTACAGACTGTGTGTGGAATGAATTCTTATCACATTCTCAGAATAGAAACTTAGTTACATCAAACCTTATAAAAAAGAATAGCATATAAAACATTATACTTTTATCACAAGCTCTGGGATGGTGTAGATGGTGCCCCACCAAGAAAACCTCCTAAAGTTGTAGTGCATCCTCTTGTCATGACCATTTGATAAAGTTTTGTACATGCGGACATCTCGTCCCCAGCCATGCACAAAGGGAAACCTAGATTAGAGTAAGTGGCATTGAATTTCTAATAAGATAAACATAACCTGATGTAACTGAAAGTTGAACTATTATACAAAAACTTTAAACTTAACTAAATCGATGAATCTTTTATTTATGTGTTTTATTGATAAGTCCTCCTAAAATGGCATATCTATGCCCTGAATTAGTACCAAAGTACCCTGAATTGGCACTACATACCTCTGAATGACATTGAGGTGTCTCTGAATTGGCGTAACTACACCCTGCTTGGTACCAAAGTACCTCTAAAATGGAGTAAACACTACTATGAATTGACAATAGATGCCTCTGAATTGTCCCGGGACTAAATGAATGAGGACTTATCATATAATGTCTTATGTGAAGGTTCTAACTTATTTATCTTAAGTCTAAAATTACTTAATTCTTAATCTAAACTGAAACTAAATACTAATAACTGAACTTTACTGAATTTTGAATCTGAACTTATCTTATACTAAAAATGAATACTATTAATTGAATTTTGAATGTAAATATGAATCTAAATTAAATATGAATATCTCAATAGATTTGTCTTACTTACCTACTGCCTTGAAATTATCCAAATAAGAACTAAAATCTTATTTAGCTAAACGAAATTCTTAATCTTCTGAATATAAATATGAATATGTATCTTGATTACTAAATAATTGAGATTGGATCTGAGACTCTTCTTAGGTATGTGGGTCTAATCTCTGACTACTCATAATGAGTATTCAAAATATTAAATCTAAAACTTAGGTTCTTGTTGTCTAAATAAGTCTTCATCTGAAACTCGCATTTAACATATCACTTACTTAAATTCTGATATTGAATATATGACTTATGTGTCTCAAGGTTAAATTGAACTGAATAATAAATTCTAAGAATCTAAAAGTAGCTAAAATCTATAATCTAATGTTCTCACAAAATGACTTCATCAGAATAATGTCTAACTAATAAAAGCATTACTAGATATCAAATGAACATTAATAACTAAATGTATGAAAGTAACTTAATCTTTAAGTTACTTATAATATGGGTAGGTTGAATCATAATAATAATTCAATGGCATGGCCCACTTACCTTGTTTGAGGAGATTCTTAACGTAGTCTGGATTTCCTTGTTCATAATGTATTTGACTGGACACCATCAAATTTCAATAAGTCCATGTATATATCCCTTATTCATCTTTAAATCTCAAACCCCCATTACCCTAACCTTGTAACCTAAAATTAGGACTCTTATTTATACTATACATAACTTTAATCTAAAATCATCATAAAATATTGACGTTGAAATTAAATCAAAATGCTTATTACATAATTACTATAATCTTTATACTCAAATAAGACATCAATTGTCTGATGCACTGATATGAGCATATAGATCATATAATAAGAAAAATCTCAAACATAGTCACATACACTAATCATACCTGACTCTATTATGAAATTAAAGTAGAATACTATTAGATAAATAATATCAGACTTAATTAGGCATATATGTCACTTATTATCTCAAGATAATCATCCATTATTCTACATAATGGTGACTTAGGTCCAAAAGTACATACTAACATAATAACATACGAAACTTTGTCAAATCTCTAGAAAAATTAATCATATAGTATAGTATGGTCCTAAATAAATTACCAGGTCGTTTTATGATCAGGTCATGAGTGAAATACCCAAAATACCCTTATTATATCAAAAACCTCAAAAAACTTCATATAAGAAATATCAGGCTTTGAAATCATGTTAAGCATATCAAAATATACATTTAGTAAATCATATAATTGGATCAACACCCGCCGTTGATTTGAGATCTAAGGGATTGTGGCATGCGGACCCTTCTCCTTGCTTTCGGGGTCATGGATATAGAAGGAATCGACTCCTTGTTCGCCTTTGAACCCGAGCGAGGGGAGGTTCTCTATTCTACCTGCGCAGGTTGTCGCTGCCGCAGGGTTTGCCTTTGGCACCCTCAATCTTGACACTCAGGTCGTCATAGCTTGCGCCCCAGCGTCATTTACCTCTGTCCGACCTCCTTGCCTTGGGTGGCATTGTTGAAAAGCACCATTAGACCAAGATTATAATTTGTTAGCCTCTTCTCTACTTCTGCCACCATGGATCTTCTTCATGTTTTCTTTCTCTCGCTCTCGGTTTCATGTGAAACTCTAGGATCGGGCTTGCTATCCCCTCATAAACTGGAATCTACAGCTTTTATAGCCCCCCATAATCGAGATCAAGGGCGAGGTCCCCCTTTTGTTGGGGCTCTGTTCAGTCCCTATTTCCTTGGGCGTGGCTCTCTGGTCCGATACAGACGAGAGTCGCCCCTTTTTTTATTTTGTTTTTTCTTCTTCTTTTTGATAAAGTCCAAACCAAAGAAATAATTATACATCCTGTCTCATAGCTTAGATTGATCCTAAATTTTATAATTAATACTATCTTTTTATTATCTTTCCTTGGACAAGAGATTTGGTCAAAATCAATTACATAAATACTCTAAACTTACCTTCTAAGTAGGACTTGGATAATTACCAAATTAATTATCTAGATCACTAGATAATCCACAATTATCTGAAATTTCTTCTATGATCTTATATTTTAGTTCTTCATCAACTAAAAATATTACAAGCATTTATCATGTGTGAGAATACTAGATTTCCAAATTTGTACTCAAAGGACCTATTTGTAAAACTTAATTGGCCCAATTGAGCTAGAATTGGACTCTAGGACACATGTCCCATTCCATAGTCTTGCAGAGGGTCCATGAGCTTAATCATATTCTAAATCATGAAAATAAAGCTTGAATCAATATAATTTTTCAATTGAAACTTCCTAATGATACTTCTTAAAATTACATTTCTTTCCAAATATTAAGATCATAACTAGGCCTAGGCTCAAACTATTAAGTAGACTCGTCATATTTTTTCCATTGTTGTCACCTCATATTATCGAGTTACACATGTAATCACCAAACTTCACAAAGACATTACAAACTATCCAAATTGCATAAAAGAACCTCTTTAGACTATTTCCCCCTACATCCAAAGATCATGCAAAATGGATGGAACCTTGTAGTAATCATAAATTGATTCTATTAATAAATTAATCGTATACCTTCTAGGTTCCAAAGATTAGTGTGTGAAAGCACTTTTTGGGAATATGCCCTAAAACCATTTGGACAATTTTCGTAATCATTTTGTATTGATGCTATGACTTGTAATTAAGATGAAAAAAAGACCAGGAGCACTTAAAATGACTATTTAAGCACTCAAATGGGGATTTTTGAAATTCACTACCACTAGTTTTGTCGACTGAGTTTCATGCTTAATAAACTCAATCGACATCCTTGAATGGATTTTGGAAACTGGGAGTGTCGGCCAATTTTTCTCAGGACAAACTTGACCGACACCTAGCACTGAGCAAATCAAATTTAATTTGTTGGCCAAGTTTCATCTAGGATAAACACAACCGACACTTCAAATTTTATTTGTCGCATAGCGCTATTGATCGAGTTTGCTTTATTGAAACTCGACCAACTGCATTGTGCAGAGTGTGTAGAAAAAGTATTTTTAGTTGGAGTGCTACAAATATCAAAAATAGATCTATTGTAACACCCCCAAATAACTATAATTCGTTCCCAAGTACTTCTAGTGACTAGTAGACATCTCCAACTGTAAATAGGGACCCTTGGGCTTCATCCCAAGTTTGCTTCTTATGCTCCTAGCTATACTTGAGTGGATTTGTCTACTAAGATCCCCTTTCTCTCTCTTGCTTACTAATCAAAACTTCATGATGAGTGAGATAGGTTATTTGTGATAGAGCTACTTCATTGTAATCCTCATGAAGCTCTTAATCTTCTATTTCCTGAATCCCTTTCTTCAAGCAAAGTTGGTGAAAGCATCTCCTTGGTGAAGGAGAAGGTGAAGGCAAAAGTTACTTGAGAAGAGTTGGTAATTCATTTTAGGCATAAGACTTGTTGAAAGAGGGGAGCTCCTTGGTGAAGGTGTCTAGCTCCTTGTAAAAGTGGATAAGCCCTTTGATAGGTGGAAGACTCTTGCTCAAAGGATAGATAAGACCTTGTAAGGTTTATTGACTCATTTTGATCCTTAAAAAGGAAGGTTAGGTATCCTTTCCCTGCAAAAGGAAGGTATTATTGTATGTCTTATAATGGAATACAAGTATGCAATGGTTGCAAAATCCTAGAGTTTGACCTCTCCGAGTAGTGGATGTACACTTTCCTAGTATGGAATTCCACTATACATAGCTTGTTCTAGATCTCATTGAATCTCTCTCATCCTTTCTATGTATGTTTAGTTGTATATCAAATTTAATATTTACAATCTTTTCCCTTAAAGTAATTTGAAGGTCTAATGGATCTTGTTTAAGTGTTTAAGATCTATTTAACCACACCCCTTCTAGATCCCATTGATCCAACAAGTGGTATCAGAGCCACAGTCTTCTCTTACAAGATCTCTCATGAAACGAGAAGATGGGCGACAACCTTCTTGGGTCTCTCAACTTGGAGGGTTGATTCTCCATGAGAAAATCAATCTTTGATGGCACAAACTTCCTCTATTGGAAGTGAAGGATGCAATTCTACTTACAAGGGATGAACTATGACATGTGGAAAGTGGTCATCCTCCCCTACAAGGAGTCAGGAGGAGATGTGCATACTTGGGATGAAGCTGCATTAAAGAAGACCCAACTCAATGCAAATGCTTTTAGCATCATTTATGCAGCCCTCACTCCTTCTGAATTCAACTTGATCTCTTATTGGGACACTGCCTATGAGATATAGAACAAACTTTGCATCACCTATGTAGGGACCAAGAAATTCAAAGAGTCCAAGTTCTACGTGCTCAAAGGTCTCCTTGAGAACTTCGAGATTGGAAAGAAAGAGAGAGTGGCAGAGATGTACTCAAGGCTCAACACCATGTGAATGGACTTGATTATTTGGGTCAACCCATGGATCAAGGCACCAGTAAATCCAAGATCCTTAGGTCTCTTCCTAAGAGGTGGCAATCCAAGGTGACCTCCGTTGAAGAAACAAGAAGCCTTGTGATATTTCTACCTATGAGCTCATTGCGATCCTACAAGCCTATGAGCCAAGACTTGATAAGCAAGACGAAGAGCAAAAGCTTGAAGAGAAGGAATCAAAGAAGATGATGGAAAATGCCTTCAAACCTTAAGTGGAAGCCATTGTTCTTCAACAACAACTTGCTTTCTAGGCTACTCCCTCCTCAAGTGAAGATGAAGCCCCTAGTGATCATGAAGCTGACTACTCTAAGGGGAAGCACTTTAAAGGAAAGCCCTCCTCCTCTACTCCAAGGTGTTATGAGTGTGGCCAAAAGGGACACTACAAGAATGATTTCCAAAAGAAGTCTTACCACAAGAACATATCCAATAAGAAGGAGAGAATTTCCAAGAGGAAGGACAAGAAGGAAAGAAGAAATAAAGATGCAACCCATGTCGCATGGAAGGAGTCTTCTTCTAGTGATTCCAGCTCCAATGAGGGAAAATCCCACCTTTCCCTCAACTAGTGATGATATATGTGAGGTAAGTGAGGTAAGTTTAAATTAACATGATGAATTTTGCCCAATATTATTATTCCAAGGCCTTGACTTGAAATTTTGAGTCATGTCATATTCCTATTTAAGAAATATTCGTTTCTTATCATTTAATAAGCATCCTGAGAGCCAGATGATGGAATGGGGAGACCTAGGATGTAGAAAATCCAAGAAGAAAAGATTAGGGAAAATTATTGATGACTTGCATGACAAAATTGATTTTCTTGAGAAAAATGAAAAGTTCATCTTGATAGTATAGATTCTTTGCAAGGTCAATTTATTGGAGTTGAGTTGCAATATAATGTCTTTGAGGTAGAGAATGGTATTTATCTTAAGAACATGAATAGTCTTAAAGATGAGAATCAAACTCACCTAAGTGCTTGTTTTGATTAGAACTAAAAATGATAAGCTTGTTGCCAAGTTGAATGATATTATACATGCTTGTGATGGTATTAAGGATGAAAATAGAATATAACTTGATGAGCTTACTTTTTTTAGAACTAAAAATGCTAGACTTCTTGCTAAAGTCAATGATCTTTCTTCTAGACCTTTATTGCCTAGTAATAAAGTAGCTAGTATAACTTTTGAGAGAGATTCTTATCATACTAAATCCCTTTATTTAGAGGTAGATGTGCTTCATGCTCAAGATTATTTAACTAGTCTTTCTTGTATTATCATTCATCTTGGTGATGATAATCACAAGTTTAGAGCTTCCTTGAAAAGGTTCCTCAAAGGAAAAAAGTCCCTCAATGAAGTCCTAGATCACTCTACGAAACAAATTGGTACAAGTGGTTTAAGATATGAGGGAGCTCCCAAAGCAAGTTCAAGGGTAAGAAAATATCGAGGAACCTCGTACTTTCCATGGAGAGTCATCTTTCTCTAAGAACCCTATGGTTTGTGGACACAAGAGTGATGATCATTATTCTACTTATTATCCTTCCAAGGAAAAGGGAACCAACCCAAAGATGAAATGTGTCCCCAAGCTAACTTAGGATTCCAAGGTGTGAATTGGGAATCGAAATCTTCTTTTCTTGTAAGTAAAAGGAAAATTGATTGTTGATAGTGGTTGCTCCGAGCATATGACCGGTGAGATAAGCCACTTCAACAATTTCACAAAGAAGAAAGGAGGATCGGTGACTTTTAGTGATAACAACAAAGGTAAAGTGATAGGTGAGGTGATGTGGGTGATTCACTATGCATAAAGAATGTACTTATTGTGGATGGCCTACATCACAATTTAATTAATGTTAGCCAACTATGTCATAATGGTTATCTTGTATTATTTACCTCACTTGAATGCTTGCTTCTAGATTCCCTCTCCTACAATGTTATATATAAGGGAACTAGAAATTGAAATCTTTATGTTATTGTTCTTGACTCTCTTAAGACTATTCTTGGTAAATGTCTAGTTGTTGATAAGAATGATATATCTTTGTGGTTCCATAGGCTTGGTCATGTAAATATGCATCAATTGAAGAAGTTGAGCAAAAAGAAATTGGTCAAAGGACTTCCTAAATTGGACTTTGAGAAGGATGAGGAATGTCAATCTTATATACAAAGAAAGAAAATCAAATACTCCTTTAAATCCAAAGGAGTCCTTAGTATTAAGAGATCTCTTGAACTACTTCACATTGATCTATTTGGACCAATGAGATCTCTTGCAATTGTTGATGATTTTTCTCACTTTACTTAAACTTTATTCTTAGTTTCAAAAGTGATATTCTTGATGTTTTATACACCTTTTGCAAACGAGTTTTCTTATTAAATCCTCTCTATCCGTAGTGACCATGAGGGAGAATTTGAAAATGATATGTTTGAAAGGTTTTGTGAGTAATCCAGTTATGCACACAACTTTTCTTCCCCTCATACACCTCAAAAGAATGGAGTTTTAGAGAGAAAGAATAGGTGTCTAAAGGAAATAGCTAGGACCATGCTTTTAGAGTATGATACTCCAAAAAAGTTCTGGTACAAAGCTATTAGCACTTCATATTTTGTGCAAAATCGGGTCTTCACTCACCCTTCTTTAAAGAAAAACCCCTATGAGTTATGGAGTGGTAGAAAGCCCTCTATCAATTTCTTTCATATTTTTAGTTGTCCTTGTTTTGTTTTGAACACCAAGGATTCTCTCAACAATTTTATAGTGAAATATTACAAAGCTTTCCTTCTTGGATATAGCACTACTAGTAGAGCATATAGAGTATTTAACATTGAATTGTTTAAAGTAGAAGAATCTATCAATGTTAAATTTGTTGAAACTAACCTCTCTATTTCCAAGAATATTGTAAATGATGATATTATAGATGAGGTGGTTCCTAGATTAAAATAGCTCAACATCATTGACAAAGAAAAAGAGGTGGTAGTAGATGAAGAAGAGAAAGAAGAAGAAAAGAAGGCAACTCCCCAGCTTGTTAAAGATCATCCTAAAGAGCTCATAATTGGCAATCCTTTTAAAAGGGTGAAGACTCGAGCAGTCAACAAAGAACAAGTCGATAGTGTCTTCATCTCACAATTGAGCCAAAGAACATGAAAGAAGATCTTAAAGATGATGAATGGATCCTAGCTATGCAAGAGGAGCTAGAGCAGTTTGATAAGAACATAGTGTGGACCTTAGTGCCAAGACTAAATGATAGGAAGATCACTATCACCAAGTGGGTCTATCGCAACAAGCTAGATGAAAGCGACAAAGTGGTAAAGAACAAAGCAATATTAGTTGTTCAAGGCTAAAATCAATAGGAAGGCATTGACTTTGATAAAACTTATGATCTTGTTGCTAGACTTAAAAAAATGATTCATCAAGGAGACTTCCTCTCCCCGACCCCTCATTAACCTGTGGAGGCCGGACACAGGAGGAGTAAGGTAAACCAAGTGTGCAGCCCATTAGTTCTGACGCAAACCATGTCAGACATAAATCTCAGTTTTATTCATCCCCATGAGGATTTGAACCTGAGACCGCTGCCAATGTTCACGGTCCGATCACCAGTGAGCTACACCCTTACAAGTATCATGTTGCTAGACTTGAATCTATTAGAATTTTACTTGCCTTTTCTAGCTACATAAATTTTTCTTGTCATACCAATTGAATGTTACAAGCATGTTTCTAAATGGTAGAATAGAGGAGGAACTCTACGTGGCTCAACCTCTTGGATTTAAACATGACAAGCTTCCAAACCATGTTTATTTGTTACAAAAATCTCTCTATGGACTCAAACAAGCCCCTAGAGCTTGGTATGAGAAATTAAAGAACTTTTTGCTAGACAATGGCTATGTCAAAGTTGATTCCACCCTCTTTCGCAAACACACTTCTAGAAACTCTTTGATCATTCAAATATATGTTGATGATATCATATTTGGTGGAACCGATCTTGATCTTTGCTAGGAGTTTAGTTCTCTTATGCAGAGTGAATTTGAGATGAGTATAATGGGAGAGCTTACTTTCTTCCTTGAATTCCAAATCAAACAAACGAAGGAAGGAAACTTCATTAACGAAGGCAAGTATACAAGTAAACTCTTAAAGTGCTTTGGGTTGTAGAACACCAAGCCAATGGATACGCCCCCATGTCAAAGATTTCCAAACTTGATAGAGATGAGGAAGGTGAGAAGGTAGATGAGAATCTCTATAGAGGTATGATTGGAAGCTTATTATATTTAACTGTCTCTAGACCTGATATTATGTTTTGTGTTGGCTTGTGTGCTAGATTTCATTCAAGCCCTAGAAAATCTCATCTTATAGCAGTTAAAAGGATTCTAAGGTACCTAGACAAAACTCAAAATTTTGGACTATGGTATCCTAAGTCAAAGGACTTTACTCTTACTGTTTATAGTGATACAGATTATGTCGGATGCTTAATTGATAGAAAGTGCACAAGTGACAATTTCTTCCTCCTAGGACCATGCTTAGTTTTTTTGTTTTCTAAGAAACAAGGAACAGTTGCTCTTTCATACGGAGGTTGAGTACAATGCAGATGGAGTTGTTGTGCCCAAGTCCTATGGATGAAGCAAATACTCCAAGACTTTCATGTTCATTATGATTATTCTCCTATCTGTTGTGATAATACTAGTGCAATAAATTTTTCTTACAATCTTATATGGCATAGTAGAGCCAAACACATAGAGGTCCTCCATGACTTCCTCTATGACCACATTGTCAACAAAGATATCTATATCACTCATTTGGAAACAAAAAATCAACTTGCAGACATTTTCACTATACCTCTAGCTAGGGAGCAATTTACTTTCATTAGATCAAAATTGCTTATTACTACTCTTGATGATAATAATATGCCTTCTAGACAGATGTTCTCTTTCCTATATGTTCTTGCTCATAATTGTTCACCTTATTCTTGTAAGTGCTACTTATACCAAGTTTTAATGCCTTATTTTTTCTTTTTTTGCTAATTTTTACAAATGCCTATTTTATCGCAACATAGTATCCAATGATGAGTTGGAAGTGCCCTAATATTTTTAAAATACATGATAGGCTGGAAAAATAAATTTATATAAGACTCAAGTGTCCTAGAATTACATTTCTTTTTTTTTAGATAAGCTTTCTTGTTGGTCGAGTTTGCTCTGGGGAAACTCAGTCGACAACTGACCCAAGGACTGAATGCATAGTAGTACCGGTCGGCTTTCTCAAATCGAAAACTCGACCAACAATATTGTTGTGTGGAAATATATATAGAGTGTCGTACTATTTTCTCCCTCTTGGCTAGAGAAAACTCGACTGATTCCTCTCCCCTTCAGTTTGTCCTTGAACCCTAGGTCGCCAAATCCCCTTTCCTAGTCCTATACAGTCCTATTTTGACCTTCCCCGCCCTCTAACCTAGTTAGGTTGGCATGTTGTCGGAGTTCCTTCTCTCATTTGGTGCCATCTTCAACATCTTTCCTCTCCATGCATCCAATAGGAAAAAGAGAATAGGTCCTTCAGGTGTACCTTCATCTTCTACAACCATTAGGCATATCTCATACGATGGTACCTCTTTTATCTCCAATCAAGCACTCAATCTCTATAGGGAGATGTTGTCTAGGAACCCTTACCCCTTTTGTCCCCTATTGATTCCTAGAAATGAGCTTATCAAAGAGGTTAAGCAACTATTTTCTAACCAAAAGCTTGATTCTCTTTGCTATGAATGTTGGACATATAACAATTCCCTCTCGAGCAAGAAGGCAGTGCATGAGTTCTATCGAAATATAACATGGAATTACACCACCTTGGTTCCTCCTCCTAATTGCCAAGTTGTTTTGTCAGCCATAGTAGTGGGAGTCAATTTTACTATCTCCAAGCAATCCTTGAACAATTATCTATCTTACTCCTCGCCTAGTTGGATGACTCCCTATCCTACCTATAGAGACCTCCTTAATCCTGAAGCCTTCTATAAGAGCTTTGACCTTGAGTTGTCTCTTTCTATCATTCACAAAACTCTTAAAAGGACAGAGGTCCCATATAGGAAAAAATACATCCTTTCGTCTTCTTCTCTGGATATCAAGACATGCTTGGTTTCTCTCCTTGTTAACTACAACATCCATCCAGAAAGAATCAAATAGATATTGTAAAAAACTCAATTGTGATCATGTATTGTCTTCTACAAAATATCTATGTCAAATGAGCAAGATACATTCTCCACCACATGACTTGCTTTGACACGGAGAAGAATATTAGAGACTCCCACCCGTCCTACCCTAAGATGATTTGTGGTGTCTTACAAGATCACACTAGTCAATCCCTTTTCAAATACCATGGCTACAAATTCAATTGAAAAATAGTTTATACTAGTGACAACACAGTCAAGAAATCCTTTCATCCCACCTCTTTTACCCTTGGTACTTCGACCTATGCCCAGGCTCCTCCACCTCCTCCTAGACCTAGCCGTCCTCATTCTCGGTGTCAAATGAAACCCTGATGGGCTACATGATTCACCAATGGGCATACAGCCTACAGGTCCAGCAACACATCCACTAGGATTTAGTTTAGATAATGTCAAACATGAACTTATCATGCACCCATCCTTATCCCACCTACTAGCCCTACCCAATTGTTGACTATTCTTCCTATGCATATAGTCAGTTTCACCCGGCTTACCAACCTGCTACTTCTATTGTACCCCCTACCTCTGATTGTGGGCATGTCTCTGCTCAGCCATGTGCCTCTCAGATACTGGCCTTGCCTCCACCTTACTTGCTGGTTTTGATAGGGTTTCTATTGGTAAGGTATGCCCATAGATCCAATCATATGATGATTGGCATGGCATGTACCATAAAGGATTTGATTAATACATATAAAGGCAAGCTTCAATTCATCTATTTTCACTCAGTTATGAGATAATGAGGAGACAGAGTAAATGTCTATAGAATCAAAATACTCAATGATGTATGTCTTCATGTATTAGACATGGAAAAAATGAGATCATATGAATGCTAAGAGTATGTACATTATTCTTATGTCCCTAGTTAGCTGTTACTGTGGAAGGTAGATATACACTAGTAACACACTAGACTAGAGTGTGGGTTGGTTGATGATATAATCTCATGTTTCATGATATGGAAATATCAAACCAAATACACTGATGCATGTTAGGGAACACTTTATCAGACAAACCCACCTTGAGAGTGACACATAGTTATGGTGGTCATAGTAATATCTCATAATGAAGGTGGTGATTGTGATTCTTAGACATGAAATCACAGCACTCGGCACATGTTATTGGGTACACTTTGACATCATCAAACACAATCCTAAAACATGGATTGTTATAAAGTTATGATTTAGTGATTTTGACACATGGGGATAGATTGTGAGTGATAGATATGGGATTTGTCCCTCATACTGGAGTATGATATCCCGACACTTGATAAGAGAGACTGAGAAATGCATGTTCATGCATATGTGAATCAATATATGATATTTAGGTCATATTTTTCTCAGACAGTCTGCTCTTGATTCAAGAAACATGGATTCAACATTGAGAGGATTGACATCCATGACTCAAGTTCATCTTGCATATCAGAGACAAAGGAATTATACAATCACTACAACACCTTACACATATTGTAGGTTGAAGTTATTCTCCAACTTTCCATTCACTTGGGTAGCACAGATGTGCAACTAGGCACTGCTCCTTACTTGTGATGTCATAAGCTAGTTATGGACATTCATTGCCAACATGATATGGGACCTATAGGGTCATAGACAAAGGAACTCATCTAGAAGAGGAGTTTATTGTGATTGGTGATTGGATTAATTACTAAAGTATTTAGGTATTCAAATCATGTAATAGATTGGCTGATTGGCTGACTAGATCTGCCAAATGACCATCTCACTGTGTGAGATGGACTTTTGGGTGGCCAGACGGGCATCTCAAGTGTTGAAACGTCTGTTTGGGTTGTTAGCTAATCAGAGTTTGAATTGGCTAAGTTCTGCCCTTGGACTGACCAGTACAATGTGATTGAACCAAACGGCTCATCTCGTACTCACCAGATGACCGTCTGGATGAGTGAGATGGGTGTCTTACTTGGGTGATATGGCTTAGTTGGGCTGAATGAATATTCTAGATGTTTCATGAATAGTTTCAATTGCACATAACTTGTTGTGCAAGGAATATGTGATATTAATTGGTGTCGAAATTGTCAAATTCGTGTGTGATTGGGAAATTTCCAAATTATCATTTGGCAGTACGAGACGACCGTCTTGCACACCAGACAACCATCTAGGTGTGCCAGACGACTGTTTGTTGTCTCACAGGTTATGAAAATTCAAGATATTCTGGTCTCTTCCACTCCCGCACAATCTCATACAGATTGGGAACCATGACCCAAACCACGCCTATAAATAGAGGGGTCTTCCCAAGATACAACATAGACAACTGATAATCATTTCCTATGATGATTATTTTCCTCTCTGGTTGTGCTAACCCAGAGAGACTAGGCAAGTCCTATCCGAAAAGGAGGGATAGCCAACAGAGAGAACAACTAAGAGTTGTCATTATGAGAGAGTAGGTTAGTGACTAGTACACCAACAGGAGGGACAACTCCTTCCTATCCGTTCTTATTGAATGACATGAATTCTAGTTGGTCTGTATAGACTACTCTAGAGGCAGGAGTCCTTTGAATGCTGCTAGGAGGACAACTACAGTCTGCAGTCTATGGCGAGACCACAAAAGTCACTAAAGAAGTTGTTGTGTTTGTTGTTTGTGGTGAAGACTAGGAGTTGTGCAACCAGTGTCCAAGATCTATTAGTTGATAGTTGCATAGAAATGAGTTGTTGTCGCTAGACTTGCTCCCAGACTAGGTATAACTCGCTAAAATTATATTTCTTATTTCATAGTAGTTGACGCGATCTTGCTGTTATGGAAATATGGATAGATAAAAAAATTATTTCCGGTGCTATACTATGTGCCTGTATTTCCCAACAGTGGTATCAGAGCCACATCAACTTACTATGTTTTAGGATAATCAATATAATCATATTTTTAGTTTTATCATTTTTTATTGCAAACGATGTGAATATTTAAATTGCTCTCATATGCTTATCCAATCAAAGACCACATAATCACAAACTAATATATATATGCAATTTACACGTGTCACACTAAAAGTGGTTTTGATGGTGGATGTGTAGCGTGGTTATGGCCTAAACCCTAAATCTGTGTGTGGTTGGATGATTTGGTTCTTGTTCTTATTTATCTTGGTTTGTGTATTGAGCCTCTACCTCCCTCTTCCCGATGTAAGGTTAATTTTGTCCTACCTTTGCTCCCCTCAAATGTAACTTGAGGTTTCTCTTTACCAATGTAATAAAGTGGCAATATGATAGTTTATTTTCTTACAATGGTGAGAAAGATGATCATCGCTAGATGAGAAGACCAGTTTGTGAGATGAGTCAACTGTTCGGAGGACCATGGAGGATAGAACGATGGAGCCATACGACTAATGGTGGGCCCAACCAATGGTTTGGAAGGAGTCCAAACATCAGTTGGACAGGAGGCCAGACAACCGTCTATGGTGACCAACCGACCGGCCAAGAGGCGAGACGAACGGTTCAAGGGTTGAACTGATCTACCCAGATTGATAAGCACAGGTCTACACCAGTAGTAGGTTCATGCAGTGATGTGATGATTGACCTAGGTGGTAGTAATTCCTTGTGGATCCAAGGAATTACAATTAGACATGGCCATAACCATTGTTTTTTGTTTTACATTGCATGTTTACATTATGAGATATAACATGTATATGATATGTACTATATATGTGGTGATAGGATACAATATACATATATAATATTAAGTCTAAGATGCTTTCCAATAGCAATATACATGAATCTTGATCGGCCAAGTGTAGATTTGCACAAAGCTTGATGTGTCATCTATCTAATGGAAGTGTGATGGTAGATATGTAGATTTGCACAAAGCATGGTACATATTTATCTTATTGGCCATTGGGCTAGGCATAACTGGTGACTTGGATATCCCAAGCCCAAAGGCATACAGATGAGCATGGCAAGGTGTTGTGCATATCATCTATCCAAGAGTTGTATGTGATGCAATTGGTATGATTGCCTACCTAATTAATCAAGTTGTGGGTGATTGGCAAAAGTCGACTCATGATTTGACGAAATATGGATCTTAACTCATTAGAAAATTATTTGATGCAATTTTCGAATTAATACTTGAGGATTATCAATTTGAAAAAAATAATGAGAACGATAATGAATTAAAGACCTAATTATTATTGCCCAAATTTTAATAAAATCAAATCAAATAAAAAATGAGTTTTTGACAAAAGTTGCAAATTCTTTTGTAGAACAAATGGCTTCAAACAATAATCACCTTTCTCTACAATTGGTCCTTGAGAAGGACAAGCTTAATGGGAACAACTTCCATGACTTATTCAGGATGCTGAGAATTGTTCTCACATAGGAGAGAGAGCTTTATGTCCTGGAAATGCCAGAACCATAGGAATGACCTCAGAATGCTCCAAGGGATGACAAGGATGCTTACAAGAAGCATACTGAAGACGTCGTGGATGTCATGTGTCTAATGTTATGCTCCATGAACCATGAGTTGTAGAGGCAGCATGAGAACATGGGTGTTATAGAGATGGTCACACATCTCAAGAACGTGTATCAAGATCAGGCAAGAAAAGAGAGATATGATGTCTCTAAGACACTATTTAAATATACCATGGTAGAATGAGATCCAGTAGGTCCTCATGTGCTCAAGTGAATTGGGTATGTAGAGAACCTTGCTAGACTAGAATTTCCCTTGGGTCAAGAGTTGGCCACAGAAATAATTCTACAGTCTCTGTCAGAGTCATATAGTTTCTCATGAACTACAACATGAATGACTTTGACAAGTCCTTGATAGAGTTGTTGGACGTGTTGAGAACAGCTGAGACACAAATTAAGAAAGACAAGCTCAAGTCTGTGATAATGATCGACAGGAGAAAGGATAAGTCTAAAGGAAAAGGCAAAGCTAAAAAAGGTTCTAAAGCTAGCCAAAAGCCCAAGTCTTTACATCTTAAAGCAAAAGGTAGTGTAAAGAAAACAAGAGGTGATTGTCACCATTGTCACCAGCCTGGACATGGAAAAGAAACTACCCACTCTGGTTAGAGGAACTAAAGAATAAGAAGGAAGACATTGAGGCCTCCACTTCAGGTATAAACGTTATAAGATAAATTTAATTACTTCTTCATTTGGTATGTGATACCAAACAGAGATATGACATACTGATGTGCAGGATTTGACAATAAGTAAAAGCCTTCATGGAAGGACAAATATGGACATGGTGGAGCAAGAGTTTTAGAAACCTTAGTCTAGATTTAAATTTATCTCAGCCTAACGGGCATGAAATAGAGTTATTAGAACTACTATTTCATTATGCCAAATAAATGGAAACATTTATTTTAAAGCATTTTGTATGACAAGGATGATTCAATAAAGAGAGACATTATGTTTCTGTTTCAAAAGATATGATCTTGCATGGAAATGCCCAAATCATCTAAATGGTCTTTGTATGAAATATTTTAAGATTATTGTTTATAACGTTAATACCAAATGAATATAATTGATAACTCAAGTCTACCATTAGCAATAGTCACCACGGGCGTACAATAAGAAATGCATATTGATGTAAATCTAGATTCCCTTAGTTATTGAACCTAAGGAAACATGTAAAGTCTTACTTACGCACAAAGTGACATGTCATCCTTCACTACATGTAGTGGTAGGATAAGTCTTCCATTATACATCATACATGTGATGCATGAATATCTTATGGAATGCATGCTATGATATAGTTACTTCATTTACTGGTAATATTATGACATATACCAAGTAAAAGGAATCATTAATCTCTTCAAGTGTTCAAGGAGATTATAAATGAAGTATGAGTTTGGTAAAAGTATTAAGAATCTTTAATGAGATCAAGTGTTGAAATACTTTTACATCAATATCCTGAGAACCTTCTGGAAAAGACTATCATAATGTATCACAAGTCAAATTCATCTGAGCATGATGATGTGTCAGAATGAAGGAATTATAACATGATGAGTCATGATATAATTATCAATTAGTCTCATCTTCTTATACACTCTTAAATATATATATCTATCATTGAATCATGTACCATCTAAATGGTTTATAAGACATCCTATATGATATGATTTAGGAATGTCCCAATACGTCTAAGGATTGAAACCTACATTGAGAAAATAGTTTCTTGAGAATGTTTATCCATAAACCATGACTGTTGAATATTAATAGTAATACCAAACTAAAAACAAAATTATTTTGTTGATAGGATAATTGAGTTCCTAAAGAATCCATGGGAGTAAAAGTAAAACTCAAAATGTTCGAGGTCAACAAAAGGGTATAATGAGAACTAAGATAATTACAAGTTGTTTTGGAATCTTAGGTTCATCATGTAACACACACAAAAATAGTTTTAGTAGAACACATATGATATTGGAGAATTGTGAATCCAACAATTCAATATGGGTTGGTCATATATGATGAGCCAACTAGTTGACTAGAAGCTATTTCTGAGTGATATGGAATCCGTGTAAGCTGACAAGATAGGACCTTGGATAGCGCCACCTAAGGAGCTATACCCAAAGGGTGCAATGGGGTCTTGTGGGAAATACCTACATGGATAACATAAAAGGACAAATTGGTTGAAAAGGATTTTTCAAATCAAGTTCAAGTTGTTGGACATGATAGAAATTGATTTACCAATTGTCATGTTTGTTGTTGTAGTTGAGATAGACTATGAGATTTGACATATGAAGGTGGAAACTAGATTCCTAAAAGGATAACATTAAAGGATGTGTACGTGACACTGCCTAAAAGGTTTCATAACTTTGAAAATGCAAATAAAGTCTGTAAACCACAAGGTTCAATCTAAGATTGAAACAAGCATCTCGGAGATGGGATTTTGGACTTGACAAGATAGTCAAAGATTTGACTTGAATCAAGATAAAATTATGTTATTATAAACAATTTAGTGGGAGCATATATAAATATTCCAAATGTGATGAGGAATGGCATCTCAATAATATGAATATTAAGAACTTCCATGGAAAACACCTTCAACAGTGAAGGATAAGGCGAGACATCTCAGACATCTTATGAGATAAGGATAAAGACTTATGAAATAGTTCTTAAATTTTTCACAATGGAAGTTTGAACATGTACAATAGCAATGTGTTGAAAGAGTTCAACAGGAATGGATTCAATAAGAGATAATCCGGATTAGTCTCCCATGAACCATATGTTCCAATTTTTGTGAAGAATGGAAATAGCATGATTAAGATTCCATAGGCTGGTACAACAATGGATCTATCATGAATTATATAAATGCACTTATCCCATATAATCTTATATGTATGAGATAATGAGGAGACAGAGTGAATGTCTATAGAATGACAATACTCAATTACGTATGTCTTCAAGTATTACTCTTGGAAGAAATGAGATCATACGAATGTTAAGAGTATGTACATTCTTATTATGTCCCTAGTCGGTTATTATTGTGGAAGGTAGATAGACACTAGTAACACACAAAACTAGAGTTTGGGTTGGTTGGTGACAAAATCCATTTGTCATGATATGGAAATATCAAACCAAACACATAGATGCATGTTAGGGAACAGTGTATCGGACAAACCCACCTTGAGAGTGACACATGGTTATGGTGATCATAGCATATCTCATAGTAAAGTTGGTGATTGTGATTCTTAGACCTAAAATTATTGCATTCATCGCATGTTGTTGGGCACGCTTTGACATCATTAAACGCAGTCTTGAAACATGGGTTGTTATAAAGGTGAGATTGGGTGACTATGACACATGGGGATAGAATGTGAGTGATAGATATGGGATTTGTCCCTCCTACTGGAGTGTGATATCATGGCCACCTGATAAGCGAGATTGAGAAATGTGTGTGCATACACATATGAATCAATATATGATATTGAGGTCACATTATCTCAGACAGTCTGCTCTTGGTTTAAGAAACATAGATTGAACGTTGAGAGGATGACCATCCATGCCTTGAGTTCATCCTAGATATTAGAGATAAAGTAATTATGCAATCATTGCAACACCTTCCACATATTGTAGGTTGAATTTATTCTCCAAATTTCCATTCACTTGGGTAGCACTGATGTGCGACTAGGCACTGCTCCTTGCTTGTGATGTCATAATCTAGTTATGGACATTCACTGCCAATGTGATATGGGACCTTTAGGGTCTCACATAAAGAAACTCATCTAGAACAGGAGTTCATCTCGAATGATGATTGGATTAATTACTAAAGTGTTTAGGTATTCAAATCATTCAACAGATCGACTAGTTGGCTGACTAGGTCTGCCAAACAACCATCTCTCTCTGTGAGACGGTTGTTTGGGCGAGTAGACGGGTGTCTCAAGTGGTGAGACAGTTATTTGGGTTTCCAGGCTAATCAGAGTTTGAATTGGCTAAGTTATGCCCTTGAATTGATCAGTTCAATGTGATTGAACCAATCGGCTCATCTCAAACTGACCATATGGCCATCTGGATGAGTGAGACGGGTGTCTATTGCTAATGATAGTCTTGAGTTATCAATTATATTCATTTGGTATTAACATTATAAACATTCATCTTAAAATCTTCCCTACAAAGACCATTTAGATGATTTGGGCATTGTCATGCAAGATCATATCTTTTGAAACAAAAACATAATATTTCACTTTATTGAATTATCCTTGTCATACAAGATGTTGTAAAAGTAAATGTTTCCATTCATATGGCATAACAGAATAGTAGTTCTAATAACTTTATTACATGTCCATTGGGCTAAGACAAATTTAAATCTAGACTAAGTATCTACAACTCTTGCTCCACCATGTCCATCTTTGTTCTTCTATGAAGGCCTTTACTTCTTGTTAGATCATGCACATCAATATGTCAGATCTCGGTTTGGTATCACATACCAAATGAATAGGTAATTAAATTTATCTTATAATGGTTATGCCTAAAGTGGAGGCCTCAGTGCCTTCCTTCTTCTTCTTTAGTTCTTCTAACCAGAGTGGGCAATTTCTTTTCCAATGTCCAGGCTGGTGACAATGGTGACAATCACCTCTTGCTTTCTTTACACCACCTTTTGCTTTAAGATCTGAATACTTGGACTTTTGGCTAGGTTTAGAACCTTTCTTAGCTTTGTCTTTGCCTTTAGACTTCCCCTTTGTCTTGTTGGTATCATCACAGACTTGGGTTTGTCTTCTTCATTTGTGTCTTTGTTGTTCTCAACATGCCCAACAACTCTGTCAATGGCTTGTCAAAGTTGTTCATGTGGCAGTTCATGACAAACTGACTATATGACTCTGGAAGATACTGCAGAATCACGTTAGTGGCCAACTCTTGACCCTAGGGGAATCCCAGTCTAATAAGGTTCTCCATATATCCAATCCACTTGAGCACATGAGGACATATTAGATCTCAATCTGCCATGGTACATTTGAACAGTTCCTTGGAGACATCATATCTCTCTTGTCTTGCCTGATTTTGATACACATTCTTGAGATGTGTGACCATCTCTATCACACCCATGTTCTCATGCTGCCTTTGCAACTCATAGTTCATGGAGCATAGCATCAGACACTTGACATCCATGACGTCTTCAGTATGGTTCTTATAAGCATCATTGTCAGCCCTTAGAGCATTCTGAGGTGGTTCCTCTGGTTCTGGCATTTCTAGGACATAAAGCTTTTGATCTTATGTGAGAACAATTCTCAGCGTCTTGAACCAGTCGTGGAATTTATTCCCAATAAGCTTGTCCTTCTCAAAGACTAATCGCATAGAAAAGTGATTGTTGTTTGAAGCCATTTGTTCTACAAAAGAATTTGTAATTTTTATCAAAAACTCTTTTTTGATTTGATTTTATTTTTTTTAAATTTGGACGATAATAATTAGGTCTTTAATTCATTATCGTTCTCATTATTTTTTTCTAATTGATAACCCTCAAGTATCACATGCCAATCGCCCACAACTTGATCAATTAGGTAGGCAATCACGCCAATTGCATCACATGCAAATCTAGGATAGATGATACATGCAACACCTTGCCATGATCATCTGCATGCCTCTGGGCTTGGGATCTCCAAGTCACTAGTTAAGCCTGACCCAATAGCCAATACGATAAATATGTATAATGCTTTGTGCAAATCTACATATCTACCATCACACTTCTACGAGATAGACGGCGCACCATGTTTTGTGCAAATTTACATTTGGTCATTTTTCATGTGTATTTCTATTGGAAAGCATCTTAGACTTAATATGTTTGATTGAGGATTATATATATACATATATATTGTATCCAATCACCACATATATAGTATGTATCATATACATGTTATATTCCACAATGTAAACATGTAATGTAAAACAAAAGGTGATGGTTATGGCCATGTCTACTTGTAATTCCTTGGAGTCACAAGGAATTACTATCACCTAGGTCAATCATCACATCACATGCATGAACATGTTGTTGGTGTAGACATGTGCTTGTCAAACTAGGTAGATCGGTTCAACTCTTGAACCGTTCGTCTTGCCTCTTGGTCGGTCGGTTGGTCATCACAAACGGTTATTTGGCCTCCTGTCCAGCCAATGTTTGGACTCCTTCCAAAAAGTTGGTTGGGCCCACCAAGTGATCATCTGGCTCTATCGTTTTGTCCTCCATGGTCCTCACGATAGTCGGCTCGTCTCACAAACTAGTCAGATGGAGAGAACGAAAGAAAAAAAAAAGGCAGCAGTCGGACTACAATACATTGGAGTGTACAAATCGTAAATGTTTACCGATCATTGTCATGAAATACAGGCTACACATCAAATTTGAGTTCATTTGAAATGAGTTTAAATCACACATCCAAGTAAAAAAAATGATGTACATAATCAATTTCAAATGCACATTTTTAGTGTCTGTAGATAGATATTTAACTGTCCAAATAAGCTCAATTTATGCACAACTATCCGTAAGATATTCAAAAAAAATAATGGTTCAGATTTTAAAAAATATCATAATTAACAATGGCTTGAGTGTATTGTCATATGTTATATACATGAGCTACCCGCCTTACCATCCTCGTTGATCCTATCGTAAGAGGATATGGTGAGAGTAAGGATATTTACCTTATGAGTTTTGCTATACATACCAGAAGTTGAACCAGAAATGGAACCCCGTTTGTCATCTTACATGCATAACAACAAAAATGGAGGAAAGTAGTTTTTCCTCCTCCATTTTTGTTATTATGCATGCAAGATGACAAATGGGGTCTCATTTATGGTGCAGCTTCTGTTACATGTAGCATTTCTCTTACCTTATCCTTTACTTGTCACACTTGGTCGATGAGGATTTTTTTTTATAAAGGTCATAGCATATATTAAAAGTAAAACAAGCAAACACCTTCTTTGGCGGGTAATACAGGATGAAAGGCATAAGTAATGTTCTGCTAGGAAAAGAAAGTGATGTTAAGAGTTCAAGGGGGGCACCCCTTAACAAGCCTCTTGTAACACTAAGCTAGAAATTTTTGGAGAAATTGCAGCTACGGGAACAGAATAAAGTCCCTGATGTTGTTGCAGCAAACTAACACTCGTTTCATCATCCACCATTGCCTTCAGGTCACAAAGAAAATGGGCTTCAGATTCACCTTCTTCGGAGTCTTCCTTTCCATCTAGAACCTGTTTACCTGCACATGGTGAGCAAATGAAGGTCTACATCTATTTGTGAGATGATATTTTGCCTCAGTTTTGGAGTGTTGTTGAAGAATCTATTGTTTCTCTCAAGCCAAATGTTCCAACTAATGATGATGAAGATATCATTTCCCATGAAGGAGTTGTAGTGTCTGTTTGGTGTAATCTATAGGGGAAAAGTTGCTGATTGGAGATCTAGCTGGTAATTTCGTGTGAAGTGTGAGAAGATGCCTAGTGAGAATTTACACTTAAAGAAAATGTGTTCTACTGAGTCTATGTCCAATTTGCATAGAGGGCATCTAGATGGGCCAATGAAGCCTCTCGTGGATAGGTTTTGTTCAGTAAGCAGCTTGTTGTGAAGGAGTAGTCATAGAAAGGTTTTATGTTTTTGTTGCCATTTTTGTTTCCATATTTTTGTAGTAGGGGGGAGAGACCTTTGTAAGATAGGTGAGTGTAAGCTTTTTTAACTGAGTAAGAGTTTCCTCATCTCCATGTAATATTGTTTGAGGAATTATTTTCAAGAGTTTGCTTCGTAGCAGACAGGTCATCTGGTTTGAGATGCATGAGAATGCATCTTTTGAGAGTGTTTGGTCTGTTGCTGGTTAGGAGGCTAAGGGCCTTGACAATATTGATCATGAGGAGGTTGTTTGGAATGGCCCAATTTGTGTGCAGGTTAAGAACAGAATTTTTTTCGTACCAAGGATCGTTCCAGAAGGAAATTTTTAGGTGAGAGTGTGGAGGAGTGTTGATGAGTTGGGTTATTTTTTGGATGTTTTGTTTATTATTTCCAAAGGGGTGAGGCTAATTTTTTTGGTACTTTGTGCCAGGGAGGGGATTTTTGATAGTATTTGCAGTTGATGAGGCTCGTCTAAATTTTTGTCTTATTTTTGACCAGACTGTTGATGATTTCCGTTATGAGGCAGAAAGCATGGGTTTCGATGTTTAGTATACCCCAGCCACCTTGGTCAAAAGGGGCAGCAATAGTGTCCCAATTTGCAAGATGGTGGTTCTTTCCAGATTTCGTGGAGGGATGATAGTTGTTCCAGAGGAATTTTCTTCGTAACTTGTCAAGGAGCAATCTTATTTTGGTTGGAAGGGGGATACAACTAAGGTAGTGAGTGGTAATAGGAGTGATGACACAATTTAGAAGAGTAAGCCTTCCCGAGAGGTTTAGAAAGTTATTTGCCCAAGTTGAGAGTTTTTTATTTATTTTGTCTAGGATGGGGGACCAGGTTGCATTTGTGATGTTGTGGGGGTAATGGGGAGTCCTAGGTACTGAATGGGGAAGTCATCGATCTTGCATCTAAGGAGATCTTTGAATCGTTCCAAGATAGAGTGTTCGAGGTGTACCCCAAAAATGGACGATTTTTGGAGGTTTATTTTAAGTCCCGAAATGTAGGAGAAAATGCCTAAAATTCTGAAGTTGTATAATGTTCTCTTTGCATTCCTTTGGTGAGTTAATGAGGCCACTGATTTTTCCTAGTATCATGCGGGAGAGGATGGTTGTGATTATAATGAACGGGTAAGGGGAGAGGGGGTCGCCTTGTCTGAGGCCATTTGAATTGTGAAAATAACCAAATGGAACCCCATTTATGATTGTTGAAAAATGGTTTGTGGTGATGCAAGAATGGATCCATCTGACCCATTTGTGTGGAAAACCAAATCCTATGAGAGTTTTTGTTAAACAATTCCAGTTTACAAAGTCAAAGGCTTTTTCAAAATCCAATTTGATGGCTAGCAAAGGTATTCTATTTTTGTGACAGAGATGTATTGTTTCATTTACGATCAGGTAAGCATCTTGGATGCTTCTACCTTTGAGAAAGGCGTTTTGATTGAGGGGAATGATTTTTTTCATGTGTGATTTTATTATATTTGCTAGAGTTTTGGCTAAGATTTTGTATGATGTGTTGATTAGGCTGATGGGTCTGTACTGGGAGATGAGGTCAGGTTGATTGGTTTTTTTATTAGAGTGATGAAAGTTTGGTTTAGGTGTTTGATGATGTTGTGGGGGTTTTCACTTTCGTAGAATGTCTTGAGCAAAGCCATGAAGTTGACTTTTTAGTGATTCCAATTTGCAAGATAGAATTCCACATTTAGACCGTCAGGTCCAGGTGATTTATTTAATCCTAGAGTTTTTATGGTTGTGTCCAATTCCTCTGGGGAGAAAGGCTTTATAAGGTCTAGAGGATTTTCAATGTTTGTAGGGCAGATCATAGTCCAATTCAAGTCATTTAGGAAGGAGGGATTGTGGTTGTTGTTGAAGATTTTTTTGAAGTGGTCTGTAATGTGATTTGTGATAGTTGATTTGTGGGTTGTGATCATATCATTTATTTGAAGGTATGAGATGGAGTTTTTTTGGTAATTTTTGTTACAGATTTTGTGAAAGAACTTTGTATTTTTGTCCCCATCTTTTGCCCATGTGATTTTTGCCCTTTGTCTCCATCTAGAGTCAATACACTTTTTTGTAAAGTTAAGGTCAGCTTTAATAGAAAGGACAAGAGTTGGGTCAGTTGTAGGGTCCTTGTCCACAAAGAGGAATTGTTCTTCTAGATCTTTTAGGGTTTCAGAGAGCTTGTTTGGGTTTGTGTGTTTCCGGTTTTTGATGTGTATTTTGATGTTTTGTATTTTGGAGAATGTGGAAACCAAGGTTTGTGGTCTGGTAGTCTGCCAATTTCCAATTCTCAACACAGCTGTTGGAAAAGTTGTTTATGGAGAGCCAATAATTGTCAAATTTGAAAGGTCGCATACCCCATGATTCAGTTGTGATATCGAGAATAAGAGGGAAATTATCAGAGATGGCTCTGTGAGAGATGTGAACCGTGGAGAGTGGGTGTTTGTCTTCCCACGAGGTGGAGCAGATGAAATGGTCAAGCCTAGCGAAAGTTTGATTTCTTGACCATGTAAAGAAAGCATTTGATGGTTTTAATTCAATTAATGTATGTTTTGTGAGGAGTTGGCTAAAGAGTTTGTCTGTTGTTGTCATGGATTGTGCAGAATTTGTGGGGTTGGATCTATCGGAGTTTTGGGTTATCAAATTGAAGTCCCCACTAATAATCCAGGGAGTCTTATGAAAAGAAGTCATAAGCGATTTTAGTTTTGATAAGAAGGTTGTTTTATTTTGTCCAGGTTCTCTAAACCCCAGTGAAGTTCCAACAAAAGCCATTGGATGTGTTTTTAAATGTGATGGTTATGGAGAAGTCTAGTGTGGTGGAGTTTATGGTGGAGAAGGTAAGATTGTTGTATCCCACTAAGAGACCTCCTTTGAAGCCAGTGGAGAAGATTTGGACCCAGTCAGTGATTCTATTTCCTCCGATGGTTTTGAGAGCAAAGAGAGCAAAGGGGGATAGACTAGATTTTATCTCCTATATTGTGATCAGGTCTATTTTATTTTTATAGATGTGTGAACGGATTTCTTTACGTCTATTTAGGTTTGCAACCCCACAAACATTCCAAGATGAGGATAAAAGTAAGCCCTTACCTTCTCAGTTGTCCGCAAGGACAATTCTGAAAAGAAAAGACCCATATACCATCCCAATTATACTATAATCACGTATAGCAATAATTACATTAGATAATCGTTTAAGATTAATGTTTTAGCGAAACAAAGTTACCGTATGGTACTACGTTAAAAAAAGAAGTTACTGTATGGCATATATGTACACGACACGGATGTAGTTGCAGTTGATATTACTGGTAGATATGGTCCAGAAACGGCCCAGGAATTTGAGCACCCTCGCCTCCAGCTTATAAGCTACATAAATGCATCCTCATACAGTTCTTAAAACGACAGAAATTTTCAGATATTTCATTGGTCCTCATACAGTTCTGAAAACGACAGAAATTTTCAGATATTTCATTAGGACTATCAGGCTCAAAAACTAATCACATTTAAATAAGAACGTATGAGCATCCGTGATTCTCAAAACATGTAGAAGCATTAAATGCCATATTTTCAAACCGAGAGTAGCAGCCCATTAGGTGATAGGTACCAATCGTATCATATAATCATAGTACTAAGTACTAACCAGGAGATCGCAAGTTCAACTCCTGCTGAAGTGAATTATTATTAAAAACATTGTCGATATTGAGATTTGTACTATAACAGATTCTGCTAGCCCTCAATGTACCTCCCTCCCTGACGAGCATCCCAGAGGCCTTCCAACTACAGAGGATGCTTTCCCCATTGGGTTAAAGAAAATGTATACGGACATTCAAAATGAGGCCTAGTTTGGATGGTACATTTTCAAATGCAGCTTTCATACATTGTTGTTTATGTATGATGATCATTGTTCGGCATTAAGATTTCAGTGATAAGAAAAGGTGTTTCCAAATCAAATCAAAATTAGCAGGCTTCTGAATCCCGGCGTTCTGGTTCTCGTTCGGCTTCCAAGGAAGAGACACAGTCACGTTTCGAGGCAACCAGCTGCTCAGCTTAAGAAAATAAATTTTGCATCGACATAATTAAGATATAAAGTACCGGTAGTAAGCAAGTTGCCAGACAAACCAACCTAATACCTTAACTATTCTTTAATAATGCACCACAAATTTGTAGCAACCCATGAAATCTACAACACGACCACAAAAATGTACTGCAACACATTTCTAGCTTCAAAACATATAGCAACTTCTAAATCAGCAACAATTATTTTGTTAAACCTCTCAAATCAGCAGACTTCAAGCAACCATCTTTTCTCAAACTCCCTCATTCAGTCGACCTCTTCTTGAATTCACCGAACCAAGCCACTGACCTCTTTCATCTTTTAACCATCTATATCTTCGAGCCAGAAATCTTTGTAATATTTTTTTTCTTTGGTTCGTTAGTACCATCTTTGTACAAAGTTATCATTTCAATTTTACCATGTCACAAAAAAACATCAAAAATGAAATGGCAGTGAAAGGAGAACAGGTATCTAGCATTATATCCAAAAGTAGGTTGAAGTCGTGCAATATGCTTCTTCTTTTTCATTAAAGAAACTAAGCAACATATTTATTCACTGGCAGTTGGACCACGTTTTAAATTCAAAAGCTACCAATACATCAATAAACATATTCAGTATACGATACCTTCTTTAAATCTTGTATGCTACAAGCGCTGGTCTTAAGCTAGGAAGCATGGACACTTCTCGGAGGCTGCCATGTCCGTGTCCAACGCGTGTCCAACATGGACACACTTTGGACACGCCTTGACGCGTAGCGGACACGCCTCCGGCGTGTTCACTTTGAATTTTTTTTATTGAAGTGTTGGACACGGCTTAGACACTCCATGGACACCTCCAGGACACACCACTCTGACCCACTTAAGCCTAGGCGTATGAAAAAATCCAAGCCTTCTCTAAATCTTTGCCTCCAGTCCTCCACTACTCGCCCTACTACCATTAGTTAATTAAGCATCAGGTGCTACATGCAAGTCGTTGACACCCTTCTTATCATTTCCACTTGCAACATCTGGGGACTGCCACATCAACCATGAGGAAAACAATTGGATTCACCTCCTCTTGATAGTACATGTTATTAATCATTACTTCCATTGGAACTATTGTCCCCAAAATTCTACTGCTCTTAATTTCTACAATTCATATTACAACAATATCATATAATCAAGCATCGTAATGTTTGTTGTGAACTAATCCATATTGTGACTTGTAAATATAATGTTACATGTTGATTGCTTGTTGGATTTCATGGTGATTGTCCATGCGGATAATCTATCTAGATCATTTTGTGTTAATACACATAGCATATTACACATTATATGTCATAATATGTTTTATATATATATATATATATATATATATATAGCGTCGATTTTGTTGCCCTCGGATGAGTGACTTACACCCATCCAAATGGGCTCAAAATCTGTATGTAGCCTAATTATTATAGTATGACAATGAAGATCAATGGTTTACATCTTGGAAAAAATAGTCTTGATATGCAAACACACTTGAGTATATCCGTGCGTGCGTGCGTGCGTGCGTGCGTCCTATATTTTTGGAAATTGACGTGTCCCGTGTCCGTGTCTAAATCTGTGTCTGTGTCCGTGTCCATGCTTCCTAGGTCTTAAGCAAGGCAACAAAATGGAACCCCATATTCAACAACAGATTCAAATTCACTATTCCCTGATACCACCAGAGGTCCAGAACCTAAAAGAATCCAAAGTATTTTCAAGTACGACAATTATCTTCTTGTATTACTAAACTTAGAAAGGAGCCCGGCTGAACTTGCTGAAGTAGTACACAGATATGAGTGTAGCCTTATCCTAAAGCCCATGACCAAGCAACATATGGACCGACAATCATATCTCACAAAAAGAAAACCAGGAAGAGTTCCTAAATGCATATACAGGAAGAACAATAATCCAATGGAAAATAAGAGATGTACTTAATGACCACATATATGGAATGATGCTTGCAGCTATAAATGAGAAATCAATCTCACTAAGGGGCACTATGATTTATAAATGATTGCTCATATTATTTGGTACTCTCTGTAAAAGAAATGATAACCAGAACTGAAAGTACCCCTCCTACACACAGACTCCGATAAGTGAAAAGTCTTATCAATGACAAAACTCTTTTGCCACTCAGGAAGAAGCCATCCAAGCTCAGCTTCACAAAAAAATCAGTCCAAATGGAACTGTTAAGAGTACATTAGTTCATTAGTTAAATGGGTCTCATGCCAGGAAGCATGGACACGGACATGGGACACGACAATTTTCAAAAATATAAAACACGGACACAGCACCGGACATACATCTATATTGTTTTTATGTATAAACTCAAAAAATAACAAACCCATTCAAACACAAAGATCATTTTATCCAAGCTATATTCAATTTTATATGTTCATTTAAACACACACTTCACACGGTATACATCATGAACTTAAGTCATCAAGGACATACTATCAAACAAGCCCACGTTGTAAATATGATACTAGTCAAAGTACTAGATATTTTATTCGCGAATAATAACAAAGAATAGTTAAATACTAAGTATGAACTTACAACAAAATATTTTCACATCTAAATTTGGACAGTAAAAAGATAGTGATGGTGGTGGACAGCAAGAAAAAAGAGAAGGTATGTTTTTATATCTAGAAAGTGAAAACATTGATTTACATTCAGAAGTAAAAAGAAGAGGGTTATAGGAAGTTGTGGTGGCGGTGATGGACAAATAGAACATAGGTATGGGAGGTAGAGGAGGAAGAGAAGGCGACAACAAGTGGAGAGAGAGGAGAGGTCATAGTCTATAGATGGAGGAAGAGTAGTAGTTGCCTAGGTGGCGATGTGATGTTGTGGGGGGGGGCATGGGTATCGTGAGAAGGGGTGTAAACAGTGTGGATACGGTGCGGGTCTAGTCATACCCATACCCATACCCATCTAATTTAGTGGGTCATGTTCCGGTTCTAGACCCGCGTGATAAAAAACCTAGACCCACACCATATTTGTACTCGCATTAATAGCGGATTCGCGGTGCGGGTATGCGGTAAGTGGTTCCATATATTGTGAGAAAATTATGATTATGTTGTGTTTACATTAATACTACGAGATATTGCTATCATATAGTATATTAACATAAAATAGTTATATTATATAACTTTGTAGATTGAAGATTAGTTGAGTTAGTTTGTAACATATTTGTAGTCATCGTCATAATGTTTTAATTATGTAGTATATCTTGTAACTATTTTGAATTTTAAGTTTACATATGTTGCTCATGATTGAAATTAGAATAGTTAATTCTCAATTAGATGACTAATCTCAACCTTATTAAAATATAGTGGGACATAATCTCAAGTATTAAATTAGTTAGACTAGAAAAGTATGATATAAATACCATATAATCTAAGTAGTTATTTATGTATAGCGGGTCTAGCGGATCTGACCCTCTAATATGCGGGTTCAAGGGTATGCAGGTCCACGGGTATGCGGGTACAAGAATTTAGACTCGTGACGGGTCTTTAAAGGGTTCGGATTAGCGGGTTTGTGGGTCTATCCGTACCCATTTACAGCCCTAATCGTGAGTGGTGAAGAAGTTTATGTGCTACAGGGTGTTTTCCCTTCTTAACTAGTAATGGGGTTGTGCCCTAGTGCACCCAAGTTGTGTGTGGGACGTGTCCAACTACTGATAAAAAAAATGAGGGACTTTGACACGTTTGGACCGTTCCACCATGTGTCCATGTGTGTCCATGTTGGACACATGTCAGACACAAACACGGCAGCCTCCAAGAACTATCCATGCTTCTTAGGTCTCATGTAACAAGGGCCTTTGTCTGTTTGTCCTATTGGGAATTCGTCCAAGTATGTGTGCCCCCTCCCCTATGGAAATCGGATTTCATTAGTACAAGATATCAATTCACCTCCTATCTTCCTTCGAACGGGATACATATATAATGGTCAAGGCCACACAATACAGGTTAACAGCAAGCTACCCCATTTGGTTTCCCAAATTGTTGATAGGATAAGATTTTAGTCATATTAGTAACTAAAATACCATGATTGTTTGCATAAAAACCATGTTAGGGTTGCATTCCAACTACAACAATCCTAATGGGTTGGGACTTATCCCTAGATATTTGTGTGGTACAAAACCTTTCACAGGCTCCGATGCTCGTCCTCGGCTCCTATTCCGCTCCCTTCTCCGAGTTTTGGTTCCCTCAGCATCTGAATTCGTCCGCGCATTTGCATCCTCGAAGTTTGCCTTCCCCTCATGCTTCATCTGCCTTCCATCATTCAGGTTTGTTCTCCCCTCTCCCGCTTTTGATCCCCTCGTCATCAACATCCATTTCCCACACACAAAGCGCCAAGCTTTCCGTCTCCATCTCCATGTTCTTTTCCCCTCATCGGTTGCTACACTCCCCCCACAAGCAAGGCTTGAAGCCATCCGCCTCCATTTTGCATTTTCTTCTCATACACCATGTGTGTGCCCATGTTGTCTAGGCACCCGCCTAGAAGGCTCTGACCTAGCCACTAGGCGCCTAGCCTAATCAAGCTCTATGGGTGGCCTAGGAATCCTCCTAGGCAGCAGTGGGCCTATTAATGGACCTAATTGATTGGCCAGACTAGAAAAAGGCAAATGATTTTTTTTTCCTTACCGATGTTACCCCATCACCAAGTCATTCTCATGTTGCACAACGTTGCTACTTGCACCTTGCATGGAGTCGACGGATACACAAGTACGCCCCTCCCCTTTTCCTCCCCCCTCCTCTTACTCGTGTTTCTGGTGATGCTCCCAGCTATTGACTACAACTTGTTGGATGACAAGTAGTAGTTATTGTTGCATGCGTTGGTCGTCAAGCTTCTAAAGGATTTTTCTCAAAAAAAAATTGGTGCGAGTAGGGTGTTGTGCCTTCTATTACTAATCAAAAATGGAATTCAGTGATTACAGAATGTAATCACAGACTATACAAGACATCAGAAAAGGAGAAAAAAGCAAAAAACAAAAAACTGTACAACCTATCTATACATAACATCAACTTCTCTACTGTAAATTTCCCATAGAGCATTTACATCCTTACTAAAGCCTCTGAAAATCCTTCTGTTCATCTCTCTCCAAAGCAAATAAATGATCCACGACGCTAGTACCTTGTCATCCTTCAAAAACAGCAGCTCATCAAAGAATCCAGGATAATGGCCATTTTTCATTCCAAACATCATCCAAATCTTCTTTACATAGCTGCACTTGAAAAAAATATGATCAAAGTTCTCTACTTCAGACTAACAAAAGCAGCATCTCAAAACCAATTGATAACCTATCCTCTAAAGTCGATCAACAGTAGGAAGCTTCTTCAAAAAAGGTCGAGCATACGCTTAAGCTACCCAACCCATAAGTCGCTTAGTTTTGCCCCTACGTGCCCATTAAGCGGATCTGCAAAAAGCAATCATTTAGCATTGTTGAAAGCAGTCGTCTTTCCATATCTTGCAAAGAGTGCATCCCTCTCCTAGAAATAGGAGAGGATGAAACAAGAAAGCAAACAGCAAACCCTAGTGGGTATAGGAGAGGATAAAACAAGTAAACAACAAACCCTAATGGGCCTTTATACTTAAGCCCATAATACATAAGACTTAATTGAAAAGAATATATGAGTAAAGAGATTACAATACCATCAAGTTGGAGCATAGATATTAATCATACCTAGCTTGCAACACAGCTCCTTAACACTCTTGCCAGAGACAAGCTTTGTAAAAATGTCTGCAGTTTGCTCATGTGTAGGCAGAAAAGGGGAAGTGATCTTTTTAGTCAACACAACATCTCGGAGAAAGTGGTAGTCCACCTTAATATGCTTGCTCCTTTCATGGAAGACAGAGTTACTAGCGATGAAGGTAACAGCACGATTGTCACAAATCATAATACATCTAAACAACATGAGTAATAGGAAATCCAAAGTTTGAAAGAATGGATTTGATCCATAATAGTTCACAAGTAGTATGTGCCATTGCACAATACTCAGATTCTGCATTTGATCTAGCTACAACATTTTGTTTCTTACTTCTCCAAGTAACCAAGTTACCCATACAAAAGTACAGTAACCAAAGGTAGATCTCCTTTCAGATTTACACCATGCATAATCAGCATCAAAATATTCAGTTACATCTAGATGCTCATTTCTTTTGTAAAACAGTCTATGTCCAGGTGCATTTTTCAAATGTCTCAATACTCGGCATGCAACTTCCTAGTGACACTGCTTAGGGCAATCCATAAATTGGCTAAGGACACCAACATCAAAACATATATCCGGCCTAGTAACATTAAGATATAATAATTTTCTAACCAAGCGTTTATAGTTAAATTTATCTTCTAAGGGCTGAGAAGATTCAGCCCAAAGATCATGAGCTTGATCCATAGGGGAGACTACAGGTTGACAACCAAGCATTCATGTTTTAGTAAGTTTAGAGTATACGTTCTCTGAGATAAAGGTACTCCATTCTTGATAGGTGCTACTTTAATGCCAAAAAAAATCGTAGATGCCCAATGTCTTTGATTACAAAATGCTTCATAAGATATTTTTGTGTCAGCAATCCTGGCATCATCACTGCCAGACAAGATTATGTCATCTACGTAGACAATGAGAACAATAATGCCAGAATAGAGGTTTTGACAAACACAGAATGGTCGCATTGAGACTGTGTGAAACCAAATTTGTGTAGTACAAGGGATAACTTTTCAAACCATGTTCGGGGACTCTGTTTGAGGCCATAAATAGCTTTCTTCAGAAGACATACTTTCCCAGAGTGCTCCCTCTGGACAACATACCCTGGAGGTTGTAACATATAGACAGTCTCTTGCAAATCTCCATATAGAAAGGCGTTCTTGACATCTAATAGATTCAAGTGCCAGTCTTTATTAATAGCAACAGAAATTAGAATACAGACAGAACTTAGACGAGAGGAGAAAAAAAAATTGAAGTACTCAATTCCAACTTCTTGTGTGTATCCCTTGGCAACAAGTCTAGCCTTTAGACGTTCAACTGATCCATCAGGCAAGTATTTCACAGTAAAAACACATCAACAGCCAACAAGTTTTCTACCTGTAGGAAGATCAACACGTTCTCATATCCCACAAGAGTGAAGTGCATCCATCTCCTCATTGATGGCTTGTTTCCACCCAGAGTGTAGTAGTGCCTCCTAAACATTCTTTGAGATAAAAATTCAAGATAGAGCAGCAGCAAACTAAGTCATGGACGTATTAAACATGTTGAGAGATACAATATTTGGCATCAAATCGTCGTCCTTTACGTAATGTAATAGGAATGTCAGAATCAGAAGTAGTAGCGGAATTAATAACATTATCATTGTCTTAGAAGATGTCAAAGTAGGGGATACTTAATATAGAGGCGTAGACACAGTAGCATCAAGAATGGGCACATTTGGATGTGGCACTTGTTTACTGGGTTCAGAAAAGAAAGATGTATCTTCAAGAAATGTGACGTCAGCACTAACATACAAACGACGTGCAACATCATCAAAATATCTATTCCTTTTTGGGTATGAGAGCAACCAAGGAAACAACAACAGAAAGCACGGAGCGATAATTTATCATTTCCATGTTGGTGATTAAGAACAAAACATAGGCAGCCAAAAATTTTACGTGGTAAAGAAAAGATAGTTCACGTCAAGGAATAAGGTATCCGATTTCGATGCCGTTTCGACAACATGGAAACCGAAATTTACTGAAATTTCGACAAAAATTTTGATAAATGCAACAATGCTTGTTTCGACGCCAAAATCAATGAATTAAGCCATGAAATTTTACAGGCATGATCTTTACACCTAAATGCATTGATTTATGCAATAAAATTTGATATGGGGATAGGTGGGGGGTCCTTCATGTGGGAGGAAAGGAGATTTTCCTACTCCCTGAGAAAATTTCGAATTTTGGGCAAACAATTTCGACGATTTCGACATAGCAGTATGGTTGCATGGTTTCATACCAGATGCCACCGAAATCGGTATTTTGGGGCGAAATTTTGCCAGTTTCGGCGAAACCTTATTCCTTGGTTCACGGGGTTAGAGAAGTTGATAAGGAACCTAGTTTGGAGAATAGAATAAGGCATCTGATTGATGAGGTAATTTGCTATAAGGATGGCATCTACCCAATAAAATTTAGGGACTTTCATTTCAACTAGGAGCAATGAATTGAACAGGTTAGGCCCAGCAACCGTTCAAAAATCCCATCAAACTTCATTTAGACGAATTTGCATTGATTGCCCATTTAATTTCCACTTTCCCGCTTAGCCAGCCGCTTGGACCAGGAAAACAGGCCGTTTTTTTTCCATTTTTATGAAAAATGCCCAGCTGGCCAGTAAAAGCCCACTTACCCCGCAGGCCCACTAATAAGTTAAAAACAAATCCTACCCACTTGCCTGGGATGCAAGTAACCACATGCGTTCCCTTCCACGTTGTGATAGTAACGGTTCTGCGGCCCGAAGATTTCTTCTATGTTGCCCTTCCTCCTCCCATGTGGTTGCTCCCCCCTTCCGGCCATCCCTTCTACACCCTCAGGCGACCTGCTACTGCAAGCTTTGGAGGGCGTCGGACTTCTTCCTCTCCTTCGGCTGCTCTTACAAATTATGGGCGCCAACCGACTCACCAACTCTCCCTGCCTTGGCTGTTGGATGCCAAGGCAAGACTTGCTACTACTTGCAAACGTGAAGAAAGGCATCTACGGCTGCATATACTTCAAGGTAAGCTCTTCTATCTTATCTTTCTTTACCCCTTGTTTCCCAAATAATGTTTCTACCTATCTAATACTACTTCTGTATGTTTTTATTCTTTGGTTGCATACTCTATAGTGTATATAAATTTGTATTTCGTTTTGTATGTGAATTTTTTGTGATATAGTTATGTTCTTAAGTAAGGTAAGTCTGTAATTTAGTTACTTCTAGTGTGTTAATAATCTGCTGCTGACTGTTGTGACCTGTAACTATTATGTATTATCTATAGATCATATTAGGATGATCTTAACACTGTTGTGACACTTGATACTGCTGTGATACTTTATAAATACTGATTTGGATGATCTTAATACTGCTATGACACTTGATAAAATATGTAATCCAAGGATGTGTAGATTAATTTATTGATTCAGTAATTGTAACTAATTTACTAATTGTATATATTAGAATGCATACTTGATAGAATGTACCGCAGTAATGTATAAGTATATGACTAATTGAATGTACTTTGCAAGATGGTTGAAGATCCAACTCCAAGTGATCTAGTCCCTGAAAATCCGCCGAATGTTGTTCCCAATGCTAGGTCAAGTGGCCCAGGTTGGAAGTACTATGAATGTCTCGATGCATCTAAAAAAGATCGGCTGTGATGTATCTTTTGCAAGCACATCAGCACAGGAGGGATTTTAATATTTAAAAAACATCTTCCTTGTAGGAGGGGTGATGTAGAAACCTGGGACAGTGTTCCACCAGAAGTGAAGAGAGAGATAACTGAATATCTAGATAAAACTGCAGCTAAGAAGGCAAAAAAAGACAGGAGTTAGATGAAACCAGGGATGAGGTTCATATCAGGGAACGCTCTGAGAATGAAGAGGTTGTGGTGATCGGTGGTTCCAATGCAAAGAAACCCAAGGTGGTGGGTCAGATTGATGCATTTTACAAGAGGGATCCTGAGGATGTTGTGAATGGGTGGAGATTGTCAAAGCAAGAAAATATAAACAATAAGTTGAAGGAAGAGGGGAAGAAAACAGTCTTGTTCATTGCAAGTTGGTTTTATCAAGCCGGTGAGTAACCAATCTTTATGTGAGACATGTTTAATATTCTTTATGAGTAAGAAATGCATATCTAGTAACTTACTTACATTGAGCATTATCCCATGAACATTGTGACATTGAAAAGTTTTAGTGTCATGTTGGGGGAAGTTGGTCAGTCTCGTCCTGGTCTACAGGGTCCGTCTATCCATGAGTTGCATAAGCCTCTTCTTAAGAATGAAGTGGGACTGACTAGGACCTCATTGGAGACACATAGGGAGGAATGGAGGAAGTCTGGATGTTCAATTATGGCAGGTGTGTGGACAGATTGAAAAGGAAAGAGCATAATGAACCTATGTGTGAATTGCAAAAGGGGCACCTCCTTGAGAGCTATAGATGCATCGGCCGATATTCATAATGTTGAATTTATATTCAACTTGGTGGATAGTTGAAGAAGTTGGAGAAAGCAATGTTGTTCAAGTTGTCATTGACAATGCCCCCTCAAATATTGCAGCGGGTAGACTTTTGAAGGACAAAAGACCTGCAATTTTGTTACCCCCTTGTGTGGCACATTGTACAGACCGAATGTAGGAGAGCATAGGACAACTTTCTAGGGTGAAGACTGCAATTCAAAAGAGTAGGAAACTAAGTATATTTATCTACAGCCATCACAGCACACAGGGTTTGATGAGGAAGTTCGGGAAGGGTGACCTAGCAAGGCCTAGTGTAACACGCTTTGCAACTGACTATTTGAGTTTGCAGAGTTTGCTTCATAAAAGAAATGAGCTGAGGACAATGTTATGTTCTACTGAGTAAGAACAATATAAGTACTCAAGTACAGGAGAGGGTGAAAGGTTTTCCGCTATGGTGACAACACCACAGTTCTGGACTAGAGTGGTGTTTGCTTTGAGGACTTTTAAGCCATTAGTGAAAGTATTATGGCTAGTTGATAGTGAGAGAAAACGTGCCATGTGTTTATCTTTGTTGCAATGTTTACAGCCAAGAAGGAGTTGTCAGAAAAGCTTGGCTGAGGATCCTCTTTTTCTGAAAAAAGTTTTAGAAATTGTCAATGAGAAATGGGATAAAAGGTTGCATCGACCTTTACATGTAACATGTAAATGTCTACTCTTGAAAACAAGTTAGAATTTGTTGTTTTGTGAATTTTTTTATATTTGATGTCTGATATATATTATATCATTACAGCTTACTACTTGAATCCGTATTACTTCTGGACTGATCGTGAGATAGACTCCAGGGAAGCTGTCATGAGAGGCCTGATGGGATGCATAAGACACATTTTTTTCAAAGTCTGCCGTTCAGGATAAAATTATTCTGGAGCAGGAGTTACCGGCCTACAGGGCTGTTGTGGGGGCCTTTAGTAAAGCAAGGGTCATCAGACAAAGATCAATTCCTAATCTGGATCATGGTAAATCACTAAATTGTCACTTGTTAGGCAAAGGCAAGTTAATATTTAGTTTCCTAAAGTTTCTACTTACATGAAACGGTGGACTGGAGGACAAATGTTGGATATGATACTCCAAATTTGAAGAGAACGACCCTTAGGGTGTTAAATCTGACATGCACGTCTTCAGGGTGTGAAAGAAACTGGAGTACATTTGAGATGGTAAATAAAATAACTAAAGTCTTTGATTTTAAAGTTTAAGCTAATCCACTTATATGTATTCAATCATTTCAATTCCATTTTTCATTTTGAAATGTTGTCTTACAGTAACACACCAAGAAGAGGAACATGCTTGATGTGCAGCAGTTGAATGATTTGATGTATCTCCAATTTAATGTAAAGCTAAAAGATAAAAAGAAAAAAATATTTAGCTTTAAGGGATCCATTGGAGTCTGACTATAGAGAGAAGGCAAAAGATTGGCTTGCATATCTCAATGTAGAAGAAGATGAGGTCTATCTTGGTGATGGAGTCATGTGGGGTCAAGTAGCTGAGGCATCTGGGGTTGCAGAGAGAGTCTATACCAGAACTAGAAGAAACATCACGTCCACCACTCCTGCTCAGCCCACCCCTCCTATTCAGCCCACCCCTCCATTTGATGCACAAAGAGATAGGGCGAAAAGACATGCTTACCAAGAAGATTCTGATCTAAAGATTGAGGGAAGAGACGAATTCACCAGGGATGTTGCTGGCAAAACTCCTATCTATGAGGATTACACAAGTGCATAAGAGATGGAGGAAGAGGGAGACCACTAGAGATGTTTCATATTTTTTGGATAGTTGGACACACTTTGACATTTTTTGGATAGTTGGACACTTTTGATGTTTCTTGGGATATATAAATATCGGATACTCACTTTTGATGTTTTTGGGATAGTTAGACACACACATTTGATGTTTTTCGGATAGTTGGACACACATTTTGATACTTTTGGGATAGTTGGGCATATACTTTTGATGTTTTTGGGATAGTTGGGCATACACTTGTGATGTTTTGGGATAGCAGGGCATGGTCATACACTTTTAAGATTTTGGGGATTTGACCAATGTTAAGTGGACACATCCTCTATTCTGTTATATAGCTAATGCCTACTTCTACATGTTTTATATTTACTATTTAGTTATTTACATACGCAATAATGTTAATTATGTTGCATGCATTATGCCTATGAAATTAAATGTCTAAACATTTAGTAGCATTGTATTAACTATTTCTTGTTTGTTTCCTTATTTTCATGTTGGTATTGTGGCGTTTCTTCAATTGGATCAACTTATTTTAATGCTGAAAATGCTCCATCTACAGGTACAATACTAACTTATATTTATTTCTTCATGTCTTAAATTTATGCAATGTATTTGTATTTGTTCGATCATCATTTTATAGTTGTGTTATAAGCTATTTGAGTGTTTTATATTGTTGTTGAGGTGTTTAGATATGTATAGAAGTTCCTAAAAATATATTATTTATATACATATCCGCCTATACGAAGCAATGCTATTGAGCCAAACACTATAAATAGAAGAAGAGGAAGGCCTAAATTAACATGGGATGAGCTTATAAAGAGAGATTTTGAATCTCTACATCTCAATCAGAATATAGCCCATGATAGAGCTGAATGGAAACGAAGGATCCATGTAGCCGACTCCAACATAGTTGGGATTGAGGCTTAGATGATGATGATGATGATATACATATATGTGCAATTTTGCATAAAAGTATATATAAAATTGAAAGCCATTTTTTCAAAAATCGCCCGCTTACCACTTAACCAATTACAAGGTATTTTCCGCACGCTTAACGTTTTGTAAAACATTGACTGGGAAAGTGTCAGTGACATCAAGGAGATGTTTGTTTTTCCTTTTAGGAGCTCCATTTTGTTGTGGGCTATAGGGAAAAGAAGTTTCATGAACAATCCCCTTAGCAAGACAAATGTTTTGAAAGCCATGTTGCACATATTCAGAATCAAAAGTATTATCAGTGCGGACAAATTTAGCAGTAGCAGAAAATTGAGTCTTTATATTATTTAGGAATTTAGAGAAAACATCTAAAACTTCAGAATGATCTTTTAATAAATAGATCCAAGTAGCACGAGACTAGTAATCAATAAAAGTAACAAAATACCGCACACCAGTACGATTGAACATGATCCCCAGACATCAGAGTGAACTAAATAAAACAGACTTGGACTCCTATTGTAACGGCGAGGAGGAAACATCGTACGATAAGTGTTTTCCAATCTGACAAGACTGGCATGAAAAATATTTAGAAGGCAGAGTTGGAAATAAAGATTTCAGTTTAGAAGCAGAAGGATGACCAAGTCTCAAGTGTTGTTGATGAAGAGAACTAGACTAGCCCACAAGTGCAGTAGGAGGGGTTGACTGGGTTTTTAAATAGAACAGACCATCTCCACCTTCCTATCCCCTACCAATCATCTTCTTTGTCCTGAGATCCTGAATGGAGACCGTGTAAGGGAAAAAGGTTACATTGTAGTTTAAAGTTTTGGTAATTTTACTAATTGATATCAAGTTCAATGGAAATTTGGGCAGAAACATAATAGATTTAAGAAGCTTGTGATTCACATCTCCTCTCCCAATAACTGGAGAAGTGGATCCATCTACTAGACGCATAGGAGGATGACAATTAGATTTCTTCGGGTTGTAAATAGATTCTTATTACTAGTAATATGGGTTGTAGCTCCCGAATCAATAACCCAATCATCTTTTGATGAAGAGGAAGAGGCTTGAAGACATGAGAGCTCACCTAAGTGTTGGGTAATATTTGCTTTAGATGTAACAATAGCATTGGAAGCGGCCTTCATCAGTTTGTCAAGGTCAGAAGAACTTAGTGTTAATATTTGATGATTGGTACCACTAGGAACAGAAGTAGATTCTTGATCAGCATCAGTAGTTGACACTTGGTTGGCCCATTGTGGTTTACGCTGCTTTTTTCAGTGCTTGCACAAATTGCAGAATTCGGAATGGGAAGAAGAGGGTCCTCTCCCATTACTGTTGGGATTTTTGTCCCAGCCACGACCAGGATTACCATGCTCTCATCCTGCAAAGATAAGGGCAACACGCTCCTTGGCAGCGGTAGCAGTACACACAGTACGAGACAGTCGAAGATAGACATAGTTGGAGTGTGCCCATAGGACATGGTTAGATACATTAAATTTCAAAGAAGTTTCATACTTGGAGTGTGTTTGAGACATCCCAATAGCGGAAGAAGATTAGCCCATAATATACCAATACAAGGTATAATGGAGCAGCAAAAGAAGAGTAGAAACAGGAACAAACAGTCACTAACATGCCGCATCAGAAAGTGGACATGTCGTGTCACTTGCAGCAGAATGCAACTGAAGGTTTCCACACACTGTGTCAGTAGTTGGCATGTCGTGTCACTGGCAGCGGAATAGAACAGCAACAAATTCGTCGTAGCAGCGGAAACGACACGCCATGTAGGTAGACACACGTCGTGTAAGGCGGTGAAACAACAGATTTTGCCTAGAAAACGATCCAGCATAGATTGTGAACCTTATGGATCACTAAAAGAAATAGACATATGTTGGAAAGATCCAATCATATCTGATAATAAGTAGATCAAAGGCCTATATAAAATGGTCATAGATGACTATAGAAAGGATGTCGTACGGCTTTCCGAAAAGCCAGTCTGCAGGGCATAAGATCGGCGAAAGGTCGTAGGCAGTTCTCTTAGATCCTCTTGTTGTAAGAGGATAGGACGGTAAAGGAGATTAGATCTCCCTTTGTGCGATCAGCAGCGGTGGAGAAGAAAGGAGCCGATGAGTGGGGAGCAGAGGAGAGACGGTTGCAATGTTGGCTTGGAAAGGAGAGGTCTTGAGGCGACTATACGTCATGCTCTGATACCATGTTGAAAGATGTCGTCTTTCTATATCTTGCAAAGAGTACAGCCTCTCCTACAAATAGGAGAGGATAAAACAAGGAAGCAACAGAAAACCCTAATGGGCCTATTATACTTAGGCCCATATTACAAAAGACTTAAGTGAAAAGAAAACAAAAATAAAAAGAATACATCAGCTATATTTCAATAAGTATCTGCTCTATCCGCTTAAGCGGCCACCTGGAGGATTTCAACAAGTAGATATCTTGGCCCACATAATGAAAAGGCGCCCAATAGGTCCATTAGCAAAACCCAATCCCATTCAATTCAATTCATTTTTTTTTCTTTTTGTATTTGACTAACTGTTCTCAATCCATTTCCTTGTGTTGTTTAGTTTGATATTGACTTATATTAGTCTTTTACCAGTTTACTATTGTATGAATAAACCTATAATACAATATTAAATGTAGATTTTTGTGTATACTTCTACGGAATAACATTAGCGGATAATTAAGTATGTAATATATATCAGTTATGCGACTGGATTCTACTAATATGTACATTATACATGTCATTCTATTAGTTAGGTTGTTCAATTATGCAGCAGCTATAGCTAGTTAGCTGCCTAAATGTAACGTGTATTTGTATTATATAAGTATTAACCTATAATGCATTGATGTTGTTAATTTAGTTGTTATCGTTAGGACTTAAATTATTTTAAACTTATACAAGGGTTTAACAATGTACAACATCAAAAATACAATATTATATGTGCATATTGTGAGAAATAAAAATAAATCTATTTAATTGATTCGATGAGATGAATACAAGACTGGACGCCCCTATCCTATATATAGGACAGGGGAAACACTAAAGACTTGGGACGCAAGTCATCTAAACGGGTTGAGACACAAAAGCCCAATAACTAATTAACCTATCAACGAAATAAGCTAATATATAATCTCTAACACTCCCCCTCAAGCTGGAGTATGGGTGAAATACATGTACAAACTTGGAGTTACATGACTCGATAAAATGATAAAAGAAATGATAAATCAAAGACAAAAGATAAATATCACTTCCCAGACAAAAATTGATACTCCCCCTTAATCAATACTCCCTTTAAATCAAATAATGAAGACGCCTCTTTCCTTTGAAATTGTATTCTGCAGGCTGGAGATCCTCGAGCATTGAAGGTCTTTTGAAGTGCATCTGGAATGAAGAACATCTGAAGTATGGAACATGATACTACAACAGAAATTCGCCACTTAGAGCAGACGATCATCATTACCACGACTACGCCATCTTCACTAGAATACGTACTTAACGCGGCATGAACGCGGATCTCTAATGACAATGTAGTAGTGGTGTCTTCAAAACGTCTGAGAAGACGTGCATAACGTGGCACGAACACGAACGGACGATGTGCTGATGATACGATGCAGGCAAGGAATGAAGTTTCGTCGGTATTGGCGGCATTTCGAATACCGACGGGTACCGACACGGAAACATGCATGCGTACCAATAGGATCGCAAATAACGATAATACCGACATGTATACCGCCAATACCCGCCATTTTTTGATGGTTTCGGTGCAAAATGCACCATTAACTTCATTGTACCGACCGAAACCGGCGGTATACTGACGGGTATACTGTTTTTTGCGAGAATGACTGTTGTTACTTATTGGGAGGAGAAAAGAAGGTGCATTTGGATGATTTTTGGCGATTGGAGCTAATACCAACCCAAATCAAGGTAATTCTAACTAATCTCTTTCATCTCTACCATTAGCAACCTCTCCATCTCTTTTTCCTACTTTTTTCTTCCACTTTCACCTAAAAAAAGTGTCTTTTACCGCCAAAGCCTAGTATTACTCCAAATTTTTATATGTTTACGCGAACATACATACATCTATAAGTATATTATATAGATCTGCAATATTATCACTAGATCTACCTACTTACAACACTATTACTATTATCATACAATTTATCTAAGCATATTACAATTAGTATTGATATAATTAGTTATTTATGTTTAGTGGAAGATGTTATACTAAAGAGTAATGTGAATATAATACAAAGGAGTATTATACACTTATACAGTATTGCACGTGAATGAGCAACACGGAACTTCATACAATTTGCCAATAATGATGTGTATGAGGAGCATGTGACTACATACAACCACCTTTATAGGATGCACATGTCATGGCCGCAATATCTCAGTAATATCAACTCATCACTGTATGGATAACCAGCGCGCCACTCAACATACAGCTGATGTGAGTTGTAAGTAAATATGTTATTCATATGTTGTAAATTGTATATTATTGCATAATTGTGTGTATTTAAGTTTGTGGCTTGTGCTAGTAAAATTTCATATCTTAATTCCTACATTTTGTCATCGAAATCCTTCATCGAAATCTCAACGAAACAGGACAGATTCCTTACCTCCCACATGATGGACCCCCCCTACACACCCAATATAGAATTTTATTGCATAAAACGCTGCATTTAGGTGTAGATATTACACCTGTAAAATTTCATGAATTAATTCGTTCATTTTGGTGTCGAAACGGCCAGGATTGCATCTGTCGGTATTTCCGTCAGTATATCGGTAAATACCTATTTCCAAGTTGTCGAAACGGCGTCGGTATCGGTCACCTTGTTCCTTGGATGCAGGTACCATAACTTTGGCGCATCAACCTTGGGGGCTTGACGGGAAAGGAGATCATCCATCAAGGAAAGTCCCAAGTAGATCAGAGGAAGGCGATGTCGTAAGAACAGATGCAGCTCGGAGAAGACGTGAGAAGCAGCTGGTGAAGATAAATCTGGATAAATCAACCTTGCAGATGTAGACTTGGCAGGCTAGAAATTGATGAGCTTCTGAGAAGCACCCATATGTCTTTTAAGAATGTAGCAAGAGTGATAATGTTGTCTGAAAGTGGAGAACAGGTGTGTTGAATAAATCTCCATGAAGATAACCTGGAATATGTAGCTTGAATACATATATCATCTCTTCTCATACTCTCTCTCATACATACTCCTGCATGCACTCTCTTCTCATCTCTTTCTCTCCTCTCTATCCCCCCCCCCCCGCATACCAAATACGATGAGTGAGTGTTTGATGTGGAGAAATAGATATATGAACCCCCCGGCACGTGGAAAAAGGGATACACACATGATGGGTGGGTGGGAAAGGAATTGGTGGATTTGAGAGGAATTTGTGATATGGAGATGTGTAATATGTGGAGAATGGAACCGATAACTGGAGAGAATATGCTAAATCGGTCAATGTAAGATCCGGGTAGAAAATTAAATGAATCTAATCCCGATCCGAAACGGCATTTGCTCGGCCCTTAGGCCGACAAATGCCGAGGCGGGGGTGGAGCCCTCAGGGGGAAAATTTGATTAGGCTGAAAAACGGATCAGATTGGCTAAAGACAGATCCGATTAAGGATCTGAATATCAACAGGCATATTGTATATGGGAGACGCTAGAAAATATTGGGGTTGTGTGGTAGCGGTGCAGAGTGGTGGGTGACCGTGCTTTAGCAAGGGATAGGCAAAGGCGTTGGGGCAGCAGCGACGAGATGGAGAGAAGTAGTGAAGCAGCGGTCGGGGGCATGGATGACGGCAACGGCGACTGAAGGGTGTGATCATCGGCTGGGGATACGATTGTTGGATAATGAGGCAGCAAGCAGCAGCGAACGGACACGGAAAAAGATGATGATTGCCAAGTGGTAGTGGCTGGATAATGGCAGTCATAGCGGCGATTGTTGCTCTTAGGATTAGCGGCGGCAATGCCTGTTATTGCCGATGGTAATGGCGTTTGTTAAGGCTGGCAGCAGCGGCACTGATAGATGTTGTTGGTGAGGACCAGCGACGGCGTGAGTCAGTTGCTAGTCGATGGATGTGGTGTGGCTGCTGGGATCCGATGGCGCTGGGGATAGGCGATGTTGTTGGTCGGCGACACTTGCGCGGGAAGCGGCAGCAATGTTATTTGTTGTTGACAATGGCGGTTGCGTGATACGGTGGAGGGGTTGATGGTTGTCACTGGCGGCGGTTGTCGCTGCTGATTGGCAGCGGCTCCAGGGATTGGCAGCAGCGGCACATTTGTTGTTCTGGTCGGCGGCTACTTGTTGTTGGTCGGTTGCTGCTTGTTGTTGTCGGCGGGGGTTGTTGAAGGTGGCTGATAAATCGGTCACCGAGAAGAACGACGGAAAACGGAAAGAATGAATTGATGTGAAAGTTAGAGAGAAGCCAAACCGAGATGTGCCTAGCGGGTAGCCGGCCTAAGCCATGGGGACGGCGACGGCCGCCTACAGGCGGGGTTTCTCCCCCTCGGTTGCTCTCTAGAAGAGACGAGTGGCGGCTGCTAAGGTTGTTCTCGGCGACTACGAGAGAAGAGGAAAGTGGCGGCGCTAGGGTTCTCTCAGGAGCGAACTTGATCTGATACCATGTGAGAAATAAAAATACATGTGTTGAATTGATTCGATGAGATGAATACAAGACTGGACGCCCCTATTCTATATATAGGAGAGGGGACACACTAAAGACTTGGGACGCAAGTCATTTAAACGGGCTGAGCCACAAAAGCCCAAAAACTAAATAACCTATTAACTAAATAGGCTAATATATAATCTCTAACACATGTTTAAAATCTTGTAAAAATATGTAAAGAATATAGAACCCGCTTTTTTGCAAAAGAGGTCGCTTAAGCGCCCGCACTTAAGCGGTGAATCGTCTGCCCACCTCCCGCAAAAATATTGTATGCTTGTGTGTAGGCATTATATTGATTCTTAAAGTGCGCATAAGCTATATAAATATGTATATATATATATATATATAATATTACAAAATGCCTAGGTGCCTAGGCTCCTTGGGTGCCCCGTAAGGTAAATGGACCACCTAGCCACCTAGACAACCTAGTGTGTGTGATAACTTTTGGAACTGTAGCTTGTTTTATTGGTAGACGGCAACTAGAAGGCCTATCCAGAGTAATTGTCTTTACCTAGGAAGTGCATACACAGACACTGACATGAATATGGACACCGGACACGATGATCTTGGAAATGAGGGATACAGACATAGCGTCAGACATAGCAAAACATATTAAATGTACAGACCTAGGAATGAAGTTTCGTCGAAATTGGCGAAATTTCACCAAAATTTCGATTTCGATGGGATCTGGTACCAAAATGTGCAACTGTGTCGATTTCGTTTGAATCTGCTACCAAGATTGCATTTACCGAAATTTCCATAAATTTTTGATGATTTTGATAAATTTTGCCAAATTTCTATGATTTTGAGGTTTTTTGTGCACAACTCAAAAATTTTGATGGAAATATCGATGACAATTTCGATAATTGCAATCCTTATTGTTATTGTTGTTTTTTGAAGAGGAGTAAAGGGGGATTGGGGTTATTTCACCATGTAGTACTTACACATAGTATATACTTAAAATATATTGTGATTGCATTGCATTTCCTGATATTTGCTTTTCAAATTATTAAATACTTATGCGGTGCAAGCTTTTTTCGTTTCTTCGATGTGGACGACATGTATTTTACTGGAGGTTTATTAGACAATGAGGGTGCTAGGAAGCCAACCACACCAACAAATAATGATTTAGCTTGAAAACATTGCGCTTGTGTTCTTGGGACCGATGAAATGATTGACTATTGATCAACAACAAACTATCAACCCATGTAAAATGTTTAGGGATGCCCTACATATCCAATATTTGATATTACAACATAAGTACATGCATGTATATAGCTCAAAATTACATAACTTAATTCCTACATTTTCTCATCGAACTTCTCAAGAAACAGGACAATTCCCTTACCTCCCACATGAAGGACCCCCCTAACCTACCCCCACACAAAATTCTATAGCATAAAACGATGCATTTAGGTGTAGAGATCACACGTAAAATTTCATTAATTAACTCGTTCATTTTGGAGTCGAAACGGGTGTGGTTGCATTCATGAAAGTTTTCATCGAAATTTCAAAAAAAATCGGTTTCCATGCTATCGAAATGCCTTCAAAATCGAATACCTCATTCCTTGGTACAAACACACAGACACACATATATACGTATATATTTGAGTGTGTGCATATAATTAAATTAGAATTAGAACCACAAAAAGACCTACAATCATGAAAGAAAGTTGATCACATTTTCTAATTGAAAAATGTTTGTGTGTGGAGTCATCCGTCACTTCGAACTCCAACAATACCTCTCTTTTCCAATTCAAGCTACAAAAACATATAATTCATAAACCAATACCATAGTACATTCGTATATGAATCAAGCCCTTATGCAAATCACCAAGAATGTGTTCCATAGTACATTCGTATATGAATCAAGCCCATATGCAAATCACCAAGAATGTGTTCGTAAAATCAAATATGAACTAAACCAACAATCTATAAACTACAAACAGTTGCAGTAACAATTTAAGGACACTCAAATTCTAGAACAGTGAAAATTTACTATCCATGGTGAGAAAAAAGGAGGAATACGATGTGCATTAAAATAGTGAAGTGAAGAGGAAGGAGAGGAGTAACGGAGGAGAAGAGGTATCTTGGACCGTAGTTTCATGTTGCTTGTGGTGGTGTAGGATGATGATGTGTGTGATGGAGTACTGGAAGGTAACAGCAGACATAAAGTAGGGTATGCACAACTGTTGGACAGATTTTCAGGGTAGTAAGGGAAGGAGACTGTTATTAGAGCATAAAGCAGAAGGGAAGACGGAGAAGGAAGAAGAGGACAGGTCAATGGGGAGAAGGGAAAGGAAGTCGACAAAGGACACTTCTGGGAGGATATTGTGACCATCCTAGACATGTGTTAGACACAAACACTCCATAGACATGTTTTTTTTTTGTCCATGGCATGTCCAAGTTGGACACATGTCCAGGATGGCAACAGCAGCCTCACGTTATACGTCTTTTTTCTGTCGAAATTTTGTAACCGATTACGTTGTGTGCCCACACACATGAATTACTTGAGAAGCAAGCAATTCAAAATCATAATATACTATAAAGACCGCATTACGTGCAGAACTCACATAAATTTAACACCTAGCTCATACACAATGTTTCTGTACTTCCATCTAAAGAAGGCCCTCGTACTTCTTTTCTACAAACATTTAAAACCAATCAAGCTACAATACACAGACTTAGCCAAGTTGAGCAACAACCAGCTCAACTGTATAACATTTTCTAGCTAACCACATTACATTTCATACACTGAAATCATGTAATTTTAGAAGAAATCACATTACTAGCTTATATACATTGCTTTGGGACATCAAATCTTTGGTACTTTTGATCTAGACCCTTTAATCATAAAAGATGAAGAAAACTATCCTGTATAGGCATTCTGAAGAACCATTCGCTTGTAGTTACCCTCACCACCTTAATATATTTGATAAAGGAGGCGCGCCCTGGTGGACGTCCATATGTGACATGAAAAGGCTATAAGTTACTAAAAACAATATGTGTTCGGCCTTGGGTGTATTACCATTAAAAATAAGATAGATACCCAACATGCATCAGTGCAAAAGAATTAGCAAATAAAGAGTGAACAATGCAGATTTCAAAACTTGGATGTAGGAGTTTAGATTTAATAAAATTCCAAACATAAATCTAGCACCTCAAAATATGTTCAAGTCCAAAGCACTTCGATATCAATAAACCACACGCCAACATTAGGGTTATTTCTCTATACTCTTTTCAGAAGAATGTGGATCCCATGTCAAGTGTAGATTATAACAAGTAATGAGGCAGACGACATAACCAGCTGCTGTGAAAAGAGTATATAGAAATGACACTTTCCTTCCTCGTTGGCGAGGCTCTTTCCTCTCCATGATGGAAGACAACATAACCAGCTGATTTGGAGTGTCAACGGTCAGAGGAATCGAGGAGAATGGTGTGGACTGTGGACTTCTCTGATGGGGAGCGTTGAAATCAATGCGGGCCAGCCACTATTGGTGGTAGCTACCATGCTCCACAGACACAAGTCGTACAACTTCAACGCCCTATAGAGAACCATGGAATAAACATGAAACTAACAAGAAAGGTTAATTTCAAGCAAATCGAGCACAACTTAATAGTCTTACAGTTTGACCACATCAACGACAGAGAAAAAGCGCTCGAAGGGTTCCCGTGGAATTTCGACTATCAGGTACTACTCCTAAAAGAATTAAAACACGGATACCAACCGTCGACCATCGAAAACTTTGAGTGCCCTTTCTGGCTGAGACTGTATGATATACTGATTGGGTACAGGACAGACACTGCAGTGAAGAAGATAGCAGGAAGTATTGGAGAGGTTGTGGAGCTGGAACACGAGGAGGGTGGGTGGGCTAGAGCCAGAAGGGCACACATTATTCTCAATGTGGATAAGCTGCTGAAAACGATTCCAAAGGATGAAAATATCAACGGAGATATAGTTGAAATCGATATCGGCTACCAAATTTCTGCTACAGATGCGGCTGACTTGGGCATATGATCAGGGAATGCCCATTGGAGGAGAAACAAGTCAGTGGCTCTGACATGTGGGGATCATGGTTAAAAGCATCACCGTGCAGGAACAACAGACAAGAGCAAGTTGCACAGGGATATGAGAGCAAAAGGAGGCCGTTGTTTACTGGAAAGGATAACAGTTTTCAGGAAAGAGCAGACAAAGAAGCATCTGCAACAAGTAGTGGGTAAATCAATAAAGAAAGGGAGAAAGATTCTGTGGAGATCACAGGGACCAAAACCAACATCGTGCAGGCTGGAGACATTAATAAAAGCGACGGACAAAACAGAGACCTTTTGCATGAGGAAACATATGCAGGTGAGGTGAGGGACTTAGTGAACACCAAATGAGCAGTGAACGAAGAAGCACAAGGGAACAAAGGTCTGAACAGTGGGCCATTAAATGAAGTTGTTGGGGACATTAAAGGAAGTACAGGGCAGGATCCATCTGTTGAAAAAAGCACAGTTAAGGTTGCTGAAGGAAAAGATAGAGACCAGGGGGATGAAGTACATGAAACCCAAGCTTTTCTGATCAACAATTGAAGTCTGAGCAGCACAGCAGACCGGAGTCAAGCCATAACACTGGGAAGAGAAAAAGGGGATGCCAATGCAAGATTAGAAAAGATGATCTGAGGAGTGACGGAAACACTGAAAGAAATCTCAATTGCAAGACAACATTCCTCAGAGCTAAAAGAAAAACAAGGACTGAAAGCACAGGGGACTTAGAAGGCAGTACAGATAATAGAAACCAAAAGCTGGGCAGAAACAAAGGCACACACATGGTTTGGGAGTCTTGCTCTTCAGTAGCGGCTGTTGGCGATGACCAACACCACGAACAACAACGAAAATGTTGAGCTGGAATTGCCGAGGGGTGGGCAAACTCCGCAGGATCCGTAATCTCCGGATTATCTATTGGAGAGAGCGCCCAGAACTGGTTTTCTTGATGAAACCAAAATAAGTGGGGTTGATCTTGAAAATGCAAAAGAAAATTGCAGCATTACCAATGGAATTTGTCTTAGCAGCACAGGACGTACAGCGGGGATGGGGTCATGGTGGCGTGACATTGATGTTAGCATCACTTACTACTCTAAGCATCATGTCCTAGGTGAAGTCATAGGTGGCACTAACACTAGCAAGTGGAGGTTTCTGGAGTTTATGGCTGGCCAGTAAACAATTTGAAATTCGAAACCTGGGACCTTGTAAAGGAGATTTATGATGGCAGTGATAATACTATCGTCTAGTTTGGTGATTTCAACAAAATTCTCAGCCTAACAGAAACAGAAGGATCACCAAACGCAGTGAGGCACACAGATGACTTCAGAGAGGTGCGGATGTGTGCCACCTCATCGACCTGGGTCACAGTGGAAATCAATTCACATGGATAAAAGGTAAGGAAGAAAATACAGCGTGAGAGACACTTGATAGATTCTTGGGATCCGTTCAATGGTGTGCCATGTTCCCTGAAGCATGGGTCAAACATCTCCCTATTGTTGATTCTGATCATGCCCCACTTGTGATGAATACTATCTGTTAATATATGTCTTTACTTATTATCCTATTATTTTACTTTTCTATTTGGACCTACATGTAATTATTCCACTAATATATATATCAGGGTACACACATTGTGTAACCCTACGCTTCCTCAATTTGTTTTGTCTCATGGTACCAGAGCAGGTTTAGATCCGGAGAGCCTCCGCTTCTTCTGTAACACCCCAATTTTCATAACACATGAGCGGAAGCTATATTTTTTTCTTCATCTGGGAGTGTCACAAACATGATAATCATTGCAATAAAAACAAATGAAGCACTTCGCATTGAGTAAAATTTATTCATACATAGTCCTTGATAAAAGAAAAACTACAACTCATCTAATATACTCTGGTAACAAGACTATGCATAAAAAGAGATGTCTAAACTCTGGACCGTCTCGGTAGATGGCACCCTACTAGGCAAGCTTGGAAATTTCCTAGACCTTTACTTGTTCCTTTAATCCTCAGCTGCTCCAAAACCTGCGGACATCACGTCCCCAGCCATGCATTGGGAAAAATAACAGTCGTTAGAGTAAGTGGCATGAGTATTATGAAATATACATTGCTAAAGAGCTGAAATTTGGTATTATAAACATGAACTAACATCAAACTGTGAGTAAACTGAAACATAAAATATCTTATTTCTCAATCTGAATCTTTATCTTTCTACCTTATCTTATTCTGGAGACATGTACCCTGGTACATAGATCTCAAGACCTACACCAAAGTGCTTGGGTCATACTTATCTTATCTGATTCCCTCTCATCATACTCATGGATGAGATTATGGGCATGCTCTAAATTAAGGTATCTTTTACTTACGATTTTTATCTGACTGTGGCCACCATTATACAATAAGTCCTCCTGAATTGGCGTATCTACGCCCTGAATTGGTACTGAAGTACCATGAATTGGCACTACATGCCTCTGAATGACACCGAGGTGTCTCTGAATTGGTGTAACTATGCCCTGACTGGTGCCGCAACACCTCTGAATTGGAGTAAACACTCCTCTGAATTGGCAACAGATGCCTCTGAATCGTCCCGGGACTACTGAATGAGGACTTATCATATAATGTCTTATGTGAAGGTTTCGACTTATTTATCTTAAGTCTAAACTTACTTAATTCTTAATCTGAACTGAAGGTGAATACTGATTGCTTTACTGAATTCTGAATTTGAACTTATCTTAACACTGATAACTAAATTTATCTGAAACTGATTACTGAGTACTGAGCATGCACTGACTTCTAAATCTAAATCTGAATCTTTTTTTCTTAAGTGATAAACTGAATCTCCAACTGAATGTGAATATGGATCTCAATTACTTCATAATTGAGATGTGGTCTAAAACCCTTATCATGTATCTTTATTCAAAATTTGTCTACTCACACCATGAGTAGTCTAAGTCTGAATCTAAATCTAATATCCTCATTATATGGATAATCCTTAATCTAATACTTCAATCTGATAGAAATGACTTAACTACTTTTGACACTTAATATATGACAACTAAGTCTAAAGGCTCAGGGAAAGGATCTGAACTAAATATGGGAATACGAAGTATATGAGAGTTCTCGAGTATCAAATATCTATAAGAATGTTATTTCTGACAAGGTGACTCAATTTCTATAAAATCTCATTAAGTCTGATCTCAATACACTCGTATAAACTTAAATACTAAATCTTAAAGTAAAAATCATATAGAGTCTCATCCTACAACTTAATCATGACTTAATGTCTCATAAATTGATAATATCATCATAAGCTCATGTTACAATATATTCTGATCCCAATGGTACCTTTATCTTGGAAATTGGGCCATGGTCTACCATGTGCAACATCCATATTCTCACATAATACTTAACTTCTTAAACACTAATCTTTCTAAAGAATCCATTTCACTTCTTAATTCTTAGATCGCTACATATATAAGAAACCTTGATGACATGTTCGTACTTGAATTCTTAGCACATCATTACATCTATAAAGGAGAAGAAATCTTAACAACATGTTCTACTTGAAATCTCAATACCTGATTACATATATATAAGGGATACTAATAACATATTTGTACTTAAAATCCTAAACATGGTTATATCACATAACCATGGAAGGATGGCTGTCTTATTTTTGTTTCATATCTTGTAGTCCTAAGTATCCATATGGAACATCTCTAAGGGATACGATAGAAATATATTCTCTTATCCTTCTTATGAACTTAATTCATGATCTAGAATCATTCCATAACACATCACTACTTAAAGTATTGAGCATATGAAATTCTACAATCATAAGCACATAAAATATTTCTTGCATATTTTAACTTAGAATGTTGGACATGAAGGTCACAATTAAGGAGTATGTAAATGTACTCAATTTGATAAGCATAAATACTCATGGGCATGAACCACTTACCTTTTGTATTGAAGATGCCCTTAAGGTAGTCTAGATTCTTTACTCCCCAACTTAATCATCATTTTATCTGAATCTGAGCCGTCTAGATATGGTCTAATGGTGATGATCACCCCACGATGTGTGCATAGCATCTGGGCCTTACGGATCTTGTATTGGGTCTGATCAACTCAAAACCCATGAACTTGGTCATCCCTTCTTTCTCGCATGCGTGACCCTATCCTCTGCCGCCCCAAGTCCATACTCCGGTGACGAAAAACTCATCGTCTAGGCCAAGAGACCGCATGATAGACTCCCCTGTTGCACCTCTGTCTGGGCTTTCTAAGAAAGGGCGGATGCTAAGTTCTTCTTTCTCACAAATGAGTAAGGAAAAGGGGGGACAGATTCCCCCTGTTTTGCCGTGAAAACAGAGCATCGACGCTCTATGCTTCCAGCAGCGTGGCTCGCACCCCTGCTTGGCGCTTGACTACCCAGCAAACACTGACCCCAGATTCTTTTTGACTTCATCTTCTACCATACCAATGGCCGCTGGGATGAAACTCAAAACTAATCCCATTGATGTTGCGCTCCTCTTTCACCTTCAGTGATCCCAATCGACTTACAAAAACACAACCTTCAACTTCGGTCTTTACCTGTGCCAAAAGCCATCTACTAGCATGCTCGCAAATGGGCCAAAATCTTCCCCTAATTATGACTCTATCGCAGCTTCATACAACAAAAGTGGATCTGTCATAGGCTCTTTCTCCCCCATCACCAAACAAACGACACGCACAAAGATCTCTTGGACTGTTCTCTGAACTACTCTCTACCTTGAACGACGTGGGGAGATATGTCAATGTCATTTGGTATTATAAGGTTGAGAGGTGTGGATTGCGACTCCCAATTCCAGGTCTTATTATACTCTTAAGGCTTTGGCACTTTGACGCTCGTCAAACTTCTGTAATAGAGTTCTAAAAGTACTCGAAAGTTCTAAATAAGAGGCCAAGATAATTTTAGCACTTAGATGCTACGGTTCCTAACTGCATGGGGTCATAAAAGAAAAAGAAAATATCTTGGGTCATTATCTAACCTCACGTAAGAATTCTAATTGGCTTAAGTGAGTTATTCCTTTTCGACGAAGAGTGCACTGGATGGCTCTATTCCTTTAACCCTTCCTTAGATTTTGTTATCCTCTTCAACTCAAAACAAACTATTGGCATCTTTTCATATTATTTTATATCATTGTACGGTCTTTTAACTCAAATATAAATATGATCACATGGTCCTTACGTAGTATATCTTCAAACTTAATGATTAAATCAACTATGTATTCTTCCATACTCAAATCATTATCTCATCTTAGCCTGATAAACATTATAAATTTCCAAAATCATGCTTTCTTATTAATTTGGGTTTTAATCAACCAAGTACGGTCAAACGTAAGTCCTTTTGGTTTAATTTTAATATGCAAGCCTTCCATCTTGATCATTCCTAGGTTATACGCTAGACTACACTCCAAAATCAACATGTGGTTCTTTTCATCATTTGATGTCTTTATAAAATTACTAAGGTCTAGTTCTCTTCACGAATTTATTTCCATACCTAACTACCAATCATTTAAGTGAATATGATCGTATTAGTTCAACCTCATGAATCATCTAATAGAATTATTGAAACTCCAAACTTTACCCTTATCTAATCATAGCCTAATAAACATTAATGAACTTATAAAATTATATTATAAGATTCCCAAATCTCATAATTGGTCAAACATATAGAAGTTCATATTCATAATGTCGTCCTCAAATTATCAAATTGTCATCAAACCTCACACAAACATCAACATCATCATATTAATCAGCCCTGGCTTGTAGTGTGTCCGGTGTAACATCCCACGACGGTCAAATTACACAAAAACAACCTTAGATTCTAGGTGTGGATAAAAGGACTCCAATATGGGCTTAAATTTAGTTGAAATGTTTCATACTTGGCCTCATATCACATACTCAACTCATTACCTTTATAATATAATTAGTTAGCATTTGAAGATCAGGATGTTACATCTTCTCTCCCTCCCTCCCTCCCTCTCTCCCACCCCCCCTGCCCCGCCGGGCGCCGACAGTCGTCGGGCCAGCCCCAGTCCGGGCGTTGCTGGTGTTGCTCAACGCAGCTTGCTCCCGTGGCGTGATCTACTCATAGCCACCCTCCGATCCGTCGGTTCCCAGACACTGGTCAGAAGGTTCGTCTTTGGATCCGCTTCCTGCCTGCCTATGTAGGCCTTTGAGCCACCAGGTTTTTTGCTGCGACTCAGCATAGCCCGTATGTAACTGGTTCGTCCAGTCTTTCCACTATGCCTACTGTTGCCTAGTTGAGGAACTAGGCGGTCGTGTTTCTGCCTGTGCCTACTTGTTGTGAATGGTGCTCTGCCTGTTATGGCATCTTCACATGAGGATTTGCGTCGTCAGGTTACTACTGTTAAGTTGGATGGGCGAAACTACCAGCATTGGGTCTGTTCTATGCAGATTTATGTTAAATCTCCAGGAAAATTGTCGCATTTGACGCGTGATCCACCTCTTGTGACTGCTGCCAATGCCGACTCCAAGGATGTCAAAGCGTATGATGACTGGGTCAAAAATGATTCTACTGTGATGACATGGATTCTCAATAACAGTGAGACAAAAATCAATGTCACCTTATTATATCTGCCTACAGCAAAGCAGATGTGGGATCAGCTTGCTATCACTTACTCTCACAGCCAGAATCCGAAGAAAGTCTTTGAACAAGCAACTGAGTCGTCTACACTTCTCGGAATCTGATCTTACTGATTATGTTTCTGCCTTCAAGGGACTCTGGGGAGAATTGGAGGCCTACCATCCCTTGTCTACTGACTTAGCTACCATGCAACGTCAACGCCAGGAGTTGCAGGTAGTTCAGTTCCTTTGTGGGTTACCTGAATCATATGCTGGGGTTGTGGATCAGATCCTTGCCGGTGATCCACTACCTACTCTACAGAATGCCTTTCAGCGTCTACAGCAATTGTCATCATCCTCATCTGAGTCGCCTTCTGATACTGGCGATACTATTGTTCTTGCTGCTATGTCAGGTCGTGGTCGTGGTCGTGGCCGCGGACGTAGTCATTCTCATGAAACTTGTCCTCCTCTTGGTGCTGGGAGGGGAGGAGTTCTTTGGGACGTGGAGCACCCTCTGGTCCTCCCAATGTTACTCGCCCTCAGACTGGTCAATGGTTCTGCAGCTTCTGTGGCCAGTCTAATCATATTGAAGAAAAATGTTGGAAGAAATATGGAAAGTCTGCCTGGGCTAATGCAGCTTCTGATGCCCATGCTACCTCTAAGGTAGTGTCACAGCCTACTGCCACTGATGCATCCAGTTCTACTACGGCTGACTTCATCCGTTCTGAGGTGGAGCGTCTACTGCTCGAGCGTACTGGATCATCCTCTGGAGCTGCCACTGAGCTCATGCTGCTACATATTCTGGTTGTGATACTGCTTTCATCAGTGCCCCCTCGCCTAGTACTGGTAATAAAAAATGGGTGATTGATTCGGGTGCATCGTCTCATATATCTGGAAATCGGTCTTTGTTTAAAACCTTATCTAGACTTGTCTCTAATTCTTCAGTTATGCTTGTGAATGGCACCAAGACTGTTGTAGTTGGGATTGGAGACATAATCTCTCAATTTTTGTTAAAATCTGCTCTATATGTGCCTCGATTTCCACTGAACTTATTATCTGTTAGCAAAATTGTACGTAGCTTGAACTGCAGTCTCACATTCATTCCTGGTACTTGTACTTTTCAGGACCTTCGCACGAGGATGAAGATTGGTGGGGGGCATGAAGGACCTGATGGCCTATATTATCTGGATGAATTGAAAAAAATTGACAACTTGGCGCTAGTTTCAGCTCTATCTTCATCAGTTTCAGCTTTGCAGTGGCACTACAGACTTGGACGCCCATCTTCTGAAAAATTAAAGCATGTTATCTCTGGTGTAGGAATGCACGGTTTTTAATGCGAGTTGTGCCAGTTAGGGAAACAGTCTAGAACTGTCTTTCCTAAACGGTCCCAGATTAGCAGTAAAAACATTTTTGATCTTGTTCATTCAGATGTATGGGGTATGTGTCATGTTCCAAGTTTGTTTGGCAATAAATACTTTATTCTGTTTATTGATGATTTCTCTCGTGCCACTTGGTTGTTTGTGTTGAAAAATCGGTCTCAAGTGCTATCTACAATAAAATTCTTTTTTGCTGAGATAAAAACTCAATATTCTGTGCCTATTAAAATTCTGAGAACCGACAATGCTTTGGAGTTTGTTCAGAAAGAAGTTGGATTATTTTGTCAATTTGTGGGTACTATTCATCAGACATCGTGTGCCTATACGCCTCAACAAAATGGAGTTGCAGAAAGGAAAAATATGCATTTACTTGAGGTTGCTAGAACTATAATGTTGCATTCTAATGTACCTAGGCTTTTTTGGCCAGAAGCTATCTTAACTGCGTGTTTTTTTATTAATAGAATGTCGTCTTCTGTTATTGGCAACAAGATTCCTGTTCAGGTTTAACAGCCTAATGTAACTCTGTTTTCTGTACCTCCTCGGATATTTGGCTCTACTTGTTTTGTGCAGTTACTTGGACCAAACTATGATAAATTATCTCCTAGAGCTGTAAACATGGAAAAAAAGCGCACCCTGAGGCGCTAGAGGCGTACGCCTCGAGGCGAGGCGCACTCAGGGACGCCCCGAGGCTTAAGCCTCAGTCACTTTGGCAGAGGTGGACGCCTCATTTTTCAAGAGGTGTAAAAAGGCGTTGAGGCGTTGAGGCGTAAGCCTCTGTCTGCCACCTAAAACTGATGGTTTGTTGTACTATTTGGATTGCTATTGGGCACAGCCCAAGTGGTATTTATTCAAATAGAAGATCTCCACCTCCAGGCAACCCGGAAACATCAGTCTTTAGGCTGCTCCAGCCCTTGCTGGTGGTCGTGGTGGCTAATCCAGCTGTTGCTAGCCAAGTTACTGCTGCTACACGTCAGTGCTATACTGTTTTGTGATTTGATTATTTAGTTATATGCTTATATATATAACTTGTATATATAGACATATTAGATATGCATATATGATACATATATATACATACATATGCATATATAATTATATATATACGTATATATGTCACAATATATATAGATATGTATATACATTGTATATACATGTGCATATATATAATATATATATGTGTGTTTGTATATATATATATATATATATATATATAGTATGTATATATATAATAATATATACCTATATTTTTAAGGTATATATATTTATTTATTTATTCATACGCATCGGTACATTCTGAGGCTTACGCCTCGACCGCCTTGAGGCTTACGCCTCGTTACGCCTCACGTTTTTTTCAACCTTGGCTGTAAAAAATGTATTTTCTTGGGTTATTCTCGTACTCAAAAAGGGTATCGGTGCTATAGTCCTACTGCGAAAAAATGGTTTACGAGTAGTGATGTAGTTTTTTTTAGGATACACCTTTTTATTCTGCTAAAGAAGATACCCTGGATTCTGATATAATCACAGCACCATTGTCTGTCATAACTGATTGCACTTTTGATACTTCATCTGCTGAAACTAGTACTCCACTTATTGTGTATAAACGCAGGAACAGGTCTCAACCTGCTCAAGACCCCTCCATACAGCACCAATCTTCTCCTCACAAAGGTCCTACTCCTACTGAGGTACATTTTGACTTAGATCTTCCTATTGCTCTTAGAAAAGGCACTCGTTCTTGTACTTCTCATAATATTGCTAATCATGTTTCTACTGCACACCTGAGTATTCATGCTAGTAACTTTTTGGTTGTTCTAACTACTATTGTTGTTTCCAAGACTGTCCATGATGCCTTACAAAGCTCAGCCTGGATGACTTCCATGAAAGAGGAGATGACTGCTCTTATTGATAGAGGAACTTGGGAGCTGGTGGATCCACCTCCTAAGTGCAAACCTGTTGGCTGCAGATGGGTCTATGCTATCAAGTATCAACCTGATGGAACAGTGGAACGTTTGAAGGCATGGCTGGTTGCAAAAGGGTATACTCAAACTTATGGAATTGACTATTTTGAGACGTTTTCACCTGTTGCCAGACTTAACTCTGTTAGAGTTCTTCTTTCTGTATGGGAATCTTCAAGAAGAGGTTTATATGGAGCAACCTCCTGGGTTTGTTGCTCAGGGGGAGTCACATAAAGTCTGTAGGTTAAAAAAATCTATTTATGGGCTCAAACAGAGTCCTCAGGCATGGTTTGATAAGCTGAGTAAAATCCTGACTACTTTTGGTTTTCTGAGGTCACAGGTTGATCATTCAGTCTTTACGAAAAAGACTTCTTCTGGTATTGTGATTCTGATTGTTTATGTTGATGATATTGTTTTATCTGGCAGTGATCATTCTAAGATTCAAGCTACTAAAACACACTTGTGCTAACATTTTGCTACTAAAGATCTGTGGAGGCTAAGATATTTTCTGGGCATTGAGGTATCTAGGACTTCTAATGATCTTGTCTTATCTCAGAGGAAGTATGTTCTAGACCTGTTACAGGAGACTGGGATGCTTGGTGCACTTCCTGCTGATACTCCTCTGGATCCTAATATTAATTGGGATGATAATTATTCTCCTATGTTTCCAGACAGTAAAAAATATAGGAGACTGATTGGCAAGATGATTTATTTGACTGTTACTAGAGCTGATATATCTACTGTTGTTGGTCTTCTTAGCAGGTACCTGGATAAGCTTAGACAGTGTCGCTGGGATGCTCTATGTAATATCCTGTGATACCTTAAGAAATCACCTGGCAAAGGCCTCTACTATAGAAAGCATGCACTTCAGGCTCTAGTAACAGTCTCTGGAAGGATATTCTGATTCTGATTATGCTGGGAGTAAGATTGACAGAAAATCTACTTCAGGCTACTGTACTTATGTTGGAGGTAATCTGGTCACTTGGAGAAGTAAAAAGCAAAATGTTGTTGCCAGATCGAGTGCTGAAGCTGAATACAGGGCGATGGCCCACACTGCTTGTGAGCTCCTATGGGTACAATCTCTTTTGAAAGACTTCGGGGTTAAGTCTTCTGCTGCTATCCCTATGCACTGTGACAATAAAGCTGCTATCTTCATTGCTAATAATCCTATATATCATGAGCGCACAAAGCATATTGAAGTGGATTGTCACTTCATTCGAGAGACTATCTTATCTGGCAAGATCTGCACTCCTTTCACTCGCTCAGAAGATCAAGTTGTTGATATGTTTAAAAAGCTGCTAGCCAAGAAACATTTCAACTCGCTTGTGGACAAGTTGGGCATGATTGATATCTATGCTCCAACTTGAGGGGGAGTGTTAATATATGTCTTTACTTACTGTCCTGTTATTTTACTTTTATATTTGGACCTACATGTAATTGTTCCACTAATATATATATCAGGGTACACACATTGTGTAACCCTACGCTTCCTCAATTTGTTTTGTCTCACTATCAAAACCAAACGACAAAGTAAAATTAGCAATGGTTTCAGACTTGAATCATATTGGCTGAATGATGAAGGTTGCAAACAGGTGGAGGGTACGTGGAACTCAGACTTGCTGGTCCCTCTCACCATGTGTCTATAATCTCAATTCATGGGCCAGGCAAAAATACGGAGATGTGAATAACAGATTAAGGGATGTTGAGGATGATCTCGTAAAATAGCAAAGAAAAAGCATAATCAACACTATAGAAATGCAGAAGCCTCGGCAAGGAAGTCGTTAATCTCCAAAAATTTAATGAAAACCGCAAGTGCATGAGAACTAAAGCTAATGAGATGAGGGACGGGGACTGCAATACGACTGATTTCCATAAAAAAGTGTCCCAAAGGAAGAAGAAGAACCACATTGATAAACTAAAAGACAGTCAAGGAACCTTAAGGCACAGAGAGGAGGAGATTGCTGGTGTGATTACTAACTTCTAAAAACATCTCACAAATGTATCAGCATCGAGGATGCTATCTCACATGGGTTGTAAGAAGCATTGATGATGACATCTAGGTTTTGGAAAGCACCAAACGGGAAGTGTGCAGATTGCCCCCCTTGAAGCAGGAAGTGGGAAGCAGGTTTTGAAGCGGACTAAAGCGGGTGCTTTTTGAAAAAACAGTCCACACTGTTTTAAAAAAACAAACAAAATTTATACAAATTTGCATTTCATTTTCTCCCTCCGGGCTGAATTTGATAGAGTGCAATACTTCCACCCGGGATCATTTGAACTTGAATCACCCCCATCCATACTAATTAATAGACTAATATCTAATTAGAGTAAGTATTTTTAGAGTCATATTGTCATAGACTCATAATGCATACAATTAAAATTTAAAAATAGCAATGTAGGTTAAGTCTTGATGAATGATACATGCCAATAGTGACTACTAAATTTACAGTAAATAGATTAATTGTAATATAAGTAACTACAATAATTAATATGTGACATAGCAGCATATTTTATTCATTATGAAATCATACAATCATATACAAGTGTCATGATGGTATGTATCAATTCATTTGACATGATGAAATTGTGCAACAACCAACAGCAAAAAAATCGTATATATGTGACAGGATGATGTGCTTTCATATAAGAGGTTATGTGATGAAATTATGCAACATCAAAAAAATCATGCAAATTCAAACATAGCAGGAACAGGATGTATTACTAATATAATATCATGCAAATTAAAACATATCAGGAACAAGGATGAAACATCAAAAAAGATCATACAACTACTAATATTATATTGCGAACTCTATAAATGGCAGATGACAGTTGATAGTTCTAATATAGACGTACATAGTGTACAAGCAGCAGAAACTAATTAGAAACCAATTGCCGAACCGATTATTACACCTAATACAATACATAATTTTATTCAGAAGGTAATTGGGCAAGTACAGGAATACCTGTTGTGAAGCGCCCTAAAGCTGACTGAAGCGGTGAAAAGCAAAAAAAAGCGGCCGCTTTAGTGCAAAACAGTTCACGACCTGCTTCAACGAAAATTACAACAGCATATGTCCTTGGGCGCTTAAGCGGCCGCTTCACCTGCTTTTTTATTCACTGGATGACATCAACAAAACCCTCTAAAAAGAACCAAACAAAGAGGAAGTGTGGAAAGCTCTAAATAATATGCACCCTACAAAATCCCCTGGCCCTGATCATACGGGTTTTTTTAGGCTAATTGGGGTATCATCAGTCAGGATGTTACTAGTTTTGTGATTGGGTGGTGGAGCAATGAGTACAAGCTGGAGGAGATTAACAAAACAAACATTGTTCAGAACCTGAAGTGCAAAGAACCAGATGACATGGCTGATTTCAGGCTTATTAGTTTATGCAATACCTTCTACAAAATCATCTCAAAACATCTTGCCAACCATTTAAAGCCTTTCCTAAACGGAGTCATTATAACAGCATCAAAGCACGCTTATCCCAGGTCGCCTTATTACAGACGATGTGTTGATCACCTTTGAGATGTTTCATTCGATAAAAAGGAAGACTAAAGCACGACATGAGCAAAGCTTACAATCGGGTCCAGTGGAACTTTATTGAAGATGCAATGAGAAGAATGGGGTTCAGTAACCACTGGTGCATGAAAGTGGGTGAATGGATTTGTATGGTTTCTTATTCTAATTATAAACGGTTGTAAAAGAGGTTATGTTAAACCTCAAAAGGGGGCTTCTCCGTGGCGACCCCATTTCTCCTTGTTCTTGATTTGTGCAGACATTTTTTGCATCATGCTTAGGCGATGGAAGCTGGTGTATCAATGGGGCGAAGGAAAGTAGAAGTGGGGCACCAATATTCCACCTTTTTTTGCCCATGACAACATCCTTTTTGTGAGGGCAGATCCACAAGAAACATCCTTGATAGTTGATATTACCAGCTGCTACGAGAGGGCTTCAGGGCAAAAAATTAACTACTCAATCAAAGATTGCTTTTAGCAAGAACGTTGCACCGGATCTCCATGATCCAATCCTATCCATCCTTCAGATGAAGCAGGTTGATAAACATAATATCTTGGCCTCCCTATAGTGATTGGTAGATCAAAGAAAGTTGCTTCCAATGCTATCAAAGATAAAATGTGGAACACGCTGAAAGGGTGGAAAGAAAAATACCTCAGCCAAGCGGGGAAGGAAGTGCTCATCAGAGCCATGGTGCAAGCGTTCCCTACCTATATGATGGGGGTTTTCCAACTTCCGCAAGGTGTTCTCGATGACATGAAGAGAGTAATGGCAAAATTTTAGTGTGCATCTCCGAAAGCCGAAGGAAAATACACTGGGCTTTTAGGGACAAGATGTGTAAACCAAAGTAAGGGTGGCCTGGGGTTCAAAGATATGGGGATTTTCAATGCGGAAATTTTTCCAGACAGGCATGGAGACTTCACTCTGAAACAAATGTGATACTCAGCAGGGTTCTTAAGAACAGATACTAAAAAATAATGATTTTCTGGATTTCTTTAGGGGTTTTGATCCTAGCTTCACCTGGCATAGTATTTGGGGATCTAAAGCACTCCTAAAGTAGGGTCTAATGTGGAAAATTGGGAGTGGGGCTTCGATTAGATTCTGAGATGATCCTTGGCTACCAAATGCCAAAGGGCTTTGTGAGAAGCAGACCTTCGTCACTGACATGGATGAGTTGATGGTGTCTGACCTTATCAATCCTTTTCTTAGAATGTGGAGAGCGGATAGGCTTTTTGCTTGTACCACATCAAAGGATAGAGCTATTATCATGAACATACCCCGGTGCCGTAACATAGAGGATGAGCTGTATTGGTTTCCAACTTTGGAGGGAACTTTTATTGTCCGTTCAGCTTACTATATGGAGTAACACAGGAACGCCAAATTGGACGGGGCCAAGTACTCAGAACATGGATGTATGTGATACCATCGGAAAATTACCTTTTTTTCCTCAAATGCAACATTTCTTGTGGAGGATCTGCTCCAACCACTTACCTACTAAAGAGAGACTTTAAGACTACATGCCTTTTGCCCCATCCGTACGTGAACTATTGAACACACTCTTTCTCATTCTACTTTGGCTGATCAGATTTGGCAACAAAGCAAACTATGCATAAATGCCGTGCTATGCATGGGTGCCTTAGTAGACTACAATCAATAGTTTATAGATTTAACTTAAAAAATTAAAAAAATATGTACAATAGGACTTCTCATACACAGGGACTAATACATAATTTTAAAAAATAGTAGAAAAATTGCATCCAGCCCCTCCACGGGCTTTCATATATAGTATAGATATGATCAGATAATACTCGATATGCCTATGGCTCTATAGTCACCTCTTTCAAATGGATCATCAACAAGCTCGGGATACAAACAGCCTCAATTACCTTTCCTACTGCCTGGCTGCTAGGAAGAGCTGCAATGAAGCAATTTTTATTACCGAGCAGCCACAACTGCTGATCATTGCTGAAAGCCTATGGAGATGGGCCTCCCAG